>CM039674.1:463429202-464029202 GCA_022496015.1 Hordeum marinum
TTGTAGATCGCTAAGTGGGAAGCGTTAAGAAACGCGGTTGGTGTAGTTGAACGTCTTCGCGATCCAAATCACCGAGCATCCCGCGATCTCATCATGATCCGTCCCGCGATCCAATCACGATCCGTCCCGCAAACTCATCATGATCCGTCCCACGATCTCATCACGATCCGTCCCATGATCTCGTCACGATTCGTCTCGCAATCTTGATCACGGTCCTTCCGATCTAGCGCCGAACGGGCGGCACCTCCGCGTTCAGCACACGTACAGCTTGATGACGATCTCAGCCTTCTTGATCCAGCAAGAGGGAGCGGAGAGGTAGAAGAGTTCTCCGGCAGCGTGACGGCGCTGCGGCGATGGTGGTGGAGCTATTCCGGCACGGCTTCGCCTAAGCACTGCAGAAAACCGATCTAGAGGAGAAACTATGCACTAGAGGAACGGGTAGCACGTGGCTGAAAATTCTGTGCCAAAACCCTAAAATCCTCTAGTATATATAGGAGGAGAGGAGGAGGAGGCTTGGCTGCCAAAAACCAGCCCTTGGGTCGGCCAAAGTGGGGAGGAGAGGAGGACTCCTCCTCCAATCCTAGTAGGATTAGGATTCCTCCTTTTTTGAACTTTTTCCACCTTTTTCCCTTTGGGCTTTTTCTTCCAGACGCATGGGCCTTGTGTGGGACTTCCACCAGCCCACAAAAGGCTGATATTTACTCTCCCACATCCCATGAAGCCTCTTGGGTCGAAATACCCCTCCCGGTGGTCTCCCGGTACATTACCGATTAGCCCGAAACTTTTCCGGCGACCAAAATGGGACTTCCTATATATCAATCTTTACCTATAGACCATTCCGCAGCTCCTCGTGACGTCCGGGATCTCATCCAGGACTCTAAACAACCTTCGGTCACCACCATACATAACTCTATACTACCGAAACGTCACCGAACCTTAAGTGTGTAGACCCTGCGGGTTCGAGAACTATGTAGACATGACCGAGACACCTCTACGGTCAATAACCAATGGCGGGACCTGGATGACCATATTGGTTCCTACATATTCTACGAACATCTTTATCGGTCGAACCTCTATGTCAAGGATTCAGTTAATCCCGTATGATGTTCGCTTTGTTCTTCGGTATGTTACTTGCCCGAGATTCGATCGTCGGTATCTCCATACCTAGTTCAACCTAGTTACCGGCAAGTCTCTTTACTCGTTCCGTAATACAAGATCCCGTTACTAACACTTAGTCACATTGCTTGCAAGACTTGTTGTGATGTTGTATTACCGAGTGGTCCCTAAGATACCTCTCCGTCACACGGAGTAACAAATCCCAGTCTTGATCCATGCCAACCCAACAGACACCCTCGGAGATACCAATAGAGTAACTTTATAGTCACCCAGTTACGTTGCGACGTTTGATACACACAAGGCACTCCTCCGGTGTCAGTGAGTTGAAATATCTCATGGTCATAGGAACAGATACTTGACATGCAGAAAACAGTAGCATTAAACTGACACGATCATATGCTACGTTTGTATTTTGGGTCTTGTCCATCCCATCATTCTCCTAATGATGTGATCCTGTTATCAAATGACATCTCATGTCAATGGCTAGGAAACCTTAACCATCTTTGATCAACGAGTTATTCTATTAGAGGCATACTACGGACATGGTTTAGTCTATGTATCCACACATGCATCTAAGTCTCTGATCAATACAATTATAGCATGGATAATAAACGATTATCATGAACAAGGAAATATGATAACAACTAATTGAATGGAAACACATTACATGTGTGGGTAAATAGACAACAATCTGTCCCTTGTATGCCTCTAGTGAACTAACTTGTTGATCAAAGATGGTCAAGGTTTCTTAGCCATTGACATGTGATGTCATTTGATAACGGGATCACATCATTAGGAGAATGATGTGATGGACAATACCCAAACTACAAACGTAGCATATGATCGTGTCAGTTTATTGCAACTGTTTTCTACATGTCAAAGTATGTGTTCCTATGACCATGAGATCATGCAACTCACTGACATCGAAGGAGTACCTTGTGTGTATCAAATGTCGCAACGTAACTGGGTGACTATAAAGGTGCTCTACAGGTATCTCCAAGGGTGTGTGTTGAGTTGGCATGGATCAAGACTGGGATTTATTACTCCGTGTGACGGAGAGGTATATTAGGGCCCACTCGGTAATACAACATCACAAAAAGCCTTGCAAGCAATGTGACTAAGTGTTAGTCACGACATCTTGTATTACGGAACGAGTGAAGAGACTTGCTGGTAACGAGGTTGAACTAGGTATGGAGATACCGACGATCGAATCTCGGGCAAGTAACAAACCGAAGAACAAAGGGAACGTTATACGGGATTGACTGAATCCTTGACATAGGTTCGATCGATAAAGATCTTCGTAGAATATGTAGGAACCAATATGGTCCTCCAGGGCCTGCTATTGGTTATTGACCGTAGAAGTGTCTCGGTCATGTCTACATAGTTCTCGAACCCGCAGGGTCTGCACACTTAAGGTTTGGTGACGTTTCGATAGTATAGAGTTATGTATGGTGGTGACCGAAGGTTGTTCAGAGTCCCGGATGAAATCCCGGACGTCACGAGGAGCTCCGTAATGGTCCGGAGGTAAAGATCCATATATAGGAAGTCCTATTTTGGTCGCTGGAAAAGTTTTGGGCTCATCGGTAGTGTACCGGGAGTGGCGGTAGTGTACCGGGGGACCATCGGGAGAGGTATTTCGACCCAAGAGGCTTCATGGGATGTGGGAGAGTGAATATCAGCCCTTAGTGGGCTGGTGGAAACTTCCATACAAGGCCCATGTGGCTGGAGAAGAAAACCCAATAGGAAAAGGTGGAAAAGGGAAAAAAGGACGAATCCTAGTCCTACTAGGATTGGAGGAGAGTCCTCTAATCCAAGTGGATTCGGCCGACTCCTATGGGGCTTTGGCCTTGCGCCAGCCCTCCTCCTCCCTCCCTCCTATATATACTGGTGGTATTGGGTATTTTGCACTAGATTTTATGGCCACGTGCTACCCGTTCCACCGATGCTCCTCTAGAACGGATTTCCGCAGTGCTTAGGCGAAGCCCTACTGGAATTGCTCCACCACCATCGCCAGAGCGCCGCCACGCTATTGGTGAACTCTTCTTCCTCTCCACTTCCTCTTGCTGGATCAAGATGGTGGAGATCGTCATCAAGCTGCACGTGTGCTGAACGTGGAGGTGCCGTCCGTTCGGCGCTGGACCGGAAGGACCATGATCAAGATCGCGAGACGGTTCGTGATGAGTTCGCGGGACGGATCATGATGACTTCGCGGGACGGATCATGATGAGTTCACGAGACGGATCGTGATGAGTTCGCGGGATGGATCGTGATGAGTTCGCGAGACGGATCATGATGTGTTCGCGGGACGGATCGTGATGAGATCGCGGGACGCTCGGCGATTTGGATCGCGAAGATGTTCGACTACACCAACCGTGTTTCTTAACGCTTCCTGCTTAGCGATCTACAAGGGTATGTAGATCCACTCTCCCTGTCGTAGATGCTCATCACCATGGATAGATCTGCGTGTGCGTAGGAAAAATTTTGTTTCCCATGCGACGTTCCCCAACAACTTGTAATACGATAATTATTTTTAAAAAGTGTTCTCAGAAATGAGCTATCATGTGTGAAGATTCATGGCTTTGAAGCCAAATGATCAATCTTATGGCCACATTCATGGCATAGTTTGTTCAACTGATGTCATATTGTGCACAAGGGTGCATGTTGAAATGGCAAACAATGTTGCCGAAGGGAGTTTTCATTTTCTTTGCACAAAAAATTCATTTTCCTTTTTTCGAATGCCCAAAATGAGCTTTTTGTGTAGGACCTACCAAATATTCATTGCAAAATTGGAAAAAAATCATTTTTATAAAATATTAGGCCATAGTTAATGCACAATTGACCAAATGGTTGGGGCCAAAGCTTTCGATCCACCTCTAGTGAAAAAGACAAAACTCTGCCGATTCAGATGGAAGCGGGTCAAATTTGAACTAGAGGTGCCTCACAGTTTGCTCATGATTTTTTCCAAAAATCATTTATAGGTAAATAAGTATCTATTTAATCATAGATACAACAAAATTATGGCAAGATTCAACCCCTAGCTATGAACGATCATGCCCGCCGTTTCGACCGCATTTTGAAGCGGGCATAAATAATTCAAAAAAATCAAAAAAATGCAAAACCTTCGTGTTGTGTCATCATATGTGACCAAGTTACCAGGAAAAATAACAAACTTGTAATACGGTAATTATTTTTAAAAAAATGTTCTGAGAAATGAGCTACCATGTGTGAAGATCCATGGCTTTGAAGCCAAATGATCAATCTAATGGCCACATTCATGGCATAGTTTGTTCAAATGATCTCATATTGTGCACAAGGGTGCATGTTGGAATGACAAACAATGTTGACAAATAGAGTTTCCATTTTCTTTGCACAAAAAAATCATTATCCTTTTTTCGAGTGCACAAAATATGTTTTTTTGTGAAGGACCTACCAAATATTTGTTATAAAATTTGACAAAATCATGTTTATAAAATATTAGGCCATATTTAATGCACAATTGACAAAATATTTTGGTGCCAAAAGCGTTCGATCCACCTCTAGTGAAAAAGACAAAACTGTACCGATTCAATAGGAACCAAGACAAATTTGAACTGCAGTTGCCTTATAGTTTGATCTTTATTTTTTCGAAAAATCATTTCTAGTTACGTAAGTATCCATTTAATCATAAATACATGGTTTGGTTGCGATACGTCGAGGTTTGGACGGTGGCCGATGGCCCCAACTCCAGAGCGCGTAAACTCGCATGCCCGCCGCGTGGTCACCTCATGACCGTGTCATTGCCATGCGTTCTAGATGGCATAGGCATGTCTAGTGGGCTGGACACTCCCCAGGTAGGTGCTAGGAATAAAATGACAAAAGAAGATTCTCACGAGGAGACCGAACTATGCGCAAACATGAATTAGCAGTCAAGTGTTTGATTAGCGGTACGGGAAATGCACATGGCCAATGGGTGTGAGTTTTGGATGAGGATTATCATCTACTAAGGAGACTGTCTTCACAAATTTTCAGCTCAAATGGATGAGCTTAGGTGGTACTTCCTTTGCAAAGTACCACACTGGACATAAATATGAATGTTGAAGCTGGGCTCAAAATAATGAATGGATTGAGCTGAATATTGGCATGTGGCAATTATTTGGATATGGAAGATCGCCCAAAAAGTTTGAGGGCAATACGAGGGGTATAAATAGCACTTTCTTTGCAATGTGCCAATCTGGAAAGAAAGTAGAAATTGAAGCTAGGCTCACATAGATGATTGTATTAAGCTAAAATTTGTAGGAGGATGATAATTTGGGCATATGAAGGCACTATAAAAATTTCATACTATTTGGGTAAATAAAAATGGGTACTTGCTTCACAATGCTCTCTAGTGAAGAGAATATTAGGAAAGAGTTGAGGCAAATTGGATAAAATAAATGAGCTAAAATTTGGTGGAGGGAGGTTGTGTGATCATGGTCATGTACTAGTAAAGTTTCAGTAATTATAAAGAAATATAAAATATAGTTGCTTCACAAACTGAAAATATTACTAGAAACAAAGATTGGATGGTGAGATCACAAGATTGTTAGACGGGGCTAAAATTTTGCGGATAGCTATTATTTGGGCATATAGAAGATCTGGGAAAAATTCAACTTGTTATGATATGCATAGCTAGTACTTCCTTCACAAAGCTTCTAAGTGAACGAATATTTTGGAAATTTGCCAACGACGATTTACTCAGCTAATGGAGCTGAATTTTGCCACGAGGCAATGATTTGGATAGGAAAGAGTTACCAATATTTTTTAGGGCAATCAAGAATATATAAGTAGCACTTCCTTCACAAAGGGTTGTTCTAAACAGAATAGGAAAATGAATATTTTTGAACTAGGCAAGGAAGGTTTTTGACATATTTGACGAAGATATGATACAAAGAATTTATGGGAATTGTTTAGGAATTTTGAGAATAACAAAGATATAGGTTGCTTCATAACCTAGGGCAAAAATTGACACATGGACATGACACGTAGGCAAAAATTGACACATGGACATGACACATAGGCAAAACTGATGAGGTGGTGCCAAGTCATAGCTTACGACCATTTATATTGGTCATTATCATCTAGAAATAAGGCATTGGACCGGTGTTGTTCGCTTTATGACCATTTCAATTAAGGAAATTACGACCTTTCTGACCAAAATGGTCGTTGCTTTTTAGTGTTAGGACCCCTCCGGACAGCTTACGACCAATTTTCCTCAAAAGGTCATATATTTACGACCATTTTTTCCAAGGTCACTGACAGAAGGTCACAAGATAGCATATTTCTTGTAGTGAAATTACATGGTGATGTGAACTAAATTATTGACTCTAGTGCAAGTGGGAGATTGTTGGAAATATGCCCTAGAGGCAATAATAAATTAGTTATTATCATATTTCCCTATGCATGATGATCATTTATTATCCATGCTAGAATTGTATTGATCGGAAACTCACATACATGTGTGGATACATAGACAATACCATGTCCCTAGTAAGCAACTACTAGACTAGCTCATTGATCAGAGATGGTCAAGGTTTCCTGAACATAGACATGAGTTTTTATCTGGGACGGGATCACATAATTAGGAGAATGATGTCATGGACAAGACCCAACCGTAAGCATATCATATAATCATGTTAGTTTATTGCTACTGCTTTATCCATGTCAAGTATCTGTTCCTACGACCATGAGATCACGTAACTCCCTGACACCATAGCAATGCCTTGTGTGTATCAAATGTCACAATGTAACTGAGTGACTATAAAGGTGCTCTACAGGTAACTCCGAGGGTGTCTATTGGGTTGGCGTGGATTGAGATTGGGATTTGTCACCCTGTATGACAGAGATGTATCTCTGGGCCCACCCGATAACACAGCATCACAAGAAGCTTGCAAGCAATGTGACTAAGGAGTTAGTCACGGGATCTTGTGTTACAGAACTACGGGATCACTAGAAGTGTATGTCTAGAGGAGGGTGAATAGACTACTTGCAGGAATTTAAAACTACCTTAAGCACAAGTTTAAGGGTTGGCAGTTTTAGCATATATATCAAGTCTAGAACACCCTACACATGCAAGTCATCAAGTATAGCAGCAGAAAGTAAATACATTTGACATGAAAGTAAGGAGTAGAGATAGAGAGATCAAACACATGAAGGACACAAAGATTTTTCCCGTGGTTCCGATAGGTGGTGCTATCATACGTCCATGTTTATGGAGTCTTCAACCCACGGAGGGTAACGGTCGCGAGAGTCCAAGGAGGGATCCACCCATAAGGGTCCACGAAGTAGCAACCTTGACTATTCCATAACGGCTTCCATCCATGAAGGACTAGCCTCACTATGGGTAGATCTTCACGAAGTAGGCGATCTCCTTGCCCTTACAAACTTCTTGGTTCACTTCACAACACGAAGTAGGAGGCTCCCAAGAGACACCTAACCAATCTAGGAGGCACCACCCTCCAAAAGGTAATAGGCTCGATAAAGTCAATGAACTCCTTGCTCTTGTGCTTCAAGATGATAGACTCCTCAACACACAATGACTCTCTCATGAATTTGGCTTGGTGGAAGAGATTGATTGGGTGGAAAGCAACTTGGGGAGACTAGAGATCAGGATTCATATGGTAGGAATGGAATGGCATGATCTCAACACATGATTAGGTGGCTCTCTCTCAGAAAATCAGTACGTATGAGTGGGGAACTGTTCTGAGTGCTTCTCTTGCGAGTGAGTGGTGGTGGAGGGGTATATATAGGCATCTCCAAAAATCCAACCGTTACACCTAATAAGTCAGACTCGGTGACACCGATGTGTAAATCTCGGTGGTACTGAGTTGCCTCAAAGGTAGCAACTTTTGAATCTCGGTGAGACCGATACATACAACTCGGTTGCACCGATAAGGTGACTAACAGTCAGATTGCCAAACTCGGTGACGTTGATTCACAAAACTCGGCGGGACCGATTTTGTGAACTTACGTAACAGGAAGTTGGTGTTGCAAATATGCCCTAGAGGCAATAAATAAAGTGTATATTATTATATTTCCTTGTTCATGATAATCGTTTATTGTCCATGCTATAATTGTGTTGATTGGAAACTAAATACATGTGTGGGCATATAGTAAAACACTGTGTCCCTAGTGTGCCTCTAGCAGGCTAGCTCGTTGATCAAAGATTAAGGTTTCCTGGCCATGGACATGAGATGTCATTTGATATTGGGATAAAATCATTAGGAGAATGATGTGATGGACAAGACCCAAACTATAAATGCAGCATATGATTCTGTTAGTTTATTGCTACAGTTTTTCTGCATGTCATGTTTATGTTCATATGACCATGAGATCATGCAACTCACTGACATCGGAAGAGTGCCTAGTGTGTATCAAACGTCACAACGTAACTAGGTGACTATAAACGTACTCTACAGGTATCTCCGAAGATGTTTGTTGAGTTGGCATGGATCAGTAGTGGGATTTGTTATTCCGTGTAACGGAGAGGTATCTCAGGGCCCACTCGGTAATACAACATCACAACAAGACTTGCAAGCAATGTGACTAAGTGTTAGTCGCGGGATATTGTATTATGGAACAAGTAAAGAGACTTGTCAGTAACGAGGTTGAACTAGGTATAGAGATACCGACGATCGAATCTCGGGCAAGTAACATCGAAGGACAAAGGGAACATCATACGGGATTAACTAGATCCTTGACATAGTGGTTCGACCGATAAAGATCTTTGTAGAACATGTAGGAACCAATATGGGCATCCAGGTCCCGCTATTGGTTATTGACCGTAGAGGTGTCTCGGTCATGTCTACATGGTTCTCAAACCCGCAGGGTCTGCACCCTTAAGGTTCGATGACGTTTTGGTATAGATGAGTTATGTGTGTTGGTGACTGAAGATTGTTCGGAGTCCCGGATGAGATCCCGGACATTACGTTCCGGAATGGTCCGGAGGTAAAGATTCATATACGGGAAGGTTGTGTTTGAGTTTCGAAAAAGTTCCGTGACCTACAAGTGGTGTGACGGAGTGCCGGAAGTGTTCACGGGGGTCCACCAGATGGGCCCATCTACTTCAAAGGGTCACATGGGTTGTGAGAGGGTGCAAACCATCCCCTGGTGGGCTGGCGGCACCTCACACCTCAAGTCCCATGCGGCTAAAGGCTTGGGCTAGGCCAAAAGGGTGGGCTAGCCACCAAACTTGGTGGCCAAGCCACCCTGGCCGCCGCCCCACCTCCCTTGGCTGCCGCACCAAACCCTAGGGGAAACCCTAGGGCGGCTAGACCCTCCTCTTCCCCTATATATATTATAGGGGAGGGAGGGATGCAAACACAAGTCACGGCACAGCCCTTCCTCCCTCCCCAATTGCCTCTCCTCTAGTAGATTGATTTGGCGCCGCTTAGCGAAGCTCTGCCGGATCAGCTCCACCACCGCCGCCGCCATGGAGTCGTCCTGCCGGCGAATCCATGTACCTCTCCGCTCCCTCTTGCTGGATCAAGAAGGCGGAGATCTTCATCGAGTTGTACGTGTGCTGAATGTGGAGGTGCCGTCCGTTCGACACTTGATCGGGAGTTCGTGGGACGGCTTGCGATTTGGATCGCGGAGACGTACCACTACATCAACCGCGTTCTTTAACGCTTCCGCTTAGCGATCTACAAGGGTACGTAGATCTAATATCTCCTATCATAGTTGCCCACCCCCTAGATTGATATTGGTGAAGCGTAGGAAATTTTTTGTTTCCCATGCAACGTTCCCCAACAGTGCCATCATGAGCTAGGTCTACGCGTAGATGAGATCTTGAGTAGAACACAAATAGTTTGTGGGCGTTGATATTTAGATTTCTTACTTGCTTACTCTTTTCTTGGTTCAGCGATATTGTGGGATGAAGCGGCTCGGTCCGACTTTACTCGTACGCTTACGAGAGACCGTGTTCCATCGACTGACATGTGACTTCGTCGCATAAAGATGGCTGGTGGGTGTCTGTCTCTCCCACTTTAGTTGGATCAGTTTTGATTAAGGCAGTCCTTTTAGAAGGTTGAAAAGCAATCTTCATATCACCGTGGTGGTTTTGCGTAGGTAAGAATTGTTCTTGCTAGATACCCATAGCAGCCACGTAAAACATGCAACAACAATTAGAGGACGTCTAACTTGTTTTTGTAGGGTATCTTATGATGTGATATGGCCAATTACATGATGTGATATATGTGATGTATGAGATGATCATGTTTTTTATAGAATATCACGACTTGCATGTCGATGAGTACGGCAACCGGCAGGAGCCATAGGGTTGTCTTTGATTATTGTATGACCTACGTGTCAATCGTTAAGCGCTATGTAATGCTTTACTTTATCGCTAAGCGGTAGCAATAGTAGTATGAGCATGGTGGCACGACAACCCCAATGACGATACAATGATGGAGATCATGGTGTCATGCCGGTGACGATGGAGATCATGCCGGTGCTTTGGAGATGGGGATCAAAAGCACAAGTTCATGGCCATATCATGTCACTTATGATTTGCATGTGATGTTAAGCTTTTTATGCACCTTATTTTGCTTAGGACAACGGTAGCATTATAAGGTGATCCCTCACTTAAATTTCAAGATGAACTGTGTTCTCCCCGAGTGTGCACCGTGCGAAAGTCCGTCCTGTCGAGACACCACGTGATGGTCGGGTGTGATAGACTCTACGTACGCATACAACGGGTGTAAGCCAATGTTGCACATGCAGAACACTCAGGTTAAACTTGACGAGCCTAGCATGTACAGACATGGCCTCGGAACACAAGAGACCGAAAGGTCGAGCATGAGTCATATAGTAGATATGATCAACATTACGATGTTCACCATTGAAACCACCTTAACTCACGTGATGATCAGACTTGAGTTGGTGAATATGGATCATCTGTCACTCAGATGACCTGAGGGATGTCAGTTTGAGTGGGAGCTTTAGTAATTTGATTAACTAAACTCATTATCATGAACAATAGTCTTAGTAACCTTTGCTTATTTATGTTGTAGATCAATGGCTCGTGCAGTAGCACCCCTGAATTTTAATGCATTCCTAGAGAAAGCTAGGTTGAAAGATGATGGAAGTAACTTTGTGGACTGGGCCCGTAATCTGAGGATTATCCTCACGGTTTCCCAGAAGGCATATGTCCTTGATGCACCGCTTGGTAACCAATCCACAGACATGTCGTTCGAAGACGTTAAGAACGCTTGGGAGTCACATTCTGGAGATTACTCAATAGTTTAGTGTGCAATTTTGTATGGCTTAGAACCGGGACTTCAAAGACGTTTTGAATGTCATGGAGCATATGAGATGTTCTAGTAGTTGGAGTTTATCTTTAAGAAGAATGTCCGGACCGAGAGGTATGACACCTTTGATAAGTTCTATGCTTGCAAGATGGAGGAGAACGGGTCTATCAGTGAACATATACTTAGAATGTCGTCTGGCGGAATTAGGGATGCCCCTTCCACCGGAGGCGATCACTGACAGAGTTCTTCAATCATTGCCATCTAGCTACAAGAGCTTCGTGATGAACTATAACATGCACGGGATGACCAAGTCAGTCGCCAAGCTGTTTGCAATGCTGAAAGTCGCTAAGTCTGAAATCCAGAAAGAACATCAAGTGTTGATGGTCAATAAAACCACTAGTTTCAAGAAACATGGCAAGGGCAAGAACGGTAACTCCAAGAAGGGAGGCAAACCAGTTGCTCCTCCCATGAAGAAACCCAAGGCTGGACCCAAGCCAGAAACTAAGTGTTTTCATTGCAAGGGAACTGGTCACTGGAAGCGGAACTGCCCCAAGTACCTGGCCGACAAGAAGGCAGCCAACACCAAACAAGGTATATATGATATACAACAACAACAACAACAAAGCCTTTAGTCCCAAACAAGTTGGGGTAGGCTAGAGGTGAAACCCATAAGATCCCGCGACCAACTCATGGTTCTGGCACATGGATAGCAAGCTTCCACGCACCCCTGTCCATGGCTAGTTCTTTGGTGATGCTCCAGTCCTTCAGATCTCTCTTTACAGACTCTTCCCATGTCAAGTTCGGTCTACCCCGGCCTCTTTTGACATTATCAGCATGCTTAAGCCGTCCGCTGTGCACTGGGGCTTCTGGAGGCCTGCGCTGAATATGCCCAAACCATCTCAGACGATGTTGGACAAGCTTCTCTTCAATTGGCGCTACCCCAACTTTATCCCGTATATCATCATTCCGGATGCGGTCCTTCCTTGTGTGACCACACATCCATCTCAACATGCGCATCTCCGCCACACCTAACTGTTGCACATGTCGCCTTTTAGTCGGCCAACACTCAGCGCCATACAACATTGCGGGTCGAACTGCCGTCCTATAGAACTTGCCTTTTAGCTTTTGTGGCACCCTCTTGTCACAAAGAATGCCAGAAGCTTGGCGCCACTTCATCCATCCGGCTTTAATTCGATGGTTCACATCTTCATCGATATCCCCATCCTTCTACAACATTGACCCCAAATATCGAAAGGTGTCCTTCTGAGGCACCACTTGCCCATCAAGGCTAACATCCTCCCCCTCCTCGTTCCTAGTAGTACTGAAAGCGCACCTCATGTACTCGGTTTTAGTCCTACTAAGTCTAAAACCTTTAGATTCCAAGGTTTGCCTCCACAACTCCAACTTCCTGTTAACCCCCGTCCGGCTCTCATCGACTAGCACCACATCGTCCGCAAAGAGCATACACCATGGGATATCTCCTTGTATATCCCTTGTGACCTCATCCATCACCAAGGCAAAAAGGTAAGGGCTCAAAGCTGACCCTTGATGCAGTCCTATCTTAATTGGGAAGTCGTTAGTGTCGCCCTCACTTGTTCGAACACTTGTCACAACATTATCATACATGTCCTTGATGAGGGTAATGTACTTTGTTGGGACTTTGTGTTTCTCCAAGGCCCACCACATAACATTCCGTGGAATCTTATCATAGGCCTTCTCCAAGTCAATGAACACCATATGCAGGTCCTTCTTTTGCTCCCTATATCTCTCCATAAGTTGTCGTACCAAGAAAATGGCTTCCATGGTCGATCTCCCAGGCATGAAACCAAACTGATTTTTGGTCACGCTTGTCAATCTTCTTACACGGTGCTCAATGACTCTCTCCCATAGCTTCATTGTATGGCTCATCAGCTTAATTCCACGGTAATTAGTACAACTCTGAACATTCCCCTTGTTCTTGAAGATTGGTACTAATATACTCCGTCTCCATTCTTCTGGCATCTTGTTTGTCCGAAAAATGAGGTTGAAAAGTTTGGTTAGCCATACTATCGCTATGTCCCCGAGGCCTCTCCACACCTCAATGGGGATACAATCGGGGCCCATCGCCTTACCTCCTTTCATCCTCTTTAAAGCCTCCTTGACCTCCGACTCCTGGATTCGCCTCACAAAACGCCTGCTAGTATCATCAAAGGAGTCATCCAGATCAATGGTAGAGCTCTCACTCTCCCCATTGAACAACTTGTCAAAGTACTCCCGCCATCTATGCTTAATCTCCTCGTTCTTCACCAGGAGTTGATCTGCTTCGTCCTTGATGCACTTGATTTGGTCAACATCCCTCGTCTTCCTCTCTCGGCTCTTGGCCATCTTATAGATGTCCCTTTCGCCCTCCTTCGTGTCTAACCTTTGGTAGAGGTCCTCATACGCCCGACCCCTTGCTTCACTCACAGCTCGCTTTGCGGCCTTCTTTGCCATCTGGTACTTCTCTATGTTGTCTGCATTCCTATCCAGATATAGGCGTCTGAAACAATCTTTCTTCTCCTTGATTGCCTTCTGGATAACATCATTCCACCACCAGGTATCTTTAGCTTCTCTTCTACTTCCCCTGGACACTCCAAACTCCTCTGAGGCCACCTTACGAATGCAAGTCGCCATCTTCATCCACATGTTGTCTGCATCACCTCCTTCCTCCCAAGGGCCCTCCTTAATGACCCTCTCCTTGAACACCTGAGCTACCTCCCCCTTGAGCTTCCACCACTTCGTTCTAGCGACTTTGGCACGCTTGTCCCGCTGGACACGAATCCGAAAACGGAGGTCAGCAACCACAAGCTTATGCTGGGGGACAACACTCTCTCCAGGTATCACCTTACAGTCTAGGCATGCACGCCTGTCTTCTCTTCTCAAGAGGATGAAATCAATCTGGCTAGAGTGCTGCCCACTACTGTAAGTCACTAGATGTGATTCTCTCTTCTTAAAGAAGGTGTTAGCTACGATCATGTCATAGGCTAACGCAAAGCTTAAGACATCTTCTCCTTCTTGATTCCTGATGCCATAGCCAAATCCCCCATGCACCCCTTCAAAACATGTGTTAGCTGTGCCCACGTGGCCATTGAGGTCTCCTCCTATGAAGAGCCTCTCGCTGATCGATACACTCCTAACCAAGTCCTCCAGGCCTTCCCAGAACTCCCTCTTGGTGTTCTCATTGTGGCCTACTTGTGGGGCATAAGCGCTGATAACGTTGAGGACTAAGTCCCCAACTACCAGCTTGACCAGGATAATCCGGTCCCCACGTCTCTTGACGTCTACCACTCCATCCTTGAGGCTCTTGCTGATCAATATGCCTACTCCATTTCTGTTTGCAACCGTCCCCGTGTACCACAGCTTGAAGCCGGTACCCTCCACCTCCTTCGCCTTTTGTCCCCTCCATTTGGTCTCTTGGACGCAAAGGATACCAATGCCTCTCCTCACCGCTGAATCAACTACCTCCCGAAGCTTACCTGTCAGAGACCCTACGTTCCAGCTACCTAATCGAATCCTCCTAGGCTCGGCTAGCTTCCTTACCCTTCGCACTCGTCGAGTCAAATGCGAAGACCCTCGCTCATTTTCCACTACACCCGGGCGCCGATGTAGCGCGCCACTAAGGATGCGACGACCCGATCCTCGCTCACTTGCGACTGTATCCAGATCACGATACGGCGCGCCACCTGGGGGGTGACGGCCCGGCCCTTGCCCATTTTCCACCACACCCGGGTTCCGATGTGGCGCGTCGCTGAGAGGGTTACGCCCCAACGAAAATCTTTTGGGTTTCATCTCCATAAGAGTGGCTGGGTTTTCACGTTGGCTCGCCAAGCCTATCACAACCCTCCTCCTTTACCCGGGCTTGGGACCGGCTATGTTGAGACAACATAGGCGAAGTTAAACAAGGTATATATGATATACATGTTATTAATGTGTACCTTACTAGCTCTTGTTGTAGTGCCTGGGTATTTGATACCGGTTCGGTTGCTCACATTTGCAACTCAAAGCAGGACCTACGGAATAGATGGAGGCTGGCTAAGGATGAAGTGACGACGCGCGTGGGAAATGGTTCCAAGGTTGATGTGATCGTCGTCGACATGCTCGTCTTCGACTACCATCAGGATTAGTGATGAACCTGAATAATTGTTATTTAGTCCATGCGTTAAGCATTAACATTATATTTGGATCTTGTTTATTGCGAGAAGGTTACTCATTTAAATCAGAGAATAATGGTTGTTCTATTTATATGAGTAATATCTTTTATGGTCATGCACCCAATGTGAGGGGTTTATTCTTATTGAACCTCGATAGTCATGATATACATGTTCATAGCATTGATGCCAAAATATGTAGAGTTGAAAATGATAGTACCACTTTCTTGTGTCACTACCGTTTAGGTCATATTGGTGTAAAACGCATGAGGAAGCTCCATGCTGATGGACTTTTGGAGTCACTTGATTTTGAATCACTTGGCACATGTGAACCATGCCTCATGGGCAAGATGACTAAAACTCCGTTCTCTGGAACAATGGAACGGGCGAGTGATTTGTTGGAAATCATACATACTGATGTGTGTGGTCCAATGAACATTGAGGCGCGCAGTGGATATCGTTATTTTCTCACCTTCACTAATGACTTGAGTAGATATGGGTATATTTACTTAATGAAACACAAGTCTGAAATGTTTGAAAAGTTCAAGCAATTTCAGAGTGAAGTTGAGATTCATCGTAACAAGAAGATTAAATTCCTAAGATCTGATCGAGGAGGAGAATATCCGAGTTATGAGTTTGGCAGTCACTTAAGACAGTGTGGAATTGTTTCACAATTGACACCGCCTGGAACACCACAGCGTAATGGTGTGTCCAAACGTTGTAATCGAACCTTATTAGATATGGTGCCTTCTATGATGTCTCTTGCCGATTTGCCACTATCTTTTTGGGGTTATGCATTAGAGACAGCTGCATTCAATTTAAATATGGCACCATCGAAATCCGTTGAGACGACGCCATATGAACTGTGGTTTGGCAAGAAGCCAAAGTTGTCATTTCTTAAAGTTTGGGGATGTGATGCTTATGTCAAAAAGCTTCAGCTTGAAAATCTAGAACCCAAAGTGGAGAAATGCGTCTTCATAGGATACCCAAAAGAGACAATTCGGTATGCCTTCTATCTCAGATCCGAAGGCAAAGTGTTTGTCGCAAAGAACGGAACATTTCTTGAGAAAGAGTTTCTCTCGAAAGAATTGAATGGCAGGAAAGTAGAACTTGATGAGGTTGCTGAACCTTCACTTCAACTAGAGAGTATCGCAGCACAGAAAGATGTTTCTGTGGAGCCAACAATGGTTGAAGAGGAAGTTAATGATGATGATCATGAAACTTCAGATCAAGTTGGTATTGAACCTCGTAGGTCGACAAGGACGTGTACTGCTCCTGAGTGGTATGGCAACCCTGTCTTGGAGGTCACGTTGTTAGACAACAATGAACCTACGAGCTATGGAGGAGCGATGATGGGCCTGGATTCCGAGAAATGGTTAGAGGCCATGAAATCCGAGATGGAATCCATGTATGAAAACAAAGTATGGACTTTGGAAGTATTACCTGAAGGGCGAAAGGCCATTCAGAATAAATGGATCTTTAAGAAGAAGACAGACGCGGATGGTAATGTCACTATCTATAAAGCTCGACTTGTGGCAAAAGGTTTTTCACAAGTTCAAGGAGTTGACTATGATGAGACCTTCTCAGCCGTAGCGATGCTTAAGTCCATCAGAATTATGTTAGCAATAGTTGCATATTTCGACTATGAAATTTAGCAGATGGATGTCAAAATAGTGTTCCTTAACGGTTTCCTTGAGGAAGAGTTGTATATGATGCAAATGAAAGGTTTTCTCGATCCAGAGAATGCTGATAAAGTTTGCAGACTCTAGCGATCCATTTATGGACTAGTGCAAGCATCTCAGAGTTGGAATAAGCGCTTTGATGAGGTGATCAAAGCGTTTGGGTTTATACAAGTTTATGGCGAAGCTTGTATTTACAAGAAAGTGAGTGGGAGCTATGTAGCATTTCTAATATTATATGTGGATGACATATTGCTGATTGGAAACAATATAGAAATGCTGGAAAGCATGAAGGAATATTTGAACAAGAGTTTTTCAATGAAGGACCTAGGAGAAGTTGCTTTCATATTAGGCATTAAGATCTATAGAGATAGATCGAGACACTTGATAGCACTTTCACAAACAACATACCTTGATAAAGTTTTGAAGAAGTTCAAAATGGATCAGTCTAAGAAAGGGTTCTTACCTGTGTTACAAGGTGTGAAGTTGAGTAAGACTCAATGCCCAGTGACTGCAGAAGATAGAGAGCAGATGAGTGTCATCCCCTATGCTTCATCCATAGGCTCTATCATGTATGCGATGTTGTGCACAAGACCCAATGTCAGCCTTGCCATAAGTATGGCCGGAAGGTTTCAAAGTGATCCTGGAATGGAGCACTAGACGGCGGTCAAGAATATCCTTAAGTACCTCAAAAGGACTGAGGAGATGTTTCTCGTTTATGGAGGTGACCAAGATCTCATCATAAAGGGTTATGTCGATGCAAGCTTTGACACTGATCCGGATGACTCTAAGTCGTAAACTGGATAAGTATTTATTCTCAATGGGGGAGCGGTAAGCTGGTGTAGTTCCAAGCAAAGCTAGGTAGACGATTCTATATGCGAAGCGGAGTACATCGCATCCTCGGAGGCAACAAAAGAAGGTGTCTGGATGAAGCAGTTCATGACAGATCTTGGAGTAGTGCCAGTGCACTGAATCTGATGACTCTGTTCTGCGACAACACTGGTGTCATTGCTCTCGCCAAGGAACCAAGGTTTCACAAGAGGACCAGACACATAAAGCGATGCTTCAATTCCATCCGCGATTATGTCGAGGAGAAGGACAAAAATATTTGCAAAGTATACACGAATCTGAATGTTACAGACCCATTGACTAAACCTCTTCCAAGGGCTAAACATGATCAACACCAGGACTGCATGGGTGTTCGATTCATTACAATGTAAATTACATAGTGATGTGAACTAGATTATTGACTCTAGTGCAAGTGGGAGATTGTTGGAAATATGCCCTAGAGGCAATAAATAAAGTGTTTATTATTATATTTCCTTGTTCATGATAATCGTTTATTGTCCATGCTATAATTGTGTTGATTCAAAACGAAATACATGCGTGGGCATATAGACAAACATTGTGTCCCTAGTGTGCCTCTAGCAGGCTAGCACATTGATCAAAGATAGTTAAGGTTTCCTAGCCATGGACATGAGATGTCATTTGATATCTGGATCACATCATTAGGAGAATGATGTGATGGACAAGACCCAAACTATAAACGTAGCATATGATCGTGTTAGTTTATTCCTATAGTTTTTCTGCATGTCAAGTATATGTTCCTATGACCATGAGATCATGCAACTCACTGACACCGGAAGAGTTCCTTGTGTGTATCAAACGTCACAACGTAACTGGGTGACTATAAAGGTACTCTACAGGTATCTCTGAAGGTGTCTGTTGAGTTGGCATGGATCAATACTGGGATTTGTTACTCCGTGTGATGGAGAGGTATCTCAGGGCCCACTCGGTAATACAACATCACATCAAGCCTTGCAAGCAATGTGACTAAGTGTTAGTCGCGGGATCTTATATTACGGAATGAGTAAAGAGACTTGCCAGTAATGAGGTTGAACTAGGTATAGAGATACCGACGATCAAATCTCGGGCAAGTAACATACCGAAGGACAAAGGGAAAATCATACAGGATTAACTGAATCCTTGACATAGTGGTTCGACCGATAAAGATCTTCATAGAATATGTAGGAACCAATTTGGGCATCCAGGTACTGCTATTGGTTATTGACCGTAGAGGTGTCTCGGTCATGTCTACATGGTTCTCGAACCCGCACGGTCTGCACACTTAAGGTTCAGTGACGTTTTGGTATAGGTGAGTTATGTGTGTTGGTGACCGAAGGTTGTTCGGATTCCTGGATGAGATCCCGGACGTCACGAGGAGTTCCGAAATGGTCCAGAGGTAAAGATTCATATATGGGAAGTTGGTGTTTGAGTTTCGGAAAAGTTCCGTGACCTGCAAGTGGTGTGACGGAGTGCCGAAAGTGTTCCCGGGGGTCCACCGGATGGGCCCATCTACTCCAAAGGGTCACATGGGCTGTGAGAGGCTTCAAACTAGCCCCTGGTAGGCTGGACGCACCTCCCACCTCAAGGACCATGCAGCTAAAGGCTTGGTCTGGGCCAAAAGCGTGCGATAGCCACCAAACTTGGTGGCCGAGCCACCCTGGCCGCCGCCCCACCTCCCTTGGCTGCCGCACTAAACCCTAGGGGAAACCCTAGGGCGGCCAGCCCCTCCTCTTCCCCTATATATATGAGAGGGGAGGGAGGGCTGAAAACACAAGTCACGGCGCAGCCCTTCCTCCCTCACTGATTACCTCTCCTCTAATAGATTGATTCGGTGCCGCTTAGCGAAGCTCTGCCGGATCAGCTCCACCACCACCGCCGCCACGCCATTGTGCTACCGGCGAACCCATCTACCTCTCCGCTCCCTCTTGCTGGATCAAGAAGGCGGAGATCTTCATCGAGCTGCATGTGTGCTGAACACGGAGGTGCCGTCCGTTTGGCACTTGATCGGGAGATCGTGGGATGGCTTGCGATTTGGATCGTGGAGACATACCACTACATCAACCGCGTTCTTTAACGCTTCCGCTTAGCGATCTACAAGGGTACGTAGATCCAATCTCTCCTCTCATGGATGCTCATCTCCTAGATTGATCTTGGTGAAGCGTAGGAAATTTTTTGTTTCCCATGCAACGTTACCCTATAGTTGGCAACCCAAACTCGGTGGCTCCAAAATGGAATTGGTTGCACCGAAATGCTAGGATTTGGCTGAGTCTGTCTGAGGTTGAGAATCGGTGGCACCGAGTGGAAAGTGGTGGTTGCACCGATTGTGGATATTTGCCTTTGGACACACTTTTGTGCAAGAGCTTGTGGGTGTATGTGGTGACTATCACTTTTGCACGTATGCGCATTTTGTTCACCAACAAAACCTTACCCCCTTTTGATAGTATTGGCTTTCCTATGGACTCAAAGTGATTTATCACAAAGGTAAAATGTAGAGTCCTCTTGCTTGAAGCTTGGCCAATGCTATTTCTTCTCCTTCTTCATGGGTATACTCTCCAAACTTCTTTTTGCCAATCCATCTCTCTCTATGGACTTTATCTGAAATACACTAGATGAAAGTATTAGTCCAAGAGACAATGTATGTTGTCATGAATTATCAAAACCACCAAGGGAGAACTTTGTGCTTTCAATATCCCCCTTTTTGGTAATTGATGACAACATACAACCAAAGCTTCAAATAAAGATATGCATGTATATAACGAAGACTTTGAGAGACACATGACTTAGACTTGCTCCCCCTAAATGTGTGCAATCCCTTTAAAGGATAGTTGCTTTGAAATGCATGGACACGCATGTAGTAGAAGGGATATGATAAGTCATGTGTATCTTGGCCATATGCATCAACTGTATATGAATGAGGTGTATCCTTGTTCAAGACTTCACTCTTTCAAACAATATGTGCAAGAAGCCACTTGCAACATATTAAGATAAGTATCAGCGTGCCATGCAGATTATGAGAGTATTGCATCTTCGTGGAGTGGGATAGCAAATATAGGGATACTCTCCTTCTAGCTGTCCATAGCTTGTCTCCCACTTCTACTTCACGGGGTCTCCAATCACATAGAGTGGGTTACCACTATGGACAGCTCATACAGTGGGTCTCAAACCCATCTCCAGTGATGCATTTTCTATCACACGTAATAAACCCTTTGTGAACGGATCTATCAATTTTTTAGACATTTGATATAATCCAACAAAATAACTCTGGAGTTCTTCAATTTTCTGATAGATTTCAATCTACTCTTCACATGCCTTGAGGACTTCATGTTATCCTTAGAATTGTTTATCTTTTATGATCACAGTTTGATTATCACAGTTCATCAAGATAGCGGGTATTGGTTTTTCAACCATTGGTAAGTCCATCAAGAGCTGACGAAGCCACTCTGCTTCAACAGTGGTCGTGTCTAATGTTGTGAGTTCTGCTTCCATAGTAGACCTCGTTAAGATGGTTTGCATGCAAGACTTCCCACTTGTGGCCTTAATCTCATCGGCATCAGATATCCAGTTTGAGTCACTATAACCCTCCAGTACCCTCGCGTACCCAGTATTGAGAATCCCATAGCTTGTGGTGCCTTTCAAATAGCGCATAACTCTCTCAAGCACATGTCAATGATCATCTCCCTGGTTTGACACAAACCGATTTAGTTTGCTCACAACAAACGAGATGTCAGGCCTCGTGGCACTCGCCAAATACATAAGCGAGCCAATAATCTGAGAATACCTTAGTTTATCTCTAGCAATCCGTCGATTCTTTCGAAGCAACACACTAGCATCATATGGAGTTGGAGAAGGCTTGCAATCGCTATACCCAAAACGACTCAATATCTTTTCCACATAGTGAGATTGAAGCAGTGTAATCCCACCATTCTCATCTCTTAGCAGCTTGATGTTCAGTATAACATCAGCTACTCCTAGATCCTTCATCTCAAAACAACGAGATAAGAAATCCTTGACCTCCTTGATTAAGTCAAGGTTGGTTCCAAAGATCGGTATGTCATCGACATACAGACAGAGAATAACTCCTTTGCACCCACCATGACGACAGTATACACACTTGTCAGCTTCATTTACAACAAAGCATGCAATAGTTAATGTTCTTTCGAACTTCTCATGCCACTGCTTAGGAGCTTGTTCGAGGCCATATAAAGACTTCAATAACTTGCACACCTTTCCTTCCTAACCAGGTACTACAAAACCATTAGGCTAGTCCATGTAAATTTCCTCATCCAACACTCCATTGAGGAAAGCCGTCTTAACATCCATTTGATGAATGAGAAGACCGTGTGAGGCAGACAGTGATAGTAGCACCCGAATAGTGGTCAGTCTAGCCATAGGTGAGTAAGTATCAAAGAAGTCTTCACCTTCTTTCTGGATATAACCCTTGGCAACAAGTCATGTATTGTACTTTTGAATTGTACCATCAGGTCTAAGATTTTTCTTGAACACCCACTTACATCCCATGGGTTTGCACCCATATGGACGATCGGTGACTTCCCAGGTTCCATTATCTAAGATAGAATCCATCTCGCTACGAACAGCTTCCTTCCAGTAGTCAGCATCAGAAGATGCATAGGCTTATAAAAGAGTCATGTGTGTGTCATCCACGAGGTATACAATGAAGTCATCACCAAAATACTTTGCAGTCCTTCGTCTCTTACTCCTTATAGGAGTTTCATTGTCATCCTCCTCGGGATTTTCAACGTGTTCCATCGCAACGGTGGGTTTACGAATTATAGAAAATTCCTGAATAGATAGAGTAGGTATCTCCTGATTTGATGAGTAAGGCATATCCTTCATAGGAAAAATGTCCTCAAAGAAAGTCGCATCATTCGACTCCATAATCGTACCAACATGCATGTCGGGTACCTCAGATTTTATTATAAAAAATCTATAGCCAATACTATGAAAGCATAGCCCAGAAGAACACAATCCATGTTTTTGGTCCAAGCTTGCGCTTCTCGGGAAATGGTATATTGACTTTCGCCAAACAACCCCAAGTACGTAGATAAGAGAGTTTCAGCCTTTTCCTTTCCCATTCTTCAAATGGAGTAATGGTTTTATGCTTTGTGGAAACTCGGTTTAGGACATGATATGCAGTCATTAGTGCCTACCTCCATCATGCCTTGGAGAGACCCGATGTGTCTAACATGGCGTTAACCAAATCAGTTAGAGTATGGTTCTTTCTTTCGGCTACCCCATTTGACTAAGGTGAATAGGGAGGTGTACTCTCATGGATAATACTATGTTCCGCGCAAAATGAATCAAATTCATTGGAAAAATACTCACCAACACGATCAGACCTAAGTCACTTAATTTTCCGATCAAGTTGGTTCTCTGCTTTAGCTTTATAGTTTTTGAAGAAGTTTAAAGCCTCATCTTTTGATTTCAAAAGATACACATAACAATATCTCGTGGAGTCATCAATCATCGTCATGAAATATTTCTTTCAACCTTTTGTCAACACACCATTCATCCAGAAAGATCAGAATGTATAAGCTCTAGTGGCGCCAAGTCTCTTGACTTTGTAGTCTTATGAGACTTGCGAGGTTGCTTAGCTTGCACACGTACACTTGGCACTTGGAGCCCTTGATAGTACTGAATTTCGGAATTAAACTCATATTGGCTAGCCGCGTCATGCTGCTGGAAATATGCCCTAGAGGCAATAATAACTTGGTTATTATCATATTTCCTTGTTCGTGATAATCATTTATTATCCATGCTATAAACGTATTGATCGGAAACTTAGACACATGTGTGCATACATAGAAAACACCATGTCCCTAGTATGCCTCTAATAGACTAGCTCGTTGATCAAACATGGTCAAGGTTTCCTAGCCATGGACATGAGATGTATTTTTGATAACGGGATCACATCATTAGGAGAATGATGTGATGGAAAAGACCCAAACTATAAACGTAGCATATGATCGTGTCAGTTTATTGCTACTGTTTTCTGCATGTCAAGTATGTGTTCCTATGACCATGAGATCATGCAACTCACGGACACCGGATGAATCCTTGTGTGTATCAAACGTCACAACATAACTGGGTGACTATAAAGGTGCTCTACAGGTATCTCCGAGGGTGTCTGTTGGGTTGGCATGGACCAACACTAGGATTCGTTACTCCGTGTGACAGAGAGGTATCTCAGGGCCCACTCGATAATACAACATCACAACAAGTCATGCAAGCAATGTGACTAAGTGTTAGTCGCGGGATCTTCTATTATGGAAACGAGTAAAGAGACTTGCCGGTAACAAGGTTGAACTAGGTATGGAGATACCGACGATCGAATCTCGGGCAAGTAACATACCGAAGAACAAAGGGAACATCATACGAGATTAACTGAATCCTTGACATAGAGGTTCAACCGATAAAGATCTTCGTAGAATATGTAGGAACCAATATGGGCATCTAGATCCCGTTGTTAGTCATTGACCGTAGAGGTGTCTCGATCATGTCTACATGGTTCTCGAAGGTCTGCACACTTAAGGTTCGATGATGTTTCCGTAGTATAGAGTTATGTATGGTGGTGACCGAAGGTGGTTCGGAGTCCCAAATGAGATCCCAGACGTCACGAGGAGCTCCGGAATGGTCTGGAGGTAAATATTGATATATAGGAAGTCCTGTTTTGGTCACCGGAAAAGTTTTGGGCTCATCGGTAGTGTACCGGGAGTGCCAGTAGTGTACCGGGGGACCATCGGTAGGGGTATTTCGACCCAAGAGGCTACATGGGCCCTGGGAGAAGGAATACCAGCCCTTAGTGGGCTGGCCTAAGTCCCACAAGAGGCCCATGCGGCTAGAGTGGAAGGAGAAGGAAAAAGGCCAAGGTGGAAAGAGTTCCCAAGTGGTAAATAAGGAAGGAGTCCTAATCCTACTAGGATTGGAGGAGGACTCCTCCTCTCTTCTTTGTGCCAAAGGCCAAAGGGCTGGCCCTTGTGCGCCAGCCTCCTCCCTCTCTCCTCCTATATATACTAGAGGTTTTGAGGGTTTTGAGACATAGAAAAACAGCCACGAGCTGCCCTCTCCTCTAGATCGTAGTTTCTCCTCTAGATCGGTTTTCAGCGGTGCTTAGGCGAAGCCCTGCTGGAATAGCTCCACCACCATCGCCACAACATCGTCACACAGCCGGAGAAATCTTCTACCTCTCCACTCCCTCTTGCTGGATTAAGAAGGCAGAGATCGTCATCGAGCTGTACGTGTGCTGAACACGGAGGTGTCGTCCGTTCGGTGCTAGATTGGAAGGACCGTGATCAAGATCGCGAGACGATTCATGATTGGATCGCGAGACGAATCGTGATTGGATCACGGGACGGATCGTGATGGGATTACGGGACGCTCGGCGATTTGGTTCGCGAAGACATTCGACTACATCAACCGCGTTTCTTAACGCTTTCCGCTTAGTGATCTACAAGGGTATGTAGATCCACTCTCCCTCTCGTAGATGCTCATCACCATGGATAGATCTTGCGTGTGCGTAGGAAATTTTTTGTTTCCCATGAATCATTCCCCAACAGTGGCATCATGAGCTAGGTCTATGTGTAGATGACATCTAGAGTAGAACACAAAGAGTTTGTGGGCGTTGATGCTTAGATTCCTTCCTCCCTTGGTCGTGTTTTGGTTCAGCGGTATTGTGGGATGAAGTGGACCGGACCAACCTTACTTGTAGGCTTACGAGAGACCGGTTCCATCGACTGACGTATAACTTTGTTGCACAAAGATGGCTAGCGGGTGTCTGTTTCTCCTACTTTAGTTCGATCGGATTCGACAAAGGCGGTCCTTGAGAAGGTTGAAAAGCAATTTATGTATCACCGTTGTGGTTTTGCATAGGTGAGAATTGTTCTTTCTAGATACCCGTAGCAGCCATGTAAAACTTGCAACAACAATTAGAGGACGTCTAACTTGTTTTTGCAGGGTATGTTGTGATGTGATATGGCCAATTACATGATGAGATATATGTGATGTATGAGATGATCATGTATTGTATAGAATATCACGACTTGCATGTCGATGAGTATGGCAACCGGTAGGAGCCATAGGGTTGTCTTTACTTATTATATGACCTGCGTGTCAACCATTAAGCGCTATGTAATGCTTTACTTTATCGCTAAGCGATGGCAATAGTAGTAGAAGCATGGTGGGCGCGACAACCCCGATGGTGACACGTTGATGGAGATCAAGATGATGGAGATCATGGTGTCATGCCGGTGACGATGGAGATCATGCCGGTGCTTTAGGGATGGAGATCAAAAGCACAAGTTCATGCCCATATCATGTCACTTATGATTTGCATGTGATGTTAATCTTTTTATGCACCTTGTTTTGCTTAGAACGACGGTAGCATTATAAGGTGATCCCTCACTAAAATTTCAAGATCAATTGTGTTCTTCCCGAGTGTGCACCGTTGTGAAAGTTCGTCATGTCGAGACACCACGTGATGATCGGGTGTGATAGACTCTACGTTCACATACAATGGGTGCAAGCTGTTTGGGAACGTTGCATGGTAAAAAAAAATCCTACGCACACGCAGATCTATCCATGGTGATGAGCATCTACGAGAGGGAGAGTGGATCTACATACCCTTGTAGATCGCTAAGCAGGAAGCGTTAAGAAACGCGGTTGGTGTAGTCGAACGTCTTCGCGATCCAAATCACCGTGCGTCCCGCGATCCAATCACAATCCGTCCCGCGATCCAATCACGATCTGTCCTGCGATCCGATCAGGATCCGTCCCACGATCCGATCACGATCCTTCCCACGAACTTGATCACGATCCTTCGGATCTAGCACCGAACGGATGGCACCTCCGCGTTCAGCACACGTACAGCTTGATGACGATCTCCACCGTCTTGATCCAGCAAGAGGGAGTGGAGAGGAAGAAGAGTTCTCCAGCAGCCTGACGGCGCTCCGGCGATGGTGGTGGAGCAATTCCGGCAGGGCTTCGCCTAAGCACTACAGAAAACCGATCTAGAGGAGAAACTATGCAGTGGAGGAACGGGTAGCACGTGGCTGAAAAAAACTAGTGCAAAAACCCAAAACCCTCTAGTATATATAGGAGGACAGGAGGAGAGGAGGCAGCCTTGGCCTCTAAGGCTAGCTGGTTCGGCCGAACCTACTAGGAGAGGAGGATTCCTCCTCCAATCCTAGTAGAACTAGGATTGCTCCTTTTTGCCTTTTTTTCCACCTTTTCCTATTGGGTTTTCCCCTCCAGCCACATGGGCCTTGTGTGGGAGTTTCCACCAGCCCACTAAGGGCTTATATTCACTCTCCCACAGCCCATGAAGCCTCTTGGGTCGAAATACCCCTCCCAGAGGCCTCCCGGTACACTACCGACACTCTCGGTACACTACTGATGAGCCCGAAACTTTTCCGGCGACCAAAAGGGGACTTCCTATATGAATCATTACCTCCGGACCATTTTGGAGCTCCTCGTGACGTCCGGGATCTCATCCGGGACTCCAAACAAACTTCGGTCACCACCATACATAACTCTATACTACCGAAACGTCACCAAACCTTAAGTGTGCACACCCTGCGGGTTCGAGAACTATGTAGACATGACCAAGACACCTCTACGGTCAATAACCAATGGTGGGACCTGGATGTCCACATTGGTTCCTACATATTCTATGAAGATCTTTATTGGTCGAACCTCTATGTCAAGTATTCAGTTAATCCCCTATGATGTTCCCTTTGTTCTTCGGTATGTTACTTGCCCGAGATTCGATCGTCGGTATCTCCATACCTAGTTCAACCTCGTTACTGGCAAGTCTCTTTACTCGTTCTGTAATACAAGATCCCGTGACCAACACTTAGTCACATTGCTTGCAAGGCTTATTGTGATGTTGTATTACCAAGTGGGCCCTGAGATACCTCTCCATCACACGGAGTAACAAATCCCAGTCTTGATCCATGCCAACTCAACAGACACCCTCGGAGACACCTGTAGAGCACCTTTATAGTCACCCAGTTACGTTGCGACGTTTGATACACACAAGGTACTCCTCCGATATCTGTGAGTTGCATGATCTCATGGTCATAGGAACATATACTTGACATGCAGAAAACAGTAGCAATAAACTGACACGATCATAAGCTATGTTTGTAGTTTGGGTCTTGTCCATCACATCATTCTCCTAATGATGTGATCCCGTTATCAAATGACATCTCATGTCCGTGGCTAGGAAACCTTAACCATCTTTCGATCAACGAGCTAGTTCACTAGAGGCATACTAGGGACATTGTATTTGTCTATGTATCCACACATGTATCCATGTTTCCAATTAATACAATTATAGCATGGATAATAAACGATTATCATGAACAAGGAAATACAATAATAAACACTTTATTTATTGCCTCTAGGGCATATTTCCAACAGTCTCCCACTTGCACTAGAGTCAATAATCTAGTTCACATCACTATGTGATTTACATTGTAATGAATCGAACACCCATGCAGTTCTGGTGTTGATCATGTTTAGCCCTTGGAAGAGGTTTAGTCAACGGGTCTGCAACATTCAGATCCGTGTGCACTTTGCAAATATTTATGTCTTTCTCCATGATGTAATCGTGGATGGAGTTGAAGTGTCGCTTTATGTGTCTGGTCCTCTTGTGAAACCTTGGGTCCTTTGCCAGAGCAATGGCACCAGTGTTGTCACAGAACAGGTTCTTTGGATTCAGTGCACTGGGCACTACTCCAAGATCTGTCATGAACTGCTTCATCCAGACACCTTCCTTCGCCGCCTTCGAGGCTGCGATGTATTCCGCTTCGCACATAGAATCAGCTACCACGCTTTGCTTGGAACTGCACCAGCTTACCGCTCCCCTGTTAAGAATAAATATGTATCCGGTTTGCGACTTAGAGTCATCCGGATCAGTGTCAAAGCTTGCATCGACGTAACCCTTTACGAGGAGCTCTTCATCACCTCCATAAATGAAAAACATTTCCTTAGTCCTTTTCAGGTACTTAAGGATATTCTTGACCGCTTGCCAGTGCTCCATTCCAGGATCACTTTGAATCCTTCCAGCCATACTTATGGCAAGGCTGACATCGGGTCTTGTGCACAGCATTGCATACATGATAGAGCCTATGTCTGAAGCATAGGGGATGACACTCATATTTTCTCTATCTTCTGCAGTTACTGGGCATTGAGTCTTACTCAACTTCACACCTTGTAACACAGGCAAGAACCCCTTCTTGGACTGTTCCATTTTGAACTTCTTCAAAACTTTATCAAGGTATGTGCTCTATGAAAGTGCTATTAAGTGTCTCGATCTATCTCTATAGATCTTAATGCCTAATATGAAAGCAGCTTCTCCTAGGTCCTTCATTGAAAAACTCTTGTTCAAATATTCCTTCACGCTTTTCAGCATTTCTATATTGTTTCCAATCAGCAATATGTCATCCACATATAATACTAGAAATGCTATAGAGCTCCCACTCACTTTCTTGTAAATACAAGCTTCTCCATAAACTTGTATAAACTCAAACGCTTTGATCACCTCATCAAAGCGCTTATTCCAACTCCGAGATGCTTGCACCAGTCCATAAATGGATCCCTGGAGTTTGCAAACTTTGTCAGCATTCTCTGGATCAACAAAACCTTTGGGTTGCATCATATACAACTCTTCCTCAAGGAAACCGTTGAGGAATGCCGTTTTGACATCCATCTGCCAAATTTCATAGTCGAAATAAGCAGATATTGCTAACATGATTCTGATAGACTTGAGCATCGCTACGGGTGAGAAAGTCTCATCGTAGTCAACTCCTTGAACTTGTGAAAAACCATTTGCCACAAGTCGAGCTTTATAGACGGTGACATTACCGTCCGCGCCTGTCTTCTTCTTAAAGATCCATTTCTTCTGAATGGCCTTTCGCCCTTCAGGTAATACTTCCAAAGTCCATACTTTGTTTTCATACATGGATCCCATCTCGGATTTCATGGGCTCTAACCATTTCTTGGAATCCGGGCCCATTACTGCTCCTCCATAGCTCGTAGGTTCATTGTTGTCCAACAACATAACCTCCAAGACAGGGTTGCCATACCACTCAGGGGTAGTATGCGGCCTTGTCGACCTATGAGGTTCAATAGCAGCTTGATCCGAAGTTTCATGGTCATCATCATTAAATTCCTCTTCTACCGTCGTAGGTTCCATAGAAACATCTTTCTATGCTGCGCTACTTTCTGGTTGAAGTAAAGGTTCAATAACTTCATCAAGCTCTATTTTCCTCCCACTCAATTCTTTCAAGAGACTCTTTCTCAAGAAATGTTCCGTTCTTAGCGACAAACACTTTGCCTTTGGATCTGAGATAGAAGGTATACCCGACTGTCTCATTCGGGTATCCTATGAAGACGCATTTCTCCGCTTTGGGTTCCAGCTTTTCAGGCTGAAGCTTTTTCACATAAGCATCACATCCCCAAACTTTAAGAAACAACAACTTTGGCTTGTTGCCAAACCATAGTTCATATGGCGTCGTCTCAACGGATTTTCATGGTGCCCTATTTAAAGTGAATGCAGATGTCTCTAATGCATAACCCCAAAACGACAGTGGCAAATCAGCAAGAGACATCATAGAACGCACCATATCTAATAAGGTTCTATTATGATGTTCGGATACACCATTACGCTCTGGTGTTCCGAGCGGTGTCAACTGTGAAAAAATTCCACATTGTCTTAAGTGACTGCCAAATTCATAACTTAGATATTCACCTCCTCAATCAGATCGCAGGAACTTAATCTTCTTGTTACGATGATTCTCAACTTCACTCTGAAATTGCTTGAACTTTTCAAACGTTTCAGACCTGTGTTTCATCAAGTAAATATACCCACATCTACTTGAGTCATCAGTGAAGGTGAGAAAATAACGGTATCCACCACGCGCTATAACATTCATTGGACCGCACACATCAGTATGTATGATTTCCAATAAGTCACTTGCCCGTTCCATTGTTCCAGAGAACGGCGTTTTAGTCATCTTGCCCATGAGGCATGGTTCACATGTGTCAAGTGATTCAAAATCAAGTGACTCCAAAAGTCCATCAGCATGGAGCTTCCTCATGCGTTTTACACCAATATGACCTAAACGGTAGTGCCACAAGAAAGTGGTACTATCATTATCAACTCTACATCTTTTGGCATCAATGTTATGAACATGTGTATCATCACTATAATGATTCAATATGAATAAACCCCTCACATTGGGTGCATGACCATAAAAGATATTACTCATATAAATAGAACAGCCTTTATTCTCTGATTTAAGTGAGTAACTGTCTCGCAATAAACAAGATCCAAATATAATGTTCATGCTTAACGCAGGCACTAAATAACAATTATTCAGGTTCATCACTAATCCCGATGGTAATAGAAGAGAGAGCGTGACGACGGAGATCACATCAACCTTGGAACCATTTCCCACGCGCATCGTCACTTCGTCCTTTGCTAGCCTTCATTTATTCTGTAGTTCCTGCTATGAGTTGCAAATGTGAGCAACCGAACCGGTATCAAATACCCAGGGACTACTACGAGAGCTAGTAAGGTACATATCAATAACATGTATATCATATATACCTTGTTTGTCGTTGGCCTCCTTCTTGTCATCCAGGTACTTGGGGCGGTTCCGCTTCCAGTGACCAGTTCTTTTGCAATGAAAGCACTCAGTTTCTGGCTTGGGTCCATGCTTGGGCTTCTTTGCAGGAGTAGCAACTGCTTTGCCATCCTTCTTGGTTTTACCCTTCTTGCCCTTGCCCTTGACTTTGCCATTTTTCTTGAAACTAGTGGTTTTATTGACCATCAACACTTGATGTTCTTTCTGGATTTCAGACTCAGCGACTTTTAGCATCGCAAACAGCTCAGCGACTGACATGTTCATCCCATGCATGTTATAGTTCATCACAAAGCTCTTGTAACTAGGTGGCAGTGATTGAAGAACTCTGTCAGTGATCGCCTCTGGCGGAAGGGCGGTTCCCAACTCCGCTAGACGAGTTGAATACCCAGACATTCTGAGTATATGTTCACTGATAGACCCGTTCTCCTCCGTCTTGCAAGAATAGAACTTATCGGAGGTTTTCATACCTCTCGATCCGGGCGTTGTTCTGAAAGATAAACTTCAACTCCTGGAACATCTCATATGCTCCATGACGTTCAAAACGTCTTTGAAATCCCGGTTCTAAGCCATACAATATTGCACACTGAACTATTGAGTAATCTCCAGTACGTGCCTCCCAAGCGTTCTTAACGTCTTCGGAGGTCATGTCTTCTGGTTGGTCACCAAGCGATGCATCAAGGACATATGATTTCTGGAAAGCCGTGAGGATAATCCTCAGATTATGGGCCCAGTCAACAAAGTTACTTCCATCATCTTTCAGTTTAGCTTTCTCTAGGAATGCATTAAAATTCAAGGGTGCTACTGCGCGAGCCATTGATCTACAACATAAATATGCAAAGTTCACTTAGACTATTGTTCAAGATAATGAGTTTAGTTAATCAAATTACTAAAGCTCCCACTCAAATTGACATCCCTCAGGTCATCTGAGTGTCACATGATCCAAATCCACCAACTCAAGTCCGATCATCACGTGAGTTGAGGTGGCTTCAATGGTGAACATCAATATGTTGATCATATCTACTATATGACTCATGTTCGACCTTTTGGTCTCTTGTGTTCCGAGGCCATGTCTGTACATGCTAGGCTCATCAAGTTTAACCCGAGTGTTCTGCGCGTGCAACACTGGCTTGCACCCGTTGTATGTGAATGTAGAGTCTATCACACCCAATCATCATGTGGTGTCTCAACACGACGAACTTTCGCAACGGTGCACACTCGGGGAGAACACAATTTTATCTTGAAATTTAAGTGAGGGATCACCTTATAATGATACCGTTGTACTAAGCAAAACAAGGTGCATAAAAGGATTAACATCACATGCAATTCATAAGTGGCATGATATGGCCATGAACTTGTGCTTTAGATCTCCATCTTGAAATCATCGGCATGATCTTCATCATCACCGGCACGACACCATGATCTCCATCATCTTGATCTTCATCAATGGGTCGCCACCGAGGTTGTCACGCCCTGCATGCTTCTACTACTATTGCTACCGTTTAGCGATAAAGTAAAGCATTACATAGCGCTTAATGATTGACACGCAGGTCATACAATAATTAAAGACAACCCTATGGCTCATGCCGATTGCCGTACTCATCGACATGCAAGTCGTGAAATTCTATACATCACATGATCATCTCATACATCACATATATCACATCATGTAATTGGCCATATCACATCACAACATACCCTGCAAAAACAAGTTAGACGTCCTCTAATTGTAGTTGCATGTTTTACGTGGCTGCTACAGGTTTCTAGCAAGAACGATTCTCACCTACGCATAAACCACAACGGTGATAAATAATTTGCTTTTCAACCTTCTCAAGGACCGCCTTTGTCAAATCCGATCCAACTAAAGTGAGAGAAACTGCCACCCGCAAGCCATCTAGGCAACAAGTTGCGTCGAGGGAACCGGTCTCTTGTAAGCGTATGAGTTATGTTGGTCCGGGCCGCTTCATCTCACAATACCGCTAAACCAAAATCCGACCAAGGTAGGAAGCAATCTAAGCACCAACGCCCACAAACCTTTTGTGTTCTACTCGAGATCTCATCTACACATAGACCTAGCTCATGATGCCACTGTTGGGGAACGTTGCATGGGAAATCACACGCAGATGTATCCATGGTGATGAGCATCTATGAGAGGGAGAGTGGATCTACATACCCTTGTAGATCGCTAAGCGGGAAGCGTTAAGAAATGCGGTTGGTGTAGTCGAACGTCTTCGCGATCCAAATCGCCGTGCGTCCCGCGATCCAATCATGATCCGTCCCGCGATCCGATCATGATCCGTCCCACGAACTTGATCATGATCCGTCCCACGAACTTGATCATGATCCTTCTGATCTAGCACCGAACGGACGGCACCTTCGCGTTCAGCACACGTACAGCTTGATGACGATCTCCACCGTCTTGATCCAGCAAGAGGGAGTGGAGAGGAAGAAGAGTTCTCCGGCAGCCTGACGGCGCTCCGGCGATGGTGGTGGAGCAATTCCGGCAGGGCTTCGCCTAAGCACTGCAGAAAACCGATCTAGAGGAGAAACTATGCACTGGAGGAACGGGTAGCACGTGGCTGAAAAAAACTAGTGCAAAAACCCAAAACCCTCTAGTATATATAGGAGGACAGGAGGAGAGGAGGCTGCCTTGGCCTCCAAGGCTAGCTGGTTCGGCTGAACCTACTAGGAGAGGAGGATTCCTCCTCCAATCCTCGTAGGACTAGGATTGCTCCTTTTTGCCTTTTTTCCACCTTTTCCTATTGGGTTTTTTCCTCCAGCCACATGGGCCTTGTGTGGGAGTTTCCACCAGCCCACTAAGGGCTGATATTCACTCCCCCACAGCCCATGAAGCCTCTTGGGTCGAAATACCCCTCCCGGAGGCCTCCCGGTACACTACCGGCACTCCCGGTACACTACTGATGAGCCCGAAACTTTTTCGGCGACCAAAACGGGACTTCCTATATATGAATATTTACCTCCGGACCATTCTGGAGCTCCTCATGACGTCCGAGATCTCATCCGAGACTCCGAACAAACTTCGGTCACCACCATACATAACTCTATACTACCGAAACGTCACCAAACCTTAAGTGTGCAGACCCTGCGGGTTCGAGAACTATGTAGACATGATCGAGACACCTCTACGGTCAATGACTAACAACGGGATCTAGATGCCCATATTGGTTCCTACATATTGTACGAAGATCTTTATCGGTCGAACCTCTATGTCAAGGATTCAGTTAATCCCGTATGATGTTCCCTTTGTTCTTCGGTATGTTACTTGCCCGAGATTCGATCGTCGGTATCTCCATACCTAGTTCAACCTAGTTACTAGGAAGTCTCTTTACTCGTTCCGTAATTCAAGATCCCGTAACTAACACTTAGTGACATTGCTTGCAAGGCTTATTGTGATGTTGTATTACCGAGTGGGCCCTGAGATACCTCTCCGTCACACGGAGTAAAAAATCCCAGTCTTGATCCATGCCAACTCAACAGACACCCTCGGAGACACCTGTAGAGCACATTTATAGTCACCCAGTTACTTTGCGACGTTTGATACACACAAGGTACTCCTTCGATATCTGTGAGTTGCATGATCTCATGGTCATAGGAACATATACTTGACATGCAGAAAACAGTAGCAATAAACTGACATGATCATAAGCTACGTTTGTAGTTTGGGTCTTGTCCATCACATCATTCTCCTAATGATGTGATCCCATTATCAAATGACATCTCATGTCCATGTCTAGGAAACCTTAACCATCTTTCGATCAATGAGCTAGTTCACTAGAGGCATACTAGGGACATTGTGTTTGTCTATGTATCCACACATGTATCCATGTTTCCAATTAATACAATTATAGCATGGATAATAAACGATTATCATGAACAAGGAAATACAATAATAAACACTTTATTTATTGCCTCTAGGGCATATTTCCAACACAAGCCAGTGTTGCACATGCAGAACACTCAGGTTAAACTTGACGAGCCTAGCATGTACAGACATGGACTCGGAACACAAGAGACCGAAAGGTCGAACATGAGTCATATAGTAGATATGATCAACATGATGATGTTCACCATTGAAACCACCTCAACTCACGTGATGATCGGACTTGAGTTGGTGAATTTGGATCATGTATCACTCGAATGATTGGAGGGATGTCAAATTGAGTGGGAGTTCTTAAGTAATATGATTAATTGAACTCATTATCATGAACATAGTCAGTAGTGTCTTTGCAAATTATGTTGTAGATTACTAGCTCACGTAGTAGCTCCCTTGGATTTTTTTATGTTCATAGAGAAATAGAGTTGAAAGATGATGGTAGCAATATTGCGTACTGGGCCCATGATATGAGGATTGTCCTCATTGCTGCACAGAAGGCTTATGTCCTTAATGCACCACTCGCTGCGCCATCCCCTCTAGCGTCGTTTGTAGATATTGTGAACATCTGACAGGCATGTTCCGATGACTACTTGGTAGTTTAGTGCGTCATGCATTATGGCTTAGAATTGTGGCTCCAAAATGTTTTGAACGTCACGGAACATATGAGATGTTCTAAGAGCTGGAATTGGGATCCCAGGCTCGTGCCCGTGTTGTGAGATATGAGATCTCCAACAAGATTCTTTGCCTACAAGATGAAGGAGAATAGCTCAATCCTTGAGAATGTGCTCAGATTGTCTGGGTGCTACAATCGCTTGAATTGAGTTGGAGTTGATCTTCCAGATAAGATAGTGATTGTTATAGTTCTCTGAGTCACTATCACTAAGGTACTAGAACTTCATGATGAACTATAATTATGCCAGGGATGGAAATGATGATCCCTGAGCTGTTCACGATGTTTGACACTGCGAAGGTAGAAATCAAGAAGGAGCATCATGTGTTGATGGTTAGTAAAACCACTAGTTTCGAGAAGGGCAAGGGCAAGGAGGGAAATTTCATGGATGGCAAGTTAGTTGCTGCTCCAGTGAAGCAACCCAAAGTTGAACCCAAACCCGAGACTAAGTGCTTCTATTATGAGGAGAGCGGTTGCTGAAGCAGAACAACCCTAGATACTTGGTAGATAAGAAGGCTGGCAACGTCGACAGAAGTATATTTGATATACGTGTTATTGATGTGTACCTTGCTAGTACTCCTAGTAGCACCTGGGTATTGGATACCGGTTCGGTTGCTAAATGTTAGTAACTCGAAGTAAAAGCTACGGAATAAACAGAGACTAGCTAAGTGTGAGGTGACAATGTGTCTTGGAAATGTTTCCAAGGTTGATGTGATCAACATCGCATGCTCTCTCTACCTTCGGGATTAGTGAAAAACCTTAATATATGTTATTTGGTGTTTGTGTTAAGCATGAACATGATTAGATCGTGTTTATTGCAACACAGTTATTCATTTAAGTTAGAGAATAATGGTTATTCTGTTTACATGAATAATACCTTCAATGGTCATGCACCCAGTGAGAATGGTTTATTGAATCTTGATCGTAGTAATACACATGTTCATAACATTGATGCCAAAAGATACAAAGTTAATAATGATAGTACCACATACTTGTGGCACTGCCGCTAAATGTCATATTGGTATAAATCGCATGAAAAAACTCCATGCTGATGGATCTTTGGACTCATTTGATTTCGAATCGGTTGAGATATGCGAACCATGCCTATTGGGCAAGATGACTAAGGACCCCGTTTTCGGTTTGATGGAGCGGGCAAGTGATTTATTGGAAATGATACATGTTGATGTATGCAATCCAATGAGTCTTGTAGCGTGCAGTGGATATCGTTATTTTCTTACCTTCACTGAAGATTTGAGTAGATATAGTGTATATTTACTTAATGAAACACAAGTCTGAATCGTTTGAAAAGTTCAAGCAAATTCAGAGTGAAGTTTAAGATCATCATGACAAGAAGATAAAAATGTCCGCGATATGATCATGGAGGTGAATATCTGAGTTACAAGTTTGGCATACAACTTTAGACAATGTGAAAGTTGTTTCACAACTCACGCTACCTAGAACACCATAGTGTGATGGTGTGTTCGAACATCATAGTCATGCTCTATTGGATGTGGTGCATACTATGATGTCTCTTATGTTTTGCCACTTTCGTTTTGGGGTTATGCATTAGAGACAACTACATTCACTTTAAATAGGGCACCATCTAAATCCGTTGAGATGACACCATATGAATTATGGTTTGATAGAAACCTAAGCTGTCATTTCTAAATGTTTGGGGCTACGACCCTTATGTGAAAAAATGTTTTCACCTAATGAGCTCGAACCCAAAGCGGACAAATGCATCTTCATAAGATACCCTAAGAACAGTTGGGTATACCTTCTATCTCAGATCCGAGAACAAAGTGTTTATTGCTAAAACGGGTCCTTTCTCGAGAAAGAGTTTCTCTCGAAAGAATTGAGTGGGAGGAAGATAGAACTTGATGAGGTTGTTGAACCTTTGTTTCAACCATAGAGTAGCGCATCACAGAAAGATGTTTCTATGGAGCCTACGTCAGTTGAAGAGGAAGTTAATGATGATGATCATGAAGTTTCGAATCAAGTTACTATCGAACCTCGTAGGTCGACAAGGACGCATACTACTCCTGAGTGGTATGACAACCTTGTCTTGGAAGTCATGTTGTTGGACAACGATGAACCTACGAGCTATGGAGAAGCGATGATGGTCCCGGATTCCGACAAATGGTTAGAGGCCATGAAATCCGAGAAAGGATCCATGTATGAAAACCAAGTATAGACTTTGGTAGGCTTGCTTGTTGGACGGCAGGTCGTCGAGTACAAATGGACCTTTAAGCTGAAGACAGACGCTGATGGTAAATGTCACCATTTATAAAGCTCTACTTGTCGCAAAGAAGTTTCCGACAAGTTCAAGGAGTTGACTGCGATGAGACTTTCTCACTCGTAGCGATGCTAAAGTCTGTTGGAATTATGTTAGCAGTTGCTGCATTTTTCAATTATGAAATCTGGCAGATGGATGTCAAAACATTGTTTCCTTAACGATTTACTTGAGGAAAGGTTGTATGTGATACAACCAGAAGGTTTTGTCAGTCCTAAGGATGCTAAAAGGTGTGCAAGCTCTAGCAATCCTTCTATGGGTTGGAGCAAGCATCTTGGACTTGGAATATACGCTTTGATGAGGTGATCAAAGTTTTTGAATCTATGGAAAGTTTATGAGAAACCTGTATTTACAATAAAGTCAGTGGGAGCACTATAGAATTTTTGATAAGCATACGTGGTTGACATATTATTGATCGAAAATGATGAAGAATTTTTGGAAAGAATAAATGGTTGTTTGAAAAGAGTTTTTCAAATGAAGACCTGGATAAAGCTACCTAATTGTTGAGCATCAAGATCTATAGAGATAGATCAAGATGTTTGATGAGACTTTCAATGAGTACATACCTTGACAAGATTTTGAAAGAGTTCAAAATGGATCAGTCAGAGAAAGAGTTCTTGCCTGATTTGTAAGGTGTGAAGTTGAGTAAGACTCAAAGCTTGACCACGGCAGAAGAAAGAGAAAGGACGAAGGTCGTCCCCTATGCTTTAGCCATAGGCTCTATATTGTATACCATGTTGTGTACCGCACATGTGTGTGCCTTGCCATCAAGGGGTACAAAAGTGATCCAGGAGTGGATCACTGGATAGCGGTCAAGATTATTGTTAGTAACTAAAAGACTAAGGAAATGTTTCTCGATTATGGGGATGATAAAGAGTTTGTCGTAAAGAGTTACATCGATGCAAGCTTTAACACCAATCTGGATGACTCTTAGTAGCAATCCGGATACGTATAGTGGAGCAGCCATTTGGAATAGCTCGAAGTGGACTGTGGTAGCAGTGTCTACAGTATGACATAGATATTTGCAAAGTACACACGGATCTGAATATCGAGGACTCGTTGACTAAAAGACCTCTCTCACATGCAAAGCATGATCGAGCCCCAGAACTCATTGGGTGTTAGATTCATAACAATGCGAATCACATGGTGATGTGAACTAGATTATTGACTCTAGTGCAAGTGGCAAACTACTGGAAATATGACCTAGAGGCAATAATCAGTTGGTTATTATCATATTTCCTTGTTCATGATAATCGTTTATTATCCATGCTATAATTGTATTGATCGGAAACTTAGATACATGTGTGGATACATAGACAACACCATGTCCCTAGTATGCCTCTAATAGACTAGCTCGTTGATCAAAGATGGTCAAGGTTTCCTAGCCATGGACATGAGATGTCTTTTGATAACGGGATCACATTATTAGGAGAATGATGTGATGGACAAGACCCAAACTATAAATGTAGCATATGATCGTGTCAGTTTATTGCTACTGTTTTCTGCATGTCAAGTATCTATTACTAAGACCATGAGATCATGCAACTCACTGACACCAGAGAAATGCCTTGTGTGTAGCAAAAGTCACAACGTAACTGGGTGACTATAAAGGTTCTCTACAGGTATCTCCGAGGGTGTCTGTTGGGTTGGCATGGATCAACACTAGGATTTGTTACTCCATGTGACGGCTGTTGGGGAATGTTGCATGGGAAACAAAAAATTTCCTACACGCACGCAAGATCTATACATGGTGATGATCATCTATGAGAGGGAGAGTGGATCTACATACCCTTGTAGATCGCTAAGCGGGAAGCATTAAGAAACGCGGTTGGTGTAGTCGAACGTCTTCGCGATCCAAATCGCCTAGCGTTCCATGATCTCATCACGATCCATCCCATGATCCAATCATGATCCGTCCCGTGAACTCATCACGATTCGTCCCGCGATCTCATCACATCCGTCTCGCGGTCTTGATCACGGTCCTTCCGATCTAGCGCCGAACGGACGGCACCTCCGCGTTCAGCACACGTACAGCTCGATGACGATCTCCGCCTTCTTGATCCATCAAGAGGGAGCGGAGAGGTAGACGAGTTCTCCGGCATCGTGGCGGCATCGTGGCGATGGTGGTGGAGCAATTCCGGCAGGGCTTCGCCTAAGCACTGCAGAAAACCGATCTAGAGGAGAAACTGTGCACTAGAGGAAAGGGTAGCACGTGACTGGAAAAAACTAGTCCAAAAAACCCTAAAACCTCTAGTATATATAATAGTAAGAGAGGAGGAGGCTTGGCCCTCAAGGGACCAGCCCTTGGTTTGGCCGAATCAAGGAGGAGAGGAGGACTCCTCCTCCAATCCTAGTAGGACTAGGATTCCTCCCTATTTTGCCTTTTTTCCACCTTTTCTCTTTGGATTTTCTCTCCCAGTCGCATGGGCCTTGTGTGGGACTTCCACCAGCCCACTAAGGGCTGGTATTCACTCTCCCACAGACCATGTAGCCTCTTGGGTCAAAATACCCCTCCCGATAGTCTCCCGGCACACTATCGGCACTCCCGGTACCCTACCGATGAGCCCGAAATTTTTCCCGCGACCAAAATAGGACTTCCTATATATCAATCTTTACCTCTAGACCATTCCTCATCTCCTCGTGACGTCTGGCATCTCATCCGGGACAACGAACAACCTTCGGTCACCACCATACATAACTCTATACTACCAAAACGTCACCAAACCTTAAGTGTGCAGACCTGCAGGTTCGAGAACTATGTAGACATGACCGAGACACCTCTATGGTCAATAACCAATAGCGGGACCTGGATGTCCATATTGGTTCCTACATATTCTACAAAGATATTTATCGCTCGAACTTGTATGTCAAGGATTCAGTTAATCCCGTATGATGTTCCCTTTGTTCTTCGGTATTTTACTTGCCCGAGATTCTATCATCGGTATCTCCATACCTAGTTCAACCTCGTTACCGGAAAGTCTCTTTACTCGTTCCGTAATACAAGATCATGTGACTAACACTTAGTCACATTTCTTGCAAGGCTTATTGTGATGTTGTATTACTGAGTGGGCCCTGAGATACCTCTCCGTCACACGGAGTAACAAATCCCAGTCTTGATCCATGCCAACCCAACAGACACCCTCGGAGATACCTGTAGAGTACCTTTATAGTCACCCACTTACGTTGTGACGTTTGATACACACAAGGCACTCCTCCGGTGTCAGTGAGTTGCATGATCTCATGGTCATAGGAACACATACTTGACATGCAGAAAATAGTAGCATTAAACTGACACGATCATATGCTACGTTTGTAGTTTGGGTCTTGTCCATCACACCATTCTCCTAATGATGTGATCCCTTTATCAAATGACATCTCATGTCCATGGCTAGCAAACTTTAACCATCTTTGATCAACGACCTAGTCTATTAGAGGCATACTAGGGACATGGTTTTGTCTATGTATCCACACATGCATCTAAGTCTCCGATCAATACAATTATAGCATGGATAATAAACGATTATCATGAACAAGGAAATATGATAATAACTAATTTATTATTGCCTCTAGGGCATATTTCCAACAGTCTCCTACTTGCACTAGAGTCAATAATCTAGTTCACATCACCATGTGATTCACATTGTTATGAATCTAACACCCAATGAGTTCTGGGCTCGATCATGCTTTGCATCGGAGAGAGGTCTTATAGTCAACGGGTCCGCGACATTCAGATATGTGTGTACTTTGCAAATCTTTATGTCAAACCATAAACACTGCTACCACACTCCACCTGGTACTATTTCAAATGGCTGCTCCACTATACGTATCCAGATTGCTACAACGAGTCATCTGGATTGGTGTTAAAGCTTGCATCGACGTAACTCTTTACGACGAAGTCTTTATCACCTCCATAATCTAGAAACATCTCCTTAGTCTTTTAGTTACTAAGGATAATCTTGACCGATGTCCAGTGATCCACTCCTGGAACACTTTTGTACCCATTGACAGACTCATGGCAAGGCACACACCAGGTGCGGTACATAGCATGGCATAATATAGAGCCTATGGCTAAGGCATAGGGGACGACGTTCGTCCTTTCTCTTTCTTCTGTCGTTGTCGAGCTTTGAGTCTCACTCAACTTCACACCTTACAAATCAGGCGAGAACTCTTTCTCTGACTGATTCATTTTGAACTCTTTCAAAATCTTGTCAACGTATGTACTCATTGAAAGTCTCATCAAGAATCTTGATCTATCTCTATAGATCTTGTTGCTCAACAATTAGGTAGCTTTATCCAGGTCTTCCTTTGAGAAAATATTTTCAAACAATCGTTTATGCTTTCCAAAAATTCTACATCATTTCTGATCAACAATATGTCAACCACATATGCTTACCAGAAACTCTATAGTGCTCCCACTCACTTTATTGTAAATACAAGTTTCTCATAAACTTTGTATAGACTCAAAAAACTTTGATCACCTCATCAAAGTGTATATTCCAACTCCGAGATGCTTGCTTCAGTTCATAGAAGGATCACTGAAACTTGCACACCTTTTAGCATCCTTAGGACTGACAAAACCTTTTGGTTGTATCTCATACAACCTTTCCTAAAGGAAGGAAACGATGTTTTGGCATCCATCTGCCAGATTTCATAATTGAAAAATGCAGCAACTGCTAACATAATTCCAACAGACTTTAGCATCGCTACGAGTGAGAAAGTCTCATCGCAGTCAACTCCTTGAACTTGTCAGAAACTTCTTTGCGACAAGTAGAGCTTTATAAATGGTGACATTTACCATCAGCGTCTGTCTTCATCTTAAAGGTCCATTTGTACTCGACGACCTGCCGTCCAACGAGCAAGCCTACCAAAGTCTATACTTGGTTTTCATACATGGATCCTTTCTCGGATTTCATGGCCTCTAACCATTTGTCAGATTTTGGGCCCATCATCGCTTCTCCACAGCTCGTAGGTTCACCATTGTCCAACAACATGACCTCCAAGATAGGGTTGTCGTACCGCTCAGGAGCAGTACACATCCTTGTCGACCTACGAGATTCGATAGTAACTTGATCCGAAGGTTCATGATCATCATCCTTAACTTCCTCTTCAACTGACGTAGGTTCCACAGAAACATCTTTCTGCGTTGCGCTACTCTCTGGTTGAAACAAAGGTTCAACAACCTCATGAAGTTCTATCTTCTTCCCACTCAATTCTTTCGAGAGAAACTTTTTCTTGGGAAAGGACCCATTTTAGCAACAAACACTTTATGCTTGGATCTGAGATAGAAGGTTCACCCAACTGTTCTTAGGGTAATCTATGAAGATGCATTTGTCCGCTTTGGGTTTGAGCTCATTAGGTGAAAACATTTTTCCACACAAGCGTCGCAGCCACAAACATTAAGAAATAACAGCTTAGGTTTCTATCAAACCATAATTCACACGGTGTCATCTCAACGGATTTAGATGATGCCCTATTTAAAGTGAATGTAGTTGTCTCTAATGCATAATCCCAAAATTATAGTAGCAAAACAATAAGAGACATCATAGCACGCACCATATCCAATAGAGCACGACTATGACGTTCGGACACACCATCACGCTATGGTGTTCCAGGTGGCGTGTGTTGTGAAACAACTTTCACATTGTCTAAAGTTGTATGCCAAACTCGTAACTCAGATATTCACCTCCACGATCATATCACAGACATTTCTTCTTGTCAAGATGATCTTAAACTTCACTCTGAATTTGCTTGAACCTTTCAAACGATTCAGACTTGTGTTTCATTAAGTAAATATACACTATATCTACTCAAATCATAAGTGAAGGTAAGAAAATAACGATATCCACCGCACGCTATAAGACTCATTGGATTGCATACATCAACATGTATCATTTCCAATAAATCACTTGCCCGCTCCATCAATCCGGAAAATGGGGTCCTTAGTCATCTTGCCCAAGAGGCATGGTTCGCATGTCTCAACCGATTCGAAATCGAATGAGTCCAAAGATCCATCAACATGGAGTTTCTTCATGCGCTTTATACCAATATGACATTTAGCGGCAGTGCCACAAGTAGGTGGTACTATCATTATTAACTTTGTATCTTTTGGCATCAATGTTATGAACATGTGTATTACTATGATCAAGATTCAACAAACCATTCTCACTGGGTGCATGACCATTGAAGGCATTATTCATGTAAACAGAATAACAATTATTCTCTAACTTAAATGAATAACCGTGTTGCAATAAACACGATCTAATCACGTTCATGCTCAACGCAAAACACCAAATAACATTTATTTAGGTTCGTCACTAATCCCGAAGATAGAGAGAGCGTGCGATGTTGATCACATCAACCTTGGAAACATTTCCAACACACATCGTCACCTCACCCTCAGCTAGTTCTCCGTTTATTCCATAGCTTTTATTTCGAGTTAGTAACATTTAGCAACCGAACCGGTATCCAATACCCAGGTGTTACTTGGAGTACTCACAAGGTACACATCAATAACACGTATATCAAATATACTTCTGTCGATGTTGCCAGCCTTCTTATCTACCAAGTATCTAGGGTTGTTCCGCTTCAGCGACTGCTCTCCTCATAATCGAAGCACTTAGTCTCGGGTTTGGGTTCAACTTTGGGTTGCTTCATTGGAGCAGCAACTAACTTTCTATCCATGAAGTTTCCCTCCTTGCCCTTGCCCTTCTCGACACTAGTTGTTTTTACTAACCATCAACACTTGACGCTCCTTCTTGATTTCTACCATCGCGGTGTCAAACATCGCGAATAGCTCAGGGATCATTATTTCTATCTCTGGCATTTTATAGTTCATCACCAAGTTCTAGTAGCTTAGCGACCGTGACTTGGAGAACTATATCAATCACTATCTTATCTGGAAGATTAACTCCCACTCGATTCAAGCAATTGTAGCACCCAGACAATCTGAGCATATGCTCAACGATTGAGCTATTCTCCTTCATCTTGCAGACAAAGAATCTTGTTGGCGATCTCATATCTCGCAACACGGGCACGAGCCTGAGATCCTAATTTCATCTCTTAGAACATCTCATATGTTCCGTGACGTTCAAAATGTTTCGAAGCCTCAATTCTAAGTCGTAATGCATGACGCACTAAACTATCAAGTAGTCATCGGAGTGTGCCTGTCAGATGTTCACGACATCTAGAGACGACGCTAGAGGGGTTGGCGCACCGAGCGGTGCATTAAGGACATAAGCCTTATGTGCAGCAATGAGGACAATCCTCAGATCATGGACCCAGTCCGCAATATTGCTACCATCATCTTTCAACTCTATTTCTCTAGGAACATATAAAAATTCAAGGGAGCTACAGCGTGAGCTAGTTATCTACAACATAATTTTGCAAAGACACTACTGACTATGTTCATGATAATGAGTTCAATTAATCATATTACTTAAGAACTCCCACTCAAATTGACATCCCTCCGGTCATTCGAGTGATACATGATCCAAATTCACCAACTCAAGTCCGATCATCACGTGAGTTGAGGTGGTTTTAATGGTGAACATCATCATGTTGATCATATCTACTATATGACTCATGTTCGACCTTTCGGTCTCTTGTGTTCCGAGGCCATGTCTGTACATGCTAGGATCGTCAAGTTTAACCCGAGTGTTCAGCATGTGCAACACTGGCTTGCACCCGTTGTATGTGAACGTAGAGTCTATCACACCTGATCATCACGTGGTGTCTCGACACGACGAACTTTCGCAACGGTGCACACTCGGGGAGAACACAATTTATCTTGAAATTTAAGTGAGGGTCACCTTATAATGCTACCGTCGTCCTAAGCAAAACAAGGTGCATAAAAGGATTAACATCACATGCAAATCATAAGTGACATGATATGGCCATGAACTTGTGTTTTTGATCTCCATCTTGAAAGCACCGGCATGATCTCCATCGTCACCGGCACGACACCATGATCTCCATCATATTGATCTCCATCAATGTGTCGCCACCGGGGTTGTCGTGCCCATCATGCTTGTACTACTATTGCTACCGTTTAGCGATAAAGTAAAGCATTACATAGCGCTTAATGATTGACACGCGGGTCATACAATAATTAAAGACAACCCTATGGCTCCTGCCGGTTGACATACTCATCGACATGCAAGTCGTGATATTCTATACAACACATGATCATCTCATACATCACATCATGTAATTGGCCATATCACATCACAACATGCCCTGCAAAAACAAGTTAGACGTCCTCTAATTGTTGTTGCATGTTTTACGTTGCTGCTGCGAGTATCTAGCAAGAACAATTCTCACCTACGCATAAACCACAAAGGTGATACATAAGTTGCTTTTCAACCTTCTCAAGGACTGCCTTTGTCGAATCCGATCCAACAAAAATAGGAGAAACTGCCACCCGCCAGTCATCTTTTGTGCAACGAAGTTACACGTCAGTCGATGGAACCAGTCTCTCGTAAGCGTACGAGTAAGGTTTGTCCGGGCCGCTTCATCCCGTAATACCGCTGAACCAAAACACGACCAAGGGAGGAAGCAATTTAAGCATCAACGCCCACAAACTCTTTGTGTTCTACTCGAGATCTCATCTACACATAGACCTAGTTCATGATGACACTATTGGGGAACGTTGCATGCGAAACAAAAATTTTCCTACGCGCACGCAAGATCTATCCATGGTGACAAACATTATTAATAACTTTAGTGCAAATATCTCACAAAGATAGTCGGAACAAGCCTCCGCACTCATAGCCTTTTCCAACAAATTGTCCATACTTAGAAATCACAACTTTATTGGACTCGAAAACCAACTTAAAACCGTCTCGACACAAACGGGAACCATTGACGAGATTTTTATTGATGGAGGGCACGTGATGAATGTTCTTCAGGCGCACGATCTTCCCCAAAGTAAACTTCAGATCGACCATACCAGCACCTCGAACGATGTCATGGGACCCATTACCCATTAGCACGGGGGAAGTCCTTGTGACCTGATAAGAAGAAAACATGGAAGCATCAGCACAAACATGTACATTGGCATCGATGTCAATTAACCAATCTGGAGTATGAAATACTGAGAGGATGGTAGGAAAAATACCGTACCCACAATCCTTCATCTCAGTATCACCGATGAAATATTAGCGCACTTGCCTCTCTTCTCATGTTCGCGCTCCTCATAGTGGTTAGGACATCTCAGAGTCCAGTGATTAGGATCACCGCAGACATGGCATAGTCCCTTCCCCTTCTTATGAGAATTCTTATTGAAGTTGGTAGATTGTGATGGTTTCTTCTTTGCAACAAACTTGTCTTTGCCTTGAGATTTATTCTTGTTGTTTTGGGGCTTGTTGATATGGAAGTTCTTCTTTTGTACCACGTGGGCACTAGAAGCTCCCTCAACAGCTCGAGCACATGCGTCTTTTGCTCTCGCCTTTCCCTCAACATCAAGAGTTTCAATGAGATCCGAAATGGAAAACTCTTGTCTCTTGTGTTTCAGAGAAGTAGCAAAATTGTTCCACGAAGGTGAAAGCTTGGCAATAATGCCTCTGGCCACAAACTTGTCCGGCAACACACACTTGAAGTACTCAAGCTCCTTCGTGAGAGACTGTGTCTCATGAGCTTGTTGAACAATAGAGAGCTCATTAGTCATCTTGTAGTCATAGAATTGCTCCATGATATACAACTCGTTGCCAGCGTCCGAGGCCCCAAACTTGGCCTCAAGCGCAGCCCACATGTCCTTGCCGTTGTCAAACGACACATACGAATCCACAATGGAATCGTCAAGAACACTCAAAAGGGCACCCTTGAAGAGGGTATCGATCTTCTCAAAAGCTTCCTGTTGTGTAGGATTAAGATCGACCTCAGGCTTACCCTTGGTGGTGTCATAGCAGTACATGGTCTGAAACTAGTAGACTGCTCTCGTGCACCATCTCTTATATTGCACCCCCTTGAATGTGGGCGGCTTCAGATGCGCAGCAAAACCACTTGGAGTAAATTGACTATAATCAGGTGTTTGGATTGTTGAATATATGAGCAAATTACTACAAGATTTAATCTGAATAAGCAGTAAATAAATCATGACAACAATAGCATAGACTACACTAATCATGTAGACTAACATAGCAAACGAGTAGATCGAATCTACGGCAAAAAAGTAGACACATAAATTCTAGCAAGATCTCAAACATAGAGGACAAGATTGCATACGCTGTAGAACCATCATCGTTGATGTTGTTGCCCATGTCGTTGAGGAAGAGGTTGCCGAGGTCGGGGAAGAAGTCGTCGTCGCTGCCAGCAGTCGCGCCGGAAGGAGGGATGGAGAAGACTTGGATGACAACGCAATGATCTGGAACGGCTAGGGTTGTCAGGGACCTTGCATATATATGCGTGGTAGGGTGGAGAGACGTGGACTGAACCCACGTCCGAGTCGGTTACAGCCCATGATCCAACGTCTCGAAGGCGAGCAAGGAAGAGGAGTGCACGAGGGTCTCTTCTCTTCCCGTTCTCTTACAAATTCTAGAAGAGCTCGCCTTATAAAGAGGTGTAGCTTTCTTTCCACTAGCGGGATGGGACTAAACTTTAGTCTCACTCACACCACACACAGCCATGCAAGATGGGCCATGAAAATTTCAGATTTTTAGATAGGCTTTGGCCAAAGGTCCAATGACAAAAATCCGGCACTTTCTTCTTAATTAATAGATAAGGTAAAAAATTATCGCAATGATTTTACAATAACAATGATCTTACAAAAATATATGTAGGCATTGTTTCACATTTCCAGTACTCTGTTGACACGAAAGGCATATAAAATCCGAAAACTTGTACAGAAATCACGTTCGATCGTATATGGGTGCTCACTGCTCACAAAACCGATAGGACCCACTTATCCAGAAAACGAAATTCAGTAGTCGAGCATTTGTTTTCGTCGGACAACTTTGTAATATCAGTAGCGACCAGCTCAGTTGGTGTAAGATTTTTAGCCCAAACCGAGGAAATGAAGGGGTTGTTTGGTTTCTAACCACACTTTGTCAAGTTAAAATTTAGCAGCCACAGTTTTACTGGCATGTGTTTGATTTTTAAGGACTGCTATGCATTCACCGGTTGATGTTTGCCATACGTCCGTCATCTCCATGACCGTTGGATCTATGCGCATAACCGTCCGATCGATCTCTTACTACGCCCTGCTTGTCCTCTTCTCAATCATTAATTCCCGCAACAACGATTTTGTTGTAGAAACAACTGCTTTGTCCTGACTGCTACGTGTTGATCGGCCAGTTCACTGTCCGTCAGATGGGACGTCATCAAGTGACTGACGGACATATTAGCTTCTGTAACATAGATTATGTTGTAAAAAAAATTGTAATAGAGATCATGTTGCGAAAACGTTTGTAGATATTATTTTTACAATAGAGTTTGTTATAGAATATTTTTTGCAAGAAAGATAGTGTTGCGGAAACACCCGTATAACTTTTTTGCAATAAAGTTTGTTATAGAATATTTTCTGCAACAAATATTGGGTTGCGAAAACACCTTTTTTTTTGCAACATGATCTCGGTCCATCGAGCGACCGAATCGTGTCGTTCCCCATTGCAACAGAGCCAACGTTGCAGAAACATCTTTGCAATAATGATCATGTTGCAAAAACCTTGCTACAGAGTTAATGTTGCAACAAAAACTTTTTGCAACATGGTCCTTGTTGCAGAAATATTTTGCAAAAAACAAGTATACATATAGCATCTGCATCTATCGCTATGGCAACGGAGTCCTTGTTGTAAAAAAACGCCATACACGAATACCATTAGCAATCAAGACACGTAACAAGCTCAACAGGAAGCGCCCCTCCATTCCTTCAACTTAATTCACCATCCACATGGCCACGTGGCGAGCACTCCATTCCTTCCAACTTAACTCACCATCCACATGGCCACGTGGCGAGCAGAGGAGGCGATGGACGCGGGAGTAGGATCAGCCGGCTGGAAGGTAACGTTTCCCTTGATTTTTGTCACAGTTTGACTTGCCACACTTTATTGTCCTGTGGTCCATTTGTCATAAAGTTTTTTTTTTGCCAATTTTTACCAAAGTTTGATGTTCTTTTTTTAACCACACTTTGTGGCTTGCCACACTTTGCCTCAGCAAAATTAGGCTCCGTTCGGTTCGTAGGAAACGAGCAGAAATTCCAGCGGAACACTGTTCCTATAGTAAACTTTTTCCTCGCGACGTTCGGAATGAAGGAATCGCTGCCAGGCCATCCTCTGGAAAGTGTCCTCCACCAGCAGTTTTCAAAGGAAAAATAACATCTATCCAGAGCTCTTGTTTTTGCATAGGCCCGAGGCGCTAGGAAGCAAAAGGCTGCTTCAACCTCTATCTAGGACCCAAATTATGGTCAGAATAGGTGACTGTGCAAGCTGGAAGCATCGGGCTATACCTTTTTACATATATAAAAATCATTAGCTGGGGTCAACAAGTGTTGATTTCTTGTGCTAGTTTTCCTACGTTCTGAACATCGATTATTTTCTTATTCTTCTGTTGTGGGAAATCGCTGGATTGAACTGTACAGTTAACGCTATTCCTGTGTGGTTTTATATTCCTTTGTTTTACTAACCTGCATACCGAACGGGGCCTTAGTTACCAACCAAACGGAACCGAAATCTGGGGGGCATCTTTCCCAGTTCGATCACAGATTCCGTTGCACCAATCACAGACCACGCGCTCAGGTTTCGGAATCTCAGGCTTTCGGCCACCACGGAACGGCAGAAAGCAGAACCGCAGCGACAGCGGAACGGACGAAGGCGGGCCCGCGCCGCAGCCACCGCGCGCTCCGGCCGCGCCCCACATGCCGCCGCGTGCCTCTCTCTCTCTCTCTCTCTCCGTTCACTCTCCAGCGCCTTCCTCCCTCCCCATTCTCTCCCCCCTCTCGCTCTCTCTCTCTCTCCCACGCCTCTTATCGCTTCCGAGCTCTCATGGCCGCACACCCCGCGCGTTAAGCAAGCCGCGCCCCCTGGCCTGACAACCCGACCCCATGAGGCAGCCGCACCTCCTCTCGCCGCAGCAGCTCTCCCCCTCGCCCGTCCTCTCCTCCCACTTCTCGCCGCCGGCGCAGGGCTGCTCGCCGTGGCGGTGGCGCCACCGCCGGGCCTTCCACCCGCCGCTCTCCTCGCTGCGCGAGTCCGACAAGGGCACGCTGCGCAAGGCCTCGCCCAACGTCCCCTTCCGCTTCGGCGGCGGCGCCGGGGGCGGCCCCAGCCCCGACGACCGCCGCTCCGCCGCCGGCCAGGAGAAGAAGGGGAAGGAGAAGGAGAAGGAGGAGGAAGAAGAGGGTGGCGGGGTCTCGGGGGCCCTCACCGGGACGCTGCTCGCCGGGGCGGTGCTGGTTGGGGTCGTAGGGGGGTTCGGGGCCGCCGGGTACGTGTACAAGGACCAGATCAATACCTTCCTCACGCACTTCTCCGGGTTCATTGAGGGTAATGGAACGAACAATCGAACTGTGCTCCCACCTCTGCTTGCTTTCTACCCTAGACTTGCTTGGCCTAAGCTGTGCTCTTAGTAGTGCTGAAATTAGTGAAATGTCTTGCGAATTCTGCGTCTAAATATAGCTGGTGATCTACTGCTTAGACAATTGGACTGCAGAATTAGCCATTCGCATATCTGCTGATTCCTGTTTGATCATTATGAAATCTTTCAAGTAAACGCCTTCCTTGGACATTTTTGGTTAAACTTTTGTATTGATTTGCGTGAACAGGCTATGGCACTGCTGGGTACGCGCTGTTTATACTTGCCTATGCAGGATTGGAGGTATATTCTTGAATAATCAACCTTAGTCCTCTACCTTCTTGTCAAGGCTTATGATCATTTCCACCTAAACTAGTCAGTCCACTACAGATCTTGTCAATGAACTTAGGGTTGCAACTTTGGATTATGACTAATGATAATATTTGTTTGATTCAGGTTCTTGCAATTCCAGCAGTACCGTTGACCATGTCTGCAGGTCTATTATTCGGTAGTGTTACCGGTACTATTATGGTTTCAATCAGTGGGACAGTAAGTAACTTCAACATGAAGAACATTTCTGTTTTAATTCTGCTGTCATGCATTTTCTCATCGAACTTCGTCAACTGTATAGCTAGCTGCCGCTGTGGCCTTTCTCATCGCTAGATACTTTGCTAGAGAGCGTATTCTTAAGATGGTTGAAGGAAACAAGAAGTTTCTGGCGATTGATAAAGCAATAGGTGAAAATGGATTCAAGGTTGTGACTCTGCTTCGTTTGAGTCCCCTATTACCTTTCTCCCTTGGGAACTACCTGTACGGCTTGACTTCAGTCAAGTTCATACCCTACGTGTTGGGCAGGTTAGTTTCTACTCCCTCGACACTTCCTTATTTTGTTTTGGCATTGTCCATGAATCTAATAGAAATAATGAAGCACATCACACAGAAAAACTAAGTACATAGCCTTAAACTTCTATCCCACAGAGCAAACTGCATTCATTGAGAAATTTAGCTGTTCTTAACGACCTATTAATTTAAAGTTTCATATGCATGATTCATGATGTAGTGTAGTAATGTTATCGGAATTCGGAAATGATAAATCCCGAACCTTTGGGATTTTCCCATGGCAAATCGAACGTTTTTATGGCAACTTCAGTTGACGCGAGGATGGCCAGTTTAGTTCATAAGCCCGGCAATTTCCTTGTAAAAAACAAACTGAGGGTGGAATTGCTATCCTTACCAACTAAACTTGCCATCCCCCGCGTATATAAATTGCCGCACAAAACGTTCAATTTGCCATGGACAAATCCCGAAAGTTCGGGACTTATCGGCATCCAATGTTATTCCGGACGCATGCGATTCGGAATCAAAGGAGTAGCAAATGTCATATACCTGGTTAAGGGACTGACCACTTTCTGATCCACTACAAATGAGCATTCTTTTGCGAAGGAATATTACACTGAAAAAGTTGTCGTCGGTATTTTTTCTTCTTCTATAAAGCAATGTTACCTCAGATATTGCTTTTGTACGCATGCAGTTGGTTGGGCATGCTTCCAGGAACATGGGCCTATGTCAGTGCTGGTGCATTTGGGCGAGCTATAATCGTAAGTTTGTACCGTCAATCTTTTCTTAGTTTATCTTTTCTTTGCAAACTTGCTTTTGTTGCTACATCAGGGATACTGCTCCACTATACTCTTTCAAGCCGTCAACCTCTCTTCAACTTCCAATGGCTGATAGATAATATTTTTCTAACTTATTAATAAAAATTGCCTTACATACTGTGTGTTCTCTACTTCCGTTATATAATACAGTTTTGCTAAAGCACATCTAGATGTGCAATAAGTATAGCACATCTAAGTGCCTGCTAAAGCACATCTAGATGTAATAAGTATAGCACATCTAAGTGCCTGTTCGGATCTTCTCCGCTCCTCAACTGTGCTCCCGAAGCGGACGGAGCGGACCAGAACAGCCTGCAGCTCATTTTCACGGAGTGGCTAAAACAAAGCTCCACCGGCTCCGCGGAGTTAAAAATACTGGAGCGAATTTGGGGGAGTGGAGAGATTCCAAACAGGCAGTCCTATGTCATTGATCTTACGTGGAGATTTGTGTGGAATTTTCTTTTCTTTTTTTCTTTTTCTTTTATGCTTAATGGAGTCACTTAGATGTGCCCTAGACAGACCCGAATAGTAGCTCATAAGAACCGCGCCCCCATCCCACGGATATGGGGGTGTCTTGCAGCATGTTGATTATATGTGTCTGCTTTTTAGTGAAGTGTCCAGAATGAAAAAACACTTCTATATATATATCAAAATGCGGACACCTTAATCCAACTCAAGGCATCCCTTAGTCTAGGTGTTACTTGTTAGCAGCTCAAATTTTCCAGCAAAGAATTAGAACATGGTGTTTCATTTGGTATTTTGAAAAAAGCAGCTTGAATACTGGAACCAACCATGACATCGCTCCCTCATTTTGCAGCAAGATGAGACGGAAATCGGTTTGGGAGGAAACAACCAGCTATTGACACTGGGCATAGGGCTATTAGTTACGGCCGTTGCTGCTACGTATGTAACACGGCTTGCAAAGGTAATTAAACTTTTGTGATGCATATATAACAGTGGAAATCAACTATTGAGATGCGTTATTTCCTTTTGTCATCCTTGGCTACCATTGCTAACTGCTTCTCCTCTTTGTTTTCCAGGATGCGGTAAAGGATATTGACGACGAATAGAATGGTAGGGATTACATAGCAAAAGGGCCATTCAAATAGCAAAGTAGCACGAGAATGTACATCAGTGGCATCTTTTGGTGCAATCTAATCTAGAAATACAAGCGATTGTCAGAGGAAAGAAACTGCCTCTTCCCAGTGTCCTCCTCAGTCAGTTAGGCCTCTAATACACATCCCTAATTCCTAAGCATGATCCATAAAAAATGAGGCAATGATCGTCGTTATTCCCTGCCAGCACCGAACCTACCAGTAGTCGCCGCACGAACAGACACCATCCTTCATGTGATGGAAGCAGTTGGCGTCCCTCAGCACGATCTCCCTGCCGTACGCCTGGGCGACCATCTTGATCGCGGCGTGGCAGTCGCCGCACACCCGGAGGTTCTTGAACACGCGGATCGGCGCGCCGGCCGGCACGGCGAGCAGCCCGAACGCCACGGCGAGCCTCTCGCTGTGGTGCGCCAGGCCCTTCTCCCTCCCCTCCGGCCCCTCGTCCTGCAGCGCCCACGCCGTGTCCGCCACGTACCCTTGGTCCCGGATCCTCTCCGTCATCTCCTCCACCTTCCGGTAGATCTCGGCCGCCCGCGGGTGCCGGCGGTCCTCCACGTAGAAGAGGTGCGTCACGCCGTTCGCCGCCACCCAGCTGCACCCGGGCTCCTTGCTGATCCCTCTCGCCTTCATCGCCGACCGGACCCTCGCCACGTCGGCCCACCTCCCCGCCCGCGAGTACAGGTTCGACAGCATGACGTACGGCACGGCGTCCGTCGGGTCGAGCCTCCACACCATCCCGGCCGCGTGCTCGGCGAGCTCCGCGTTCCGGTGCGTCCGGCACGCGGCCAGCAGCGCCTTCCATACCGTGGCGTCCAGCCTCGTCGTGCTCCGGTTCAGCAGGTCCATGGCCTCGTCGAGCCGCCCGGCGCGGCCGAGCAGGTCGACCATGCACGCGTAGTGGTCCGGCCCCGGCGCGATGCCGTGGTCGGCCTGCATGGACCGGAAGTGCGCCCGGCCGGCGTCGACCAGGCCAGCGTGGCTACAAGCGAAGAGCAGCCCGATGAAGGTCACGTAGTCCGGCCGGCACCCGGACCTGATCATGTCGGCGTAGATCTCCAGCGACTCCTTACCCCGGCCGTTCTGCGCGTACCCGACGATCAGCGCCGTCCACGTGATGGGGTCGCACCGGACCCGCGTCGCGTCGAAGACCTTCTTCGCCTCGCCGAGCGAGCCGGTCTTGGCGTACATGGAGACCAGCGAGTTCCCGACGGAGAGGAACGGGTCGATCGCGAGCCGGACCGCGGCGGCGTGCACCGACCGGCCCAGCTCCAGCGCCGTCGCCCCGGCGCACGAGCTCAGCGCGGCCGCGACGGCGAACTCGTCCGGGCCGACGCCCGCGGCGACCATGTCGCGGTAGACCCGCAGGGCCGAGTCGTGGGACCGGGAGCGCGCGAGCCCCGTGAGGAGGGAGGTCCAGGTGACCACGTCGCGGCGCGGCATTTCGTCGAACACGGCCCGCGCGGCGCCGTGGCGGGACAGCTTGGCGTAGGCGTCAACGAGCGCGTTGGCGACGTGGAGGTGCGCGGCGAGGCCCGCGCGGAGGAGCAGGGAGTGGAGCGCGTCGGCGGGGAGCCGGAGGAGCGCGGCGGAGTTGAGGACAGGCGGGAGGGTGTACTCGTCGGCGTGGTGGCCCCGGGCGCGCATCTCGTGGAGCAGGGCGAGCGCGCGCTGGTGCAGGCCGGCCCGGGAGCAGCGGGAGATGGCCGCGTTGTACGCCACGCCGGGCGGCACGACCATCGCGCGGCCGGGGTGCACGGCGGGCTGAGCTCGGCGCCGCCCGTTGGGGTGCCAGTTGAAACGCGTCTAGCGTGGCGACTGCCGCGTCATGCGTGCTGCTTATGATGCGCGATTGCTTGAGCCCCGGCGGCGTCGGCGAGTTGCTGCCCTTCGGCCTTCGCCATCGCAAGCCATGGTGATTCATTTCATGGTTATCAATGGCGACACGTCAGTAATTTGACGGCGGTACATATTTAAGGGAATTCTTTTGTACACGACCGGCGTTCTAAATCAGCAGCACGGTTCATCCTGTCGACCGTCGGGAATTCATCACGGCATCATCATTTCATGGCGAAACAGCTGAAACTTTTGTGAAAGCAAATATTGAGCTTCAAAAGTTGAGTGGAGTTGCACCACTGGTCCACTGCGATCTCTAGTTTTTAATGTCCACCATATAGCATTGCCAGCAACGGGTCGCCACCAAAGGAAAATACATGTCCAACGCAAAAAAAAAAAAAAAAGTCTCCCTTCTCATGGTACTTATGCTTGTATGTAGATACATCAATACCAAAAGCAAACATTCAACTGGTTGATTGATGGTAATCTTAAGTTGTTGGACAGCGCAAATCTTTTGATGATCACTGGTGATCTGAATGCTTCTGATCAACAACATAAGAATCTTTGATTCTTGAAGAACAGGAGTTGACGACAATTTAGAAAGAAGCAGCATACAACGATAGTCCAGTCTCCTAACAGGTCATTCTGGATTACACACACTAGAACCATTTCATTTCTACCTTACCAGGAATTCAGAAGATTCTGTTCAGAATTCAGAAGATTCTGGCACCTCTGTCTTCTGTTTAAGCCTTGTGGCTCACATCAAATAAGGTCAATTCGGCCAGCCTCGACAAGGCCCTTGATGGACTTGTACCGAAGGACATACAGGTCATCAGCAACCAGGTCCACAACTTCTTCCCCTCTTCATGAAGCAAGCATCACAAGTTAGCGCAGTTCAAGGAAGTGAAATCGTAAAAACCATGTGTGCTTGAGCACTTACACGTCATCTAGCTGGAATGCTCCCACATCACTCTTGGTCTTGCAGAAGACAAAGGTGTCAAGCTGAGGCTCTGGAACTGCACAAGGCATTCGAAAACCAAGTCAGATAATGTCTCAAAGCTGATTGCATGCGACAAACAAATTTCTCTCACATCTTCAGCAAATCAGCAACAAAAAGGATAGAAACATTTTCAGCAAGAAAAACACATACATGAACAATAAAAGAATACTCCCTCTGTTCCTAAATATAAGCCTTTTTTAGATATTTCAATACGGACTGTATACAGATGTGTATATACATATTTTAGAGGGTAGATTCACTCATTTTACTCTGTATGTAGTCCGTATTGGAATCTCTAAAAAGGCGTATATTTAGGAACAGAGGGAGGATGTCCCAACATCTGCTATTAGCATTAGACAGCATAGCTATTCTATGAACTTTATTTGCTTGCTGAAAAGTGAGGTTCAGGTTCCTGTTCTCACTAATGCCTAGATAGAGTACTGACTACTGAATCAGCTCCATAACGTCCATGTCAGTTGTTGGTACTGGTAGGTTAAAATGCTTAACTGAATATACAGCAGTAACTGGAGAACTGGGTTACATTTGCAACCACTATTACAAACCATAAGACTGTCAGATGAATCTTCGGCTGAATGAGGGGACTCGTGAAAATCTGGTGACTAAACTTAGAAATGATAGAAAGATGCACCATCACAGTCCAAGATTGACTCTCCTAACTTGTAATGCTCTATCTGCATGTAATGTATCTTATGTCTTACGGCTCTGTAACTCCCCAGGCTTCCCTGCCATGTTGTGCAGTCATGCACTTGCTTTTTCACTTTCAAATGGCATCAAAATATTATTTAAGTACATGTACATTGCATAAATATTTCAAGCTCAGGTAGGAGACAAGAAACAAATGGTAAAACCATTCAAGATAAGCTGCTTATAAGCACATTACCATGATCAAATGCTTTTACTAATAGTTACATTTCAGTGACGCGGTCCACTTTATTCTTAAAAACAGTTTTTACAACTCAATTAGTATTTAGTAATGAGCATTATTTTCTGGGAGAAATATTCCAGACAAGGTTTATGTATCAGTACAATGTACACTGAACTATATAGCACCAAATGAGACTTCAAGAGGCATGTGTGTAGTGGGGCTCTTTTATGAATCTGGCAACTTAGTTGTGTTATTCAAAATCAACTTGCAAGTACTTAGTGATGCCCTGATAAGGATCCAAAAATCTATTTGTCACAGATTAGTTGAATGAAATGTAAACATGCGAACATATCAAGTTGGCGGCTTAAAATGGTGAAGTACTCCCTCCATCCCATAATATAAGATGTTCTTACATTCAATATGTGAGAATACTGGATGTAATAACATATTATATGGGACGGAGGGAGTACTAACCATCATACTGAGTAGCTTATGTAATGGCTTATAAACAAGTGATTCGGTAAAGTGTGACAAAGAAACGTGTTAATTTCAAGATCAAGTGGAATACCCATGTCATACTCCGTGTTTGATAAGAATTGCCGCTTAAAATGGTGAAGTACTAACCATCATACTGAGTAGCTTATGTGATGGCTGAAGCTATAAACAAGTGATGTAGTAAAGCGTGACAAAGAAACGTGTTAATTTCAAGATAAAGTGGAATACCCATGTCATCCTCCGTGCTCGATAAGGATTGTCTCGTTACCGAGTCATAACCATAAGGAAGCTTCGACAGCACCGACTGCTCAAGATGCTTCTCCATGATCTCCTTGCAGCTTCCGACAGATCAAACCCAACAAGGGAACGCCATTTCAGCCACAAAACAAGCACAAACAACCACTAGACGGTCCAATTGAGTAGAGAGATACCTCTTGGCGAATCGCTGCTCCTGCTGCGACAGCCGGCTCAAGAGGTCGTCAGAATTGGCGATGTGGGCCATGTACTTCTCAATCTACAGACATCAGCACAATGAGGTCAAGTAATTGCCAGTAATGCAACATTTACGCCAGTAACTGAACCACTGTGCGGTACAGACTACAGAGAATGAATTCAGCCTGACCTTCTGCAGGCGGAGGCGTAGGTAGGAGCGGAGCAGGAAGAGCGTGCGGTCGAGGTCCATCTGGTACAGCGAGACCACCAGGTCGTCGACGCCGTTATCCGTGAAGTCATCTAGCGTCTCCTCCTGATTTCGCCACACAGGCCGTCAAGAGTCAGAAACATTCAGTATGTTGAAGAGTGAAGCGAGAGGGGGGTGGGAGGGCTAACGAGGAGCTGAATCTGCTCGCGGGCGCGGGAGACGAGGGCGGAGTCGAAGTGGAGGATCTCCGGCGCGGCCTTCTCGTTGCGCCAGGCCCGCTTCAGGAGCTCCACGTCCGTGGTCGCCGCGGCCGACGCGGCGGCAGAGTCCTCGTCCTCCCACGACGACATCGTCGCCACTCCCTACCTCTGTCGCTAACTGGCGAAGCGAGCGCCGGCGCGGCGAGGAACGAGGCGGTTAGGAAGGGGCGGCACCGTCCTGGCGAGGGCGAGCCCGGACGAGGAGGGGGGGTGGCGCGGGGGGTCGGACTTGCACGGCGGTGGCGGTGGCGGTGGCTACGGCGACGGCGAGAACGAAGGAAGAGGCAAAATCGCAGGGGGTTGGGTTCCGGAGTGAGGCTACTTCTGGACTGCTGGGCCGTGAGCTGTGAGCGCTCTTCCTCTGTGGGCCGAGAGCGAATAAACGAAGCGGATCGATCGAGAGAGCAGGAGTGTTCCCCTCAAAAGAAAAGAAAAGAAAAGAGAGAGAGAGCAGGAGTGTTGAACTCCCCCACGAAAGCACCGGGTCCGAATGAGTTTTCGGCTCAGTTCTTTGGGGAAAAATAGGAAGCATGTGGTGATATGTGACCGTGGCTTTAAGGTGGTAACCCATAAATTTTCTCACGCATCTGTTTATGGACAAAGAAATCAGACCGTGGATATGTATGAGGAAGGACGACATTTAACCGTAGTCGCATATATTTTGACAACAACTCGACCAACCGAACGAAATTCATGCAAACACGGTCGGATTTCATGCAAACACAACGGATTTCATACAAACACTGCGGATTTCATTACAGTTTGAACATTTAGAAAAAAAAAATGACCCGTCCCTAAACTTATCCTATGGCGGAGGCGTCCGGCGTCCAAGTCCGTGTCGTCCTCCCATCTGTTGTCTCCATGAGCACCGACGATAAGATCGATGAAGTGAAGGTACGATCTCTGGCGAGGAAGAGTAGAACACAAGAGACGGACTGGCCCACATGGGACACAAGGCTCCATCGCCTCCCGTGTCCTGCGCATCCTCGGAGGAGTCTGTGACCTGTCCGTCGCCGGTGGACGTGAGGTCGACGATGGAAATGGTGGCGCTCGCGATTTCTTCATCCCACCGGGCCGGCTGATGGTTCATTGGCAGCGCGTAGGAGGCATGGCTGGCGTTGTTCTCCTTCGCGATCGCCTGCACCTGCGCCTTCGCGGCGACCCCTTCCTAGCGAGCGGCTGCTTGAGCGCGGATGGCATCGCATATGGCATGCTGCTCCGCGACGAAGTTCGGGTTCATCGTAGCCATGACCTATAAGGCCTCTTGGCTCACGCGCTCGTCGTCGATCTAACCCAAAGCGAGCCGATGTGCTCTAGCGCCCGCTCTAACGCCGACGTACGCACCAGCACAGGCTGCCGCTTCGCCATGGCGGCGTTGTAGTGCGCCTGTGCCATGGTGTAGCTGGAGTGCACAGGAGGCGCGGGAGCCAGGGCGGTGTCATCGGAGTCAGTTTCCATCATGGTGTCGTTCTCGTCGTCGTCGGAGACCTCAAGCGAGCTGCCCGTCAAGCCGACATCGATCCGCTTGGCATGACAGCTCTTCCAGGCAACGGTAAGGGCGGACACCTCGTGTTTCATCTTCGAGGAAAGGCTGTCCCATAGAGCTTCGCCGCTTGCAATCATGACGGATGTGGTGCAAGGGAGGAGGATGTGGAGCGGGTGCGTTCTGGTGTGGAGATAGCCGGGTGTGGCCGCCCTTAAATATGGGATTCCGATGAGGCCAGGCATCATTGCGGGATGTCGGAGTGGGTCTCTCGGGTGGCGAGCCTGCTTAATGGTAGCATACGAACGGACGGGGCATTGAAATGGTCGCGGTTGAGATATGTCTCGTCCCGTACGGTCACGCGTCTCCGGCATTGAATAGGCGCGGACACCGGAGATGTGTCGCGGGCGATGACCTCGGCCGACCGGTTTCAATGCTTGTGCCAGTAAGAGGTTATCACGCCCAATATGCGCGCCTATCCATTTTAAGATACGAGGGCCTCGCAAGGGATAGAGGCGCATCTTGCCGTTCGCAAGTATAGAATCATTGCATCATACATTACAGAAGAGATGAGTATACAAGTTGGCTTACACTCGTCATATACTAAATTACAATTCCACACAGAGTTCAGATCATCAAGATGAAGACAGTGCCCGACTACGGACGAAAACAAACGATAAACAGATGCAAATGATACTATCTCGCTATCCCACAGATCACGACCATGGTCCTCTACTCATCCGGGTAAGTCACGTACATCATGCCTCTTTCCTCATCATATTCCCACTGGAGCTGGGTAAGATCATCCTGCACGTACTCATCTGTACCTGTACCTGAAGGGTTGTAGTAATCTGTGAGCCACAAGGACTCAGCAATCAAGCGCCCGGGTACCAAGACTATTCAAGCTTAAAGGTTGGGATGGGGTGTGTGTTTAGTTTGCAGCAGCACTAAGCATATATGGTGGCTAACTTACGTAACATGAAATTAAATATGAGTGGCCTATGATGAGCGATCGAATCTAGTATGATCTCTATGAGATCCTGAACACTTACTTACGTCAATCATAACCCCACCGTGTTCTCTCTCGGATCATGTTCACGAGCAGAGACAATCACGGTTACTCACACAGTTGGTGTATTTTAATTAGAGTTTACTATTGGAAATATGCCCTAGAGGCAATAATAAATTAGTTATTATCATATTTCCTTGTTCATGATAATCGTTTATTATCCATGCTATAATTGTATTGATCGGAGACTTAGATGCATGTGTTGGTACATAGACAAAACCATGTCCCTAGTATGCCTGTAATAGACTAGCTCGTTGATCAAAGATGGTTAAGGTTTCCTAGCCATTGACATGAGATGTCATTTGATAACAAGATCACATCATTAGGAGAATGATGGGATGGACAAGACCCAAACTACAAACGTAGCATATGATCGTGTCAGTTTAATGCTACTGTTTTCTGCATGTCAAGTATCTGTTCCTATGACCATGAGATGATGCAACTCACTGACACCGGAGGAGTGCCTTGTGTGTATCAAACGTCGCAACGTAACTGAGTGACTATAAAGGTACTCTATAGGTATCTCTGAGGGTGTCTATTGGGTTGGCATGGATCAAGACTGGGATTTGTTAATCCGTGTGACGGAGAGGTATCTCAGGGCCCACTCGGTAATACAACATCACAACAAGCCTTGCAAGCAATGTGACTAAGTGTTAGTCACGGGATCTTGTATTACGGAACGAGCAAAGAGACTTGCCGGTAACAAGGTTGAACTAGGTATGGAGATACCGATGATCGAATCTCGGGCAAGTAAACATACCGAAGAACAAAGGGAACATCATACGGGATTAACTGAATCCTTGACATAGAGGTTCGACCGATAAAGATATTCGTAGAATATGTAGGAACCAATATGGGCATCCAGGTCCCGCTATTGGTTATTGACCGTAGAGGTGTCTCAGTCATGTCTACATAGGTCTCGAACCTGCAGGGTCTGCACACTTAAGGTTCGGTGACGTTTCGGTAGTATAGAGTTATGTATGGTGGTGACTGAAGGTTGTTCGGAGTCCCGGATGAGATCCAGGATGTCACGAGGAGCTCTGGAATGGTCCGTAGGTAAAGATTGATATATAGGAAGTCCCATTTTGGTCGCCGGAAAAGTTTCGGGCTAATCGGTAATATACCGGGAGTGCCGGTAGTGTATCGGGAGACCACCAGGAGGGGTATTTCGACCCAAGAGGCTTCATGGGATGTGAGAGAGTAAATACCAGCCTTTTGTGGTCTGGTGGAAGTCCCACACAAGGCCCATGCGGATGGGAGAGAAAACCCAAAGGGAAAAAGGTGGAAAAGGGCCAAAAAAAGGAGGAATCCTAGTCCTACTAGGATTGGAGGAGGAGTCCTCCTCTCCTCCCCACTTTGGCCGACCCAAGGGCTGGCTTTTTGGCAGCCAAGCCTCCTCCTCCTCTCCTCCTATATATACTAGAGGATTTTAGTGTTTTGACACAGAATTTTCAGCCACGTGCTACCTGTTCCTCTAGTGCATAGTTTCTCCTCTAGATCGGTTTTCTACAGTGCTTAGGCGAAGCTCTGCCGGAATAGCTTCACCACCATCGCTGCAGCGCCGTCACGCTGCTGGAGAACTCTTCTACCTCTCCACTCCCTCTTGCTGGATCAAGAAGGCGGAGATCATCATCAAGCTGTACGTGTGCTAAACGCGAAGGTGACGTCCGTTCGGCGCTAGATCGGAAGGACCGTGACGAAATCGCGGGACGAATCGTGATGAGATCGCGGGACGGATCGTGATGAGTTCGCGGGACGGATCGTGATGAGTTCGCGGGACGGATCGTGATTGGATCGCGGGACGGATCGTGATGAGATCGTGGGACGCTCGGCGATTTGGATCGTGAAGACGTTCGACTACACCAACCGCGTTTCTTAACGCTTCCCGCTTAGCGATCTACAAGGGTATGTAGATCCACTCTCCCTCTCATAGATGCTCATCACCATGGATATATATTGCGTGTGCATAGGAAAATTTTTGTTTCCCATGCAACGTTCCCCAACATTTACTTCAAGTTAACTATAACCGGGTGTTAAACAAATATCCAAGTTGCCACATATCCGCGGGCACGGCTTCTCGAAAAGATTTAACCCTGTAGGGGTGCTCCAACTAGTCCATCACAAATAACCACACTCCGCGGGAATAGCCTCGACCACGGATCTTGTGATCATCATAGGTAACTCCAAAGGATTTCCAACACCTCGAGATAACCCGAAGAAAGTCAGAATCCACACGCAAGACACTCGACAAAGGTAAAACAAATCCAGCAAGACCTCCCGACGTGTCGACGAACCCGATAAGAGCCGTGTATCTCGTTCTCAGGACACGACCAGATGAGCGCAACATACAGTGGCCTGATAGAAATCTCCCGAGTTGCCCCGGGTTGGCCCCGCACACGACTCTAGTTTGGACCAACACTCATGAGGAGCACTGGCCCAGGGGTTGATTAATTATCACGGGGTTGCAAATCCCTATGCAAGTTTTATTAAGTTATTAGAAAATGTAGTACCAATGTTGGGTCTTGCCAGACAAGTTTTAATCTCAACCGAATAAACAAGGGGGTCCCCATAACAACCCCGAGCATGTTAGGAGCGCAAAGTATGGAAACATAACACCGGTAACAAGAATCTATGGCGGTAACAGCGAAACAAAATACTTAGCAAAGGCCAAGCCTTCCACCAATACCAAGATATATATGTGCATTAAATTAAATAACAGATAAAATATTGTGATATCGAAATCCATGTTATCACATGGAACAACCTGCACCTGCAACTAAGAATGCTATAAGAGGGGCTGAGCAGCGGTAACTTAGCCAATCAAAGGTTTGCTAGGATGTGGAGGGTTAGAGGCTGTCATGGCAATTAGGAGGATGATATCAAGTGGTAGGTGGCGCAATTGTAACGATAAGAGCGAGATACTAGCAAGCAAAAATAGTATCGGGATCCGGGTCGATCATCTTGCATGTTGGTTCTTCAGCAAAACAAGTAGCGGGATCTTCGTAGTGGTACTCTCCTGGGTCCTCGTACTCAGTATCAACACTCGCGTCTACCCAAGAGAAACAGCAACAATAAACATCCAACCAAGGTGCAATGCACAACCAATATGATGCATGATTCATTTATGAAGAATCAACATGGCAATCCAAAACTATTCATGTTTCACATGTAAGGATTGGTTATTAATGAATATGGACAGAACCTCATGTTAAGTTATTTAGACATGCATGAACATGGCAAATATGGATGCATCATGCAGAATCGATAGAAATGCACATAAAGAACGCAAGAAACGGAGTTATGGTTCTCACGATACGCTCACGACAAGGTACGAAGGCAAAACACAAGACAACCAAAACCATGGGCTAATTCTTGGCATTCCAAGGTAGCCACTGGTTAGGCAATAAAAACCAACCACAATGGACTCAAAGATCAATCAATTCCATGGAGTATAGCTCCCACAAGTCACAAAACAATAAAACAAATAATCTGCCACAAACAGCAACATAGCAACTTACACAGCCCACAACTTGAGCTATAGGAATCCTACATCCATAAACAAGATATTGACAGAAACTACATAACATATACATCAACTTATCCAACTACACAATCTGCATAGGAAGCACACATCAATAAGCATGAAGCTATCAAGTTGACACGATGAAACAGTTTTTTTTCTGGGACTTCGTGAAAATTACAGTTTTCTGGAATCTGAGTTAATAAAGTAGCATGTTGACAGCAGTAGTTAAATATGTTACAGAGCACCTCTTGGCATGAAAATTAACAGGATGATAGTAGACAACATCTACTCCAAAATACTAGCACTGAGCATGAGCAAATACTCAACAGGTTACAAGTTGTCAACCACTCTACATGGCATAAACATAACAGCAGATTCTCGGACTTACAAATATTTAGCATGTTGAAAACAGAAACATCAAGTTAGCTACTTTGCAGCATGTTTCCCACTTATATGGGTAATTCTCATGTTAAACAAAAATACCATGGCATAATAGATATAAAACACTAGCTCTTCCTAGTGGGCACATGCCCCAAAGCAAGCATGGATTAAATCATGCAAAAACGACAAAGTAGCATCACAGCTGAAAATGACAGTTTTATCAACTTGCTCAAAAGTGAAATCTGAAAGCCCCAATGGGTTCATTGGCTCTTTCTACCCCAAAAGCATGTGTCATACTCATATGCTCATGTGAAGTAACAAGGCACAATCTAAACTAGCAAAATGCCACCTACTCTTATAAGTGGAATGAAACTCTAAATGGACATGATCAAGTATGAACATAACCAGATTTTAAAACCTAGTTTAACATGGCAAATATAATAAACCCTACAAACATGCATAGCCACAAAGGGGTATGTCAAGTGGGGAAACCCACTTGTCCCCACGCACCCACATACACTCTACTCACACACACCCCAAAGGCACACCACACATGCTCTATATATATGCCCAAGGCATATGAGCACACACACCACCATGAAAATACCACCCATGATGGGGGGGGGGGGATGGCCAAGCACACATCCACTCACATGCACCATATATGAACAATGCATAACACACACACCACTCACATGCACAAGTGCACATGACACATACACTCACATACACAAGCTCATGTGTGTGGGTGGTCATCCATAGACATATGCACACATATATGCACAATACATATATGCATATGCATATATATATGCCAACACACACACACATACACACAAGAACACATACATGCACTACACACATACACTCTATATACATACCACAGAAAAGTGCAAACTTATATGCACAAGTTTGCCCACACACACATACATAGATATAGCAAAGAAAGGAAAACAAAAGAAATACAAAAGAGAAAAAAACAAAATAAGAAGGGGGAGGCTTCGGGCTCGAACCCATGACCACCTGGTCATCTCCCCCGAACCCACACCACTCTGCTACGAGCGCTGATGCTAATAGAGGAGGGGGTCTGCCTCTCATATACACACGCACGAAACAACTGACGAAACTAAAACACGACACCGGCAACAGAGCACGGCGGCGGCAATTCCGGTGAGCACACGGCGGATCCGGCGATGCAAACGGCTCTCACGCAAAAGGGAACAACCGGGGTCCCATTCCCCTGCTCACCTTGCGATGAGGAGGAAGGAGGCGAGCGGCAAGTGCCCACCTTGCGACCGGCGGCGACTGACACGGCGACAACTACCCGACGTCCTACGCGGGGAAGAAGGGAGCTACGGGGACCGGCTGCTCACCGAGGGGAAGGCGACGACGAGCCGGACGAGAAGGAGATGACGGAGGGGTTGGGGACGCGGCGACGACGAAGAGGAAGGAGTCGACGACGACCCGCTCCTTGCGGACGGCAGCGACACCAATTGCCACTACGGGGAGGTGCTCCTCACCTCCTAACGGTAGGAATGGAACGCGGGGAGGATCCCCGAGCTCCACGCCATCACCACCGGGGACGAGACCCACCGGAGACGCGGCGACGGCGGCAAAGACGACCGGCGCACACTCTGAACTCTTTGAACTTTCCTTACCTGGTAGGGAGGAAGAAGAGAGGAAGGAGGAAGAAGGAGGGGGAGATGGGAGCTGCGGCGACGGCGAGGAAGAGAGGAAACCTAGCCGAGGGGCACGCATGCCGAGGGGGGGGGCTATGTACCCACGGGCTGACGGCGACGACGACGAAAAAGGGGAACGGCGGAGCTCCTCTGTCTCTGCACTCACTGACGGAGAAGGAGGACGTGGTAGGTGGCCGTCTGCTCGAGCGGGCTGGGCCGCGGGAGAGGCGAGGCCCACCTGGCTCTCTCTCTCAAAACAAATAACAGAGCAGGTTTTTAACCTTTTCAAAACACAAAAACACAAGATAAAATCTCCAGAGTAAAATAAAAGGTTTTTGGTTCAAACAAAAATACTTTTGTAAAGAAAATAATATGCACTATTTAATAAAAATATTAAGATGATTTTTAGGACAAGTAATTTTTAAATATTTTAAAATAGGCAGCCCCTTGTTATTTAAATGCCACAATCATACATACTCCAAACATTAAAGAACCACTCTCAAGATTAATAATATATGTAGGGCTACCTCTTGAACATTTTTAAACAATTTAAAAGCAAGTTAATTCTGTTTATAAAAATACCATGGGAGCTAAAGGGCTTTAGTTGGGGTTTTTGTGGAAAAGCAAAAGAGAGGGAAGAGAAGGAGGTTAGCACCCATGATCCTACCACATCACAACACAAGTCACACTCACAACTAACCATACCAAACAAGGACACAAGAAAAACAAGCATGGCATGATGAATGCATGATGCATGATGCATGATGCATGAATTCAACAAAGCATGGCATGACAAGGTGCAAACCATTCATAAAGCTCATGACACAAGATTCATACAATAGATTACATGCCATAAAAGGTAGGGACAACACTTGGGCTGTCATAGAGGTCGCGTTCGCTCTTCAATGAGGAGCGGCCGCTCTAAAACAACATGAATGCACGCAGCTGGCACCGGGCGGGAAGCGCCCGTGGGAGGGGGGTGGGAGAGGGCGTCAGAATTGAGCGAAGTAGCGATCCGAACTCCTGCAACCCCCCCCCCCCCCCCCGCACGTTTGTCTCCTGTTTGCGGGAGAAATCACGTCCGGGCCGTCCCACGGACCGATACAGGACCGCGTTGGATGGCTTCCGCAGACTGGACTGCGCGATCTGGACCATTGGGGGAGGTTTGCGGATCTGCCTTGAAGTTGCCCTAAGTATACTGAACGGGGAAGAGTCTTCGGAGGTTATAAATAGGATGTTCATCGTTTTGATCCCTAAGGTATCCAACTTAATGTCCCTCACTCAATTCCAACCCATAAGCTTATGTAATATGATCTTTAAGATTATATCAAAGGGTTATGCTAATCGGTTGGAAGAGGATTTTACTGGAGATAATATCGTACGAGCAGTCAGCTGCTTCAAGAATAATGATGGTGTGTTTTTATGATGTCCCTGGTATTGCCCTTGATAAGCATATGGAGAATTCTTTCATTTCCAACGCATGCAATCCAGAGACTAAATCATATATGCTCTCTTGCTCTTTTAGCAAATTGGATCATTGATTTGATACATATGTGCCTCATACATCCGGAGGTACTAATGCCACTGGTACGCGGTTGTGCCATACATAAGCATCATTATAGAAGCCATGCACTTCTAGAGACAAGAGATCCCAAGCAAGCTAGTGGCATCCCTCTTCAGTTTGAAGTAGTCATCATAGGCCCTAAAACCATCAATGGTTGGGCCTTATTTATAAAGTCATGCACTATGCCTTTTTCTCTAAAAAAGATACCATCCACGGTGCATAATTACAATAGTCGTTGCATCGGGTAGCGAAGAAAAATATATACTCGAATAGCGCATCAGGGGGAAAGTAGCCGCCCTAAAGATCAATATGGCCCGTTTATGACGTTGATTCAACACTCGGTGTCCCGGCGTTGAACCCTCGAAGTTGAGAACACACTCCTATGCATTCTCCATTTGTTCAAGAATCGTAATAATTATCTTTGTCTCATCCTCATCTTGATAATCATTCAACAAAGATGAATCCATGAAGTCGATGTAGAAGCACTCCTCATCCAAAAAAATGTGCACCATGGAGTTTTGAGCGAACACTTGTCTCGGTGTCTGCCATGGATGGCATCGGCAGGGGCGAGGGTACCTCGGCGACGAGTAGACCCCCCCTAGGGGGGAACCCTAGGTTCAATTGCATAAATGAAACTCACAACATATGTCTAAAAAACATGTACATTACAAAGATCCAACGACTATGATTTTTCTGTACTGTTATAAAGATCCGTTGGTCACCATTAACTGACAGAAACATGGTACACATGATTAACAATTAGATGTTTTTTCTTAGAAATTGTAGCCTGTGGTATCCACATGATTCACAGTTAGATGTATTTATATTTTCCATCTGTTCTGTATGTTTAGATAGGTAGATTTAATTTGAAAAGACAAAGAAAGGCCTAAACATAGGTCGACATGTCTTGTGGCTCTCGGATACTCGACTCCTCAAGAGAATCGAACTACAACCAATATAATTGGCGAACCACATCGAAATTTATTTGTGCTGAAAATGATGGCGATGGGTACAAGCAATCAACAAGGCTTCACATGACATCAAAGGAAGTAAATAAACCAGAAATGAAATCCTTGCAAAAATGAGTTTTTTTTTCTCTTTTTGAGAAAAGGAGAACGTGTTAGGCAAGGAATTCAATCTCTATCGGTGAACACTTGTAAACACGAGGAATATTCAGCTAGGGTAGCCGCCAACAGAAAAACACGTTGGGCATGTGGACCTCTGGTTCTCACCAGCAGGTTCTAAAACCAGGACAGCATTTTTTTTTTGGTGGTTCACCGAAATTGACTGGCTACGATGACTGCCACGTTAACATCAGCCGAAATCACACCGGTGCATCTCTCTTCCTTTTTTTACATTAAAAATAAAAACCATTTTTGATTAAAAAAGACATTTTTGGGTTAAAAAAACTCCTTTTTAGCATTGCTGGTGCAGACGAGAAAGAATCCGGTGCCATTCCTTTCCATTCTCCTCCTGACCAAACGATAGGGTCCAATGGGGGAGAATCCGGGTGTCCCCGCGCGACAAACCACCTCCTCCTCGCCCGGAATCTTCCCTTTCCCTTCCCCGCCCCACACGCCACAACAGCACCGAACGCTCGCCTCCAAAGGGCCCCAATCCTGCCGCTCACGCCCCCCGAACCCATCAAACCCTAGCAAGCGTCGTCGCCCCCAATCGAGATGGACGGCACGGCGGACCTGCAGGAGTGGGAGCTCCTCCTCGCCTCCCCCACCGCCGCGGCGCCCGGGCCGTACGCCGGCGCCGGGGAGGCGGCGGAGGACGACGCCGCGGGGGCCATCAAGCACGACTACTTCGATCTCGGCTCCGATGCCAAGTACGCCCGGAGGGGCTCCCTGTCCGCGGGGGCCGAGGGGGAGGGTAAGGAGGAGGAGGGGACGGACGAGGAGGCCAGCGAGGCGAGCTGGGTGGAGCCGCACCCCGGCGCCCTCGCCTTCCCCGCCCGCGACCGCGCCGCGCTGTGGTCCGACTCGTCGTCAGACGGGGAGAGGCGCGAGGACGCCGAGGCGACCGAGCCGCTGGTGGAGACGCCCCGGGCGGCGGCGGCTGCGGGGGCGGAGGAGGGGGCCGTGGCGAAGGGAGGGGCCGCGGCGGCGGCGCGGTGGTGGAGGCTGCCCGTGGAGGTGCTGCGGCTGTGGGCGGCGCGCGCGGCGAGGAGCGCGTGGTCGGTGCCCGTCGCCGTCGCGCTGCTCGGGATCGCCGTGCTGGGCCGCCGCATGTACCGGATGCGGCGGCAGAGCAAGGCCGTGGCGCGCGTGCGGCTCGTCCTTGACGATAAGGTCAGGCCCTTTGCCCCTTTCAGCCCCATGTCGCGTCCCAATCGCTTCGTCTTGCGCCGCTGTGCTTGTGTGGGCGTCTCACTCGTGGGCCTAGTGTTGTTGAGACGTTGCGTCGCGTATCAACTTTAGAACCTGACACTGCTGAGCTTAGCAACAGGCAACTCCAAAGGAGCCTAGTTGCTTTTGTTCTCTACTAGAATACACACTGACATACACGATGTAAGAATAGTGCCGCGTTGAGGAGAAATTCTAGGAATCTCCTTGTAAGAATTGTCCTTGATTCTAGGAAGCTCCTTGTATTGTTTATAAGCTGAAGGTAGAGCAATTCATCAATTTGCTTCCTCGCAAAAAGGAAAGAACGAAAAGAAGTCTACCTGCTTCTGTTGCGATGTTGTTCCTGCTCGGTCAGGAAATGCATGTGAGTGGTATTTAAACACAACAATAGTTAATACTCCCTCCGACCTAAAATAAGTGTCTCAAGTTTAATACAATTTTATACTAGAGCAAGTACAAAGTTAAGACAGTTATTTTGAGACAGAGGAATACTAGATGCTATGTGAATTGTGGCTCGCATTTGAACAGGTCTGATAATTGGGCTCAAACACTACAGTGTTAATGTTGTTCCTAACACTATTATATACTCCATGGCGGAATTGCCTATGTGTGTTGATTAGGCAATATCTGCGTTGCCATCTTCTTTCTTGCTGGGTATTTATATTTTCACTTCACCTTCCCTGCAGAAGGCATCTCAATTCAAGGCCCAGCCGATGTTACGGCGAGCTCCGATGATAAAGCCTATGCTTCCTGGCAATGGAGTGACCCCATGGCCTGTGCTGGGGCACCTTTGAGATGTCAGATCCGCTACATAGAGCTAGAAATACAGTTGGCTTGTGAGCATACTATGCAGTCCCCTACCCCCCTGCAGATTTATACCCTACTTGAAGTGCCTACTTGTGAAAGACAAAATGATGCTTAAGTGACTCGTTTAGTATATCTTGTCTGCTTGATGTTTGTAATGCACCCGTGTGTATATTTTTTCTTCTGTAGCCTCGTTTTACCTGATGTGCTTGAACAATGTGGCTGTGTATATATGACATAAAGTATCTGAATATGGTCGTAGAATGGCAGTTTCAAACTGCGGCGAGTTTCCTTTCAGCACCACATTTCTCTTGTTGTTTCCTTTTCTCACGGGAAAATGTGTTAGTGAATTCAGCACGCCTAGAAAGGATAGCATCATCTACGAAATCAACTGATGTTTCTGAGGCACTTCTGCTATTCCTATGTATTTTCACCAAATGATTGATAACATGGTCTCATTGGCTTGCATAATCAAGAAAGCATGCAACTTTTTTTTTTTTGAGGGTGAGGAAGCAAGCAATTTGATGATACACGACCCAGGGGAAAGAGAACATCAGGGTCAACATGGAACTGCCGCAGACATGTTATCGAGACTGGCTGTGGTTCCAGGTTACTTATTACGTACGTACTAAATAATAACATACCAGAATACTACTTAAAGAGCTTATGGTCCCAACTTGCATCAAAGTGGTCGTGCCGGAGTGGTTATCGGGCATGACTAGAAATCATGTGGGCTTTGCCCGCGCAGGTTCGAATCCTGCCGACCACGAATTTGTTTTTGCCATTTTTCTGGAGGGTAAGTCATGGCAGTGGAATCCTGCCGAACACGATATTTTTCCACTTCACTTTCCTGCAACTGCAACGAAGAAATGATCACCATATATTGTGTTTCTTTGTTGTGATTACAAGAAACCTTGACACATAATTTGAATGACATAGCACATTTGAATACCGTCAACCACGAATTTGTTTTTGCCATTTTTCTGGAGGGTTAAGTCATGGCAGTAGAATCCTGCTGAACACGATATTTTTCCACTTCACTTTCCTGCGACAGCAACGAAGAAATGATCACCATATATTGTGTTTCTTTGTTGCAATTACAAGAAACCCCGACACATAATTCGAATGACATAGCACATTTGAATACCGTCGACCACAATTTTCCAGAAGAGTCAAATGATAGTAGATGCAAAAGCATTTTTTTTCTCTTTACTTTCCCACAACAAAGAAACATATACTGTGTTTCTTTGATTTTTAGAGAAAAGGCTCGGAACGAGCCACGGGCGGATCCAAGATGAAAGTTGAGAGGGGGCAAAGATACAATTTTTTACATGGAGATATGTAGGAACTTATGACTATCATTTGCAAACACTTACCGCACAATCATACATATATGAAGGACAACAATTGATCTTTCATTTCATGGAAGTTTTAAGCTATTACCTCATTATTGATTTTGTCGAATGGGCTTTGCCCGCCCAGGTTCGAATCCTGCCGACCACAATTTTTTCGATTTGTTTTTGCCATTTTTCTGGAGGGTCAAGTTATAGTAGTAGAATCCCGCCGAACACGATATTTTTCCAGTTTACTTTTCCGCAACTGCAACAAAGAAATGATCACCATATATCGTGTTTCTTTCTTGCGATTAAAGGAAACCCCGACACATAATTTGAATGACAAGCTCATTCGAATACTTATGACCACAATTTTTTTAAGAGAGTCGAATTATAGTAGATGGGCAAGCAATTTTTTCTCTTTACTTTCCCGCAACACATAAATATACACCATACTAGTATAATGTTCGTGCATTGCCACGGACTAACAAAATATGTGTATGAAGAATTCATGTGACATGAGAGTCATAGACTATTCACATGGGATGGTATCTCATGGTCCTCAAGTGGTAGATAAATGCATCTCCTCATTATCGTCCTCTCACCTCCCTCTTATCGCCCACCACAATCATAGTATTCCACTTCCTTCCACGATCCTTTCTCCTTCATGTTTACTTTCCTTGCCTTGACCTTGCACGATAGCATCAAGTGTCTTGTCCAACTCCGATTGACCATCCCTAATAAAGATAATGAAAAGGGCTACCAAATGTCTGGCGAGAGATGAAAATTTATGGCAATATCTCATACTATGCATCAATATTGTCACATGGGTACATTCCACACACTAAAATGTGATGGTACTTCAATTATACAATATTCAAAATGCAACTCTGGCGCGACTTCACCCATGCGATTGCACGTGCTTTCTCTGAAAATACGTTTGTATTGAAACATAATTCTCTAAATAGTAGGTTCAAGAAATTGGAAAATATATGTTGTATAAAAATGCTAGAAATACTGATATCATCTCAATAGGACATATTTTCCTTCATGAACTGCATTATCAATAAGGGAGCGAACTGTCATCCATATGCTGCACAACTTCCTGGCCCATCTCTATTTACACATGGGGAAAACAATGAAGCATATTTGACAATGAAATATGTGATATTCTTGTCTGTCTGATCAAATACAACATACCATAAAGTGTTGGCCACAACTTTATTTGTACTAAATTTTAATACAAAGGACCCCTCAAACAAAGAATAGTATTGTTTTTCTCGATGTGATCAACCCTTGCAAGGTACACAACATCTTGTAAGTTGCAGATACATATTGAAATCTTCAAAAACTCAACATTTGAAGGAGTTTCACTGTCTATATTCTAATTCCCGGGAACTTCGAAAGAGAAAAGTAATGCTGACATGCTAGTGGAGAGCATAGTGAACACAATACTACTGCAAACATCCTCCAACGATCTTCTCTAGAATATGGTTATAACATCATCTTGCATGTATACAACATGGCTATTTTTAGACACCAGACGAAAATCTACACGCACCAACGTGGTTTATTTGATGTTCTTAACGGATCCATGTTAAAAAGGAATAAGTAAGTGTACTAACAACCTAAACATAAGAATGTGATAGTAGAAGAAGTAGAAGAACATCTAGTGTAGTTATTGATAGAAACATATAAGTAACTACTACAAGAAAATGGCAAGAGCCATCAGGGATGCCAAGAAGAGGGAGATGTCTAGTATACACCAGTGCAAACAACTGGATTGCCACTGCTTTTACTTTTCAAAATATCTAATGTGCTCGTGGGCATTCGCAAATCTCTCGGTGCCCATCCCTCCTTTTGTGGAGGAGGCTTTTTGGTGATCTCAATTGATTGTAAATGCCTGAAAATTGTATGTTCAATAGAACTAATAGAAATCCTGAACAACTAAAGAAGAATTGGTTCCCTTCGTGTTGTTTGAATACTTCTCATACCGAGTAACGCTACTACCCCTCAACAACCAAGTATCACTATACCAAACTGTTATTTAACATACACCAAGTAAAAGCTCTACAATAAATAATGTAATTAAGTGATGTGCAGTTTAGTGAACAGATTAAGCAGCTAATCTAGTGATAAAATGTGCAAAATTGTCACATAAGTAAATGTCACATAAGAGCTTTTTTATTTTAGTGCAACATATGTGTTGACGTAATTAAGAAAGAAGGCATGTTGTGCAGAAGTACATATACACCATTAAAATGAAAAGGCAAAATTCTATAATGCCTACTTAGTTCATGAAATTAGGGAAGCAGATTTGTAGCACTTGGGTGCTCCACGCCCCTATACGAACATTAAACTCTAAAAAATACCGAGAAATTTGAAAAATATATGGGATTTGGGGATATCAAACATGGGTTCCCAATCTACACTCGTATGAAATTACATGAAAAATACCAGGAGAAGTATTTGTGGCAAACAACAAAAAAAATCCTGCGTATAGAAAAAAGCGGTTTGGATGGGGGAGGGGGGTTTTCGAACAGAAATTCCTTCGCAAAAGATACATTTCCTGGTATTTTGTCCTGAAACTTGACACGGGAGTAGATTGAGAACTCTTGTTCACTATCCCCAAATTTAAGTTTTTTGAAAAAAGGGTACTTTTTTAAGTTTAATATTCGTACAGGGGTGTGAAGCACCCAGGAGCTCCTGTGTATTTTCCATGAACACTACATTGTAAATTTGATACATTCATTAGTGGGATAACACAATGAGAAGTATGCCTCATTGTAATACAATATACAATGAACACCCAAGAATCTAAGCATCTGACATATTGAGAGATAAAAGCCTCACTATGAGTACGAATTTTACTTTCAAATCAGGCACGCAAATCAGCCAATTTTATGATCTAGCTATCGCCTTTGCTATACAAAAAAAATTATCTATAGGTACCAAGGTACCCGGTAATTATTTAAAACTAAGATGGCAAGAAAAAAATACAATATGTTGTCCATTTTCTCTCTCTAATATATGCAACCATCAAAAGTATCCAGGTACAACTTTCAAGTAGCATCATCAGATCTCTTATCCAAGCAGCACAGAGCAAGAACATTTATCTTCAGTGTTATTAGATAGATATTGCAAGCCAAAAATCTACCACCGATACAACTCTCCTTTGCTGAAGAAATATCTCCATGCAAACCTGAAGAATTTTATTAAACATGTGCATAAATAAATGCTACGACTATCCAAAAAATAGTAACATTACACATGAAGAGTACAATAACTCATAATATAAGATGATTGCCTAGCTACTATGAGAATAATGAGTTGTTTGCAACACTGCATCTTCTCCTAAACATTGATATATCTTTAATTCAGTAACGTATAGAAGTCAAAAGTATAAAACATAAATCTTGGTATATTGCACACAAATACTTATTACGCAGACAAACCGGTTGACAGTGTCCTATACTAGGGGGTACTCACCACATAGTCTTCCGACCAATGGGTCGGGCCGAGGACCCCCATGACGGTTCATTAATGGGCCAGTTCAGACAACCCATGATGCATACGAGGAAGATTCCATAAGACTTGGTGACCAGGACAAGGACTCCTCTCCACCGACATAGCCGACTAGGACTCTTGTTATCCTAGGCCTCTAGTGTGTTATATAAGCCGAGGCCAGGCTAGTCATTAGGGACAATCAGATCATCATAGATCATATCATCATACGAGCATAGCTCTGTTCGAAATATGCCCTAGAGGCAATAATAAATTAGTTATTATCATATTTCCTTGTTCATTATAATCGTTTATTATCCATGCTAGAATTGTATTGATCGGAAACTCAGATACATGTGTGGATACATAGAAAACACCATGTCCCTAGTATGCCTCTAATAGATTAGCCCGTTGATCAAAGATGGTTAAGGTTTCGTAGCCATGGACATGAGATGTCATTTGATAACGGGATCACATCATTAGGAGAATGATGTGATGGACAAGACCCAAACTATAAATGTAGCATATGATCGTGTCAGTTTATTGCTACAGATTTTTACATGTCAAGTATCTATTCCTATGACCATGAGATCATGCAACTCACTGACACCGGAGGAGTACATTGTGTGTATCAAACGTCACAACGCAACTGGGTGACTATAAAGGTGCTCTATAGGTATCTTCGAGGGTGTGTGTTGGGTTGGCATGGATCAAGACTGGGATTTGTTACTCCGTGTGACGAAGAGGTATCTCAGGGACCACTCGGTAATACAACATCACAACAAGCCTTGCAAGCAAAGTGACTAATGTGTTACCCACAGGATCTTGTATTATGGAATGAGTAAAGAGACTTGCAGGTAACGAGATTTAACTAGGTATAGAGATACCGACGATCGAATCTCGGGCAAGTAACATACCGAAGAACAAAGAGAACAACATACATGATTAACTAAATCTTTGACATAGAGGTTCGACCGATAAAGATCTTCGTAGAATATGTAGGAACCAATATGGGCATCTAGGTCCCGCTATTGATTATTGACCATAGAGGTGTCTCGATCATGTCTGCATAGTTCTCGAACCCATAGGGTCTACACACTTAACGTTTGGTGACGATATAAGTATAGTTGAGTTGTTATGTTGGTGACCGAAAGTTTTTCGGAGTTCCGGATGAGATCCCGGACATGACGAGGAGCTCCGGAATAGTCCAGAGGTAAAGATTGATATGTGGGATAATAGTGTTTGGTCTCCGGAAGCGTTCCAGAATTTAACGGAAAGAGTTTTGGATGTTTCCCGAAATGTTCGGGGTACGAGAGCACTTCGTTTGGGCCAAGGGGTAAGGCCCACGAGGCTTTAGGAAGGTGCAAAAGGAGTTTTGCGGAGGCCATGGGCCAGACGCCAGGGACCCTGACGTTTGGGGCTTGATACCGAGGACCTTGGCGTCTGGTCCTGGAGTCTGAGAAGGACTCTTGCCTACATGCCAAAGCGACTTTGAGGAGGATTTTTCTCCAAGTTTCAAACCCAGGGCTCAACATATAAATAAAGGGGCGGGGCTAGCACCCGGAACACATTAAGTTTTCCCAAGCCGTGTGCCGGCAACCCCGTCCCTCTAGTTTATCCTCCGTCATAGTTTCCTTTGTGCTTGGTGAAGCCCTGCGGAGATTGTTCTTCACCACCACCGTCACCACGCCGTTGTGCTGACGGAACTCATCTACTACTTCACCATCGCTTGCTGGATCGAGGAGGTGAAGGCATCATCAAGCTGCACGTGTGTTGAACGGAGAGGTGTCGTCCGTTCGGCATTAGATCGGAAGGAACATGATGGGATTGCGGGATGGCTCGTGATGAGATCGTGGGACGGCTCATGATGAGATCGCGCTACCGGAGAACTCTTCTACCTCTCCGCTCCCTCTTGCTGGATCAAGAATACGGAGATCGTCATCGAGCTGTACGTGTGCTGAACGCGAAGGTGCCGTCCATTCGGCGCTAGATCGAAAGGACCGTGATCAAGATCGCGAGACGATTCGTGATTGGATCACAGGATGAATCGTGATGAGATCGTAGGACGGATCATGATTGGATCACGGTACGGATCGTGATGGGATCACGGGACGATCGGCGATTTGGATCACGAAGATGTTTGACTACATCAACCACATTTCTTAACGCTTCCGCTTAGCGATCTACAAGGGTATGTAGATCCACTCTCCCTCTCGTAGATGATCATCACCATGGATAGATCTTGCATGTGCGTAGGAATTTTTTGTTTCCCATCCAACATTCCCTAACAGTGGCATCATGAGCTAGGTCTATGTGTAGATGAGATCACGAGTAGAACACAAAGGAGTTTGTGGGCGTTGATCCTTAGATTTCTTCCTCCCTTGGTCGTGTTTTGATTCAGCGGTATTGTGGGATGAAGTGTCCCAAAGAAACCTTACTCATACACTTACGAGAGACCGGTTGCATTGACTGACGTCTATCTTTGTTGCACAAAGATGGCTGGCGGGTGTCTGTCTCTCCTAGTCTAGTTGGATCGGATTCGACAAAGGTGGTCCTTGAGAAGGTTGAATAGAAATTTATTTATCACCGCTGTGGCTTTTGCGTAGGTGAGAATTGTTCTTGCTAGATACCCGTAGCAGCCACGTAAAACTTGCAACAACAATTAGAGGACGTCTAACTTGTTTTTGCAGGGTATGTTGTGATGGATATAGACAATTACTGTTGGGGAACATTGCATGAGAAACAAAAAATTTCCTACGCACACGCAAGATCTATCCATGGTGATGATCATCTATGAGAGAGAGAGTGGATCTACATACCCTTGTAGATCGCTAAGCGGGAAGCGTTAAGAAACTCGGTTGATGTAGTCGAATGTCTTCGCAATCCAAATCGCCGAGCGTCCCGCGATCCCATCACGATCCATCTTGCGATCCAATCACGATCCTTCCTGCGATCCCATCACAATCCGTCCGGCAATCCCATCACGAATCGTCTTGTGATCTTGATCACGGTCCTTCCGATCTAGTGCTGAACGGACGATACCTCCGCGTTCGGCACACGTCCAGCTCGATGATGATCTCCGCCTTGTTGATCTAGCAAGAGGGAGCAGAGAGGTAGATGAGTTCTCCGGCAGCATGACGGCGTTGCGGCGATGGTGGTGGAGCTATTCCAGCAGGGCTTCGCCTAAGCACCGCTGAAACCAGTCTAAAGGAGAAACTACGATCTAGAGAAGAGGGCAACACGTGGCTGTTTTTCTGTGTCTCAAAACCCTCAAAACCTCTAGTATATATAGGAGTAGGGAGGGAGGAGGCTTGGCGCACAAGGGGACATCCCTTGTCCTTGTGCACGGAGGAGAGGAGGAGTCATCCTCCAATCCTAGTAGGACTAGGACTCCTCCTTCCCACTTGAAAACTCTTTCCACCTTGCCTTTTTCCCCTTCTCCTTCCACTCCAGCCGCATGGGCCTCCTATGGGACTTAGGCAAGCCCACTAAGGGATGGTATAACTCTTCCCACAGCCCATGTAGCCTCTTGGGTCGAAATACCCCTCACAATGGTCCCCCGGCACCCTCCCGGCACTCCCGGTACACTACCGATGAGCCCGAAACTTTTCCGGTGACCAAAACTGGACTTCCTATATATCAATATTTACCTCCGGACCATTCCGGAGCTCCTCGTGATGTCCAGGATCTCATCCGGGACTCCAAACAACCTTCGGTCACCACCATACATAACTCTATACTACTGAAACGTCACCGAACCTTAAGTGTGCAGACCCTGCGGGTTCGAGAACTATGTAGACATGACCGAGACACCTCTATGGTCAATAACCAATAGCGGGACCTGGATGCCCATATTGGTTCCTACATATTCTACGAAGATCTTTATCGTTCGAACCTTTATGTCAAGGATTCAGTTAATCCCGTATGATGTTCCCTTTGTTCTTCGGTATGTTACTTGCCCGAGATTCGATCGTTGGCATCTCCATACCTAGTTCAACCTCGTTACCGGCAAGTCTATTGACTCATTACGTAATACAAGATCCTTGTCTAACACTTAGTCACATTGCTTTCAAGGCTTATTGTGATGTTGTATTATCGAGTGGGCCTTGAGATACCTCTTCGTCACACGGAGTAAAAAATCCCAGTCTTGATCCATGCCAAACCAGCAGACACCCTCGGAGATACCTGTAGAGCATCTTTATAGTCACCCAGTTACATTGCGATGTTTGATACACACAATGTACTCCTCCGGTGTCAGTGAGTTGCATGATCTCATGGTCATAGGAACAGATACTTGACATGCAGAAAACAATAGCAATAAACTGACACGATCATATGCTACATTTGTAGTTTGGGTCTTTTCCATCACATAATTCTCCTAATGATGTGCTCCTATTATCAAATGACATCTCATGTCCATAACTAGGAAACCATAGCCATCTTTGATCAATGAGCTAGTCTATTAGAGGCATACTAGGGACATGGTGTTGTCTATGTATCCACACATGTATGTGAGTTTCTGATCAATACAATTATAGCATGGATAATAAACGATTATCATGAACAAGGAAATATGGTAATAACCAATTTATTATCGAAATTTGTATCTTCCACATGTTTAGATCTATGTAATAGATCCGAACGCAGCCAATAACATTGGATATGTATCGCATGATCATCATGCACGCCCTGAGCCAACCCACACTCCTGCTTCGGAACGAGAAAAAGAAAGCGCCCGACTGGGGATCGAACCCCGAACCTCATAAAAATGTGGCTCCACGCTAACCATCTCACCTACACCACGTTTCCGTTACAATTGTCGGGGATTTATATGTAATGCATAGCTCCGGTACCATACATGTTGTGTCCAACATTTTGCATGCCACTCCATTATTACAGCATGTGCTAGTGAGTTAATCATACATATTTCAGGTGCCTAAGTTGCATGCATGCACGTTATTACTAGTAGCACTACTGATCGGTGATCTTGTTTACTCGCTTTTTTGTACTTCTTTTCTCAATGTAAAGTGTAATATTCACTGACTTTTGTTTGTTAAGTTTTTGTCTTTGTAGTGCACTTTTTTTATCTCTATTTTATTAGTACATATTTTTCTTGGATTTTTTATGGAGATAGGACAGTGTCTACGCAAAATTCTTTAATGTTGATGAGGACAGTGTCTTCACAATCTTCCGTATAAATATCATGGCAACTCCGCAGGGATTTATTGGATTGAAACATACCCAAATAACTTCTGCGCAAATGACATGGTAATTTGTGCACCGAAGATCCGATAACTTAAGTATAAATTTCATGGTAGCTTCGACTGGGGGTGAAAAAAATCATTACAACATCTCTCTGGTAATTATGTGTAAACAACATGGTAATTTTTACAAGGCAAACTTGATAACTTAGGCACAAACACCGCGGCAACTTTGACTTGAAGGAAAAAAGTTGTCAAAAATATACCCGGGTAACTTCAAACATTATGGTGATAACACATCATATACATGATAACTTAGGTACAAACACCATGATAACATTATGGTAATTTCAAGGCATTGTCTTCTTCCATTTGATATTCCGTGCAACCATCACATTTAATGCCAATGATTTTTTATTCGACGTAATCTTTTGATTCACTCATCGAGTGCCAATGATAGTAATTTTTTCTCTGTACTTTTTTTCTTTGTGCATTTTTTCTCACCATGGAAAGTATATACCCCTGTCCTGGTATCTTTGGCGAAGGAGGGGGGAGTGGGCAGTGGTGGTAACTCACACATCATAGTCTTGATAACTTATGTGCTTCGGTCCTGATAACTTTGGTGAGGGGGTGGTGAAATATACACGCGGTAACTTTAATGTTAGTAGCACGATAACTTACACTTCACATACTGATAACTTATGTACCCCAGTCATGGTAACTTTTGGCGACGCGCGGGGCGAGGGGTTACGAAATATACCCATGGTAACTTTAATGTTAATAGCATGGTAACTCACACATCGTACACCCTGGGTAATTTTCGCGAGCGTGGCGGGGGGGGGGGGGGTGAGGATATCCCCCGGTAACTTTTGTGTGAATAGATGGTAACTCACACATCACAGATCTGATAACTTATATACCCCAATCCTGGTAACTCTGGCGCCTAGGGAGATGGGGCAGGGGCGGTTGATGGAATATGCCATGATAACTTTTATGTGAATAACATGGTAACTCACACACCGCAGACCTGCTAACTTATGCACCTCGGTCCTGATAACTTTGGTATGGGGGGAGGGTTGGTGAAATATCCCCTCGGTAACTTTTGTGTGAATAGATGGTAACTCACACATCATGGAGCTGATAACTTATGTACCTCGGTCATGGTAACTTTGGTGGTGGGACAGGGAGAGTTGATGAAATATCCTATCAGTAACTTTTGTGTGAATAGCATGGTAACTCACACATCGTAGACCTGATAACTTATGTACACTGGTCCTGGTAACTGGCGACGGGGGTGGGGAGGGGGGGTTATGAAATATCTCCACATACATCCGATAGTTTTTGCGTAAATAGCATGGTATTTTTATGCGCCACAAACTTGATTATATGTGGTGAACAGGCCGACCCGGGTATGGCACAACCCAGCACACACCTAAACAGCCCTGGACTGACACGACCCACAAAGTTCTGTTTAGAAAGTGAGTCATGCTATGTTGGCATGTGGACCTCACCCTATGCCCGAGGCACGTCACCGATGGTAGGCGATACTGTAGACATGATAATTTACTTATAAACATCATGGTAAATTTTCGACCCAGGTAAAAAAAAAGTTGAAACACCTTCGGTAACTTCAGTGTAAACACCATGATAAGTTAGTACGAGCATGGTAACTTCTGACGTGAAAAAAAATTCGTCAAAACATACCAACATTTTGTTCTTTCTCGTTTACGGGTCCGAGGCGATCATCCCCACCGACATCGAATTTGATTCGCCTCGGGCTACCCTGTACATCGAGAAGGATGCGAGGGAGGCAAGGGAAGACGGCGTCGACCTCCTTGAGGAGGCCCGCGAGCTGGCCTTGAGCCGGACGACCATCTACCTGCAGAAGCTCTGGCATTACCACAACAAGCGGATCCGGCCGCTCTCCTTCCGCGAAGGAGACTTGGTGCTCAGGCGGATCCAGCAAACCGCCGGCCAGCACAAGCTATCCTCCCCATGGGAGGGCCCGTTCATCGTCAGCCGAGCGCTACACAATAACGCGTACTATGTAATAGATGCCCAGAAGCCGCAGAAGCGCAAGAGAGACGCCTCCGGCGAGGAGACGGAGCGCCCGTGGAATGCGGCGCTCCTCCGTCCATTTTATTGCTGAAAACCAGTGTATGTATCCTTCCCCTTTCGGGCTTATGAATGCAATGGGGCCCCAAGGCAGCACTTGGGGCATGCCCCTTTTCGATTCCTCCAAAGTTTTCCTGTTATTTGAGGCACGTCAACCGGGTCCGGCTCCTAGGCCCGGGGGCTCGCCCGGCTATTGCTAACTCAATGTCTCGTCGCGACGAATCTTTTATGTGAAAATGGTTTTCAATCGGAGCGACGGTTTGAGCTACAAAACATTTTGAATTTTATTTTTTGTTGGAATCTTTGCTGACATCAGCATTTTTGTCTCACATGCTTACATGCACACTTAATTAAGGAAAGCTGCTTAATTAAAGCAATTCATGATAATTAGTAGAGGAGGAGTCGCACGCAGTGGGAAATCTCTCGGCTGCATGCGCGCGCAACCCTCCGCTACATTTCGTTCAGATCTATCCTACATATACGAACGTTTGGTATATATCACGGTCCATTTATTATTGCCTCTAGGGCATATTTCTAACAATTACATGATGAGATATATGTGATGTATGAGATGATCATGTTTTGTATAGAATATCACGACTTGCATGTCGATGAGTACGACAACCGGCAGGAGCCATAGGGTTGTCTTTAATTATTTTTGCCATTTTTTCTTTACTTTATCGCTATGAGTTAGCAATAGTCGTGGAAGCAACAGTTAGCGTGGAAACCCCGATGGTGACACATTGATGGAGATCAAGATGATTGGGATCATGGTGTCATGCCGGTGACGATGGAGATCATGCAGGTGCTTTGAAGATGAAGATCAAAAGCACAAGTTCATGGCCATATCATGTCACTTATGATTTGCATGTGATGTTAATCTTTTTATGCACCTTGTTTTGCTTAGGACGACTGTAACATTATAAGGTGATCCCTCACTTAAATTTCAAGATGAATTGCGTTCTCCCCAAGTGTGCACCATTGCGAAAGTTCATCGTGTCGAGACACCACGTGATAATTGGGTGTGACAGACTCTACGTTCACATACAACGGGTGCAAGCCAGTGTTGCACGTGAGGAACACTCGGGTTAAACTTGACGAGCCTAGCATGTAAAAACATGGCCTCGGAACACAAGAGACTATAAGGTCGAACATGAGTCATATAGTAAATACGATCAACATGAAGATGTTCACCATTGAAACCACCTCAACTCACGTGATGATCGGACTTGAGTTGGTGGATTTGGATCATGTCACTTGAATGACCATATGGATGTCAATTTGAGTGGGAATGTTTAAGTAATATGATTAACTAAACTTATTATCATGAACATAGTCAAAATGTCTTTGCAAATTATGTTGTATATTACTAGCTCGCGCTGTAGCTCCCTTGAATTTTTTATATGTTCCTAGAGAAATAGAGTTGAAAGATGATGATAGCAATAATGCGGACTGGGTCCGTGATCGGATTGTCCTCATTGCTGCATAGAAGGCTGATGTCCTTAATGCACCGCTTGATGCGCCACCCCCTCAAACGACGACTATGGATGTTGTGAACATCCGACAGTCACGTTCTGATGACTACTTGATACTTCAGTGCGTCTTGCATTACAGCTTAGAATTCAGGCTCCAAATATGTTTTGAACGTCATGGAGCATATGTGATGTTCCAAGAGATGAAATAGGATTTCAGGCTCGTGCCCATGTTGAGAGGTATGAGACCTCCAACAAGATTTTTTGCCTGCAAGATGAAGGAGAATAGCTCAATCGGTGAGCATGTGTGCAGATTGTCTGGGCATGCCAATCACTTGAATCGAGTAGGAGTTGATCTTCTAGATAAGATAGTGATTGATATAGTTCTCTAAGTCACTGTCACCAAGCTATCAGAGCTTCGTCATGAACTATAAACCTGCTATGGATGGAAATAATGATTCCTGAGCTGTTCACGATGTTTGACATCACGAAGGTTGAAATCAAGAAGGAGCATCAAGTGTTGATGGTTAAGTAAAACCACTAGTTTCAAGAAGGGCCAGAGCAAGAAGGAAAAAACTTCAGGAATGGCAAGCCAGTTGCCTCTCTAGTGAAGAAACCCAAGATTGAACCCAAACCCGAGACTAAGTGCTTCTACTATGAGGAGAACGGTCGCTGAAGCGGAACTACCCTAGATACTTGGTAGATAAGAAGGCGGGGAACGTCGACATAAGTATATTTGATATACGTGTTATTGATGCGTACCTTGCTAGTACTCCTAGTAGCACATGGGTATTGGATACCGGCTCGGTTGCTAAATGTTAGTAACTCAAAATAAAAGCTACGGAATAAACGGTAAGGGTGAGGTGACGATGTGTGTTGAAAGTGTTTCCAAGGTTGATGTGATCCCCATCGCACTCTCTCTACCTTCGGGATTAGTGGTAAACCTAAATAAATGTTATTTTGTGTTTGCCTTGAGCATGAAAGTGATTAGACCGTGTTTATTGCAATACGGTTATTCATTTTAGTTAGAGAATAATGGTTATTTTGTTCACATGAATAATACCGTCAATGGTCATGCACCCAATGGGAATGGTTTATTGAATCTTGATCGTAGTAATACACATGTTCATAACATTGATGCCAAAAGATACAAAGCTAATAATGATAGTACCACATACTTGTGGCACTACCTCTAAATGTCATATTGGTATAAATCGCATGAAGAAACTCCATGCTGATTGTTCTTTTGGACTCATTCGATTTCGACATGGTTGAGACATACGGACCATGCCTGATGGGAAAGATGACTGAGGACCCCGTTTTTGGTATGATGGAGCGGGCTAGTAACTTATTGTAAATAATACATGTATGAACTATGGAGAAGCGATGATGGGCCTGGATTCCAACAAATAATTAGTGGCCATGAAATCCGAGAAAGGATCCATGTATGAAAACCAAGTATGGACTTTGGTAGACTTGGCCGTTGAATGGCAGGTCGTTGAGTACAAAATGGACCTTTAGGATGAAGACGGACGCTGATGGTGAATTTCACCATTTATAAAGCTCAACTTGTCGCAAAAAAGTTCCACTAAGTTCAAGGAGTTGACTGCGATGAGACTTTCTCACCCGTAGCGACGCTAAAAGTCTGTTGAAATTATGTTAGCAGTTGCTGCATTTTTAGGCTATGAAATTTGGCTGATGGATGTCAAAACATAGTTTTCTTAATGGTTTCCGTGAGGAAAGGTTGTATGTGATACAACCGGAAGGTTTTGTCACTCCTAAGGATGCTAAAAGGTGTGCAAGCTCTAGCGATCCTTCTATGACTGGAGCAAGCATCTCGGAGTTGGAATATACGCTTCGATGAGGTGATAAAAGTTTTTGGGTTTATACAAAGTTTACGAGAAACTTGTATTTACAATAAAGTGAGTGGGAGCACTATAGAATTTCTGATAAGTATATTTGGTTGACATATTATTGATCGGAAATGATATACAATTTCTGGAAAGCATAAACGGTTGTTTGAAAAGAGTTTTTCAAAGGAATACCTGGATAAAGCTACCTAATTGTTGCGCATCAAGATCTATAGAGATAGATCAAGATGCTTGATGAGACTTTCAATGAGTACATACCTAGACAAGATTTTGAAAGAGTTCAAAATGGATCAGTCAAAGAAGGAGTTCTTTCCTGGTTTGTAAGGTGTGGAGTTGAGTGAGACTCAAAGCTCGACCACGGCAGAAGAAAGGGAAAGCACGAAGGTCGTCCCCTATGCTTTATCCATAGGCTCTATATGTTGGAAATATGCCCTAGAGGCAATAATAAATTAGTTATTATATTTCCTTGTTCATGATAATCGTTTATTATCCATGCTATAATTGTATTGATCGGAGACTTAAATGCATGTGTGGATACATTGACAAAACCATGTCCCTAGTATGCCTCTAATGGACTAGCTCGTTGATCAAAGGATGGTTAAGGTTTCCTAGCCATGGACATGAGATGTCATTTGATAACGGGATCACATCATTAGGAGAATGATGTGATGGATAAGACCCAAACTACAAACATAGCATATGATCGTGTCAGTTTATTGCTACTGTTTTCTGCATGTCAAGTATATGTTCCTATGACCATGAGATCATGCAACTCACGGATATCGGAGGAATGCCTTGTGTGTATCAAACGTCGCAACGTAACTGGGTGACTATAAAGGTGCTCTACAGGTATCTCTGATGGTGTCTATTGAGTTGGCATGGATCGAGACTGGGATTTGTTACTCCGTGTAACGGAGAGGTATCTCGGGGCCCACTCGGTAATGCAACATCACAATAAGCCTTGCAAGCAATGTGACTAATTGTTAGTTGCGGGATCTTGTATTACGGAACGAGTAAAGAGACTTGCTGGTAATGAGGTTGAACTAGGTATGGAGATACCGACGATCGAATCTCGGGCAAGTAACATACCGAAGAACAAAGGGAACGTTATACGGGATTAACTGAATCCTTGACATAGAGGTTCGACCGATAAAGATCTTCGTAGAATATGTAGGAACCAATGTGGACGTCCAGGTCCCGCCATTGGTTATTGACCGTAGAGGTGTCTCGGTCATGTCTACATAGTTCTCGAACCCGCTGGGTCTGCACACTTAAGGTTCGGTGACGTTTCAGTAGTGTAGAGTTATGTATGGTGGTGACCGAAGGTTGTTCGGAGTCCCGGATGAGATCCCGGACGTCAAGAGGAGCTCCGGAATGGTCCGGAGGTAAAGATTCATATATAGGAAGTCCCAGTTTGGTTTCCGGAAAAGTTTCGGGCTCATCGGTAGTGTACCGGGAGTGCCGGTAGTGTACCGGGAGTGCCGATAGTGTACCGGGAGACCTCCGGGAGGGGTACTTCGACCCCAAGAGGTCCATGGGCTGTGGGAGAGTATTAACCAGCCCTTAGTGGGCTGGGAAAACAGCCACAAAGTCCCATGGAGTAGGAGAGAAAGTCCTAAAGCAAAAAGTGGAAAATCAGCCAATAGGAGGCAATCCTACTCCAACTAGGATTGGAGGTGAAGTAGGATTGCTCCCACCTCCTATTTCGGCCGACCCAAAGGCCTTGGCTGCCTCTCCTCTCCTCTCCTCCTATATATACTAGTGGATTTGGTGGTTTTTGGACAGAATTTCCGGCCACGTGCTACCCGTTTCACCGGTGCACAGTTTCTCCTCTAGATCGGTTTTCCGCAGCGCTTAGGCGAAGCCCTGCCGGAATCACTCCACCACCATCACCGGAGCGCTGTCACGCTGCCGGTGAACTCTCTCTCCTCTCCACCTCCTCTTGCTGGATCAAGACGGTGGAGATCGTCATCAAGCTGCACGTGTGCTGAACGCGGAGGTGCCGTCCGTTCGGCGCTAGATCGGAAGGACCGTGATCGAGATCGCGAGACGGTTCGTGATGAGATCGCGGAACGGATCGTGATGAGTTCGCGGGACAGATCGTCAGACGGATCGTGATGAGATCGCGGGACGGATCGTGATGAGTTCACGGGACGGATCGTGATTGGATCGCGGGACGGATCGTGATGAGATCGCGGGACGCTCGGCGATTTGGATCGCGAAGATGTTCGACTACACCAACCGCGTTTCTTAACGCTTCCCGCTTAGCGATCTACAAGGGTACGTAGATCCACTCTCCCTCTCATAGATGCTCATCACGATGGATAGGTTTGCGTGTGCGTAGGAAAATTTTTGTTTCCCATGCGACGTTCCCCAACAGTGGCATCATGAGCTAGGTTGATGGTTCGATGAGATCTCGAGTAGAACACAAAAGGTTTGTGGGCGTTGTTGCTTAGATTGCTTCCTCCCTTGGTCGGATTTTGGTTCAGCGGGATTGTGAGATGAAGCGGCCCGGACCAACATTACTCGTACGCTTACGAGAGACCGGTTCCCTGGACGCAACTTGTTGCCTAGATGGCTTGCGGGTGACAGTTTCTCTCACTTTAGTTGGATCGGATTCGACAAAGGCGGTCCTTGAGAAGGTTGAAAAGCAAACTAGTGTATCACCGTTGTGGTTTATGCGTAGGTGAGAATCATTCTTGCTAGATACCCGTAGCAGCCACGTAAAATATGCAACAACAATTAGAGGACGTCTAACTTGTTTTTGCAGGGTATGTTGTGATGTGATATGGCCAATTACATGATGTGATATATGTGATGTATGAGATGATCATGTGATGTATAGATTATCACGACTTGTATGTCGATGAATACGGCAACCGGCAGGAGCCATAGGGTTGTCTTTAATTATTGTATGACCTGCGTGTCAATCATTAAGCGCTATGTAATGCTTTACTTTATCGCTACGGTAGCAATAGTAGTAGAAGCATGCAGGGCGTGACAACCCCGATGGAGACACGTTGATGGAGATCAAGATGATGGAGATCGTGGTGTCATGCCGGTGACGATGGAGATCATGCCGGTACTTTGAAGATGGAGATCAAAAGCACAAGTTCATGGCCATATCATGTCACTTATGATTTGCATGTGATGTTAATCCTTTTATGCACCCAGTTTTGCTTAGGACGACAGTAGCATTATAAGGTGATCCCTCACTTAATTTCAAGATAAATGGTGTTCTCCCCGAGTGTGCACCATTGCGAAAGTTCGTCGTGTCGAGACACCACGTGATGATCGGGTGTGATAGACTCTACGTTCACATACAACGGGTGCAAGCCAGTGTTGCACATGCAGAACACTTGGGCTAAACTTGACGAGCCTAGCTTGTACAGACATGGCCTCGGAACACAAGAAGACCGAAAGGTCGAACATGAGTCATATAGTAGATATGATCAATTTGAGTGGGGGTTCTTAGGTAATATGATTAATTGAAATCATTATCATGAACATAGTCAGTAGTGTTTTTGCAAATTATGTTGTAGCTCACGCTGTAGCTCTCTTGAATTTTTATATGTTCCTAGAGAAATAGAGTTGAAAGATGATGGTAGCAATATTGCGGACTGGGTCCGTGATCTAAGGATTGTCCTCATTGCTACACAGAAGGCTTATGTCCTTAATGCACCGCTCGGTGCGCCACCCCCTCTAGCATTGTCTGTAGATGTTGTGAACATCTGACAGGCACGTTCTAATGACTACTTGATAGTCTAGTGCGCCATGCATTACGGCTTAGAATTGAGGCGCCAAAACGTTTAGAACATCACGAAACATATGAGATGTTGTAAGATCTGAAATTGGGATATCAGGCTCGTGCCCATGTTGTGGGATATGAGTTCTCCAACAAAGATTCTTTGCCTGCAAGATGAAGGAGAATAGCTCAATCGTTGAGCATGTGCTCAGATTGTCTGGGTACTACAATCGCTTGAATCGAGTGGGAGTTGATCTGCCAGATAAGATAGTGATTGATATAATTCTCCAAGTCACTGTCGCTAAGCTACTAGAGCTTTGTGATGAACTATAAAAGGCCAGGGATAGAAATGATGACCCCTGAGCTATTCGCGATGTTTGACACTACGAAGGTAGATGTCAAGAAGGAGCATCAAGTGTTGATGGTTAGTAAAACCACTAGTGTTGAAAAGGGAAAGGGTAAGGGGGGAAACTTGATGTATGGCAAGTCAGTTGTTGCTCCAATGAAGCAACCCAAAGTTGAACCCAAAGCTGAGACTAGGTGCTTCTATTATGAGGAGAGCGGTCGCTGAAGCGGAACAACCCTAGATACTTGGTAGATAAGAAGGCTGGCAACATCGACAGAAGTATATTTTGATGTACGTGTTATTGATGTGTACCTTGCTAGTACTCCTAGTAGCACCTGGGTATTGGATACCGGTTTGGTTACTAAATGTTAGTAACTCGAAATAAAATCTACAGAATAAACGGAGACTAGCTAAGGGAGAGGTGACGATGTGTGTTGGAAATGTCTCCAAGGTTGATGTGATCAACATCGCATGCTCTCTCTACCTTCGAGATTATTGACAAACCTAAATAAATGTTATTTGGTGTTTGCGTTAAACATGAACATGATTAGATCACGTTTATTGCAACACGGTTATTAATTTAAGTTAGAGAATAATGGTTATTCTGTTTACATGAATAATACCTTCAATGGTCATGCACCCAGTGAGAATGGTTTGTTGAATCTTGATCGTAGTATTACACATGTTCATAACATTGATGCCAAAAGATACAAAGTTAATAATTATAGTACCGCATACTTGTGGCACTTCCGCTAAATGTCATATTGGTATAAATCGCATGAAGAAACTCCATGCTGATGGATCTTTGGACTCATTCGGTTTCGAATTGGTTAAGACATGCGGACCATGCCTCTAGGGCAAGATGACTACATACCCCGTTTTCAGTATGATGGAGCGGGCTAGTAACTTATTGGAAATAATACATGTTGATGTATGCGATCCAATGAGTGTTGTAGTGTGCAATGGATATCGTTATTTTTTCTTACATTCACTTATGATTTGAGTATATATGAGTATATTTGCTTAATGAAACACAAGTCTGAAATGTTTGAAAAGTTCAAACAAATTCAGAGTGAAGTTTAAGATCATCGTGACAAGAAGATAAAAATATCTACGATATGATCGTGGAGGTGAATATCTGACTTACGAGTTTGGCATACAACTTTAGACAAAGGGAAAGTTGGTTCACAACTCACGCCACCTGGAACACCATAGTGTGATGGTGTGTCCGAATGTCATAGTCGTGCTCTATTGGATATGGTGCGTACTATGATGTCTCTTATCGTTTTGCCACTATCATTTTGGGGTTATGCATTAGAGACAACTACATTCACTTTAAATAGGGAACCATCTAAATCCGTTGAGATGACACCGTATGAATTATGGTTTGATAGAAACCTAAGCTGTCATTTCTTAATGTTTGGGGCTGCGACGCTTATGTGAAAAAGGGTTTTCACCTAATGAGCTCGAACCAAAAGCGGAAAAGTGCAACTTCATAGGATACCCTAAGAATATTTGGGTATACCTTCTATCTCAGATCCGAGTGGAAAGTGTTTGTTGCTAAAAACGAGTCCTTTCTCGAGAAAGAGTTTCTCTCGAAAGAATTGAGTGGGAGGAAGATAGAACTTGATGAGGTTGTTGAACCTATGTTTCAACCAGAGAGTAGCACAGCACAGAAAGATGTTTCTATGGAGCCTACGTTAGTTGAAGAGGAAGTTAATGATGATGATCATGAAGCTTCAGATCTAGTTACTAGCGAACCTTGTAGGCCGACAAGGACGCGTACTGCTCCTGAGTGATACGACAACCCTGTCTTGGAGGTCATGTTGTTGGACAACGATGAACCTATGAACTATGGAGAAGCGATGATGGGCCCAGATTCCAAGAAATAATTAGTGGCCATGAAATCCGAGAAAGGATCCATGTATGAAGACTAAGTAGGGACTTTGGTAGACTTGCCCGTTGAATGGCAGGTCGTTGGGTACAAAATGGACCTTTAAGATGAAGACAGACGCTGATGGTGATTGTCCCCATTTATAAAGCTCTACTTGTCGCAAAAAAGTGCCGACAAGTTCAAGGAGTTGACTGCGATGAGACTTTCTCACTCATAGCGATGCTAAAGTCTGTTGGAATTATGTTAGCAGTTGCTGTATTTTTCAATTATGAAATCTCGCAGATGGATATCAAAACATCGTTTCCTTCCTTAAGGAAAGGTTGTATGAGATACAACCAGAAGGTATTGTCAGTCCTAAGGATGCTAAAGGGTGTGCAAGCTTCAGTGATCCTTCTATGGACTAAAGCAAGCATCTCGGAATTGGAATATACACTTTGATGAGGTGATCAAAGTTTTTCAGTCTATACAAAGTTTATGAGAAACTTGTATTTACAATAAAGTGAGTGGGAGCACTATAGAGTTTCTGATAAGCATATGTGGTTGACATATTGTTGATCAGAAATGATGTAGAATTTCTGGAAAGCATAAAGGGTTGTTTGAAAAGAGTTTTTCAAAGGAAGACCTGGATAAAGCTACCTAATTGTTGAGCATCAAGATCTATAGAGATGGATCAAGATGCTTGATGAGACTTTCAATGAGTACATACCTTGACAAGATTTTGAAAGAGTTCAAAATGGATCAGTCAGAGAAAGAGTTCTGGCCTAATTTGTAAGGTGTGAAGTTGAGTAAGACTCAAAGCTCGACCACGACAGAAGAAAGAGAAAGGATGAAGGTCGTCCCCTATGCTTTAGCCATAGGCTCTATATAGTATGCCATGCTGTGTACCGCACCTGTGTGTGCCTTGCCATGAGTCCGATAAGGGGTACAAGAGTGATCCAGGAGTGGATCACTAGACAACGGTCAAGATTATCCTTAGTAACTAAAAGACTAAGGAAGTGTTTCTCGATTATGGAGGTGATAACGAGTTCATCATAAAGAGTTACGTCAATACGAGCTTTAACACCAATCCAGAGGACTCATAGTAGTAATCCGGATACGTATAGTGGATAAGCCATTTGGAATAGCTCCAAGTGGAGTGTGGTAGCAATGTCTACAGTAAGACATAGAGATTTGCAAAGTACACACGGATCTGAATATCGCGGACCCGTTGACTAAAAGACCTCTCTCACATGCAAAGCATGATCGAGCCCCAGAACTCATTGGGTGTTAGATTCATAACAATGCAAATCACATGGTGATGTGAACTAGATTATTGACTCTAGTGCAAGTGGGAGACTGTTGGAAATATGCCCTAGAGGAAATAATAGGTTGGTTATTATCATATTTCCTTGTTCACGGTAATCGTTTATTATCCATGCTATAATTGTATTGATCGGATACTCAGATACATGTGTGGATACATAGACAACACCATGTCCCTAGTATGCCCCTAATAGTCTAGCTCGTTAATCAAAGATGGCTATGGTTTCCTAGTCAGGGACATGAGATGTCATTTGATAACGGGATCACATCATTAGGAGAATGATGTGATGGACAAGACCCAAACTACAAACATAGCATATGATCGTGTCAGTTTATTGCTACTGTTTTCTGCATGTCAAGTATATGTTCCTATGACCATGAGATGATGCAACTCACTGACATCGGAGGAGTACCTTGTGTGTATCAAACATTACAACATAACTGGGTGACTATAAAGGTGCTCTACAGGTATCTCCGAGGGTGTCTGTTGGGTTGGCATGGATCAAGATTGGGATTTGTTACTCCGTGTGACGGAGAGGTATCTCAGGGACCACTCGGTAATACAACATCACAATAAGCCTTACAAGCAATGTGACTAAGTGTTAGCCACAGGATCTTGTATTACAGAACGAGTAAAGAGACTTGCCGGTAACGAGGTTGAACTAGGTATACAGATACCGACGATCGAATCTCGGGCAAGTAACATACCAAAGAACAAAGGGAACATCATATGGGATTAACTAAATCCTTGACATAGAGGTTCAACCGATAAACATCTTCAAAAAAAGTGTAGGAACCAATATGGGCATCCAGGTCCCGCTATTGGTTATTGACCGTAGAGGTGTCTCGGTCATGTCTACATAGTTCTCGAACCCGCAGGGTCTGCACACTTAAGGTTCGGTGACGTTTTGGTAGTATAGAGTTATGTATGGTGGTGACCTAAGGTTGTTCGGAGTCTCGGATGAGATTCCGGACATTACAAGGAGCTCTAGAATGGTCCGGAGGTAAATATTGATATATAGGAATTCCTGTGTTGGTCGCCGGAAAAGTTTCAGGCTCATCGGTAGTGTATCGGGAGTGCCGGGATGGTACCGGGTGACAATCGGGAGGGGTGTCTCGACCCAAGAGGCTACATGGGCTATGGGAGGAGGTAAACCAGCCCCTGGTGGGCTGGCCGAAGCCTCCTCTTAGGGCCCATGCGGCTGGAGGTGTTTGGGAAGGAAAAAACACAAGGTGGAAAGAGTTTCCAAGTGGGAAGGAGGAGTCCTAATCCTACTAGGATTGGAGGAGGACTCATCTCCTCCTTGCGCCAAGGACAAGGGCTGGCCCCTTGTGCGCCAAGTCTCCTCCCTCCCTCCTCCTATATGTACTAGAGGTTTTGAGGGTTTTGAGACACAGAAAAACAACCACGTGCTGCCTCTCCTGTAGATTGTAGTTTCTTGTGTAGATTGGTTTCAGCGGTGCTTAGGCGAAGCCCTCCTAGAATAGCTCCACCACCATCGTCGCAACGCCGTCGCTCTTTCGGAGAACTCTTCTACTTCTCCGCTCCCTCTTGCTGGATGAAGAGGGCGGAGATCGTCATCGAGCTATACGTGTGCTGAACGCGGAGGTGCCATCCGTTCGGCGCTAGATCGGAAGGACCATGATCAAGATCACGAGACGATTCATGATTGGATCATGGGACAGATCGTGATGAGATCGCGGAATGGATCATGATTGGATTGCGGGACGGATCGTGATGGGATCGTGGGATGCTCGGCGATTTGGATTGCGAAAACGTTCGACTAGATCAACCGCGTTTCTTAACGCTTTCCGCTTAGCGATTTACAAGGGTATATAGATCCACTCTCCCTCTCGTAGATGCTCGTCACCATGGATAGATCTTGCGTGTGCGTAGGAATTTTTTAGTTTCCCATGCAACGTTCTGCAACCAGACGATCTAGAGAAAAAATGTGCTTCTCCAACTGAGAATTGATAAGCAGCTAGATGTAGGGTGCATAGCGGCATGAGCGCTTTTGGTCAGCAACAACCCTCTTGATTGTCTCAATAATCAAATCCATTACTCTAATCCTGGTGTTCCTGTCAAGGTGGATCAAAATGTTGATGGAGTAGCCTCGTACCATCTTGTCATCTCCTCACTTGGGCATCAAGGTATGCCTGAGAATAGTGTTCATAGTATGGAGGCCTTCTTGCAGATAGTAGATGGATCCTAGCTTGTGTGATTGCACCTTGTCTGCAGGGATAGGAGTATACATATCTTTCATGGCATTGTGACTTGCCTTGGGTTCTGAGTATACATCCAGATCAGCTTCTTGAGCTTCTGGAACTTCTAGAAGTGCAACACACTTCTAAACAATGGTTCATACCTAGAACCTTCAGTCATCCATACAATTCTACCATCTCCATAGAAGTTTGCAGTGGAGTAGAATTGCATGATCATCTCGTCATTCCATGCTGTAAGCTCTCTGCCAATGAACTTGTCCAGATCAATGAAGTGGAAGTTGTCTTGGACACTTGGGAAGTAGTCCACATTATCTTTAATGAACTTCCAATCGACATATCTCATGTCGCTAACAGTTGGGCTCTTGTCAAGCAACATTGACTCATAAAAATCCTGTTGCTCTCTTGTGTAGAACCTGTAGTCTACTGCAGTTTTCCTCCTCTAAGCATAAGGATCTATGGCTCTCTAGGCTCTCAATCCTGAGTCTTTCCTCTTCTTCATGTCCTCATCAACTAAGTGGCTGGCATCATGCACTAGAAGATGTGGTCTGAGCTTCATCAAAGTAGTCAAGTCATCATCATCTTCAGTTCTGGAGGCAGTCCCCTTGTTCTTCTCAGAAGTTGGAATGTCTCTGGTAGTCCTGTTGGACTTCTGTGCAACAGCTTTCTTAGATGTTGGCTTGGTGCTCTTGGAGGTGCCAGTCTTTGGAATAGCATTAGCCATCAACTTATTGGCTTTCTTCTTGGGAGGGGCCTTCTCAACATGTTCTCCCCCCTCCTCAGCAGCAACACCAACAACCTTCTCTGGATCTTCAAACATAGAGGTAGGTCTGCCAATCACACGGACAATCCTCTTCCTGGACTTATTCTCCCCCGACTTCTTAGGCAAAGCCTTCCTGGGGACCTCAACTGACATAGTTGCCCTAGCAGTCTCATGTGCTTTGAAAGTTTCAGTAGGTGCATAAACTTTGCTGACAACTCTTCGGGAAGAAGTAGCTTCAGTTGCTGACTTCTTGGAAGCCTTTTCTTGCTTCTTGGCAAGAATCTCCTCAGGAATGAAGTCAGAATCTTCTTCATCGGAATTTAGCTTCTTCCTGGTCCTGGTGGCAGCCTTGGGCAACCCATGGGAGCTGGGGGTGCCTGGATCTGAGAAAGAACTGGGCTCAGGGCTTGTGCCAGAACTCATATCAACTCCCTGCTCTGCCAAATTTTGGCTGTCCTCTGCATCTGACATACTGACCCTATGAATAGTGTATAGGAGAGCAGAAGAAGATGAGTCATCACAAAATGAGGCTGGTTTTTGAAATTTGAACAATGAATTTTCAAGATTTTTGCATTCTGTCAAATAAATATCGGTGCAACCGAAACAAAATTTTCGGTGGGGCCGAGACATACTGACTCACTAATCGAACCTTGGCACCCTTTTCGGTTAGACCGAAAAGTGGTACTTGGTTCCACCGAGTCAGTTCTCAGCAACACTAAATTCCACATCGGTGAGACCGATATGTCCGTTTCGGTTTCACCAAGATTTATCGGGTGGACGACTAAACCGTAGAAAAATTCATCTTTCGCGAGATTTTGGAGTTTTGAGTGGATAGAAACACGTGCAAAGGGTGTATCAATGATAAACAAGGATCTAATGCGCAAGAATCAAACGAGGAGCGCAATAGAGATCGAATCCATACCCTAGATTGATGCGGATCCTCTACGGCGGCGATGAGGGAGAGGATTTTGTTGACGACCACGATTCCCAGCGGTGCAGGAGTGCAGGGAGATAAGGGCGACAACCAGGGGTCTCGTGGGCGATAGCTGACGGTTCTGAGGCACGATGAATGATATTGAAATTCAAAGCATCGGGGTCCACACTTTATATACCCACCATTGTCGGTGACACCGATTCTAACTTTTCGGTGTCACCGAGTGCCTCAACTATCAACTGACAGGGACACTCGATGTAACCGAGAAAATGGAATCAGTGGCTCCGAGATTGAAAACTAGATCAACCCTAGGAATTGGGTGAGACCGAGATTTTGTGGTTGGTTCCACCAAGATGCACTTGGGAGGTTTAATGGTCAATCCTTGTCAATACAGAACTCCGAGTGCTCCACACACAAAGGGATCGAAAAGCACTTGTTCAAATTTTGTGATGCGACATGAATAGAGTATGAGGTGAGAACGCATGGATAGCTAAAGAAGTGGTCCTAGTCATTCTTGTATATCCAATTGGCAAAAGATAAATTAAAAGCCAAATAGCAACAATTGGATATCCTCGAACGAGAAAATAAATGCAGACCAACATGCTCATACAATAAGATGTCAAATGAAATCATGGCAAGCATGCACAAACACTATAGCATCTAACAAGCACTTGGTCAATGACGAAGTCATCTATATATGAGTATTTGACTTAGGAGCCAAGTAAGAGTACTTGATCATAGGTCATACTCATCGTTTAAGCACAAGTAGGGTTACCACTTTTACATAAAGCATTTAATGTTGTCACATACTAAGAGATGCTTTGACTCAAGTCTTAGAGTAAAGCTCCCCCTTGATGTGACATCCCCCCATAAGAGGGATAAACTAACCTTGGGTTTTGTCGATGAAGACTTCATGTTGGTGAGATAGTGCTGGATGCTCAAGGTTGATGAAGATCACAAAGAGTTGGGAGCATCCTTGTTGTTTCCTTACTCTTCTTGCCTACATGGGTTAGTTCCAACACACAAGAGACAAATACAAGGATATCTATGGACATGGAGTGCAAAGCATGTGTAATGATGTCCATTGATTTGTTGATTACCTTGTCCCTTGCTTACCTTTGAGGGAATGTGTGACTCCTTGAACTATTGCATAGAGTTGATGTTCATTGCAAATAGTCCTTGCTAATAATGAATATGAGTGAATTTCATTGGAGGAGTCACCCCTCAAGAACTCTCTAGTTCTTATTCTTGGGAATCCACGTCAAGTTGATGGGGATCCTTGGTGTTGAAGTAGCACTTTAGAAGTTGAGCTTTTAGTAGCCTTGGGAACCCACTTCATCAAAGCTTGGGATTCATCTTCATAAGAGTCAAAGTCCTCTTGGAGCTTGTTCTTGCCCTTTTGCTTGGTGTCTTGTAGTGGAACGTCATCTTGAGTGTTTGTCCCCTTGGGAAGAGTATTTTCATACTTCTCCTTTTTAGGAACAAACTTGGGATTGGGATATTGACCTTCTTCCCATTCAACTCCATTAGCGTTGAAGTAGCCAACACTGTGATTCTTCCGGTATCCTCCATGCTTGCGTACAATCTCATCAAATTGTTTGTACCCTTCAAGACTCTTGTAGATACCTTTCTCTATAATTCCTTTCAATAAAGCATTTTCTAGCTCAAGTGTAACTTGGCTAAGAGAATCATCATTAGTGGAATCAATGGAACTACTAGGAGCAACATCATTGGGTTTGGCATTTTTATTGTTGCTACTAGATGAAGAACCTTTCTTTCCTTTTTTACTAGTTTGCTTAGATTTGACTTGTGGCATGAATGTAGACAAGAGTAGTCGTTTGGCAATATAAGATGAAGTCTTCTTTCGGAGATCGTCATTGATAGCTTTAAGAAATTCATGTTCTTGCTCCAAATTGAGCTTCTCGAAGCGTAGCTTCTCATGAGTTCTTACAAGCTCTCTATGATCTTCAAGAGTAGATTCATGAGCTAACTTAAGAGTGTTGATTTCTTTAGTTAGTTCTTCTATTTTCATCTTATCATCGTCAATTGACTTATCTTGACTAGTATGAGAAATATCAAGTTCATTATGATTAACATGACTAGTTTTACGCAAGTCATCATCGTAAAGCAAATCTTCTTCATCACTATTGAAATCAAGATATTCGGGGTGTGATACCTTGGGTCCTTTAGCCATGAAGCAACTTCCACCTCCTTCATTTGGTGAATCAAATAGATCATAGGAGTTGGTTGTCACTAGTGCAATTCCGGCAACACCATCATCTTGACTATAGTCGGAGTTGGAGTGATAGCTTCTCTCGGAGTGGTTGTCGGAGTCGGAGCCAGAAACCCATTCACCAACATAAGCTTGATGCTTTCTTCTTGAGGAGATCTTGGTGTGCTTGTCCTTCTTCTCCGAGTCCCTACTTCTCCTTTAGGGTCTTCGTTCATAATGATCATCTCTACTCCTTCTCTCTCTACGAGGTGATTCATCTCTTGAGCTTCGTCTTATTGGTGTCTCTTCTCTTTGTTTGTAGGGAGCCGAGCACTCATTGGAGTAGTGTCCGGGCTTCCCACAATTGTAGCAGTTTCGGTCACGACTTGACGAACGCTTCTCTTCATATCTTGAGTTGGATCTGCAATCTTTGCTTCTATTCTTATAGAACTTCTTGAATTTTCTTACCATGAGTCTTATCTCTTCATTTGTGACAAGGTTGTCGATTGAGGTAGCGGGAGCATCACTTGTGGCTTTGTAAGCACTGCTAGACTTGTGATGAAGGTCTTCCTTGTATTTGAGTGTCATCTCATGAGCAACAATTCTACCAATCACTTCCATTGGTTTGAGATCTTTGTAGTTGGGCATCATTTGGATCAATGTGCACACGGTGTCATATATCTCATCCAAAGCTCGAAGTATCTTCTTGATGCTGAACTTGTCGGTCATTTCTTTGCTTCCTAAGCTGGCAATCTCATTTGTGATGAGAGCTAGCCTAGAGTACATTTCAGCGACTCCTTCACCATCCTTCATCTCGAACTTTTCAAGTTGACCTTGAAGAACATCTAACTTGGATTCTCTCACGGACTCAGTTCCTTCGTGCATATCAACCAAAGTATCCCAAATCTCTTTTGCGTGTTCAAGACGGCTGATTTTGTTGAACTCTTCAGGACATAGGCAGTTGAAGAGTATGTCACATGCTTGAGCATTGAGTTGCAACATCTTCAATTCATCCGCTGACGGTTCATGATCCGGTTCCTTTCCATCCGCAAAGAATTCACCTTGCAAGCCAACACGAACAACAGCCCAAACGGAAGGATTACGACCAAGCAAATACATTTTCATTTTATGCTTCCAACTAGCAAAATTAGTGCCAGCAAAGTAAATATCTCTACGGTGATAATTTCCCTCACTAGATGCCATACTTCTCCTAGGTTGTGAAACCAATGCAATGGATACCAAAGCTCTGATACACTTGTAGGATCGAAACTAGGTCTAGAGGGGGGAGGGTGATTAGACTACTTGACCAAATAAAAGTTTTGCCTTTTCTCAATTTTAGTTCTTGGCAAGTTTTAGCATCCATAGCATATCAAGTAACACTCTACACATGCATGACTAAGAGTGTAGCAGCGGAAAATAAAGACATTGCACATGTAAGTAAAGAGAGGGTTAGGAATGCAAACACAAGTGATGACACGATGATTTTTCCCATGGTTGCGGTAGGTGGTGCTATCGTACGTCCACGTTCACGGAGTCTTCAACCCACGGAGGGTAACGGTCGCGACAATTGATGAAGGGCTCTACCCACGGAGGGTTCCACAAAGTAGCAACCTTGACTATTCCATACGACTTCCGTCCATGAAGGACTAGCTTCGCTATGGGTAGATCTTCACGAACTAGGCGATCTCCTTGCCCTTACAAACCTCTTGGTTCACTCCACAACACGAAGTAGGAGGCTCCCAAGCGACACCTAACCAATCTAGGAAGCACCATCCTCCAAAAGGTAATAGGCTCGGTAATGACGATGAACTCCTTGCTCTTGTGCTTCAAGATGATAGACTCCTCAACACACAATCACTCTCTCACAGATTTGGCTTGGTAGAAGAGATGGGATTGGTGGAAAGCAACTTGGGGAGGCTAGAAATCAAGATCCATATGGTTGGAGTGGAAGATCTTGACCTCAACACAAGGGTAGGTGGTTCTCTCTCAGAAAACTGAGTAGGATAGGTATGGAATAGTTCTGAGTGCTTCTCTTTCGAGTGGGCGGTGGTGAAGGGGTATATATAGGCATCCCCAAAAATCCAACCGTTACACACAAAAAGTCAGACTCGGTGACACCGATGTGTCAATCTCGGTGGTACCGAAGTGACTAAAAGTGGCAACTTTTGAATCTCGGAGGGACCGATATACAATTCTTGGTTGCACTGACAAGGTGACCAATGGTCAGATTTACCAATCTCGATGACGCCGATTCACCATTCTCAGTCGAACTGAAAACGAGAACTTTTCGTAATAGAAACTTGGCAACCCAACTCGGTGGCACCGAGTGCAGTGTCGGCTGCACCGAAGTGTTAGGGTTTTGCTGAGTTTGTCTAGGGTTTGGAACTCAGTGGCACCGGGATAGGAATGTTGGTTGCACCGATTTTGCATATGTGGATTAGGACAAAATTTGGTGGGAGAGTTTGTGGATGTTTTGTTGACTGTCACTTGTGCACGTTTGAGCATATTGTTCACCATCAAAACTTTACCCCCTTTTAATAGTATTGGCTTTCCTATGGACTCAAAGTGATTTCTCACAAATGTAAAATGTAGAGTCCTCTTGCTTGAAGCTTGGCCAACCTATTTCCTTGAATCTTGGGTTAATTCCACAATCCTTTTGTCATCCCTATCATTGAAGTTGTCCTGAAATATACTTAGTGAAAGCGTTAGTTCAATGACTTATATGTTGTTATTAATTACCAAAACCACCAAGGGAGCAAATGTGCTTTCAGCCAAACCGACCTTGAGGAGGAGTTTTCTCCAAGTTTCGACCCAAGGCTCAACATATAAATAAAGGGGCAGGGCTAGCACCCGGAACACATCAAGTTTCCCAAGCCGTGTGCCGGCAACCCCGTCCCTCTAGTTTATCCTCCGTAATAGTTTCCGTTGTGCTTGGCGAAACCCTGTGGAGATTGTTCTGCACCACCACCGTATCCATGCCGTTGTGCTGCCGAAACTCATCTACTACACCATCGCTCGCTGGATCGAGGAGGTGAAGGTGTCATCAAGCTGCACGTGTGTTGAACGCGGAGGTGTTGTCCGTTTGTCACTAGATCGGAAGGAACATGATGGGATCGCGGGATGACTTGTGATGAGATCGAGGGACACCTCGTGATTGGATCGCGAAGATGTTTGACTACATCAACCGCGTTTCTTAATGCTTCCGCTTAGCGATCTACAAGGGTATGGAGATCCACTCTCCCTCTCGTAGATGCTCATCACCATGGATATGTCTTGCATGTGCGTAGGAATTTTTTTGTTTCCGATGCAATGTTCCCCAACATGCTCTTAGGTTTTAAACCACTACATACGATCTTGAGGTAGATCAACTTTGTACTCGATACACCATCATCAATACAAACAAAGCAGGACGTAGGGTTTTACCTCCATCAAGAAGGCCCGAACCTGTGTAAATACCATCTCCCTTGTCTCCTGTTACCCATCGATCCAACACCCACAGATCGGGACCCCCTACCCAAGATTCGTCGGTTTTGACACCGACATTGGTGCTTTCATTGAGAGTTCCATTGTGGGATCGCTAGAAGGATCGTTGGCTCGTCTGCAGATTGCAGTTTTTTTGGACAACGAATTTGTGTTTGTCGTCCCCGTCTCCTCGAGCGTCGCTTGCATGATTGCTTTGGTGAAATTTTGCGGAATTGTATCTACAACAACCCTGCAAAATTTCATCGCGTTCCGATGGAGGAATCTCTGGCAATATCCGATCTACCGAAGCCCTGTGGAATATGGACAAGAATCTAGATGAGTTTAGGGCGAGGAGTCCAGCTTCTAGCTCAGATGTCCTTTGAAAAATCCCACCGTTCATCGGCTGAAAAATTCCTATACTGATCACCCCTCAAAATTTCAGATCAATCTGACCGTCCACACTCCGAGAAACATCTGATTAGTATAACGAATTTTAGATCTATTTTCTATCATCCGACCAAGAGTTCGGCATCGCAACGGCCGAATAATCATCAAGGAAACCTCGGCATCTGCGGGTTGTACGGGTCAGGCGCTCCATTGCTGCATCAAGCCAGCATCGAGCTCGTCACAAATTACGACCCGCGTCAACATCACCGCACCGTTACTTTTGAAGCCGACGTCCACTACGCTGACCTGCTTCGACGCGTCGGCGGACATGGGCGTCTAGCGTCACCTAGCCGACCTGCTCCGTCACCTCGGCTAGACCAGGGCTTTGGCATCCCTTCATTAACCTGCTTTGGGGACTTCGGCATCACCAGCCGACCTGCTTCAACACCTCGACTCACATGAGACTTCGGCGTCACCAGCCAACCTGCACGAGTCTTCGGCGTCCGCTGATAACAACTTTGCCATGTTAACTGGACGAAGGACTTCATCTCGCCACATCGACCGTGTAGCATCGCCACTTCGTCAAGCCGAACTCTTCGTTTAGGCACCTCCGCGCCCAGGCCATATTCCTTTACTTATGTGCTTCACTTAAATTAACTAAGTAGAAGATTTAAAAAAATACATCATTACCTTTATTTGTTATTACTCTTATCTTGCATTATATTGTGTGCACAGGAAATCGACTTCGACCGCCGTCACGCGGTCACACCGGCGTCACGTCGCCGACCTACTCCACCACGTTGGCTGGACCAGGGGCTTCGCCTTGCCACATCGGCCGAGCCGTGACACTACTTCGGAGTGCTGAAATCCTCGTTCGGTCACCTCGGGACGGGCTTAGGGGCCGGGACCTTGGTCATGCCAAAGACTACACACCGGATCTGTCAAAGTTCGATGGACGTCCTCGTCCCGCCACAAGCCCGGATCGCGTCATCGATACCGAGCACATTAACCAGCTAAGTCGCTTTCATGCTAAAAAACTTTCAGTTTTAAAGTTTGTTCGGTTCAACCAAGCATTATACTTTTTTGACAAAAAATTGTTTGCGAAAAACTTTCTTTGTCAAACCTTTGTTTGTTACAAACAAATTCAAATACCCCATTTACTTGGGGGCTTCCTTTATGAAGTCATTCCTCTTGCATATGATTATTAATGTATCACCCCCTTCCTTGTTCATGTTTACGCCAATATATGCATCATGTTGACTTAAGTGTTCCGCAAAGCTGGGTTGCCTTGCTCCTGTGCTTACCGCTACGTTCCTGATTTTTCGGCTAGGGAGTAAAGGGAGCACCTCTGCGATTGTTATGATCGGGTTATCCGAACTTGTACTTTAGACGGTTGAAGCTGAAAGCTACCGCTCTTACTGTTTTCAACTATTGTTGGCCACGTCGGAAGACAAGCATACATAAATCTATTGCACACCCCTCAAGGTAATCATGAGAACCCAAAGAAAGGAACTGTTGGCGGAACTATTTTCTTTGAACATGCTTCTTACGTTAAATAGTAATATAGCATAAGTTCCCTGGGCGCGCTTTGTCTGTTATAGCCCAATGGCCTGATTGCCGGGTTATTCGAAACACCTCCGATATCCTCGGATGGCGTAGTAGATAACACTTTTCGGCCCTTGACCGAAGAGGGAGAAGATGATGGTTGGTTAAGACGCGTTTAAAGTTCGGGCGAACACATATATGATATAAGTACTTCGGTACATACAATCATTATACATAAAATTCTTTTACCCAAGTCACTTGGGGGCTCTTAAATTTATATGGGCCATTTTATAATAAATGTTGTTTTCTTCTTGGTCATTGCAAAGTTTTTTCTATTACTCCTTTTTTCGACACGAGTGTTTGGTCAATAGCCGGGTAGCCTAGTTTCTCTCTAAAACCGCTTGAGTTTAATTCGCTAAACAGGCCTTGGAGAAACACTCCTCCCTCGAAATATGGAGGTTGAAGCCAAAGGTTGACCCACTTGAAGTCTGATAGATCGGATGTATCATGTTAAAGCACGACCGAAGCACATTAATTTTAAGACCAATTTTCGGATTGGCACCAAAACACTTGATTTAGTTCGAATATCAAAGTTTTTACATAAGTTTTTTGGCTTTTTGAGCTTATGGAACTTTTAAGCTATTTGTATGCTTTTTGGAGGAGGGACATCATCTTGACCAAGGTGCCCTAAGTAATAATTCAGCTCGGGAAATCTTTTTTGACCCGCTGTTTGGCATCTTCCCTGCCGACCTCCACCTCGGCGTCTCGGATATTGCTCTATATGCATCAGTTTCGAATTGTGTCTTCGGTTAATAGTTGGGTAGCCCTGCTCCTGTGATTGCCTCCTACATTCCCCATTGTTGGACTAGGTGTGCAAAGGGAGAACCACGGCGATTGTACTTCCGATTCTATTGGTTAAGTACCTCAGTGGAGAAAGTCGACAACTGATAGTCACAATGAGCGCAAACTCGTCAGCGATCGAATGACTCTGTCAAACTATAGACCGATAGAGTTTACCCCGTGGGCCTTTCATAAACTTGTCCCAAGTGTTAATGGCTTGACCTCGGATGACACCGAACACTAACTGGGGGCTAGTAACTGGCCTCCCAAACATATGCTCCTTGACTAAGTGAAAGTTATAAAGCTCGAATATCTGATTGCCTCGGTTCTGCTAACACAACCGCCTCTAGGCACCGAGACATTGGCTAAGGGTTGTCTTGTTACTGTGGAAACACATTGCGTAGCATCTACAAAGGGGTAGACACCGACGATGGGCCACTTTCAAATGATAAACGTTCACAATGGAGTCAAAATAGCATATAGCATTAAGGTATTTATATTCAATTTGCGGGCGCTACCTTCCATAGTCATCGTTACAAATACATAAATATGCATCAATTTGACTTAAGATTTTAGCCAAGCTGGGTTGCCTGGCTCTTGTGCTTACCCACTATGTTCTCGATTGTTCGGCAAGGGGGTAAAGGGAGCACCTCTGCGATTGTTACTTCCAGGTCATCTGGGTTAGTACCTCAGACTGGGTAAAGCCGAAAGCTAACCATCTTAAGAATATAATTGGTCAACAATGATGGAAGTGAAAATTTCGGTTCATTAAAGACCACATAGTTCGGGAACATTTTCTGAACTAAATCATCAATGTTTTCCTCCCACATTGATCGGAGTTGAGGTCTCATGATCATGGTCAACATGATGTCCTGGGAAAAGGAACTTATAAAGGAACTATTTTCCCAGAAGATGTTTCTTACGTTAATAGTAATATAATATATCTCTTCTCGTACCTTTGTATATAAAACCGTATGACCGGATTTCCTTGTTTGTCGTAAATCTTTGCCGCTCTAAAGGCTTTATAAAGTATGACAAACTCTCCTCGGCTACTGGCCAAGGATGTTGAAGCTGATGGTCGGTCAACAAAGTCTTGCACAATGCGGATTCGAGCATTAATGATGTAAAGTGCTTGGATACATAGAATCATTACACATGAATTGTGTCAAACAAAACAAAGTTTGTGTCAAAAAAATATCGATCCTTAATTCGACCACTTGCGCCCAAATTAAGGCTCGGGGGCTTTTGCATTGCCTATTCAATGCAGCAAATTCAAAGTGCAATACGGTTTCTGAGGAGATTCGATCCTTAGGTTAGTCGGCCTCACCCAACCCGAGTCTCGGAAACTACCACGTACCACGTTTCTATCCCTAACGGATGTCGTTGAGCAAGAACTTGATCCTCATGCTGATTTTGCAAATCGACCTAAGTCTCATGGGCTACTGGGATCAACTATTTTATTTTGATTATTATTTTTTCCTTCAGGTGCATCCTGGGTTTTAGATCGGCACGCACCTTGAGGGCTACTGGCTATATATCTCGACAGAGAATAAATTGCACGAATTGGAAATAATTTCCACAAAAAATCAACCCGTTGGAGAGGTGGTGCACTATTTCTAAAGCAGTCTGATATAAAGGTCGAACACAGGTGGTTGGCTCAATAGAGGGCATTTCCGGCATTAAGCTCGGCTGAACTCGTTCAACCTTTTCAAAGACCGAAGTAATATATGAAACCTCGGACGCGGATCAGTGTTGGAGCTCAGCTACAAAAAACACCTCGGAAGCAGTCCTGCATAAAGCTCAGATGCGGATGGCTAGTTCCATATAAGACTATCCGGTATTTAAGCTCGGATGAAGTCCTTCAAATTTTCAGAGACCGAGGTAATTTATGGCACCTCGAATGCCGACCAGTCTTGAAGCTCAGGCGCAGAATGGCGTTGGAGCTCAACTACAAAACGATACCTCGGACACAATCTGACATTGGAGCTCGGACACAACCCGTCTTTGGCGCTTAGATGCCGGTCAGCGTTGAAGCTCGGCTGCAAAAAGACACCTCAGATGCAGTTTGACGTTGGAGCTCGGATGCAAGAGGACACTGCCGCACGGGAAACACTTCATACCTAGGGTGTGGCGTAAAACATTACAAGGCATTGATAAAGGCTGAGAACTTAAAGGGGCTCCTCGGATGCCCAACGTGTGAACTCTTCGGATACACCTCGGCGAACCTCAAGATCGGAGATGGGAAGATAGGTTGAACCAGTTTTCAAGACCGATGGCTGAAGATGAAGAACAGTTCAGAAGACCCGAGGAGCGTCCCAAACATGAATACTGGTTCAGGGGGCTACTGATGGTGCCCTAGACTAGGGGTACTCACCATGTCGTCTCCCGACTAGTGGGTCAGGCCGAGGACCCCCAGGGAGGTTCATTAATGGGCCAGTTGGGACAACCCATGATGCATACGAGGAAGATTCCACAAGACTTGGTGATCAAGACAAGGACTCCTCTCCACCGACGTAACCGACTAGGACTCTAATTATCCTAGGCCTCTAGTGTGTTATATAAGCCGAGGCCAGGCTAGTCATTAGGGACAATCAGATCATCATAGATCATATCATCATAGGAGCATAGCGCTTAGGGTTTAGACCACTACATACAATCTCGAGGTAGATCAACTCTGTACTCGATAGACCATCATCAATACAAACAAAGCAGGACGGAGGGTTTTACCTACATCAAGAGGGCCCGAACCTGGGTAAATATCGTCTCCCTTCTCTCCTGTTACCCATCGATCCAAGACCCACAGATCGGGACCCCCTACCCGAGATCCACCGGTTTTGATACCGACACCGGTATTTTCCAAGGTCTTGGTTTCACAATACCATAACTGAAATTGCCAAGATATTAGCATGAAATCAGCAAGGTCTCTCTTTGCCAATAAACCAAGACAACTAAATTAAATGTACAATGCAACCAGAAAGCCCAATCATCTACCATTGACCAACTCTAGTCAGATGATTAACATTGACTCAGAACAAAAAAAAGGAGGTGGATTTGATTACCATATTGTGGTGGCGAGGAGTTGCTGCCCCTACAACATCGGTCCAAGATGAGACATCCGTGCAAAGTGAGTCGTTCGGGTGCCAGTGAGGGATTGGTGTGTAGGCATCGGTCGCCGCCTCCAAACTGTCCTGTTCATCCATGATGGTGCAGTGTTGGCCTAGCATTCATAAACACAACTTCCACATACTTGCAAAACCTTTTTTAATTAAAAAACTTTATAAGCCTCACAATAAAAATATACTATAATGAAACTAATTATTATTATTATTATTATTATTATTATTTATAATAAGAGAATAATTGTCAATAGTAATAACAAGTCCAACAAACGTATTATCTCATCAAAGACATCCATGGAATCCACTTGCTGCAACATTTCCATATAAGCGGGAAGGCATCTCTGAAATTCCTCTTCAAATGGGTTGTAACATAAAACACGATGTTGTAGTGAAAATCAAGGGATGAACCTTCAAGATGCTCAAAATCCAGGAATAAAAAAAGAAACATACTTTGAATTTCTATGAGATCCCTCGGGAAGTTCCTTTGCAGTAGAACATGCCTTTACTCGAAGATTCCCCTTTTACTTTTCCAACCATGATGTAAAATCGTTTTCAGCTTCGTAGTTGTCTTCATCTTCTCCATGAGAATCCTTCCACATATACATGAATGAACAAGTACCATAGTGAATTATATAAATTGCAAAGGATTTGAAGCACATAAATCTGTCTACACGTGGAATTAGACACAGGAGGAGATCATCTACTATCCAAAGCCAATCCTCACATCATTTGTAGAAACTGCTAGCCAAATCAGATAACAACAAAACCGAAGAGCACCATTTACCTCTGAATGGCAGGCATCCTTTCTCAAAAAAGCTGATCCAAGTTGAGGTAGCCCAAGAATGCACATGTGCTGGGGTGATGTGGAGGTAGGCTGGCAGCCCCATTTCCTTGGACACGTGCACCGCGGATCCCATGGCATGAATCACCAGCGGGACTCCCATAGTCCTTTTGTGCCTCCCAACAAGCTTCGATGCCCCCTGACGGCGTGCTGCACGTCGACCCGTGGAATCCGTCCTTGTTGGGTAGGATGGGGGTTTTCGTGGGAATTACGACGACGACGACAGTGGCGATGCGTGAATTTTGTGATGCCTGGCAATGCATAGAGTTTATTCGTTCGGGTGTTGTGTTGGTTTTATTTAGGTGCTCAGATGGTTGCGGCTGGCTATTTCTCTATTCTTTTGGCTGGGGTACTTTGGGTGATGGCCTAGCGGGAGGAGGTTTTTTTGTATGGGGCACGTTCTTTTGTATGTAAAAAATCGGTGGACAAGGGGGGGGGGGCTGAAGGAGGTCAGGAACGAACGAAAACCAACGGCAACCTATGAAGTGAGTCTTTAGGAGTAGAGATATTTAGTCTGTTTTTAGTCGATCGGATTTTTGATTAAACTATGTTATTTATTTCCAATTTTTTTTGCATTGATGAGATATCACTTGTATGTTAGGAAAGTGTTGGTTTACAAGGAAAGAGTTTATAGGATTTTGTTTTCTTAAAATATGTTATTTGTTTCCTAAAAGAAATGGCATTGATGGGAGATCTTTTGTATGTTAGGAAAGTGTTAGTTTTAGGAAACATGCATGAAATTGATTTCAGTATTTGGTAATGTGCTATTGTTGTCTGACCGTTTGTAACATGTCTTGTAAGAAAAGTTTAAAAATGTTACTAAAGTTTTTAATTGAATGGTGAAAAAAAATCAATCTAGGGAAATGGTGGTGGGATGTGAGACGAAAATAGACCACACAAAAATAAACCGGACGAAAATAAACCATGGTTGCAATTCTACCAACTGAGCATATAATTAGGAGTAGAGATTACTAAATATATGCTGATGCAAGGAGAGATGACGAAAAACCGGATGAAGAAAAACCAAAGAAGCTGAGAGGGGAGAAGAAAAAAAACCTTGAACCTAATCTAAAAACGCTTCCTCCTATGGTGGGAGGGTAGATGGAAAAACCCCCGAAACAGAATGTTAATTATTGTAATTCGGTGATGCATGAAAATATTAAGTCATGTGATTGAGCCATTTATGGTAACATTAATTAATTCATTAGATTTGGTCTTTAAAGATTCATTAGATGATTGATTCTTTCACATAAATACAATACTAAATATATGATGATGGGAGAAGGGACGGAAAAAACCCGGACAGAAAAACCAGACGAAGGTGGGAGAGGAGACGAAAAACCCAAGAAAAAGATACTAACTCCCCCTTTAGGAGTAAAGATACCGTGTTTCTTTGTTTTTGTAGAGAAAAGGCTCGGAACGAGCCAGGAGTGGATCTAGGATGAAAGTTGAGAGGGGGCAAAGATATTTTTTTACATGGAGATATGTAGGAACTTATGACTATCATTTGCCTACACTTACCGAACAATCATACATATATGAAGTACAACAATTGATCTTTCATTCCATGGCAGTATTAAGCTATCGCTTCATTAATGATTTTGTTGAATGGGCTTTTCCTGCGCTGGTACGAATCCTGCCGACTTTGCCATTTTTCTGGAGGATCATGTTATAGTAGTAGAATCCCGCTGAACATGATATTTTTCCACTTTACTTTCCCGTGACTGCAACAAAGAAATGATCACCATATATCTTGTTTCTTTGTTGCGATTACAAGAAGCCCCGACACATAATTTGAATGACATAGCTCGTTCGAATACCGCCGACAAGAATTTTTGTCGAGGAGAGTCAAATTATAGTAGATGGACAAGCAATTTTCTCTCTCTACTTTCCCGATGTGGAAATTATAGTATGCTAGAATATTTTGTTGTATTGATCTGACCCTTCTAGGGGTATATATAGGAGTACATGTGAGGGGAGAAAGACTTGGAATTGAGTACAAGCCATACATGATTTAAACATATTCTATCCTTAACTCCTATCTCTATCTTAAACACAATATACTTCTAACATTCCCCCTTAGTCGTAGCGCAAGTGAAGCGGACGATTGCAATTGAATTTAAGGTTTTGTGATTCCATCGTCTTCTGTGCCGCGCCATCATCAACTACGTCTTTGATGGGTCGACACCTGGGGTGGTGACTGTGTCCCCTTCTGGTGCCTACCTTGTGTCTCCTCTATTCCCTCCCGCAGTCACAACGGGAGTGGCATGGACACTAGTGAATGGATGGATGCTGTTGATAGGAGTTGTTGCCGATGAGTTGCTATAGACCAAGCCATTAATGTCAATGTCAATGTACCCTATCATGGTGATGTAGCCGTGGTCGAGGATGTAGTCGTCGTGAATGATAAAACCGCAAAAAGCCAGAGGCGCAAAAAAATGCGCTTTTTTATAGATGACGGAGCTACAGTCATGTACGATGCACCTTGTAGATGACAGAGGGTTTCATTGGCGTCGAGTCCACTGGTTTTGGTAGGACCGAAGGAAACCCATCGAGCACACATCGGTTTTGATAGAACCGTGTGGCTGTGTAGGGGTCATCGCTATAGTATGCTGTGTTGATGTAGTCATTTCATCGTGGATGACGCGGCCGATGCCATCGTCGTGACGCGGTCATTGCCATCATCGAGGCCGCGTCTGACACAAAAGTATGTCAGAGGATGCTAGGTGTCCATCTTGTCAATGAGGAGGCGGTGCTGTGTTGATGAAGATGTTGATGAAGACCACGTTGATGAAGACCTTGGTGATGAAGTGTCAGCGGTGACGTTTCAGCGGCGTGTCGATGATGATCATCACTTGGAGGCGTCCCTCGCAGTGATGAAGTGTCGATGCCATGTCGTGCTGAAGAAGTCAATGAAGAATGCATCTCATTCCACACCGGCCTGGCGTGTGGATGATGCATGTTGACATCACTTTTTGTAGATGTACTCGACAAATATTTTTTGGACGATGTAGTCATACAGCTCGGTGTCGCAACGCAGGTTCGGTGTAGATCGCTCGTCTTGATGTAGATGCGACGGAGGACGGGCGGGCCGTAGGTATCGCTCCTGCGTCACCCGTCGATGCGCATCAGCAGAAGGCACATGTGGGAGTCCAAGGCATGTTTGGTTGCTTGCATGAGGCCCAACCAGGCTCGCGTAGGAAGAAAACGGGATATTTGGTTGGCTGCATACGCTGTTGGGCCTGTATGGCATGATGTTTAAAGCACTCCTGGGCCTGGCTCCCTGGGAACGCTCGAATCGACAGTTTCTCCAGAGCCAGGCCCGAGCGGTGCATGTGGGCGGCGGAGGCTGCACGCGTGCGCCCATGCTTGAGAAGTCGCATTACTTCCCAAGCGCCGGCAGTTGTTAGCCTCACCGCCCCTCACCGCCCCCTCTCCCCCACTCTCCCCCACTCTCACTGGCAGCGGCGGATCGGAGGAGAGCAAGAAGACCACATGACTCCATCACCGGCAAGCAGATCATCACCTGGCCCGTGGCAATGGAGGTAAGCACTTTTTCTGTTGATCATGCTGTACTTTTTCACGTTTGATCCGACGGTATATTCGATCCACGACGGAGAGGGGAATGAGGAATAGAGGTTGATAAGCATGGCAGTTCATACTGGTTCATACTAGTTCATACGAGTTCAAACGAGTTCATACAAGTTCATGCAAGATCGGAATAGAGGTAGATGCAGATGGAGTAGAAGGATGATTGGGGGATTGTGTACACAACAGACACTGGCTAACCGCGGCGGCCACTGAGGCATGCGGAGCGGCGGGTCGAGTGGCTGGCCTTCATCTTCTTGTCCGTCACCGTGCGGGGCGGCGGGTCATTGTCGTCCTCGGCGGAGTCAAGGTCGATCTGCCAGCTATGACGGCCTGGTTCTGGCGCCCTCATTGGCATCTACACCGGTTCTTCCTCCACCTTAGGCTCCCCACCGATGATCACCGGCGGCACGATTGCCGCCTCCCAGTACACTGCGGCACGGCGGTCATTAGGAGCCGAGTAGTTCTTATACTTGGACCACCTCTTCCTCTGTTTAGCATCATCGGAGACGGCCTGATTCATGGCCCAGCGAATGATGTCGACTGCCATCGTGCCCTTCGCTGGGTTAGGAATCAACGTCTTCAAATCTTGTGAAGTGGCCCACATGAGCACTGCATCAAATTCCTTCTGCATGTCAGGCATGGAGCCGAAGTTCGAGCACACCTCCATGGTGTTCTCGAAGACCACTCGAGGAAGAAGGCCTTCCAACCAATACCCCAAGGGAAGGGGTTGGCGTTGGAGCTGGAGCTGGAGCTCATGGCGATGGAGAGGAGGAAGGCTGATAGTGAGAGAAGAGAGGGGGTGGGTAATTCGTGGTGGTCAGGTTGAGTAAATATAGGCGCGATGGAGAGGAGGAAGAGTGACAGTCATGTCATTTTAACTACATGCTCTTCAATGAGCCATGAACTCTGTCTGTGCCTGACTCCATGAATTGTGTGCAGATCGAGGAGAGTAATGAGATGGGCACGGAAGTGCGCCGGTCGTTGACAAGAAGGGCAAGGAGGAGGTTCATCCAATGTCCTAGGTGGTGCTGCCGCCCACTGCCGAGAAAGAACCAAAGACGCCAATGGTTGGCGATGACGAGTGCATGTAGGAGCCCCCGAGCAGCTAGCGCCGCAACTACGTCCACTACCATGAGGAGGGTTTCCCAACTCACTTCTGCAAGGTCATCCTTGCACCGAAGCTTGAGTGCATCCCCATGCCCCTGGAGTTCACCAAGCACTTCGCCGTGGTGCCGGCGGAGTTCAAGCTGAGGAACAACACCGGCTGCTCCTAGAGGGTGATGGTGAACGGCAGGGTGACCCTGGATCAGGGTTGGTCCACTTTTGCCGTTCTTCATCAGATCAAGATCGGCTACATGCTGACATTCAAGCTCCTAACTCCTGACACCCTCAAGGTCATCATCTTCGATGACGATGGCATTGAGGTGGTCAACAAGTGCGGAAGCATGATGAAGCCTTCGCCGCCAGGGACTAGGGCCGGGGCACCTCCTTCCTAAGTACTATTAAGTCTGCTTTATGGTTTATGCATTGAACTGTTTGAACTATCATTCTGAACTGTGATGTTAAGTAGTTGATGCTTTGTTTATGCTCTGCTCTGCTTATGATGTGTGGTACATGGTTGTGCCGAAGTGTGCTGGTAACCTCACCAACTAGCCAAAGAGGTTACCACACACCAGGCATTGCATACAACCAAACACCATGCCTTGGGTTTGTGCACTAACATGCAGACAACCAAACACTAGGCCGTGTGGTTCAGCCCATGCAGGCAACCAAAAAACTTGTAGATGGTGCATTTTACGCTGCATTTGGTAAGCCAGGCTCAGTTGAGAAGGCTATGCACTACAGCTATTGTAGACTACGACAACCAAACATGCCCCAAGTCTTGCTGCATGCATCTCCTCGGAGGAGATTGATGCATATGGCCATATGCATGATTCCTAGATGGACACGTTATCATGCGTGGCCGCATGGGCATACCTACGCATGGCTGGATGAAGGCTCTGCTGGTGGCTGCACAGGGACGTTTGGTGGAGCTTGATGTCCAGGTGCTGGCAGGATGCTTTGGCATGGATACAGATCCGATCGCATCCCTCTTGGAGACGCCGACGGCTGCCCTTATGGAACACGCTCGTGTGATGCCTACCGGTGCGCAACGTACGATGCCAGCTGACTGGTGCTGTAGCGGCTCATCCCCTGGCATGGTGAGGCCGCTGCTTTGATGATGAACGTCATGTCCACCAGCTGGAAATCAATCTATAGGTGGATGCAATCTGGTTGCATGGGGCTTGCTGCGTACTGGCCGTGGAGTTCCCTTCCGTGATCTAGTCTTGATGTGCAGAGCGGTGCTGCTGATTTGTGATTGCTTGCTTGGTGTCGTCGTCAACGTCGCTGTCAATGCTATGTGTTCCACGTGGACCAAGTTGGTCGATGTAGAGGCGGGCGTGGCTGGTGCAGGAGCCAGTGCACCATCGCCTATTGGAGTCGAGGGATCCATGACGCACGCCGGATGGAGTGATTTGGCAGCCGTCTGGGATAAAGGTTTCTACACTGATATGCTAAGATTTTTCTCAACGGGATATGGGTCCTTAGAAATTTATTTGGTGGCTAAAGAAAACCTAATCTAATAGAATTTCAAAAATTGAGTTGACTTAATCTATGGAACTGATCTAATCTATGAACCGATCTAATCTATGAACCGATCTAATCTTTGATCAAATCGGGTGCTGCACCCTGGAGAGAGGAAATTCATCTCCCAGGGGGCGGCGCGTTGTGGGAGTGGTGGAAGGTCCTAGCATTGTGGGAGTGGTGGAAGGTCTTAGGATTGGTGTCATGAGACTAACCGCTCTAATACCATGTGGAAATTATAGTATGGCTAGAATATTGTGTTGTTATATCGTGTTGTACTGATCTGGCTCTTCTAGGGGTATATATAGGAGTAAATGTGAGGGCACTTGGAATAGAGGACAAGTCATACATGACTTAAACATATTCTATTTTTACTCATATCTCTATCTTAAACACAACATACTTCTAACACCCGCAATAAATATACACCATATCCCATGTGTCGTGGTTTTGTCACGGCAGATGTCCGGGTGAATGGACTTGGATTCGAGGCCATCGCTAAGGTGATGGACTCAAAGGGGTTGATTGGGACGAAGGACACGGGTTTACCCAGGTTCGGCCCCTCGAGTGGAGGTAACGGCCTACGTCCTGCTTGTGCTTGTATTGCTTTGGGTATCGATTACAAGGGAGCTAATTGCTTGACCTAGTTCTCGATAGTTGATCTCTAAGTCACCCCGGGTATCGCCTTTATATAGGAGGCCAAGACCACTGGTCATACAAGTCATAACCGACTCTCCCAACCATGTATGATTCTATTTATACGTTGTCTTGCCTTCCTGGGCAAGTTGTCTCCGGGCGGCTCACCCGCCCGGGACTTCATACCTTCTCTGTCTGGGCCACGTCCTGGTCCATCTTGTTAAGCCGGCCGACATCTTGGGCTTAAGTCTTCACGGCCCGTTCTTGGGCTGGTGTACGAGCCGCTAGGTGTGACCTGGAGCCTCAGGGGCGGGTCTCACCGTGGGGTTATATCCCCAACATTAGGCCCCATGTTGATTTGAGCCCGCTCACTGCAGCCTTCTTCTTAATCATCGGCGAGTCTCACTCATGTCACCTGAAAGTAAACAATAACCCGCCGTGACGTCACATTCAAATCTGTCAGAAAGATCCTCTGACGTCCGCAACGAATCTTCCCTTATTAAATGGACGGTCCGAGAATCGAGGCGTCCGCGTTGGTCAAATAATATCAGCCGCCTAGATTTTTGTGCCTATTTCAACCTTTGCCTATTAAATAGGACCGTGAAGGGTGGCATTTGCTTTCCTCCCCGCTTGCTCTTTGTCTTCTTCCTTCCGACGCCGCCGCTCCAGCGCATGTCCCTCCGGTGATGTCTTCCCACCATCGTCGTCGAGGCCGCTGCATCAACCAGTTTGTTCCAGAGTTCTGCCTGCGTCCGCCGCGCCATCTCCGGTAAGTCCTTACTCCCCTAGATCCGTAGCCATTTCGGTAGGGTTTCACGGAGTTCTTTCACCGTTTAGAACATGAGCTTATCTCCAATGCCAGCCATGCTTAGTCCATAAAAACTCGATGATATGCTTTTCCCATTGCGACGTTCTATAGAAAACCGATAGCAGCACCACGCAGATGTGCAACTACTCCTCCTGCCATTTTCAAACTTTCGCCGTTTCACCAGTTCGTCGCTCAGTTTTGAAATAAAACCATTTTTCTCTGTTTTATAGATCCGTAATCTCAGAGATATGTTGTGAAACTTGTTTTCCACAGTTAGCCAAATTTTGCCTTGTCTTCTCATAAATTTGACTCGCCATGTAATTCCGGCTCTCACCAACTGGATCCTGGCGGCTTATTCTTATAAATCTTTGGATTTTAACCGCCCGTAGACGTCTGCCATTCCCTGACTTGCCGTACATTGTTACCTTGCGTAGTTTTGAACCGCCACCATGTCTCGTGCATCCAACTCATGCAATTGGGTTGGCTCTTGCATCACTGAAGAATTTTTGATGGACTTTGTACGCACGGGCACCATTCCTGCTAAAGATGTCATCCATTGGCGGGTTCCGGGTAACGAACTAAAGCCCGTTCCTCAGGAGGGCGAAGTAGTTGTATTTTCAGATCATGTCGAATGTGGGTTTGTACCCCCCGGCTCAAAATTCTTTTGGGATGTCCTTCACTTTTACAAGCTGCGCTCTCAAGACCTTGCCCCCAATTCTGTTTCCAACATATGCAACTTCCAAGTGCTCAGCGAAGTCTACTTGCAAACTGAGCCGTCCGTTGGTCTCTTTCGTGAGTTTTTTATGCAAACCGCCACACAGAGGTGAAGGCCGGCCCAAGCTTAGAACTCGGCGGGATTTCAATTCAGAGGCACCGGGACATAACTTTTCCGGCTGTTCAGATGCCGAGTCATCCGAAAGATTGGAACAAGACTTGGTTTTACTGTAAAGATACTCCCCAGAAGCTGAGCATCCCCTCCCGGGTTACCACCCATCCCGGCTCAAGAGGACCTCTGAGCTTCCTGCCGGCTGTCAACTATTGAACGGGCAAAGCACGCTCTGGCTCACGCCAGCTCTGGCTCATGCCAAAATCAAATCCCTTATGGCCAATGGACTGACGGGACTAGATTTGATCCGCTACTGGATTTCTTGGAGGGTTATGCCTTTGAGCCGGCGCAGTCATCTTATGTGCGAATATCTGGGCCAGTATGATGACTCCCTCTGTTTCAGCCGGACTACATTATCAGAGGATGATATCACCACTGTCATTCAGAGCCTTGCCACGAAACCTCAGGAGCTTGCAGCGCCATCGGGCTGGCACCTTTCTGCGCCGCAAACCCTCCCCCAGATGTAGGGCGACTCTTTATACTTTCTTTTCTGTATTAGTTATATCTTGGCAATCTCTTTACCTTTTGTTGGCTTACATTTTCAGCCTAATTCCGACTTCTGGAAGAAGAAATATGTTCCTCCTCTAAAGAAATCCAAGAAGAAAACTACAGCCCGGAAGAAGAACACCACTCCTCAGGAAGAATGGTTTGAACAACCGGAATCAGACGGCTCAGAGGTATAACTTGACTATTTTTGCCGCCTCTTTATTCACCTTATTGACAACAACCATTCACAGGACGAGATAGAGACCAGCCACGCCAATGCCCCTGAGGTAACTTATGTTTCGTCTGACTTAGACTACTTTGTACCCCAGAAGATATGGTGGGTCGTTCAAAAAGTTCCCCTTTCTCATCCTCTTGCTTACTTAGACCACCAATTTCTTTTGAAAAAGCAACAACAAGCCGCCCGGCGCTAGACCCGGAGCACCGGCTCTAACATTCTCATGTCCGGGTTGCCTAATTCTCCGGCTCAGAGGAAACGTCCAACTGAGGTAGACATTCCTTCTCTGCTTGATTTTACTAATCCTTCCTTTGTTATTCCAAACTTTCTTTACGTTATCTTAACTGTTTTTCAGGGATCATCTCCTTCGTCTGGTGACTCTACGGCCACTGCTCTGCTACCTCCAAAGATTAACCCGCTGTATGTGCTTTTAACGCCTTATGCCCGAGTCTTTGGTGGTTGTAAACCTTGGGCTCTAATCTTTATGCTTTTCCAGGGCTCAATCTAAGTGAAGGAAAACCAACAAGTCATCCCCTGGCCCTAATGCTCAAGATCCGGAGCCTGCCAAGGCGGATGCTCCCATGCCGGATGTTGATCCCTTGGCGGCTTCCAAAGAGGCACCTGAAGAGACTTGCCCTTCTGCAGACCCGACGACTGATGATATGATTCCTGAGAGTCCTTCGAAGGACCATTCCAGTCCGCCAAGCCCTGCAAAGGTTCTTGATGAAGCAACTCCTCCAGACGTCTTGATTACTGGTACCGACTTCCCCTCTCCTCAACCTCATGTGCTAACAAAGCATAGTGAGACGACTGAGGCCTCCAAGAAGCTGGAGTTTGAGCTCCTCGCCCTTGAGAAGATGACAACTGATGAACTCCATGCTGGTTATTTGAACCGCCTGTCCACAAGCCGAGACCTGGAGCTCAAGATTGTCAATTTAATGAAGAAGAAATATGAGGTATTCTTTACTCTCTTTATACCCTTACATAGCCCCCAAGAGGTGGGTTAATATTGGCTTATGATAATCTGGGTCTTCAAAACCTGCGAGAAGTAGAAATGCTTAGCCTATAGGCCTCAACTTATTTAGAAGTAATCACAAATCATCATTCATAGCCCCCAAGGGCCGGCTCAAATTTTATAACATTGAGCCAGAGCTTTATTGAAGATAGATATGGGAGCCACTTGTAGCCCCCAAGGGCCGGCCCAATCTTGTTAAATTTGAGTCGGATCTTTTCTTTGGAAACCAGTTGAAAAACCAAAGTGTAGCCTCCAAGTTCCGGGTTAACTTGATAAAGATGATCCGGAACTGCCTTTTAATCTAGGAGATCAAATGGACATTAGCCCCCAAGTGTCATACATATTGCTTGCAATCTATTTGAGACTTGCTGAGTCTTTTAAACTTCTCCTCCTAATGGCTCATTCCATACTTTGATATGTCACAAGAAGCTTTAAACGAAGCCGAGTCAGAAGTGGCCAGCTTAAAAAATAATCTAGCCACGCAGCAAGCCGCCCGGAGTGAAGCTAATGAAAAATGCCGGCTCCTCTTCGAAGAACTGACCAAGATCAAGGCCGACTTTGCAACCTTCAAAGAGTGTGCTAAAGCTGAACAAGCCGCCTTGACTCAACGGGCGGATAATGTTGACCAGCGGCTGATGATCGTGTTTGATGAGCTGCAGTCTTTGAAGCGCCATATTAAGAAGATGACAGCCGCCATCTTTGGTAAGTATTTGATAGCTTAACCCAATTTGTGGATGTCTTCTTGTACTGGCAACTTATGATAAATAATCCGTCTTATGTAGGTCCAAGGAGCCGCCAACTTGCTTCTGACAACTTGCTGCCTCTGAAGGTGATTTATACTCTGACGGAACAACTTTATTGTGGGGCTGTTTGCATGATCAAAGCTGTGCTCTACAAGGATACCACCCCCTCAACTATGAAAGGGGTCCTAGAGCTTCTTTCCACGCTGCCGAAGCAAATCGTAGAGTTGAAGAGATCAGCCGCCCGGCAGGGGGCTATCGCATCTATAAGCCGGGCACTGGCCTTTGCTCCAGAGTTGACTCCTGCAGACATGATGGATGGGTTTCCCTCCAAAAAAGATGACGGCTCCGAGTTTACAGACGCTGACTATGCACGGTGTGTGAATGATTCCAAAGTCCTTGCCTCCGTGTTAGCAGAAGAGGTCAACTTGGCGACTTATCAGGCAACTTACAACGCAGATCAGAAGAGAATCCATGGCCCCCTCTTTGAGTCCAAGGATCTTACACCCGCCCACAGTAAGCACCTTTTTGCTTCTGAACTTGACCCGTCCCCCTTCTTTGAAGAAGGAAACTTTGCAGCTTTAACCCACTACAACTGGGACTTGGACAATCTTCAGATCAAGGAGGTTGACCCGTCGGCCAGCTAAAGGAGTTGTGAGCGCCGTTGGTAAGCCGTCTCTTGTTACCCGCCATGAGCGGTGTAAAACACTAAGATATTTTTTGGGCTCTACAGAGAGCATATGTAATAGGCTTGTAGTTACTTTGCCTTTGCCTGAACTATGCCATCGTGCCCATATTAAACAACCCGGCTTAATATATATATCATCTTCCTTGCGCTTCATATCGGATGCTTACCGACCCTTAGCGGCTTAATTGACCTGCAAGAATAGATGTATCTTGACATTATTAGGAGGGCGGCTTAAAAGCATAACCCAAAAGATTCTGTATCTTCCTAACATGTTTTTCAAAAATGGCTCATGTGCCGGTTCTACTAAACTGACTCGCCACATAAAAAACCAAACAAGATGGTGTGTAAACCACACCCGGCGGGTGAGAAGCCCCCAAGTGACTTTTGTTGACGAAGTCAACTGTTTGGCTTAATAGCCGACCGATAGGGTCTAATAAGCTACACCCGGAGGGTGGAAAGCCCCCTGGATGATCAAGTTGATTTGCCAACTTTTTGGCTTAAGAGCCGGCTGATAGGGTCTGATAAGCTACACTTGAAGGGTGAGAAGCCCCCTGTACGGCCATGTTGACTTGTCAACATTTTTGGCTTAAGAGCCGGCTGATAGGGTTTGATAAGCTATACCCGGAGGGTGGGAAGCCCCCTTAGACAACCAAGTTGACTTGTGAACTTTTTTGGCTTAAGAGCCGACTGTTAGGGTTTGATAAGCTACACCCAGAGGGTGGGAAGCCCCCTTAGACAACCAAGTTGACTTGTCAACTTTTTTGGCTTAAGAGCTGGCTGTTAGGGTTTGATAAGCTACACCCAGAGGGTGGGAAGCCCCCTTAGACAACCAAGTTGACTTGTCAACTTTTTTGGCTTAAGAGCCGGCTGTTAGGGTTTGGTAAGCTACACCCGGAGGGTGGGAAGCCCCCTTAGACAACCAAGTTGACTTGTCAACTTTTTTGGCTTAAGAGCCGACCGATAGGGTCTGATAAGCTACACCCGGAGGGTGGGAAGCCCCCCTATACGGCCATGTTGACTTGTCAACATTTTTGGCTTAAGAGCCAGCTGTTAGGGTTTGATAAGCTACACCCGGAGGGTGAGAAGCCCCCTTAGACAACCAAGTTGACTTGTCAACTTTTTTGGCTTAAGAGCCGGATGTTAGGGTTTGATAAGCTACACCCGGAGGGTGGGAAGCCCCCTTAGAAAACCAAGTTGACTTGTGAACTTTTTTGGCTTAAGAGCCGGCTTTTAGGGTTTGATAAGCTACACCTTGAGGGTGGGAAGCCCCCTTAGACAACCAAGTTGACTTGTCAACTTTTTTGGCTTAAGAGCCGGCTGTTAGGGTTTGATAAGCTACACCCGGAGGGTGGGAAGCCCCCTTAGACAACCAAGTTGACTTGTCAACTTTTATGGATTAAGAGTCGACTGATAGGGTCTGATAAGCTACACCCGGAGGGTGAGAAGGCCCCTGTACGACCATGTTGACTTGTCAACATTTTTGGCTTAAGAGCCGGCTGTTAGGGTTTGATAAGCTACACCCGGAGGGTGGGAATCCCCCTTAGACAACCAAGTTTTGGATCTTTCTTGCATGGATGAAGATATGCGAAATGGCAGAGGCCCCGGCTTGCAGGGATGCTACTTTATTCATATATAAATATGATATGTACAATGATAGTGTACAATGTTGAGTCTCAACAACTTAGGTGTAATAAGGCCGCATATGCGCTATGTTCCATGGCCGGCCGGTCTCCTGCCCCGAGGTATTTGAGTCGTCCCGAATGTCAATGAGATAATACGACCCGTTGTTGAGATTTATGCTGATCACGAAAGGTCCTTCCCATGGAGGAGACAGTTTATGCATATTTGTCTGGTCCTGAATCAACCGCAGCACTAAATCACCTTCTTGAAACGTCCGGGTCTTGACTCTGCGGCTATGATAGCGGCGCAGGTCTTGCTGATAGATCGCCGAACATGCAACCGCTAGTTCTCGTTCCTCCTCCAAGGCATCCAACGCGTCTTGACGCGCTGTCTCATTGTCCGTCTCAACGTAAGCCACCACTCGTGGCGAGTCATGCCGGATGTCACTTGGTAACATGGCCTCTGCACCATAAACCATGAAGAAAGGTGTATAACCTATGGATCTGTTGGAGGTAGTTCTGATGCTCCATAAGACAGATGGCAACTCTTCTACCCAACAACCCGGCATCTGCTGTAAAGGAACCATAAGCCGGGGCTTGATACCTCTCAAGATTTCTTGGTTACCACGCTCCGCCTGACCGTTGGACTGTGGATGAGCAACCACGGAAACATCAAGCCGGATGTGTTCCAGGTCGCAGAATTTTTTCATAGCCCGCTTGGACAAGTTTGTGCCATTGTCCGTGATGATGCTGTGAGGGTAACCAAAACGGCAGATCAGCTTTTGGATAAACTGAATCGCCGTAGCCGTGTCACACTTTCTGACCGTCTCAGCCTCTACCCACTTGGTGAACTTATCAACCGCCACCAAGAGGTGTGTTTTCTTATCCTTGGATCTCTTGAAAGGCCCGACCATATCGATCCCCCAGACTGCAAACGGCCAAGTAATTGGTATCATGCGCAATTCTTGAGCCGGAACATGAGCACGCCGGCCAAACTTTTGATAGCCGTCACACTTGCGGACCAGATCGTCGGCATCCTTGTGAGCCATCAACCAGAAGAAACCATGCCGGAAAGCCTTGGCAACCAGAGATTTTGAGCCGGCGTGATGTCCGCAATCACCAACATGAATTTCATTTAAGATCTCCTTACCCTCCTCTCGTGAGACACAACGTTGAAACACTCCAGTGACACTACACTTGTGTAACTCGCCATTGACTATCGTCATGGATTTAGACCACCGGGTTATCTATGTGGCCAGATCTTCATCATCAGGTAACTCATGTCGAGTAAAATATGCCAGGTAAGGCACAGTCCAATCTGGAGTAGCATGTAGAGCCGCCACCAATTGTCCCTCCGGGTCAGGAACAGCCAAATCTTCCTCTGAGGGTAACTTGACAGTTGGGTGATATAAGACGTCCAGAAAGATATGGGGTGGCACCGGCTTTCGCTGAGAGCCTAACCTTGATAGGGAATCAGCCGCCTCGTTCCTATGACAATGAATGTGATCCACCTGATAACCCTTGAAATGACCAACAATGACATACACCGCTTGACGATAAGCCGCCATCCGCGGATCCCTGGAATCCCAAGTGCCTAAAACTTGCTGAGCCACAAGGTTTAAGTCGCCGAAGCACCTTACCCGTCTTAAGTTCATCTCCTTAGCTACCCTGAGGCCATGAAGCAGGGCTTCATATCCAGCTGCATTATTAGTGCAAGCGAACATCAACCGGAGCACATAACATAACTTATCACCTTTGGGAGATGTTAAAACAACTCCTGCCCCTGATCCTTCTAGCTACTTGGATCCATCAAAGTGTATCGTCCAATATGTGTTATCCGGCTTTTCTTCGGGCGCCTGACACTCTGTCCAGTCGTTTATGAAATCCACAAGGGCTTGAGACATGACAGCCGTACGAGGTACGTATTTCAGATTGAGAGGTCCCAGCTCCAATGCCCACTTAGCAATCCTACCAGTGGCTTCTCTGTTTTGAATTATGTCCCCCAACGGAGCAAAGCTGACCACAGTGATCTGGTGCCCTAAAAAGTTATGCTTTAACTTGCGGTTGACCCTTAAAACCCCATATACTAGCTTCTACCAATGTGGATACCTCTTCTTGGACTCTGTCAGGATCTCACTGATATAATAAACCGTCCTCTGAACCGGATATTCTTTCCCTGACTCCTTGCGCTCGACCACAATTGCAGCACTGACAGCCCTGTTGTTAGCCGCCACGTATAGGAGCAAGGGTTCTTTTTCAGCCGGAGCGGCTAAAACCGGCGGCTAAAACCGGCGGCTCAGTGAGCTGCTTCTTGAGTGCCTCAAACGCTTCACCCGCCGCCGTACTCCAGACAAATTTGTTTGTCTTTTTCATCATTTGATATAGAGGGATGGCTTTCTCACCAAGGTGGCTTATAAACCAGCTCAATGCGGCGATCCGCCCTGCCAGGCATTGGACATCCTTGATACAAGCCGGCTCAACCAGGGAGGTGATAGCCTTGATCTTATCCGGGTTGGCTTCAATACCACGCTCAGAAACCAGAAATCACAAGAGCTTGCCAGCCGGAACACCAATGACACTTCGCCGGGTTAAGCATCATCTTATAGATCCGTAGATTGTCAAAGGTTTCCTTTAAGTCATCAAGCAGGGTCTCCTTCTTCCTTGACTTGATCACAATATCATCCACATAAGCATGAACATTGCGTCCAATCTGATTGTGAAGACAATTCTGCACATAGCGCTGATAAGTCGCGTGGGCACTCTTGATCCCAAAAGGCATAGACACATAGAAGAAGGCTCCAAAAGGAGTGATGAAAGCCGTCTTCTCTTGGTCCTTAACCGCCATCTTGATCTGATGATATCCCGAATAAGCATCCAGGAAGCATAAACTTTCGCAACCCCCCGTAGCATCAATGATTTGATCAATACGAGGGAGAGCAAAAGGATCAGCCGGACATGCCTTGTTAAGATCCATATAGTCCACACACATACGCCATGTGCGGTTTTTCTTGAGCACAAGCACCGGGTTAGCAAGCCACTCCGGGTGAAAAACCTCGACGATGAAACCCGCCGCTAAGAGCCGGGCGACCTCTTCCCCGATGGCCTTGCGCCTCTCCTCTTTGAACCGTCAAAGAAATTGCTTGACCTGTTTAAACTTAGGATCAACATTAATGTTATGCTCAGTGAACTCTCTCGATACACCTGGCATGTCAGAAGGTTTCTATGCAAAGATGTCTCAATTCTCACGGATGAATTCGATGAGCGCGCTTTCCTATTTGGAATCCATGTTGGCCCCAATAATGAACTGTTTGGATGAGTCACCCGGAGTAAAATCCACCGCCTTGGTATCATCCGCCGAAAATTTGAGGGGCGGCTCAACCTCTGTGGTAGGCTTCTTCAGTGGGGTCATATCCTCCGGGTCAACATTTTCCTTATAGAACTTGAGTTCTGCCTCAGCACAACTGTATTCCGCGTAAGCCACGTCCCCTTCTTCGCACTCAATAGCCGTATTCCGATCACCATGAACAGTAATCGTGCCTTTTAGCCCAGGCATCTTGAGCTGTAAGTAGACATAAGAGGGCCTAGTCATGAACTTAGCATAAGCCGGCTGCCCAAACAATGCATGATAAGGGCTCTTGATCTTGACCACTTCAAACCACAAGGACTCCACCCTGTAGTTGTACTCATCACCAAAGGCGACTTCCAAAGAAATCCTGCCCACCGGGTAAGCTGACTTGCCCGATACTACACCATGAAAAACGGTTGATGATGGCTTAAGGTCTTTATCAAGCAGCTTCATCCGCCGGAAGGTATCATAATACAGGATGTTGATGCTACTGCCACCATCCATAAGTACCTTATTCACCATATATCCTCCCACTTGGGGGAAACTACCAGGGCTAGCCGCCTCGGGCCATCAACACGCGGGGGGTGATCCTCCCGGCTCCATGTTATGTCCTACTCAGACCACTTCAAGTATTGCGGTAGAGCCGGCGCGACTGCGTTAACCACTCGCTTGCGCAATTTCTAATCTTGCTTGTTAAGGCTGGTCATAAAAACATGATACTCGCCCGAACTGAGCTGCTTTGGATTACTTTGATAACCAGATTGATTATGCTATTGCTGATTGTTGTTACCAAAGTGCTGAGGATGTCCTCCTTGGTTGCCCTGACCATGATGACCGGATCCTGAGCCGCCGGACCCAAATCCGGCTCCTGACCCGCCAGGCGGGCCACCACCATGATTGTTGTGTTGCTGCATGGTGTAGTTCTTGAACTTTTGCATGATGTGGCAATCACGCGAGGTGTGCCCTGCAGCTCTATCGGGCCGGCTGTGCTTCGGACAGTGTTTTATGAGCATTTCCTCCAAATTGAAAGGAGTCATATTTTTGTTAAAAGGCGGTCTGAACTTCCCATTTCCCTTAGGATCATTCTGGCCGGTGCTCGCATTGGCCACCAGTTCTGACCCGCCATCCGGGTTATTTCGCTTGCTCTGGTTACCATTACTTGTAGCACCCTTGCCCTGGTTGTTCTTTTTACTTTGGCCGGCCTTCTCCTCATCAGAGCCTGGATCCTTCATGTTATCAATGTCAACATACTTTGTGAGAGCCACCATGAGTTCTCCCATGTCCTGACACGTACACTTGAGCCGACCGAGCTTCTGCTTCAGAGGGACGAAGTGATAGTTCTTTTCTAGGATCCGCACCGCTTGAGACGCCATGATCTATTCAGATGAGTGGATGATGGTCGACACCCGTCAGACCCAATGATGAGACGACTCATTATCCTACTGGACACAATGATCGAGATCCACAATTGTCATAGGATGTTTGCAAGTCCCTTGAAAGTTTGATGAACCTTCTCTCAACTCAACCCATGAATTGATGGTATTGGGTGGCAAAGCCTTTAACTGTGTGCGAGCTGGACCTTGTAGCATCATGATGAAATATTTAGCACACACCGCCTCATTGACATCTAACATCTCCATGGACAGCTCATAGCTTTCGATCCAGGCTTCTGGAGGCAAGTCGGCAGTGTAATTCGGGACTTTGCGAGGTCCTTTGAAATCCTTCGGCAACCGCTCGTTCCGCAGAGCCGGTGCTAAGCATGGTACTCCCACGGCCCTAGTAGTCGCTCCTGCTCCTACTGATACAGAGGGCGCGGGCTCTTGGTGAGCCGCCATGGCCGAAGCTGCCGCGTCTTGCTGGTTTCTTGCCCGGTTTTTGAGCGCTTGTGCATCTAGAGCCGCCTGATCATCCCCCGGAGGCCCTCTGTGCCGATCGCTACTGGAGACCGTCGGCGATTCATAGCACCGGCTAAAGCTGCGGCTGGGGAGGGGGGTTGAATGAACGCGACTCTGGCTATAAGCGTATTTCTCCTGCTGGGCCATCATCGTCTGAAGGTACCCAATGGCGTTCCGTACGTCTTCTGCAAAAAGCGCCTCATCTGGATTAGGGATTGTTTCAAGCCGGGTGGCCGCGGACACCATGTTCTCCACCGGGTTGGAATAATGACCCGCCGGCATCGGAAACACCACTAGTGAGGCCTGGTTTCGTCGAGGCGGGTTAAACTGCCGTTGAGCTGCCGACCAACTTCCAGGCGCATCCGCTGCTCATCCCGATCCTGGCATGTTAAAGAGATTCCTAGCCTCATAATTTTCTGGTAAGCGAGATTGATGCCTCATCCGCTGCACCGTAGCTGCTGATTGCTGCTCTAGCTCAAGGCGGAAAGCATCCGTCCTAAGGTGCTCTGCCTCCGCCTCCATCTGATCCTTTAACTTGGCTATCCTCTGCTGCTCTTCTGCCATCCGGTCCTTGAGTCTTGCGATCTCCAAGTTCCGAGCGACATGATTATCTGGTGTGACTTTGGTGGCCATCAGATTTGTGAGCTTGTTCATCAGATCCAGGAGAACTTGAGCCGGCGGCGGCAGATCAACTCCCGTGTTTGTTTCTCCGGCGACTGTGCTGCTCGTGCCTGGGGCTGACCCCGCCATGAACACGGCCGCATGAACCGGCAACCCGAGATCGTCTGGCTCAGACTGTTCCGACTCAGGGTAAGGCTCGTCATAGCCCCCGAGCCCGCCGTTGTGATGCTGGTAGATCGACTCTGCTTCTCCGCTCGAGGATCCATCCTCTTAATAAAAAAGGGTCTCCTGCGATGTAGTACCCTCAAGATCCATACCTTGAGTAAAGCCCACGAAGACGTGCTTCCGGCCCAGGTTAACATGGGCGGTTGCACATATTGGACGGGTTGAGCGCGCCGAGCCGGCTCGACAATGTTGGTGCAGATGTCTGGCCCGGGTGTAGATCCGTCAACCTTGCCGATGAAGACGTGGATTCCATCGAAGGGAACCCGTAATCCATATTCGACAGAATCAGCCTCATGACCCCAGCCGGCGTCGTCGATGTAGAGCCGACACGGTGACTCTTGCTCATCCTTCCTACCACGTATCCTTCGAACCCTGGGAGAGAGCCCTTTGAGAACTCAACACCACCGAGCACTAGCCCCAAGGTGGGCGCCAACTGTCGTGGTTTTGTCACGACAGATGTCCGGGTGAACGGACTTGGATTCGAGGCCATCTCCAAGGTGATGGACTCAAAGGGGTTGATTGGGACGAATGACACGTGTTTACCCAGGTTCGGCCCCTCGAGTAGAGGTAACAGCCTACGTCCTGCTTGTGCTTGTATTGCGTTGGGTATCGATTACAAGGGAGCTGATTGCTTGACCTAGTTCTCGATAGTTGATCTCTAAGTCGTGCCGGGTCTCGCCTTTATATAGGAGGCCGAGACCACAGGTCATACAAGTCATAACCGACTCTCCCAACCGTGTCTGATTCTATTTCTACATTGTCTTGCCTTCCTGGGCAAGTTGTCTCCAGGCAGCTCACCCGCCCGGGTCTTCATACCTTCTCCATTCGGGCCATGTCCCGGCCCATCTTGTTAAACCGCCCAACGTCTTGGGCTTAAGTCTTCATGACCCATTCTTGGGCTGGTGTATGAGCCGCCAAGTGTGACCCGGAGCCTCAGGGGCGGGTCTCACCGTGGGGTTATATCCCCAACACCATGTTTCTTTGTTTTTTAGAGAAAATGATCGAAAAAAAATTTGAGAGGGGGCAAAGATTATTTTACATGGAGATATGTAGGAACTTATGACTATTATTTGCCAACACTTACCGCACAATCATACATATATGAAGGACAACAATTGATCTTTCATTCCATGGAAGTTTTAAGCTATCACCTCATTAATGATTTTTTTTGAGAAACAAGAGTTAGAAACTCAAGTGGTCCAGCAGTATTCAGATTGCATCAACACTCTAAGTCTATCTCGAACGCATGCGCTGATCCGGAATTCACCCTTCTGTCTAGCCTCGATCGCCTGCTCATGAGCCAGTTCATTGCTCTTCCTTCCGACAAAAACCACTTTGTGCGAGGCAAAGCGAGCCAACAACTTTTTGATGTCCTAAATCGCAGCATAGCAAGGGGCAAGACGTGTCTTCTCTTTGTTTAGGTATTTGACAACTGTTTTGCATTCCAGTTCCATCTCAACCGGTCCATCATATTCAATGGCCAACGACTGCAAGCCCACCAAAGCCGCCTTCGCCTCTGCTTCCTCCACACTCCTCGAGACAGTCAGTCGAGAGCCGATCGAGAGGAGGACATGGCCTTGATGGTCTCTAGCAGCAACACCCATCCAACCGAGATCACGTACAAAAGGAAGCCAGCATCCGAGTTGATTTTAATTGTCCCTGGTGTCGGAGCTCGCCATTGGAGGCATAGAGGTTCAGGGGTGTATTGAACTGAAAATTCTGACAAAATGTGGTCCGTTCCTTTCTGTGAGAGACCTTCAAGCTCAGACTTCCTTAGGTCTTCATCGTACTGGATTTGGAAGTTAACAGACCGGCGAATCCGCCCCTACCTTTTCCATGTACACAATCATCACGCAAGTGCCAGCTTCTCCATAATAGGAGGATGATATTTGCCTACATTTCCCCAGAGCAGGTTCCAAGCAGGTGTTGCATCCAATCCGTACCAGTATATCTGAAGGCGGTCTCTGAGGGCAGAGCCCAAAATTTTCTCACTTCATATCTTAGGGCCCTACTCTTGGTACACTCAATAATTGCAAGAAATTCATTTCCCACTCCATTACGGCATATGTTACATGTTGAGTCAATTTCTAGTGTGCGTGTGAACTTATTCAGTTTGGTAGCTAGTGTGCAGGTTGCAATCCTCCATCCATTTTTTTATTTTTGGAGGGACCATAGGCTTCCAAACGAGGTCCCAAATACTCCGATCGATTGCCTCGCTCATAGAGGTAGACTGATTCTGATTTACTAGCCCCTGGCTAACACAAGCAAGCTTGTAGGCACTTCTCACCGAAAATATTCCATTCTTTTCTTGGTGCCAGGCAATGCAGTCCTTTGTTTCTGATGTAGGAATAGTGACTTGTAGATTTCCTTTGCATCAAAGCCATGGAATATTCGATATATGAGGTCTACATTCCATTCCCTCCTACCGGGGAGGATAAGCTGATTTACCCATTGGAGGAGTGATCGTCTTTTAAATGTCGCTGTCTTCAGTGCCTCCTCATGAGGGCTCCATTGATCTCTCTGAATTTGGATCTTTCTGCCATCCCCCACCCTCTAGATAATTCCTCTTTTTAGTAATTCAAGTACCGCCTCAATGCCTCTCCATACCGGGGATGCGTTTGATGAGAACAATGTGTACAACAGGTTTCTGTGTGGATAATATTTAGATTTTTGCACTCGCGTGCACAAGCTGTCAGGTTTTTGGATGAGTCTCCAACTTTGTTTAGCTAGCAGCGCAAGATTGAATAAATGCATATCTATGAATCCGATGCCTCCCACTCGCTTGGGGCAAATCATATGTTCCCAAAACATCCAGTGCACCTTCCGCTGCCCAGGCTCGTCACGCCACCAGAAGTCTCGGATCAGCTTCTCATATGTGTCATAGAAGGCTTTTGACAGTAGAAAAACACCTATAGTGAAGCATGGCAGTGCCTGGACTACTGACTTGACATGAACTTCCTTAGCAGCATAAGCCATAAATTTCTCCAACCAGTCATTGCATCTTTTCCAGAACCTGCCCATGATCGGCTGAAAGTTCTCATCCTTCATTCTTCCTTTTGGTGTTGGTAATCCCAAAGGCTAATGACACTAATCCTAGGGTGTCTTTTATACCTACTCGAATATCCTCCGGGCACTTGTGACTAAACAAAAGTGAACATTTGCCCTCACTCAACAACGGCCCTGTACACCTTTGAAATGTGGTTAGAACCCTCTTAATTGTTTTCGCTCTTCCACTATTGCTTTGAAGAAGATCAAACTATCATCCGCGAACAAGATATTAGAGATGCATGGGCTATTTCTAGTGACTTTAATGGCAGACAGGTTTCCGGCCTCAATCTCTCGTTTCATGAGTGTTACAAGGCCATCAGCCAGAAAAACAAAGAGGTACGGGCTAAGCGGATCACCTTGCCCTAGACCTCTCGACGGGATAAATGGTTCCAATAACTCCCCATTACATCTTACCGAGTATCTAACTGATCCGACACACTGCATAACCCAGGAAGTCCATTTCTGATCAAACCCAGTTTTAAGCAGGACACCCTTTAAAAAGTTGCACTCCACTCTATCATATGCCTTCGCCAATTCAAGTTTATATGCACAGTGATGTGGGAACTATTGTTGTTGTGTTGAATCTTATGAAAACACTCGAAAGCAATTGTCTCATTGTCCGCAATCAACTGTTCCAGGATGAACGCATCTACATCTCTGAAATGATATCATCTAGGAAAGGGCGAAGCCGGTTGATGAGGCACTTGGAGATCACTTTATATATGATATTGCACAAGCTAATTGGACGATGATCCTTCAGGGGCTAGGGGCCCTTTCTTTTCGGGATGAGGACTATAACTGAGTCACTGAATCCTTCCGGCAAGATTTCCTTCTCAAAAAATTCCAACACTCCCTTCATGACATCATCTCTCAACAGTTCCCAATTCCGCTGATAAAAACGAGCGGGGAATCCATCTGGCCCCGGTGCTTTGAGCAGACCTATTTGGAAAAGCGAAACAATTATTTCCTTCACTGTGAAGGTCTTTGTTAATTTTCTGTTTATGTCAATGGCGATTCTCTTCTCGACAAGGTCCAGTAATTCCTGGGGCTCCACCTCTCTCTCCTTGTCTTAAACTTTTTGAAAAAACTCCCTTGTCATTTCTTTTATCTCTTGATTGTCTTATTTCGTGACCCAGTGTTGTCCTTAAGCTTTGTGATCTCATTTTCCTTTTTCCTCCAAGTTGCTCTTCTTTGGAACCACTTTGTATTGCGATCACCTTCACGTAGATATGTTGCTCTAGACCTCTATCTCCACACGAGCTCCTCTCTCAGCAGTACCTCATCGAATTCCTTTGTACATTTCTCAATTCCGCTCATGCTTGCGAGTACGGGGAGCTCCAGAGAACACTAAGTTTTCTTCGGAGCTCTGCAGTTTTCTTTAGAACTAAGCCAAAATCTCTGTCAGACCACTATTTTAGAACATTTTGCATATGGGTGATCTTTATACAGACACCCTGTAAGTTTTCCATCGAGCCCAAGTCCTTCCACCCATCCGTGATAGTTTCATGCAGAGATGAAACTTGTTCCCACATTTTCTCGTATCTAAATGGTCTTGCCTTTTGTTTCTGCCTCTATCCCATCTCCCCCACAGGTCTCCATTTCTTCCATATGCCCACCCTCAAAAGGATTGGTAGATGGTCTTATCCAGAGTTGTAAATATGTTCAACAGAGGCATTTCTGAATTTTTCAGTCCACTCCAGCAAGTCAACCCCTATCTAGTATGCCCTCGCATTTTTCCTACCTGCCTGCTTATTGTTGTATGTCCATATGGGCCCCTTGTAGCCAAGATCAAAGAGATTACGGTCTGAGAGTGCACTCCTGAAGTTTTCCATGTACTTCTCTGATGTCTTGGTGGTCGAGATGTGTTCTAACTGCCACGTTGTCTCGTTGAAGTCCCCCATCATTAGCCAAGGTGCCCTCAAATTGCACTTCATTCTTCTCAACACTTCCCACATGTTATGCCTTTCATGGGATTTTGGTTCTCCATAAATGAATGTACCACACCATTGTGAATCATTGGGGTTTAAGAGAATTAACACGTCGATATACCTCGGGCCAACGACAAGCTTTGTTACTTCGATACTTTCATCATAGAAGAGCGCAATACCAGCACTTTTGCCAGTGTTGGGCTGCACTATACAGTGCTTGAGGCCTAGCCTCCATCTCAACTTATTGACATACTAGTTGCTTTGCTGAGTCTCTGACAGGAACACAAGCTTAGGCTTACAAGTGTGCATGAGGCACACGAGTTCCTGAACTGTCTGGGGTTGCCCCAAGCCCGGACAGTTCTAGCTTAGGATTGTCATGGCCCCTGACGTGCACCGCCTTTAGCGCCTGTCAGTTTGCTGGCAGCCCCAAGGCCGGTCACTTCCGAACCACCTGAACCCTCCTTGTTATCCCCTTCTGCTCCTGAGTCTGCACCTTTCTTCTTCTCGTTCTTCTCTGGCTTCTCCCCTCACTGTCATTTGGCTCTGTGTTATTGGCCACTTCGTTGTGACCTCCCATCTTGCCGAGGATGGTGGCGACTGCAGTACCATCCTTCTCACTTACATTGCCTTTCTTCCGAATCTTCTTTGCGCCTGTATGTCTATCTATCCTGCCTTTCTTTAGGTCCCTTGCCTGAAACTCTGCATCTGTTAGTACTGCATCCTCCTCCCTTGTCGTCGTAATGAACAAGTTATTCTTCGCCACACTTGCCTCGCGGACCTCTTCACCCGTAGGTGGAGCCGCTCCTGTTGCCACTGTCATAGTTGTGGTAGAGACAACAACAACAAGGTCTGTTATTGCTGTCGCACCTCTTGTGGGTGCAGCTCCCATCTCTGTTTCCTTGATTCTTCATGATGCTATAGTCGTGGTGGGGGCAATCAACAGCATAGGAGCAAAGGTTGGGATCAGACCAAATCCAGGAGGGTGGTCCTTCTCAGATGCCGCATGGGCCGGAGTAGATTCATGAGGGGTATTGTTGTTGTTGTTTGAGCCTTCCTCTTCCTGGACAGTCTTCATAATAATGCTCGGTGGCTTGTCCTCTCCAGTACCTAGCCTAATCGCGCTGACTCCAGCGATTGCTCCTTGCACTAGAGGGTCTGCCAGCACCAGCTCAGGTATCTCATCATACCTCTCAGCCATCAGTCTTCCTGGCACAGTCCTTGCAGTGCCCGCATCTTCAGAGTCGAAATGCAGAAACCGACGAACCCTGCCCGCCTCCAAAGCCACAAACCTATCTCTGCTAGAGCTATGCTTGAAAGGAGAGGCGCAACGCTGCTGAAAACCTCATCTCTTGGAGGTCAATGGGTAGCTTACAATCGCGCTGACTATGGCCTAGGAATCCACATAAACTACAAAAGCGAGGCAATCCTCATATTTTACATCAAGAAAAAACACCTTATTTTCAGCTAAGTCATGGGATTCTAGTGTATCACTGAGGGGTGATATGTCTCCATGTATCTATAATTTTTGCTTGTTCCATGTTGTTATATTATCATTCTTCGATGTTCTACCATAATTTTATTATCAATTTATATCATTTTTTGGGACTAACCTATTGACATAGTGCCAAAGTGCTAGTTGTTGTTTTTGCTTGTTTTTTACTTCGCAGGAAATCAGTATCAAACAGAGATGAAACACTGCAAGGATTTTTGTGGATTTTTTATGGACCAGAAGAAACCAAATGGGCCAAAGAACACCAAAAGAGGGGGCCAGGATGGCCAGCACCCAGATGGGCATGCTAGAGGCCCCCTAGCGCGCCCTGGTGGGTGCTGGGCTCATTTGGCACCCCCTCAACCGACTATCGTGCCTATAAATTCCTAGAAATCCGAAATCCCCAGGGGAGTCTACGAGACACAATTATAGCCGCTGCAAGTTCCAGAACCTCGAGATCCAATCTCTATGTGATGTGCTTGGTCTTACCAACATTGAAGAATGTTCTCTCAATTTGCACTTGGCGGATTCTACTGTTAAAAAGCCTTTGGGAAGAGTTAATGATGTTCTTATTCTTGCAAATAGGAATTATGTGCCCATTGATTTTATTGTTCTGGCTATTTATTGCAATCCATCTTGTCTTATCATACTTGGTAGACCGTTTTTATGCACTATAGGTGCCGTGATTGATATGAAAGAAGGCAGTATTAAGTTTTAGTTTCCTCTTAGAAAGGGTATGGAACACTTCCCTAGAACAAGAATTAGGCTACCATATGAATCAACCATGAGGACATCCAATGGATCCAAAACCAAAGTTGCCTGGAGGAGGAACAAAAGCTGACTTTGGCGCCTGGGTTCTCTGCTGATATCCTGGGTTGGGTGGGTGGGAAGAACCACAGCCACCGAACTGCTTCTGCTGCTGACGAGGACGATATGGAGGAGGATTTGGCACCCAATATTTATGTTGCTTAGGAACCATCTGAGAGCTGGAAGAAGAATAATATGAATCCCTTGAACGCTTTCTTGAGTTCTCCAACTTGAGCTGAGTTGCCTCGACCTTCAAAGCCATATTGTAGAACTTATCAAACTCATGAGGCTCTTGAAGGACTATACCTGGCAGAAGCTCATCCTTGAGACCACCTCTGAACTGATAGATCATAGCCTTGTCATCTGGAACATCTTGCTTAGCATAGCGGGCAGGATTCTGAAACTCGATGTTGTACTGATAGACAGACTTGCTACCCCGCTTCAGGTGCCTGAACTTCTCACGCATATCCTCGACAAAGCTAGTTGGAATGTAATGGGCCCTAAAGTCACGAAAAAAATCGTCCCAAGTAACAACACGATCGCCCCTGGAATCCTTGTACTGCTGCCACCAATCAGCTGCCTGACCCTTGAGATGGAATGACGCAAATCTGACAAAGTCCTCTAGTCTGACATTGCTACACTCAAAATTCTTACTCAAGTCCCAGAGCCAATCTTCAGCATCAAAAGGCTGCTCACAATAGGTGAAAGACTTGGGCTGGTTGGCAAAGAACTGGTTGAGCGTCGCAAACTGAGGTTGATTCTGGAAATTTCCTTGAAAGCCTTCCCGACCCTGATCTCGTTCTTGCAACAGCCTGAGCAACATCTGAGTGTTCGCATTGGTTGCGGCCATCACACCTTGCCAATCTTTTGGAGGAGGAGGCGGTGGCGGGGGTGGTGGAACATCAGCCTGCTCCTCACCACGACCCGGATTCCTGCGAGTTGGTGGAGCCATCCTGAAGATGGACAAAACATCAGCACCTCATTAGCAAAGATGAATTCGAAGTTGAATCAAATGCACAAAAGAAATTGAATGAATAACAGAATCAGCATTCCTACTTGAAAATTAGTAAGAATGCTTTCTTCGGTTTTGCGATAACATCATCAGATATTAGAAGCCACTTGCAATAACACAAAAGTATTGAGCTAATGTTGCTCGGAACAAATGTATATGCCCTCGTACATCTGAAGAAGATGATCTTACATAACTACATGAGTTCCCACCTAAGAACTTCCGAAAACTTTCTGGTTATGCAATCCGATGTGGGGGATACAAGGAGGAAATAGCTCACACAACTAGCAAACCTACACCCCAACTGTATCCATCCTTCAACACATAACCGGAGACTTTCGCAAATTCATCTAACTCGAATCCTCGAAAGCACAATGATACTAAACCATGGTGGTACCCCGGACGCCTCCCCAGTACTGGGTGACTCCAACCTTATCTCACCACGACAAGTATTGAAGTAATTCCAAACATTCTCCGTCCTGAGATACTAAGGAAGCTGAATGATAACGATGTGCCAAGAATTCCCTGGAGCTCGACTCCCCGGAAGAAATCAAGTCAGACAGGAGGCACCAAGACAGAACTCCGTCACATCGGTATCATATAGACTCCAAAATACCCTCGCGATCCTAAATTTTTTTGAGCGAGAAGAGGAGTAGAATCAAAATTCCTAAGTTGAATACCTCACCAGAGCATAGAAGAGGAGTAAAAAGAAACCTACTCTCCGATATAACTAAACTCAAAATAGTTTTACTAGACTCGACTCGGCCAAGTTCGATCAAGCAAATGGCTTCTATGGTCGTATGGCTCTGAATACCAACTTTTCATGCCCAAGATGCGTGCCTATCCATATTAACACACGAGGGCCTCGATAGGGATAGAGGCACATCTTGCCGTTAGCAAGTACAACATCATTACATACATTTAGGAAGAGAAGAGTATATGAGTTGGCTTACACTCGCCACATGCTAAATTACAAATCCACTCAATTATTCCAATCATCATTACAAAGGCAGGGTCCGGCTACGGACGAACGAAAACGATAAAATGCTGCAATGACACTGGCTTGCTAGCCCAAAATTCTCGACCACGACCACTCTACTCGTCTGGATAAGTGACATACATCCTTCCACGCTCCTCGTCATACTCCCACTAGAGCTGCGTCACATCATCTGGCACGATCTCGTCAGTACCTGCACCTAGATTGTTGTAGTAATCTGTGAGCCACGGGGACTCAGCAATCTCGCGCCCGGGTACCAAGACTATTCAAGCTTATATGTTGTGAAGGGGTATGTGTTTAGTTTGCATCAGCACTAAGCGTTTATGGTGGCTAATCATACGAAACATGAAAGTAAATCTGTGGTCTACGATAAGCGATCGAATCTAGAATGACCTACTTACGTCAATCATAACCCCACCGTGTTCTCTCTCGGTTCATGTTCATGAGCAGAGACGATCACGGTTACTCACGGTTTACTTCAAGTTAACTATAACCGGGTGTTAAACAAATATCCAAGTTGCCACATAACCGCGGGCACGACTTTCCGAAAGTTTTAACCCTACAGAGGTGCTCCAACTAGTCCATCATAAATTAACCACACTCCGCGGGAATAGCCTCGACCACGGATCTCGTGATCATCCTAGGCAACTCCAAAGGAATTCCAACACCTCGAGATAGCCCGAAGAAAGTCAGAGTCCCACACGCAAGCCACTCGATAAAGGTAAAACAAGTCCAGCAAGTCCACCCGGAAGGCCAGATCCCAATAGGAGCCGCGCGTATCTCTGTCTTAGGGCACTACCGGATGGGTCTACCTATAGGGAAAACCAATCCTCAAGTTGCCTCGAGGGGGCCCCGCAAGCAGCCCTTTTGGACCAACACTCATGAGGAGCATTGGCCCGGGTTGTTGATTAATTATCCACAGGGTAGCTAGTCCCTATGTAATTTTATTAAGTTGTTAAGCAAATGTAGTACCAATGTTGGGCCTTGCCAGCCAAGTTTTAATCTCAATCGAATACACAAGGGGGTCCCCATAACAACCCCGAGCATGTTAGGAGCGCAAAGTGTGGAAACATAACACCGGTAACAAGTAACTATGGCGGTAAAAGCGGAACAAAACACCTAGAAAAAGGACAAGCCTTCCACCAATACCAAGATATATATGTGCAGTAAATTAAATAACAGATAATATTGTGATATGCCAGACATCCATGTTATCACATGGAAACAACCTGCACGTACAACTAGAACGCTATAAGAGGGGCTGAGCAGCGGTAACTTAGCCAAACAACGGTTGCTAGGATGTGGAGGGGTTAGAGGCTATCATGGCAATATAGGAGTCTTGACATTCAAGTGGTAGGTAGCACAAAAGTAATGATAATAGCGAGACAACTAGCAAGCAAAAATAGTATCGGGATCCGGGTACGATCATCTTCTCCGTTGGTTCTTCAGAGGGACAAGTAGTGGGATCCACGTAGTGGTACTCTCCTGGATCTTCGAACTCAGGTTCAACGTTTGTGTCTACCCAAAAGAAACAGCAATGATAAACAAGCAACCAAGGTTCAATGCACAATCAAGAATGATGCATGGTTTATTTAAAGAATTTAGCATGGCAATCCTAACTAGTCATGTTTCACATGCAATGGATTAGTTATTTAAGAATCTGGAAAGAACCTTATGTTAAGTTATTTAAACATGGATGATCATGGAAAATATGGATGCATCATGAAAAAATGATACAAATGCATATGTAGAACGTAGGAAACGGAGTTACGGTTCTCACGCTAAGCTCACGACAAGTTACGAAGGCAAAACACAAGACAAAGAAGGCCATGGGCTATTTCTTGGCATTCCAAGGTAGCCACTGGTTAGGAAATGAAAAACCAACCATAATATAGTCAAATATCAAGCAATTCCATGGGGTATATCTCCCACAAGTCACAAAACACTAAATCAAACAATCTGCCACAAAACAGCAACATAGCAACTTTCACAGCCAACAACTACAGCTACAGGAAGTCTCCAATCCCAAGAAAGGCATTGACAGAAACTACATAGCATGCTTATCAAATTATCCAACTACACAATCTGGAATGGAGGCACATATCAATAAGCATGAAGCTCACAAGTTGGCATGATGAAACAGATTTTAGGGACTTAGATAAAATAACAGTTTTTAGGAATCTGAGTTAAGCTGATAGCAAGTTGACAACAGAAACTAATGGTGATAGAGACCACCTCATGGCATGAAAATTAACAGGATGGTAGAGGGCAACCTCTACTTCAAATCACTAGCACCGAGCTTGAGCTGATTCACAACATATCACAAGATAGCATTCACTCTTCATGGCATAAAAATATCAACAGATTCTCAGTCTTAGAAATATTTAGCATGTTTGAAAACATCAACATTTTAGTAGCTACTGTTGGGGAACGTTTCATGGAAAAAAAAATTCCTACGCAGCAAGATCTATCCATGGAGATGAGCATCTACGAGAGGGAGAGCGGATCTTCATACCCTTGTAGATCGCTAAGCGGGAAGCGTTAAGAAACGCGGTTGGTGTAGTCGAACGTTTTTGCGATCCAAATCGCCGAGCATCCTGCGATCTGATCACGATCCGTCTCGCAATCCAATCATGATCTGTCCCGCGACCTCATCGTGATCCGTCCCGCGATCCAATCGCAAATCGTCTCACAATCTTGATCACGGTCCTTCCGATCTAGTACCGAACAAACGGCACCTCCGCGTTCAGCACACGTACTCGATGATGATCTCCACCTTCTTGATCCAGCAATAGGGAGCAGGGAGGTAGACGAGTTCTTTGGCAGCACGACGGTGTTGCGGCGATGGTGGTAGAGGAATTCCAGCAGGGCTTTGCCCAAGCACCGCTAAAAACTGATCTAGAGGAGAAAATGATCTAGAGGAAGAAGAGGGCAGCACGTGGCAATTAGGGTTAGGGATGCCCTCAAAACCTCTAGTATATATAGGAGGAGAGGAGGAGGAGTCTTGGCGCAAGGGCCAGCCCCTCTTTAGTTCGGCCGAAGTGGAGAGGAGGAGTCCTCCTCCTCCACTCCTAGTAGGATTAGGACTCCTTCCTTATTTTCACCTTTTTGCCTTTTTCCACCTTTTCCACTTTGGAATTTCTTCCCAGCCGCATGGGCCTTCTATGGGACTTCGGCCAACCCACTAAGGGCTGGTATTCCTTCTTCCACAGCCCATGTAGCCTCTTGGGTCGAAATACCCCTCCCAATGGTCCCCCGGTACACTATCGGCACTCCCGGTACACTACCGATGAGCCCAAAACTTTTCTGATGACCAAAACAGGACTTCCTATATATCAATATTTACCTCCGGACCATTCCGGAGCTCCTCGTGATGTCTGGGATCTCATCCAGGACTCCGTAAAACCTTTGGTCACCACCATACATAACTTTACACTACCGAAACGTCACCGAACCTTAGGTGTGTAGACCCTGTGGGTTCGAGAACTATGTAGACATGACCGAGACACCTCTACGGTCAATAACCAATAGCGGGACCTAGATGCCAATATTGGTTCCTACATATTCTATGAAGATCTTTATCGGTCGAACCTCTATGTCAAGGATTCAGCTAATCCCGTATGATGTTCCCTTTGTTCTTCGGCATGTTAATTGCCCAAGATTCGATCGTCGGTATCTCCATACCTAGTTCAACCTCGTTACCGGCAAGTCTCTTTACTCGTTCCGTAAGACAAGATCCCGTGACTAACACTTAGTCACATTGCTTGCAAGGCTTATTGTGATGTTGTATTACCGAGTGGGCCCTAAGATACCTCTCCGTCACACGGAGTAACAAATCCCAGTCTTGATCCATGCTAACCCAACAGACACCCTCGAAGATACCTGTAGAGCACCTTTATAGTCACCCAGTTACGTTGCGATGTTTGATACACACAAGATACTCCTTCGGTGTCAGTGAGTTGCATGATCTCATGGTCATAGGAACATATACTTGACATTTAGAAAACTATAGCAATAAACTGAGACGATCATATGCTACGTTTGTAGTTTGGGTCTTGTCCATCACATCATTATCCTAATGATGTGATCCCATTATCAAATGACATCTCATGTCCATGACTAGGAAACCATAGCCATCTTTGATCAACGAGCTAGTCTATTAGAGGCATACTAGGGACATGGTGTTGTCTATGTATCCACACATGTATCTGAGTTTTCGATCAATACAATTATAGAATGGATAATAAACGATTATCATGAACAAGGAAATATGATAATAACCAATTTATTATTGCCTCTAGGGTGTATTTACAACAGTCTCCCACTTGCACTAGAGTCAATAATCTAGTTCACATCACCATGTGTTTCGCATTGTTATGAATCTAACACCCAATGAGTTCTGGGGCTCGATCATGCTTTGCATGTGAGAGAGGTCTTATAGTCAACAGGTCTGCGACCTTCAGATCCATGTGTACTTTGCAAATCTCTATGTCAAACCGTAAACACTACTACCACAGTCCACTTGGAGCTATTCCAAATGGTCGCTCCGCCATACGTATCCAGATTGCTATTAAGATTCATTCGGATTGGTGTTAAAGCTTGCATCGACGTAACTCTTTATGAAGAACTTTTTATCACCTCCATAATCGAGAAACATTTCCTTAGTCTTTTAGTTACTAAGGATAATCTTGACCGCTGTCTAGTGATCCACTACTGGATCACTCTTTGTACCCCCTTGACGGACTCATGGCAAGGCACACACAGGTGCGGTACATAGCATGTCATACTATATAGAGCCTATGGCTAAAGCATAGGGGACGACCTTCGTCCTTTCTCTTTCTTCTACCGTGGTCGAGCTTTGAGTCTTACTCAACTTCACACCTTACAAGTCAGGAAAGAACTCTTTCTCTGACTGATCCATTTTGAACTCTTTCAAAAACTTGTCAAGGTATGTACTCATTGAAAGTCTCATCAAGCATTTTTATCTATCTCTATAGATATTGATGCTCAACAATTAGGTAGCTTTATCCAGGTCTTCCTTTGAAAAACTCTTTTCAAACAACCCTTTATGCTTTCCAGAAATTCTACATCATTTCCGATCAACAACATGTAATCCACATATGCTTATCAGAAACTCTGCAGTGCTTCCACTCACTTTAGTGTAATACAAGTTTCTCATAAACTTTGTATAGACTCAAAAACTTTGATGACCTCGTCAAAGCGTATATTCCAACTCCGAGATGCTTGCTCCAGTCCATAGAAGGATCACTAGAGCTTGCACACCTTTTAGCATCCTTAGGACAAACAAAACCTTCTGGTTGTATCACATACAACCTTTCCTCAAGTAAACTGTTAAGGAAACGATGTTTTGACATCCATCTGCCAAATTTCATAATTGAAAAATGCAGCAACTTCTAACATAATTCCAACAGATTTTAGCATCGCTACGAGTGAGAATGTCTCATTGCAGTCAACTCCTTGAACTTGTCGAAAACTTCTTTACGACAAGTCGAGCTTTATAAATGGTGACATTCAACATCATCGTCTGTCTTCATTACAAAGATCCATTTGTACTCAATGACTCGCCATCCAACGAGCAAATGTACCAAAGTCTATACTTGGTTTTCATACATGGATCCTTTCTCGGATTTCATGGCCTCTAACCATTTGTCGGAATCCGAGCCCTTCATCGTTTCTCCATAGTTCGTAGGTTCATCGTTGTTCATCGATAGTAACTTGATCCGAAGTTTCATGATCATCATCATTAACTTCTTTTCAACTAAGGTAGGCTCCACAGAAACATCTTTCTGTGCTGCGCTACTCTCTGGTTGAAACAAAAAGGTTCAACAACCTCATCAAGTTCTATCTCCCTCCCACTCAATTCTTTCGAGAGAAACTCTTTCTTGAGAAAGGACCCAGTTTTAGCAACAAACACTTTGTACTCGGATCTGAGATAGAAGGTATACCCAACTGTTCTTAGGGTATTCTATGAAGATGCATTTTTCCGCTTTGGGTTCAAGCTTATCAGACATAAGTGTCGTATTCCCAAACTCTAAGAAATGACATCTTAGGTTTTTGCCAAACCATATGCTGTCATCTCAATGATTTAGATGGTGCCCTATTTATAGCGAATGTAGTTGTCTGTAATGCATAACCCCAAAACGATAGTGGCAAAACGATAAGAAACATCATAGTATGCACCATATCCAACAGAGCACGACTATGCCATTCGAACACACCATCACACTATGGTGTTCCAGGTGGCGTGAGTTGTGAAACAACTTTCACATTGTCTAAAGTTGTATGCCAAATTCATAACTCATATATTCACCTCCACGATCATATCGCAAACATCTTTATCTTCTTGTCATGATGATCTTAAACTTCACTCTGAATTTTCTTGAACTTTTCCAACGATTCAGACTTGTGTTTCATTAAGTAAATATACACTATATCTACTCAAATAATTAGTGAAGGTAAGAAAATAACGATATCCACCGCACGCTACAACACTCATTGGATTGCATACATCAACATGTATCATTTCCAATAAATCACTTGCCCGTTCCATCAAACCGGAAAACGAGATCCTTAGTCATCTTGCCCAAGAGGCATGGTTCGCATGTCTCAACCGATTCGAAATCAAATGAGTCCAAAGATCCATCAGCATGGAGTTTCTTCATGCGATTTATACCAATATCACATCTAGCGGCAGTGCCACAAGTATGTGGTGCTATCATTATTAACTTTGTATATTTTGGCATCAATGTTATGAACATGTGTATTACTACGATCAAGATTCAACAAACCATTCTCACTGGGTGCATGACCATTGAAGGTATTATTCATGTAAAACGAATAACCATTATTCTCTAACTTAAATGAATAACCGTGTTGCAGTAAACACGATCTAATCATGTTCATGCTTAACGCAAACACCAAATAACATTTATTTAGGTTTGTCACTAATCCCGAAGGTAGAGAGAGTGTGCGATGTTGATCACATCAACCTTGAAAACATTTCCAACACACATTGTCACCTCACCCTTGGCTAGTCTCCGTTTATTCTATAGCTTTTACTTCGAGTTACTAACATTTAGCAACCGAACCGGTATCCAATACCCAAGTGCTACTAGAGCACCAGCAGGTACACATCAATAACACATATATCAAATATACTTCTATCGACGTTGCCAGTCTTCTTATCTACCAAGTATCTAGGGTTGTTTCGCTTCAGCGACCATTCTCCTCATAATAGAAGCACCTAGTCTCGGGTTTGGGTTCAACTTTGTGTTGCTTCACTGGAGCACCAACTGACTTGCCATCCATGAAGTTTCCCTCCTTGCCCTTGCCCTTCTCGAAACTAGTGGTTTTACTAACCATCAACGCTTGACGCTCCTTCATGATTTCTACCTTTGCGGTGTCAAACATCGCGAACAGCTCAGGGATCATCATTACCATCCCTGGCATAATTATAGTTCATCACGAAGTTCTAGTAGCTTAGTGATAGTGACTCAGAGAACTATATCAATCACTATCTTATCTAGAAGATAAACTCCCACTCGATTCAAGTGATTGTAGCACCCAGACAATCTGAGCACATGCTCAACGATTGAGTTATTCTCCTTCATCTTGCAGGCAAAGAATCTTGTTGGAGATATCATATCTCACAACACGGGCACGAGCCTGAGATCCCAGTTTCAACTCTTAGAACATCTCATATGTTCCGTGACGTTCAAAACGTTTTGGAGCCTCAATTCTAAGCCTTAATGCAAGATGCACTAAACTATCAAGTAGTCATCGGAACGTGCCTATCAGATGTTCACAACATCTACAGACGACACTAGAGGTGGTGGCACATCGAGCGGTGCATTTAGGACATAAGCCTTTCTGTTCAACAATGAGGACAATCCTCAGCTCGCGGACCCAGTCCGCAATATTGCTACCATCATATTTCAACTCTATTTCTCTAGGAACATATAGAAATTCTAGGGAGCTACAATGTGATCTACTAATCTACAACATAATTTACAAAGACACTACTGACTATGTTCATGATAATGAGTTCAATTAATCAAATTACTTAAGAACTCCCACTCAAATTGACATCCCTCCGGTCATTCGAGTGATACATGATCCTAATTCACCAACTCAAGTCCGATCATCATGTGAGTTGAGGTGGTTTCAATGGTGAACATCATCATGTTGATCATATCTACTATATGACTCATGTTAGACCTTTCGGTCTCTTGTGTTCCGAGGCCTTGTCTGTACATGCTAGGCTCGTCAAGTTTAACCCAAGTGTTTTGCATGTGTAACACTAGCTTGCATCCGTTGTATGTGAACGTAGACTCTATCACACCCGATCATCACGTGGTGTCTCGACACGACGAACATTCGCAATGGTGCACACTCGGGGAGAACACAATTTATCTTGAAATTAAGTGAGGGATAACCTTGTAATGCTACCGTCGTCCTAAACAAAACAAGGTGCATAAAAGGATTAACATCACATGCAAATCATAAGTGACATGATATGGCCATGAACTTGTGCTTTTCATCTCCATCTTGAAAGCACATGCATGATCTCCATCGTCACCGGCATGACACCACGATCTCCATCATCTTTATCTCCATCAACGTGTCGTCATCGGGGTTGTCGCGCCCACCTGCTTATACTACTATTGCTATAGTTTAGCGATAAAGTAAAGCATTACATAGCGCTTAATGATTGACACATAGGTCATACTATAATTAAAGACAACCCTATGGCTCCTGTTGGTTGCCGTACTCATTGACATGCAAGTCGTGATATTCTATAAAATACATGATCATCTCATACATCACATATATTTCATCATGTAATTGGCCATATCACATCACAACTTACCCTGCAAAAACAAGTTAGACATCCTCTAGTTGTTGTTGCATGTTTTACGTGGCTGCTACGGGTATCTATCAAGAACAATTGTCACCTACACAAAACCACAACGGTGATACATAAGTTGCTTTTCAACCTTCTCAAGGACCACCTTTGTCAAATCCGATCCAACTAAAGTAGGAGAAACAGACACCTGCCAGCCATCTTTGTGCAACGAAGTTACACGTCAGTCGATGGTACCGGTCTCTGGTAAGCGTACGAGTAATGTTGGTCCGGGCCGCTTCATCCCATAATAACGCTGAACCAATACACGACCAAGGGAGGAAGCAATCTAAGCATCAACGCCCACAAACTCTTTGTGTTCTACTCGAGATCTCATCTACACATAGACCTATCTCATGATGCCACTGTTGGGGAATGTTGCATCGGAAACAAAAAAATTCCTACGCACATGCAAGATCTATCCATGGTGATGAGCATCGAGGAGAGGGAGAGTGGATCTACATACCCTTGTAGATCGCTAAGCGGGAAGCGTTAAGAAACGCAGTTGGTGTAGTCGAACGTCTTCACGATACAAATTGCCGAGTGTCCTGCGATCTCATCACGATTCGTCCCGCGATCCAATCATTATCCGTCCCGCGATCCAATCACGAATCGTCTCGCGATCTTGATCACGGTCCTTCCGATCTAGTACCAAACGGATGTCACCTCCGTGTTCAGCACACGTACAACTCGATGACGATCTCCCCCTTATTGATCCAGCAAGAGGGAGCGGAGAGGTAGACTGTGTTGCAGTGATGGTGGTAGAGGAATTCTAGTAGGGCTTTGCCTAAGCACCGTTGAAAACTGATCTAGAGGAGAAAATGATCTAGAGGAAGAAGAGGGCAGCACGTGGCAATAAGGGTTAGGGATGCCCTCAAAACCTCTAGTATATATAGGAGGAGAGGAGGAGGAGGCTTGGTGCAAGGGCCAGCCCCTCTTTGGTTCGACTGAAGTGGAGAGGAGGAGTCCTCCTCCTCCACTACTAGAGGATTAGGACTCCTTCCTTATTTCCACCTTTTAGCCTTTTTCCACCTTTTCCACTTTGGAATTTCTTCCCACTCGCATGGGCCTTTTGTGGGACTTTGGCCAGCCCACTAAGGGCTGGTATTTATTCTACCACAGCCCATGTAGCCTCTTGGGCCTAATGATGTGATCCCGTTATCAAATGACATCTCATGTCCATAACTAGGAAACCCTAGCCATATTTGATCAACGAGCTAGTCTATTAGAGGCATACTAGGGACATGGTGTTGTCTATGTATCCACACATGTATATGAGTTTCCGATCAATACAATTATATCATGGATAATAAACGATTATCATGAACAAGGAAATGTGATAATAACCAATTTATTATTGCCTCTAGGGCATATTTCCAACAACTAATTTAGAGCATGGTTCCCACTTGTATGCAAGTTTAACATGACAAAAAATAAATACCATGGAATTCTACACATCAAAGGCTAATATATTCATGTTGGCACAATTATCATAGCATGCATGGATTAAATATAACAAAAATGACAAAATGGCACTTTGAGACAAAATGACATTTTGTCAAAGTTGCTCAAATGCTCAAACAAGTCACACCAATGAATTCCTAAGATTCTTCTACCCGAATTACATGTATCATACTCATATGTTCACTTGGAGCATCATGACCAAACACTAGTTAGATAAAACCCCAACAATCCTATAAGTGAAAACTTACCGAAAATTCTCATAGACATAAATGCTCATATCCAGATTTGGGTTATTACTAGAAAAATAAATAACCTAATATCTTAATTAAAACATAAAAGAAAACAACAATTTACAGGGGCCCCACCTGGCATAGGCACCAGGGCCCCCTAGTGGATGACAAGTGGGGCCAGGCCCACTTGTCATACACACACTAACACACATACACACACAACCACTCACAAGCTCACCTGGGATCTGCCTGACACAACAGATCCCATCCACACATGCACACACGCTGGCACACACACAAACTCTACATAGCCACACAAGATCGGCACACAGCCACACCAGATCCTATCCACACACACAACACAACACACGGGATCCGGCCACCACACTTGATACAGACACACACACACTCTCCAGCCACTCACAAAAAGGAAAAAAAATGGGGGGACTTGCGCCCGCGGGGGATCGAACTTGCATCTCCCTGCTGGGAGGGCGCGGCGCTGGCCACTGGGCTATGGAGGGAAGTCTGCTAGAGAGGGGGGACACAAAATAACATCAGAAGACCCACCTTCTCCTTCCCGCCGACAGACAGAGAGAAGGTGATGCCGGCAAGCCCTTCGGCGACAAATGGAGCCGGCGACCTGCGGTGGAGCTGCGGTATCTCAGGAGGCCCTTCCCCTTGGAGCTAGGGCGGCCACGCCGCGGGGTAAGATGGGCTCGAGCACTACAAGACGGCTCTAAACCTAGAATGCAGAACACCGGGAACACATGCTCAACAACACAATGACGACGGCTACAACACCCTAGGGAAGAAGGAGAGGGCAGGGATCGATCGCGAGGGAGTACCTCTCCTACCTAGACACGACAACGGGGCCGGGGGTGCAGCAGAACGACGAAGGCGTGAAGGGGAAGTCCGGCAAACTATTGGCCGGAACGTAGAGGAGGAAGACGGCGACGGCCGGGGCCTTGGCGAGCTCCTGGTCTACGAGGAAGAAGAGGGGAACTCCGTCGACGACTCAGCTCATAGAGGGACTCCGGGAGGGGCCACCGAAGGCTAGCCCGAGCTCGAGCTCGTGCTCGCTCGGACCATGGCGGACGGCGACGGCTATGGCGAGGCCGCGCTTACCTGGCGGCGGCGCGACAAGGAGGAGGGGGAATGGGTAGAGCGATCCCTAGGGATGCGCGAGGACAGGGCTTAAAAGGGGTTGGGACTCTGACGGCGACTCGACGTCTACGCCAACGGCGTCTCTCTCTCTCTCTCTCTCTCGGGTTCACTCTGAACCTACCGGAAAAGGCGACGGAGTAGTTGGCCGTCTGCTAGGCGGGACGAGGACGGTCGGGAGCCAACTAGGCCGCGCGGGAGGAGGAGAGGCCCACTCGCCAGCTACCACTCGCGAAAGAAAAACAAGAGGGTTCCTTTTTTAAAAAGTAAAGCCCGCATCAAAATAAATCCACAAGGAAAAAAGGAAGGGTTTATTTTTAAAACTAAAATACTTTTGAACTCACAAAACTGCGAGCTATTTAAAAAAATGGTTAGGGCATTTTTAGATCCAGATTATTTAACTTATTAATTAACTAAACATGGTTTTAAAATTATTATAAATGGAGTAAATCCCAACCATGGCCTAGGGCTACATTAAAAATCTTAGTGGAATTTTTAGGAGGTGACCAACATTTAAAACAAGGGAAAGCCAGCGAGAAATAATGCCAAAGAGCACATTTGAATAAGAAGAGAGATGGGGATGGATGGAATGGGAGGAAAGAACAACACTCCACAAGTACACATGTCTTGCCCATAAGCACACCTCATCTCAAAACATAAGCAAACACTTCACACCAATCACAACCAAAGCAAGGCAACCAGAGAATGCAATAGATGATGACCATGATGCATGATGCATGAATGCATTAGAAAATGACATGGCAAGGGGAAACTCAAACACATTCATCACATGACACAAGGTCCACATAGGTCACATGCCATGAAAGGTAGGGGCAGCACTTGGGCTGTCACAACTCTCCCACACTACAAGAGGATCTCAACCCGAGATCTAGGAACGAAAGAACTCTGGATATTCGGAGCGGAGAACATCCTCATGCTCCCAAGTAGCTTCTTTGTCAGAATGATGAGACCACTTCACCTTGAGGAAATTGATTGATTTGTTGCGAGTCTTACGCTCAGTTTCTTCAAGAATAGCCACTGGATGCTCACGATAAGAGAGGTCTTCTTGGAGATCAATGTCTTGGAGGTCAATGGTACGCTCGGGAGTCTTGAAGCACCTCCGGAGCTGAGAGACATGGAAGACATCATGTACATTTCTGAAGTTCTAAGGAAGCTCTAGTTGATATGCAAGTTCACCTCTCTTGCCAACAACTCTGAAAGGACCAACAAAGCGAGGATCTAGCTTCCCTTTAATTCCAAACCGCTCAGTGCCCTTCATGGGAGAGACTCTGAGATAGACTAGATCATCAACTTGAAAGAAACATCCCGATGTTTGTTATCATAATTACTCTTCTGTTGGAATTGAGCTGCTTTGAGGTTCTCACGAATGACACGGCACATCCCTTCTACTTCGGTGATCAGGTCATTGCCCAAAATCTGATGCTCATCGGTTTCAGACCAGTTAAGCGGGGTATGACACTTCCTGTCGTAGAGAATCCCGAAAGGGGCCTTGCCTGAGCTAGCCTGAAAGCTATTGTTGTATGAGAATTCAGCATATGGAAGGCAGTCTTCCCATTTATGCTGAACGAAATCACACAGGCTCTGAGCATATCTTCAAGGATCTCATTGACTCTCTCAACTTGACCACTTGTCTGCTGATGGAATGCAGTGCTGAAACGGATCTTGGTACCGATAGCAGTCTGGAAGGACTCCCAAAACTTGGAAGTAAAGAGGCTTCCACGGTCAGATGAGATGAGCTGAGGAATACCATGCACAGAAACTATCCTTGACGTATACAACTCTGCTAGTTGAGCTGCTAAGATGGATTCTTTGACCGGAAGGAAATGAGCAACTTTGGTCAGCTCGTCGATAACCACAAAGATGGCATCGTTGCCTCTCTTGGACTTGGGAAACCCAGTGACGAAATCCATCTCCACATGATCGAATTTCCACTCTGGGATAGGCAAAGGCTGAAGAAGACCTGCTGGATGTTGATGTTCCGCCTTCACTCTGCGACAAACATCACCTCGTTCACGAACTGAGCATTTTCACGTTTCATGCGAGTCCACCAGAAGGTTTGCTTGAGATCCTGATACATCTTAGAACTGCCTGGATGAATGGATAGAAGAGAATTGTGTGCTTCGTCCATGATAACCTTCCTGAGATCACCTTTTGGAACCACCAGACGGTCCTTAAAGAACAAGGTATCTTTGTCATCAACGCGAAAGCACTTATACTTTGGAATGCCCTTGGCTACACCTTTCTTCACCTTCTTCACCATTGCGTCAAGAAGTTGAGCTTGGTGAACCTGATCTTCCAGAGTCGGAGAGACTTCAAGATTGGCAAGAAATCTTTGCGGAATCATTTGAAGGCTGAGCTTGTGGAGGGCTTCACAAAGCTCGGGTTGAAGAGGCTTCAAAATGAGACTGTTGCAGTACGCCTTTCGACTGAGCACGTCTGCAATGACATTTGCTTTTCCAGGAGTATACTCAATGCTTGGATTGAAGTCGTCAAGCATTTCCACCCAACGAGACTGCCGAAGATTGAGATTGGGTTGAGTGAAAATGTACTTCAAGGTCTTGTGGTTGGTGTACACCTCAACTGGTCTACCCAACAACAAATGCCTCCAAGTCATTAGAGCATGCACAACTGCCGCCAACTCGAGATCATGAGTGGGGTAGTTCTTCTCGGCAGGCTTCAACTGACGTGAGGTATAAGCAACAATCTTCTTGTCTTGCATGAGAACACCACCAAGACCTTGGAGAGAAGCATCACAAAAAACTTGGAAAGGCTTAGATTGCTCGGGAGGAACAAGAACTAAAGCTGAAATCAGTCTCTGCTTGAGCGTATTGAATGCCACATCACACTTAGGAGACCAAACATACTTGACACTCTTCTGGAGGAGATTAGACAAAGGCTTAGCAATTTGAGAGAAGTTCTCCATGAATCTTCTGCAATAACTAGCAAGCCCGAGGAAGCTACAAAGCTGCTTCACATTCTAAGGAGGCTCCCACTTCAAGATTGCCTCAACTTTCTGAGGGTGCACTTTAATGCCCTCGGCAGAGATCACATGCCCAAGGTACACCACTTCATTGAGCCAAAACTCACACTTGGAAAACTTGGCATACAATCGATGTTCTCTTAACTTGTCAAGCACAAGCCTGAGATGCTCTGCATGCTCTTCTTCTATCTCCGAGAACACAAGGATATCATCCAAATAGACCAAGACGAACTCATTCTTGAAAGTAGAGAAAATGAAGTTCATCCTTCTTGAGAAGGTTGGAGGAGCATTGGCAAGACCAAATGACTTCACGGTGTACTCATAAGAGCCAAATCTCGTCCTGAAAGCGGTCTCAGGAATATCTTCTTCGCGAATGCGAATCTGATGATAGACCATGTGAAGATCAAGCTTCGAGAAAACCTTGGCGCCTTTCAGTTGTTCAAACAACTCATTGATGTTGGGAAGTGGGTACTTGTTTCTGATTGCCTTCTTGTTCAATGGGCGGTAATTGACACAAAGCCGGTCCGTGCCATCCTTCATCTTGACAAACAAAACAACACAACCCCATGGAGAAGAACTTGGTCTGATCAGACCCAGACGTTCTTGTTCATCTAGCTGGTTCTTCAACTCTTTCATATATTCAAGGCCAAGTTTATAAGGGTGCTTGCAAACGGGTTCATATCCGGGCTCGAGGTCAACCACGAACTCGACTGGCGGGTGCGGAGGCATTCCTGGCAATTCTTCTGGAAAGACATCTTCATACTCATTAACCACCAGAATCTGAGAAATAGCCGAGATTTCACCCTTCTCATTAAGAGCAAAGAGACGGATTGTGTCATTGTGAGCTGCAAAAATAATCACATCTTCTGAAGGATGAGTCAGGTTGACCTCTTTGGCTTTACAATCAACATAAGCCTTGTTCATAGCCAGGAAGTCCATGCCCAGAATGAGATCAATGTCGGAATTTCCGAGAACAATTGGAGAAGCCAGAAAAGAATAATTTCCCATCTTGATAGAAACATCCAGGACCACCCAATGATAACTCATACGCTTGCCCGGAGACACAACTTGCAATGCCCCGGATAACTCTTCACGATGAAAATGATGCTTGGATGCGAATGGATATGACATAAAAGAATGCAAAGCACCAATATCGAACAAAACTTTTGCAGGAATAGAATTAACTAAGAGATTACCCATGATTACTTGAGAAGAATCCTCTACCTTTGCTGCGCTCACCATATTCACCCTTGCTGACTTGGGATTATACTTCACCATTGCATTGCCTGGCGGCCTGACTACCGGAGGAGGCGGAAGACGCCGCTGGTTGCACTTGTTTGAGTAGTGACCCTTCTGACCACACTTGTGACAAATAACCTCAGATAGCGGATGAAAGTTTCTTGGAGGAGGAACAAAAGCTGAATTTGGCGCCTGGGGTCTCTGTTGATATCCTGGGTTGGGTGGGTGGGAAGAACCACGACCACCGAACTGCTTCTGCTACTGAGGAGGACGAAATGGAGGAGGATTAGGCACCCAATATTTCTGCTGCTTAGGAACCATCTGAGAGGTGGAAGAAGAAGAATATGAATCCCTTGAACGCTTTCTTGAGTTCTCCAACTTGAGCTGAGTTGCCTTGACCTTCAAAGACATATTGTAGAACTTATCAAACTCACGAGGCTCTTGAAGGACTAGACCTGGCAGAAGCTCATCCTTGAGACCACCTCTAAACTGATATATCATAGCCTTGTCATCTAGAACATCTTGCTTAGCATAGCGGGATAGATTCTGGAACTCGATGTTGTACTGATAGACAGACTTGCTACCCTGCTTCAGGTGCCTGAACTTCTCACGCATCTCCTTAACAAAGCTAGTCGGAATGTAATGGGCCCTCAAGTCACGACAGAAATCATCCCAAGTAACAACATGATCGCCCCTGGAATCCTTGGACTGCTGCCACCAATCAGCTGCCTGACCCTTGAGCTGGAATGACGCAAATCTGACAAGTCCTCTGGTCTGACATTGCTGCACTCAAAATGCTTACTCATGTCATGGAGCAAATCTACAACATCAAAAGGCTGCTCACAATAGGTGAAAGACTTGGGCTGGTTGGCAAGGAACTAGTTGAGCGTTGCAAACTGAGGTTGATTATGAAAATTCCCTTGAAAGCCTTGCTGACCCTGATCTCTTTCTTGCAACAGCCTGAGCAACATCTGAGTGTTCGCATTGGTTGCGGCCATCACAGCTTGCGAAGCTTCTAGAGGAGGAGGCGGTGGCGGGGGTGGTGGAACATCAGCCTGCTCCTCACCATGACCCGGATTCCCGCGAGTTGGTGGAGCCATCCTGAAGATGGAAAAAACATCAGCACCTCATTGAGAAAGATGAATTCGAAGCTGAATCAAATGCTTGAAAGAAATTGAATGAATAACACAATCAACTTTCGTACTGAAAAATTAGTAAGAATGCTTTCTTCGGTTTTGCCATAACATCATCAGATATTACAAGCCACTTGCAATAAAACAAAAGTATTAAGCTAATGTTGCTCGGAACAAATGTATATGCCCTCATGCATCTGAAGAAGATGATCCTAGATAACTACATGAGTTCCCACCTAAGAACTTCCAAAACTTTCTGGTTATGCAATCCGGTGTGGGGGATACAAGGAGGAAATATCTCACACAACTAGAAAACCTACACCCCAACTGTATCCATCCTTCAGCACATAACCAGAGGCTTTCACAAATTCATCTACCTCGAATCCTCGAAAGCACAATGATACTAAACCATGGTGGTACCCCGGACGCCTCCCCAGTACTGGGTGACTCCGACCTTATCTCACCACGACAAATATTGAAGTAATTCCGAACATTCTCCGTCGTGAGATACTAAGGAAGCTGAATGATAATGATGTGCCAAGAATTCCTTGGAGCTTGACTCCCCGAAAGAAATCAAGCCAGACAGGAGGCACCAAGACAGAACTCTGTCACATCGGTATCATACAGACTCCAAAATACCCGCGTGATCCTAAAAAAACTTTGAGCGAGAAGAGGAGTAGAATCAAAATTCCTAAGTCAAATAGCTCACCAAAGCATATAAGAGGAGTAAAAAGAAACCTACTCTCCGATATAACTAAACTCAAAATAGTTTTACTAGACTCGACTCGGCCAAGTTTGATCAAGCAAAGGGCTCCTATGGTCGTATGGCTCTAAATACCAACTTGTCATGCCCAAGATGCGCGCCTATCCATATTAAGACACGAGGGCCTCGACAGGGATAGAGGTGCATCTTGCCGTTAGCAAGTACAACATCATTACATACATTTAGGAAGATAAGAGTATATGAGTTGGCTTACACTCACCACATGCTAAGTTACAAATCCACTCAATTATTCCGATCATCATTACAAAGGCAAGGTCCGGCTACGGACGAAAGAAAACGATAAAATGCTACAATGACACTGGCTTGCTAGCCCAAAGATCTCAACCACGATCACTCTACTCGTCTGGATAAGTGACGTACATCCTGCCACGCTCCTCGTCATACTCCCACTAGAGCTATGTCACATCATCTGGCACGATCTCGTCAGTACCTGCACCTGGATTGTTGTAGTAATCTGTGAGCCACGGGGACTCAGCAATCTCGCAACCAGGTACCAAGACTATTCAAGCTTATAGGTTGTGAAGGCGTATGTGTTTAGTTTGCAGCTGTTGGGAGACGTAGTAGTAAATCAAAAAAATCCTACATGTCACCAAGATCTATCTAGGAGAAACCAGCACCGAGTTGGGAGAGATTGCATCTTCATACCGTTGAAGATCACTAAGTGGAAGCGTTACAATAACGCGGTTGATGGAGTCGTACTCGCAGCGATTCAGATCGCGGTGGATTCCGATCTAAGCGTCGAACAACGGCGCCTCCGCGTTCAACACACGTGCAGCCCAGTGACGTCTCCTACGCCTTGATCCATCAAGGAGGAAGGAGAGGTTGGGGAAGGGCTCCAACAGCAGCACGACGGCATGGTGGTGGTGGAGTAGCAAGGTATTCCGGCAGGGCTTCGCCTAAGCGCTACAGAGGAGGAAGAAGAGAGGTAGGGCTTTGCCGTGAGAGAGAGAGAGAGTTCAGAACTGTTCTCAAAAGGCCAAAACCTCAAGTATATATAGGAGGAGGGAGAGGGAGGGCTGGCTTGGACTCTCCTCCAAGGAGGAGAGCTTCGGCCGAATCAAAGGGAGAGTCCACCTCCCACAAGGGAGGTGGATCTCCTCCTTGTCAAACTCCTTTGCCCTTATCTCTACTCCTCTAGTCGCATGGACCTTTCTAGAAGGTCTTGGCCAGCCCAATAAGGGATGGCACACCTCTTCTAAGGGCCCACAAAGTCCTATGGTCGTCACACCCCTCCCGGGGGTCCTCCGGCACCCTCCCGGCACTCCTGGTACAATACCGATGAGCCCGAAAATTTTCCGGTGACCAAAACTGGACTTCCTATATATCAATCTTTACCTCCGGACCATTCCAGAGCTCCTCGTGACGTCCGGGATCTCATCCGGGACTTCGAAAAACTTTAGGTAATCACGTATACCATTTTCCTATAACCCTAGCGTCATCGAACCTTAAGTGTGTAGACCCTACGGGTTCGAGAGACACGTGGACATGACCGAGACACTTCTCCGACCAATAACCAATAGCAGGATCTGGATACCCATGTTGGCTCCCACATGCTCCACGATGATCTCATCGGATAAACCACGATGTCGGGGACTCAATCAATCCCATATACAATTCCCTTTGTCTATCGGTATGATACTTGCCCGAGATTCGATCGTTGGTATCTCTATACCTTGTTCAATCTCGTTACCGGCAAGTCTCTTTACTCATTTCGTAATACATCATCCCGTGACTAACTCCTTGGTCACATTGAGCTCATTGTGATGATGTCTTACCGAGTGGGCCCAGAGATACCTCTCCGTCACACGGAGTGACAAATCCCAGTTTCGATTCGTGCCAACCCAACAGACACTTTCGGAGATACCCGCAGTGCACATTTATAGCCACCCAATTACGTTGTGACGTTTGGCACACCCAAAGCATTCCAACGGTATCCGGGAGTTGCACAATCTCATGGTCTACGGAAATGATATTTGACATTGAAAAGCTTTAGCAAACGAACTACACGATCTTGTGCTACGCTTAGGATTGGATCTTGTCCATCACATCATTCTCCTAATGATGTGATCCCGTTATCAACGACATCCAATGTCCATGGTCATGAAACCGTGACCATCTATTGATTAACGAGCTAGTCAACTAGAGGCTCACTAGGGACATGTTGTGGTCTATGTATTCACACATGTATTACGATTTCCGGTTAACACAATTATAGCACGAACAATAGACAATTATCATGAACAAGGAAATACAATAATAACCATTTTATTATTGCCTCCAGGGCATATTTCCAACAGTCTCCCACTTGCACTAGAGTCAATAATCTAGTTACATTGTGATGAATTGTACACCCATAGCATTCTGGTGTTGATCATGTTTTGCTCGTGAGAGAGGTTTAGTCAATGGATCTGCGACATTCAGATCTGTATGCACTTTACAAATATCTATATCTCCCTCCTGAATGTAATCACGGATGGAGTTGAAGCGGCGCTTGATGTGTCTTGTCTTCTTGTGAAACCTGGGCTCCTTCGCAAGGGCAATAGCTCCAGTGTTGTCACAGAATAGAGTTATCGAGCCCGACACACTTGGAATTACTCCTAGGTTGGTGATGAACTCCTTCATCCAGACTCCTTCCTTTGCTGCTGCACCAGCTGACTGCCCCTCCGTTCAAAATATACACGTATCCGGTTTGCGACCTTGAGTCGTCCGGATCTGTGTCGAAGCTAGCATCGACGTAACCCTTTACGACGAGCTCTTCGGCACCTCCATATACGAGAAACATGTCCTTTGTCCTTTTCAAGTACTTCAGGATGTTCTTGGCCGCTGTCCAGTGTTCCGCTCCAGGATCACTTTGGTACCTCCCTACCAAACTTATGGCAAGGTTCACATCAGGTCTGGTACATAGCATGGCATACATAATAGAGCCTATGGCTGAAGCATAGGGGATGACACTCATCTCTTCTCTATCCTTTGCCGTGGTCAGGCATTGAGTCATACTCAATCTCACACCTTGTAACACAGGCAAGAACTCCTTCTTGGACTGAACCATATTGAACTTCTTCAATATATTTTCAAGGTATGTGCTTTGTCAAAGACCTATGAGGCGTCTCGATCTATCTCTATAGATCTTAATACCTAATATGTAAGCAGCTTCTCCAAGGTCCTTCATTGAAAAACACTTATTCAAGTAGGCCTTTACACTTTCCAAGAGTTCTATATCATTTCCCATTATCAGTATGTCATCCACATATAATACGAGAAATGCTACAGAGCTCCCACTCACTTTCTATTAAATACAGGGTTCTCCATAAACCTGTACAAACCCAAATGCTTTAATCACTTCATTAAAGCGAATGTTCCAACTCCGAGATTCTTGCACCAGCCCATAGATGGAACGCTGGAGCTTGCATACCTTGTTAGCATCTTTAGGATCGACAAAACCTCCGGCTGCATCATATACAGTTCTTCCTTGAGGAAGCCATTAAGGAATGCCGTTTTGATGTCCATTGCCAGATTTCATAATCATAAAATGCGGCAATTGCTAACATGATTCGGACAGACTTCAGCATCACTACGGGTGAGAAAGTCTCATCGTAGTCAACTCCTTGAACTTGTCGATAACCCTTAGCGACAAGCCGAGCCTTATAGACGGTCACATTACCATCTGCGTCAGCCTTCTTCTTAAAGATCCATTTATTTTCAATGGCTCGCTTATCATCAGGCAAGTCCACCAAAGTCCATACTTTGTTCTCATACATGGATCCTATCTCAGATTTCATGGCTTCAAGCCATTTGTTGGAATCCGGGCCCGCCATCGCTTCTTAGTTCGAAGTTTCACTGTTGTCTAACAACATGATCTCTAGGACAGGGTTGCCGTACCACTCTGGTGCGGAACGTGTCCTAGTGGACCTTCGACGTTCAATAGTAACTTGATCTGAAGTTTCATGATCATCATCATTAACTTCCTCTCCAGCCGGTGTAGGCTCCACAGAAACAACTTCCTGTGCTGTGCTACTCTCCGGTTCGAGTGGAGGTACAATTACCTCATCAAGTTCTATTTTCCTCCCACTTACTTCTTTCGAGAGAAACTCTTTCTCGAGAAAGGATCCATTCTTGGCAACAAAGACTTTGCCCTCGGATCATAGGTAGAAGGTATACCCAATAGTCTCTTTGGGATATCCTATGAAGACGCACTTTTCTGCTTTGGGTTCGAGCTTCTCAGGTTGAAGTTTCTTCACATAAGCATCATATCCCCAAACTTTTAGAAACGACAGCTTAGGTTTCTTTCCAAACCATAATTCATACGGTGTCGTCTCAACGGATTTTGACGGTGCCCTATTTAAAGTGAATGCGGCAGTCTCTAATGAATATCCCCAAAATGGTAGCGGTAAGTCGGTAAGAGACATCATAGATCGTACCATATCTAATAGAGTGCGATTACGATGTTCAGACACACCATTTCGCTAAGGTGTGCCAGGCGGCGTGAGTTGTGAAACAATTCCACATTTCCTTAGGTGCGTGTCAAACTCATGACTTAAATATTCTCCAACACGATCAGATCGTAGGCACTCTATTTTCCTGTCATGTTGATTCTCTACCTCAATCTGAAATTCCTTGAACCTTTCAAAAGTTTCAGACTTATGTTTCATTAAGTAGACATACCCATATCTACTGAAGTCATTAGTGAGGGTGAGAACATAACGGTAGCCACCACGAGCCTCGACACTCATTGGACCGCATACATCGGTATGTATTATTTCCAACAAGTCAGTTGCTCGCTCCATTGTTCTGGAGAATGGAGTCTTAGTCATCTTGCCCATGAGGCATGGTTCACACGTGTGAATGATTCGAAATCAAGAGACTCCAAAAGTCCATCAGTATGGAGCTTCTTCATACGTTTGACACCAATATGACCAAGGCGGCAGTGCCACATGTAAGTGGGACTATCGTTATCAACTTTACACTTTTTGGTACTCACACTATGGACATGTGTAACATCACGTTCGAGATTCATCAAAAATAAACCATTGACCAGCAGGGCATGACCATAAAACATTTCTCTCATATAAATAGAACAACCATTATTCTCAGATTTAAATGAGTAGACATCTCGCATCAAGCGAGATCCAGATACAATGTTCATGCTCAAAGCTGGTACTAAATAACAATTATTAAGGTTTAACACTAATCCCGAAGGTAGATGTGGAGGTAGCGTGCCGACGGCGATCACATCGACCTTGGAACCATTCCCGACGCGCATCGTCACCTCGTCCTTTGCCAGCCTCTGCTTATTCCGCATCTCCTGCTTGGAGTTACAAATGTGAGCAACTGCACTGGTATCAAATACCCAGGAGCTACTACGAGTGCTGGTTAGGTACACATCAAGAACAAGTATATCACATATACATTTAATGTTGCCGTCCTTCTTATCCGCTAAGTACTTGGGGGCAGTTCCGCTTCCAGTGACCGGTACCCTTGCAGTAAAAGCACTCAGTCTCAGGCTTGGGTCCATGCTTGTTCTTCTTCTTCCTGGCAACTTGCTTACCGGGCGTGGCAACAACTTTGCCGTGCTTCTTGAAGTTCTTCTTACCCTTGCCTTTCTTGAAACTAGTGGTCTTATTTACCATCAACACTTGATGGTCCTTTCTGATCTCGACCTCTGCTGATTTCAGCATTAAGTACAACTCAGGAATGGACTTCTCCATCCCTTGCATGTTGTAGTTCATCACAAAGCTCTTGTAGCTAGGTGGAAGCGACTGGAGGATTCTGTCAATGACCGAGTCATCCGGGAGATTAACTCCAAGCTGAGTCAAGCGGTTGTGTAGCCTAGACATCTTGAGGATGTGCTCACTGACAGAACTATTCTCCTCCATCTTATAGCTGAAGAACTTGTCGGAGACGTCATATCTCTCGACCCGGGCATGAGCTTGGAAAACCAGTTTCAGCTCTTGGAACATCTCATATGCTCCGTGTTGCTCAAAACGCTTTTGGAGCCCCGGTTCTAAACTATAAAGCATGCCGCACTGAACAATGGAGTAATCATCACAGCGAGAATGCCAAGCGTTCGCAACGTCTTACTTTGCTGTGAGAAGGGGTGGGTCACCTAATGGTGCATCAAGGACATACGATATCTTGGAAGCTATGAGGATGATCCTCAAGCCATAGACCCAGTCCGCATAGTTGCTTCCATCATCTTTCAGCTTGGTTTTCTCTAGGAACGCATTGAAATTGAGGGTGACATTCGCGTTGGCCATTGGATCTACAATATAGATTGTAAAGATAATTTTAGACTAAGTTCATGATAATTAAGTTCACATAATCAAATTATTTAATGAACTCCCACTTAGATAGACATCTCTCTAGTCATCCAAGTGACACATGATCCATGTCAACTAGCCCGTGTCCGATCATCACGTGAGACGGACTAGTCAACCATGGTGAACATCTCCATGTTGATCGTATCTTCCATACGACTCATGTTCGACCTTTCGTCTTCCGTGTTCCGAGGCCATGTCTGTACATGCTAGGCTCGTCAAGTCAACCTAAGTGTTTCGCGTGTGTAAATCTGGCTTACACCCGTTGTATGCGAACGTTAGAACCTATCACACCCGATCATCATGTGGTGCTTCGGAACAACGATCCTTAGCAATGGTGCATAGTTAGGGTCAACACTTTTCTTGAAATTTCAGTGAGAGATCATCTTATTTACTACCGTCGTTCTAGGAAAATAAGATGTAAACATAATAAACATCACATGCAATCAATATAGTGACATGATATGGCCATTATCATCTTACTGCTTTGATCTCCATCTTCGGGGCACCATGATCATCACTGTCACCGGCACGACACCATGATCTCCATCACTGTGTCTTCATGAAGTTGTCTCGCCAACTATTACTTCTACTACTATAGCTAACATTTAGCAATAAAGTGAAGTAATTACATGGCGTTTATGATTGACACGCATGTCATACAATAAAATAAGACAACTCCTATGGCTCCTGCCAGTTGTCATACTCATCGACATGCAAGTCGTGAATCCTATTACAAGAACATGATCAATCTCATACATCACAATGCATCACATCACAAGGCATATGCTGCAAAAACAAGTTAGACGTCCTCTAATTTGTAGTTGCAAGTTTTTACGTGGCTGCTATAGGTTACTAGCAAGAACGTTTCTTACCTACGTCAAAACTACAACGTGATATGCCAATTGCTATTTTCCCTTCATAAGGACCCTTTTCATCGATTCCAATCCGACTAAGGTGGGAGAGACAGACACCCGCTAGCCACCTTATGCAACAAGTACATGTCAGGCGGTGGAACCAATCTCACGGAAGCGTACGTGTAAAGTCGGTCCGGGCCGCTTCATCCCACAATACCGCCGAATCAAGATAAGACTAGTAGCGGTAAGCAAATTAACAAAATCGACGCCCACAACAGCTTTGTGTTCTACTCGTGCATAGATTCTACGCATAGACCTAGCTCATGATGCCACTGTTGGGAGACGTAGTAGTAAATCAAAAAAATTGCTACGTGTCACCAAGATCTATCTAGGAGAAACAAACAACGAGTGGGGAGAGATTTCATCTTCATACCTTTGAAGATCGCTAAGCGGAAGCGTTACAAGAACACGGTTGATGCAGTCGTACTCGCAACGATTCAGATCGCGGTGGATTCGGATCTAAGCGCCGAACAACGGCACCTCCGCGTTCAACACACGTGCAGCCCGGTGACGTCTCCTATGCCTTGATCCAGGAAGGAGGAAGGAGAGGTTGGGGAAGGGCTCCAACAGCAGCACGACGGCGTGGTGGTGATGGAGTAGCAACGTATTCCGGCAGGGCTTCGCCTAAGCGCTGCGGAGGAGGAAGAAGAGAGGTAGGGCTTTGCCGTGAGAGAGAGAGTTCAGAACTGTTCTCAAAAGGCCAAAACCTCAAGTATATATAGGAGGAGGGAGAGGGAGGGCTGGCTTGGACTCTCCTCCAAGGAGGAGGACTTCGGCCGAATCAAAGGGAGAGTCCACCTCCCACAAGGGAGGTGGATCTCCTCCTTTTCAAACTCCTTTGCCCTTATCTCTACTCCTCCAGACGCATGGGCCTTTCTACAAGGTATTGTCCAGCCCAATAAGAGCTGGCACACCTCCTCTAAGGGCCCACAAAGTCCTATGGTCGTCACACCCCTCCCGGGGGTCCTCGGGCACCCTCCCGGCACTCTTGGTACAATACCGATGAGCCCGAAAACTTTCCGGTGACCAAAACTAGACTTCCTATATATCAATCTTTACCTCCGGACCATTTAGGAGCTCCTCGTGATGTCCGGGATCTCATCCAAGACTCCGAACAACTTTCGGTAATCACGTATACCATTTTCCTATAACCCTAGCGTCATCGAACCTTAAGTGTGTACACCCTACGGATTCAGGAGACACGTGGACATGACCAAGACACTTCTCCGGCCAATAACCAACAGAGGGATCTGGATACCCATGTTGGCTCCCACATGCTCCATGATGATCTCATCAGATAAACCACGATGTTGGGGATTCATTCAATCCCGTATACAATTCCCTTTGTCTATCGGTATGATGCTTGCCCGAGATTCGATCGTCGGTATCTCTATACCTTGTTCAATCTTGTTACCGGCAAGTCTCTTTACTCGTTCCGTAATACATCATTCCGTGACTAACTCCTTGGTCACATTGAGCTCATTATGATGATGTCTTACCGAGTGGGCCCAGAGATACCTCTCCGTCACACGGAGTGACAAATCCGGGTCTCGATTCGTGCGAACCCAACAGACACTTTCGGAGATACCCGTAGTGCACCTTTATAGCCACCCAGTTACGTTGTAACGTTTGGCACACCCAAAGCATTCCTACGATATCCGGGAGTTGCATAGTCTCATGGTCTAAGGAAATGATACTTGACATTGAAAAGCTTTAGCAAACGAACTACACGATCTTGTGCTACGCTTAGGATTGGGTCATGTCCATCACATCATTCTACTAATGATGTGATCCCATTATCAACAACATCCAATTTCCATGGTCATGAAACCATGACCATCTATTGATCAACGAGCTTGTCAACTAGAGGCTCACTAGGGACATGTTGTGGTCTATGTATTCACACATGTATTACAGTTTCCGGTTAACACAATTATAGCATGAACAATAGACAATTATGATGAACAAGGAAATACAATAATAACCATTTTATTATTGCCTCTAGGGCATATTTCTAACAGCAGCAGCACTAAGCGTTTATGGTGGCTAATCTTACGAAACATGAAAGTAAATCTGTGGTCTACGATAAAAGATCAAATCTAGAATGACCTCTATGAGATCCTGAACACCTACTTACGTCAATCATAACCCCACCGTGTTCTCTCTCGGTTCATGTTCACGAGCAGAGACGATCATAGTTACTCAAACAGTTGGTGTTTTTTTATTAGAGTTTACTTCAAGTTAATTATAACCGGGTGTTAAACAAATATCCAAGTTGTCACATAACCGTGGGCACGGCTTTCTAAAAGTTTTAACCCTGTAGGGGTGCTCCAACCAGTCCATCATAAATTAACCACACTCCATGGGAATAGCCTTGACCACGGATCTCGTGATCATCTTAGGAAACTCCAAAGGAATTATAACACCTCGAGATAGCCCGAAGAAAGTCAGAGTCCGACACGCAAGCCACTTGATAAAGGTAATACAAGTCTAGCAAGACCGCCCGGCAGGCCAGATCCCAATAGGAGCGGTGCATATCTCTGTCTCAAGGCACTACCAGATGGGTCTAGCTATAGGGAAAACCAATCCTCAAGTTGCCTCGAGGCGGCCCTGTAGGCAGCCCATTTGGACCAACACTCACGAGGAGCACTGGCCCGGGTTGTTGATTAATTATCCACGGGGTAGCTAGTCCCTATGTAATTTTATTAAGTTGTTAAGCAAATGTAGTACCAATGTTGGGCCTTGCCAGTCAGGTTTTAATCTCAACCGAATACACAAGGGGGTCCCCATAATAACCCCGAGCATGTTAGGAGCACAAAGTGTGGAAACATAATACCGGTAACAAGAAACTATGGCGGTAAAAGCGAAACAAAACACCTTGAAAAAGGCCAAGCCTTCCACCAATACTAATATATATATATGTGCAATAAATTAAATAACAAATAATATTGTGATATGCCAGACATCCATGTTATCACATGGAAACAACCTGCACCTGCAACTAGAACGCTATAAGAGGGGCTGAGCAGCGGTAACTTAGCCAAACAACGGTTGCTATGATGTGGAGGGGTTAGAGGATATCATGGCAATGTAGGAGTCTTGACATTCAAGTGGTGGGTAGCGCAAAAGTAACGACAAGAGCGAGACAACTAGCAAGCGAAAATATTATCGGGATCTGGGTACGATCATCTTGCCTGTTGGTTCTTCAGAGGGACAAATAGTGGGATCCTCGTAGTGGTACTCTCCTGGATCTTCACACTCAGGTTCAACGTTCACGTCTACCCAAAAGAAACAGCAAGAACAAACAAGCAACCAAGGTGCAATGCAGCATCAAGAATGATGCATGGTCTATTTAAAGAATTTAGCATGGCAATCCTAACTAGTCTTGTTTCACATGCAATGGATTAGTTATTTAAGAATCTGGACATAACCTTATGTTAAGTTACTTAAACATGCATGATCATGTCAAATATGGATGCATCATGCAAAAACAATACAAATGCGTATGTAGAACGTAGGAAACGGAGTTACGGTTCTCACGCTATGCTCACAACAAGTTTCGAAGGCAAAACACAAGACAAAGAAGGCCATGGGCTATTTCTTGGCATTCCAAGGTAGACACTGGTTAGGCAATGAAAAAACAACCACAATAGAGTCGAAGATCAAGCATTTCCATGGAGTATAGCTTCCACAAGTCACAAAACACTAAATCAAACAATCTGCCACAAAACAGCAACATAGCAACTTTCACAGCCAACAACTAGAGCTACAGGAAGTCTCCAATCCCAAGAAAGGCATTGACAGAAACTACGTAGCATGCTTATCAAATTATCCAACTACACAATATGGAATGGAGGCACACATCAATAAGCATGAAGCTCACAAGTTGGCATGATGCAACATATTTTAGGGACTTAGAGAAAATAACAGTTTTTCTGGAATCTGAGATAAGCTGATAGCAAGTTGATAGCATAAAGTAATGGTTATAGAGACCACCTCATGGCATGAAAATTAATAGGATGGTAGAGGGCAACATCTACTTCAAATCACTAGCACTAAGCTTGAGCTAATTCACAACATATCACAAGATAGCATTCACTCTTCATGGCATAAACATATTAATAGATTCTCAGACTTTGAAATATTTCGCATGTTTGAAAACATCAACATTTTAGAAGCTACTTTAGAGCATGGTTCCCACTTGTATCCAAGTTTAACATGAAAAAGAATAAATACCATGGCATTCTACACATCAAAGGCTACTATATTCATGTTGGCACAATTATCATAGCATGCATGGATTAAATATAACAAAAATGACAAAATGGCACTTTGAGACAAAATGAAATTTTGTCAAACTTGCTCAAATGCTCAAACAAGTCACACCAATGATTTCCTGAGATTTTTCTACCCCAATTACATGTATCATACTCATATGTTCACATAGGGCATCATGACCAAACACTAGTTAGATAAAACCCCAACAATCCCATAAATGAAAACTTACCTAAAATGCTCAGAGACATAAATGCTCATATCCAGATTCAGATTATTACTAGAAAAGGAAATAACCTAATATCTCAATTAAAACATAAAAGAAAACAACAATTTATAGGGGGGCCACCTGGCATAGGCACCAGGGCCCCCTAGTGGATGATAAGTGGGGCCACGCCCACTTGTCAAACACACACTAACACACATACACACACACAGCCACTCACAAGCTCACCCGGGATCTGCCTGCCACAACAGATCCCATCCACACATGCACACACGCTGGCATACACACAAACTCTACACAGCCACAGAGGATCGGCACACAGCCACACCAGATCCCATCCGCACACACAACACAACACATGGGATCCGACCACCACACCGGATCCGAACACACACACACTCTCCAGCCACTCACAAAAAGGAAAAATGGGGGGACTTACGCCCATGGGAGATTGAACCCGCGTCTCCCCGCTGGGAGGGCACGGTGCTGGCCACTAGGCTATGAAGGGAAGTCTGCTAGAGAGGAGGGAAACACAAGATAACATCAAAAGACCCACCTTCTCCTTCCTATCGATAGCTAGAGAGAAGGTGATGCCGGCGAGCTCTCCGGCGACCAACGGGGCCGGCGACCTATGGTGGGGCTGTGGTATCTCAGGGAGGCCCTTCCCCTTGGAGCTAGGGCGGCCACGACACGGGGTAAGACGGGCTCGAGCACTACAAGACGCCTCTGAACCTAGAATGCAGAACATCGGGAATGTGCGCTCGACAACACAACAATGATGGCTACAACGGCCTAGGGAAGAAGAAGAGGGCAGGGATCGATCGCAGGTTAGTATCTCTCCTACTAGACACGACGACGGGTCCGGGGGTGCAGTAGAACGACGACGGCGCGAAGGGGAACTCCGGCAAACTTCTGGCCGAAACACAAAGGAGGAAGACGACAACGGCCGGGGCCTTGGCGAGCTCCTGGTCTATGAGGAAGAAGAGGGGAACTCCGTCTACGACTCAGCTCGCAGAGGTACTCCGGGAGGGGCTGCCAGAGACTAGCCCAAGCTCGAGCTCGTGCTCGCTCGGACCATGGCGGACGGCGACGGCTATGGCAAGGCCGCGCTTACCTGGTGGCGGCATGGCAAGGAGGAGGGGGGAATGGGTAGAGCGATCCCTAGGGATGCATGAGGACAGGGTTTAAAAGGCGCTGGGACTCTGACGGCGACTCGATGTCTACGCCAACAGCGTCTCTCTCTCTCTCTCTCTCTCTCTCGGGTTCACTCTGAACCTGACGGAAAAGGCGACGAAGCAGTTGGCCGTCTGCTAGGCGGGACGAGGACGCTCGGGAGCCAACTGGGCCGCGCGGGAGGAGGAGAGGCCCACTCGCCAGCTACCACTCGCGAAATAATTCCAAAGAGCACATTTGAATAAGAAGAGAGATGGGGATGGATGGAATGGGAGGAAAGAAGAACACTCCACAAGCAGACATGTCTCGCCCATAAACACACCTCATCTCACAACATAAGCAAACACTTCACACCAATCACAACCAAAGCAAGGCAACCAGAGAATGCAATAGATGATGACCATGATGCATGATGCATGAATGCATGAGATAATGACATGGCAAGGGGAAACTCAAATACATTCATCACATGACACAAGGTCCACATAGGTTACATGCCATAGAAGGTAGGGGCATCACTTGGGCTGTCACAACTCTCCCACACTACAAGAGGATCTCAACCCGAGATCTAGGAACGAAAGAACTCTGGATATTCAAGAGGGACATAATAAAAACTTTCATGAAGATCATTGGACAAAATATACTTGATTCTTTGTAATAATTTTGAGACATGACAATAGTGATATGTGAGTTATGTTGATGAGTAATTATTCTTAGTAAGAAACTTGGTGTTAAGGTTTGTTATTCCCTATGCAAGCAGGAAAGTCAATAGTTGTGCTATGAAATTACATCCTACTTATGGAGCATTATTCAGTGTTAGTTTAGCTTAATGCTCGCTTATAAGATTTTTTGTTTCTTAGTTGGATGCTCCTCAACCTCATGCTAGCCTTCACTTGTACTAAGTAGAAATACTACTTGTGCATCCAAAATCCTTAAACCAAGTTTTTCAATATGAGTCCACTATACCTACCTATATACGGTATTTCCATGCCGTTCCAAGCAAATTTCTACATGCCATCTCTAAACTTTCAAAATAAATTTTCCTTTTTGTGTGCTCGTACCGCTCATGAAACGGTAGGGGTGACCGATATTTTTTCATGCTAGATGTGTTATTCTCAAAATGAGTGTTTATTCACTTGTCATTGCATGAGAGTATGGCGGCAATAGGGATTCCTAGTCCCAAAATGAAAAAGGAAAAGTATTAACTTTATGTTGCCAAATAATAAATTCCTTGGAAAGTGTTGGTATGGAAGGCAACTGTGGATATGGCTTGCCATGCAGAGTGAAAGTTTGGTGGAAAAAGGAATAAACTTTATTTTATGTTTGGGAACTGCCTATGATGCATATAGTGTGGAAAGATATTGAATTTCTCAACATTTTCGTTGACAGGAAAGGCATGCCACTCAATATATATTTCTCTCTCAATTTAAATACTTGATCTCTAGCACCTCTACAAATCCCTACTTCCCTCTATGAAGGGCCTATCTATTTACTTTATGCAATTTTTATTTTTCAAATTTGAGTCTCCATCTTCTCTTATAAAGCACCAACTAGGGGGCACTATGATCGTACTTGAGCATTAGGTGTAGGCGTGTAGCTAATATTTGAGTGTGTATTGTGATGGGCTAGGGATAACTTGCTTTAGCATTGATATTTTGAAAGACATGGTTGCTTGTTGATATGCTTGAGTAGTAAAGTTTTCATGTCAATACTAGACTATTGCTTTGAGCCATATGAAAAGTCCAAATGTCCATGCTATAAAGAAAAGAATGTGATGAACATGTTAGGTACCATTCCACATCAAAAATTCTGTTTTTATCATTTACCTAATCGAGAACAAGTAGGAATTAAGCTTGGGGGTGCTGATACGTCTCCAATGTATCTATAATTTTTGCTTGTTCCATGCTGTTATATTATCATCCTTGGATGTTTTACCATAATTTTATTATGGCTTTATATCATTTTTGGGACTAACCTATTGAATTAGTGCCAAAGTGCCAGCTGCTGTTTTTGCTTGTTTTTTACTTCGCAGGAAATCAGTGCCAAATAAAGATGAAACACTGCAGGGATTTTTTTGGATTTTTTATGGACCAGAAGAAACTAGATGGGCCAAAGAACACTAGAAGTGGGGGGCCAAGGTGGCCAGCAGCCACATGGGCACGCTAGCGTGCCCTAGTGGGTGATGGGCTCCTCCGGAACCCACTCAATCGATAATCATTCCTACAAATTCCCAGAAAATCCAAAACCCTAGGGGAGTCGACGAAACACAATTCCAGCCGCCGCAAGTTCCAAAACCTTGAGATCCAATCTAGACACCATCACGGAGGGTGTTGGGGATATAACCCCATGGTAAGACCCGCACAGGTGGGGTCGGGTCATACCTGGTGGCTCATAATCAAGACCAATGAGGCAGGCCGAAGGACGTAGACCTGGCTATACGGCGGCTTACCTAGATGGGCCAAGACGAAGGCCCAGACAGAAGAAGGTATGAAGACTCGGGCGGTTAAAGCCGCCCGGAGACGGCTTGCCCAAGACGGTAAGGCGGCTCAAATACAGGATTGACTATGTTGTAAGAGTCGTTGCAGGACTCGTATAACCCAGGGCCTCGACCTCCTATATAAAGGCGAGACCTCGGGGTGGCTTAGATAGAAACCAATCAATCGAGAACTAGGTCAAATGAATCCGCTCCCTTGTAATTGATACTCCAATCAATACAACACATGCAGGACCTAGGCTTTTACCTCTTATTGAGGGCCAAACCTGGGTAAACTCGTGTCCCTTGTCTCGACAAACCCCTTCGAGCACCACCTTAGTGATGGCCTCGAATCAAAGTCTTCGGAGATCTGTCATGACAAAACCATGAAAGTTGGCGCCCACCGTGGGGCTTGCGCTCGGTGGTGTTGAATTCTCAAAGGGCTCTCTCCCAAGGATCAAGGGGTACACTGTTGGCAGGATGAACAAGAGTCACCATGGCCGAATCTACATCGATGACGCCGGCTAGGGCCCCGAGGCCGACTCAGTTGAGTACGGTTTCCGGGCTCTCTTCGGCGGAGTCCATGTCTTCATCGGCAAGATCGGTGGATCTAAGCCCGGGCCGGACATCTGCACCCACATCGTCGAGCCGGCTCGGCACGCGCAACCCGCCCAACACGAGTAATCTGTTTGTGCTAAACCAGGCAGGAAGCATGTCTTCATTGGCTTTACTCAAGGCATGGATCTTGAAGATTCTATGTCGCAGGAAACTCTCATCTGCTCAGAGGATGGATCTTCAAGCAGAGAGACGGAATCAATTTACCAGCTTCACAATGGCAGGTTCGGGGTCTACGTCGAGCCTTACCCCGAGTCAGAATATCACGAGCCGGAGGATTATAAGCCGCCGAGCCATGCAACCATCTTCATGGCGGGTTCAGCGCTGGCCTCGAGCAGCAGAGCCACCAACGCAACTGGATTGGGGGCTGGTAGGACGCCGGCTCAGGTTCTTCTGGATATGATGAACGAGCTTACAACCGTGATGGCAACCGAGGTCACGGCTGAAAATCAAGCGTCCCAGAACACGAAGATCGCGAGGCTGAAGGACCAGATGACCGAGGTCCAACAGGAGATCAATGCGCTAAAGGATCAGATGGATGCGGAGGTGGAGCGCCTTAGGGCGGATGCTTTTTGCCTAGAGCTAGAGCAGTAGTCTACAGCGGCAGTTCAATGGAGGAGGCATCAGTCCCGCTTCCCGGATCGGTATGAGGCCAGAAACCTTTTCAACACGCCAAGAATGGGATGGATAGCGGAAGTACCCGGAAGCAGACTGGCGGTTCAGCAGCTTAACCCGCCCCGACGGAACCAAACCCCGCCGATGTCTTTCCCAACACCGGTGGGTCATTATTCCAACCCAACAGAAAACATGGTGGCGGCAGCAACCCAGCTTGGTACAATTCCTATCCCGGATGAGGCGCCTTTCGCATAGGAGGTGCGGAACGCTATTGGCTACCTGCAGACGGCGATGGCCCAACAAGAGAAGTACACTTATAGCCGGAGTCACATGCATTCAACCCCCATCCCTAGCCGCAGCTATAGCCGTTGTTATGAATCACCTTTGGTTTCTAGCAGTGATCAACACCGGAACCTGCCGCAAGTTAACCAGGCGGCTCTGGATGCTCAGGCGCTAGTGGATTGGGCGAGAGCACAACAAGGGGCGGCAGCGGCGGCTCATCAAGAACCCGCAGACGTGCCTTCCATCTCGATAGGAGTAGGAATAACCTCCAGGGATGTGGAAGGGCCATGCTTAGCATTGGCTTTGCGGAATGAGCGGCTGCCGAAGGAATAACCCGAATAATTGTTATTTAGTGCCTGCGTTAAGCATGAACATTATATCTGGATCGTGTTTATTGCGAGACAGTTACTCATTTAAATCAGAGAATAAAGGTTGTTCTATTTATATGAGTAATATCTTTTATGGTCATGCACCCAATGTTAGGGGTTTATTTATATTGAATCTTGATAGTGATGACACACATGTTCATAACATTGATGCAAAAAGATGTAGACTTGATAATGATAGTACCACTTTCTTGAGGCACTGCTATTTAGGTCATATTGGTGTAAAACGCATGAGGAAGCTCCATGCTGATGGACTTTTGGAGTCACTTGATTTTGAATCACTTGACACATGTGAACCATGTCTCATGGGCAAGATGACTAATACGCCGTTCTCTGGAACAATGGAACGGGCGAGTGACTTATTGGAAATCATACATACTGATGTGTGCGGTCCAATGAATGTTACAACGCGTGGTGGATATCGTTATTTTCTCACCTTCACTGATGACTTATGTAGATATGGGTATATTTACTTGATGAAGCACAAGTCTGAAATGTTTGAAAAGTTCAAGCAATTTCAGAGTGAAGTTGAGAATCATTGTAACAAGAAGATTAAGTTCCTGCGATCTGATCGAGGAGGTGAATATCTGAGTTATGAGTTTGGCAGTCACTTAAGACAGTGTGGAATTGTTTCACAGTTGACACCGCCCGGAACACCACAGTGTAATGGTGTGTCCGAACATCGTAATAGAACCTTATTAGATACGGTGCGTTCTATGATGTCTCTTGCTGATTTGCCACTATCGTTTTGGGGTTATGCATTAGAGACAACTGCATTCACTTTAAATAGGGCACCATCAAAATCCGTTGAGACGATGCCATATGAACTGTGGTTTGGCAAGAAGCCAAAGTTGTCGTTTCTTAAAGTTTGGGGGTGTGATGCTTATGTCAAAAAGCTTCATCCTGAAAAGCTGGAACCCAAAGCGGAGAAATGCGTCTACATAGGATACCCGAAAGAGACAGTCAGGTATACCTTCTATCTCAGATCTGAAGGCAAAGTGTTTGTCCCTAAGAACAGAACATTTCTTGAGAAAGAGTTTCTCTCAAAAGAATTGAGTGGGAGGAAAATAGAGCTTGATGAGGTTATCGAACCTTTACTTCAACCAGAAAGTAGCACAGCGCAGAAAGATGTTTCTGTGGAACCTACGACGGTAGAAGAGGAAGTTAATTATGATGATCATGAAGCTTCAGATCAAGCTGCTATTGAACCTCGTAGGTCGACAAGGCCACGTACTACCCTGAGTGATACGGCAAGCCTGTCTTGGAGGTTATGTTATTGGACAACAATGAACCTACGAGCTATGAAGGAGCAGTGATAGGCCCGGATTCCGAGAAATGGTTAGAGGCCATGAAATCCGAGATGGGATCCATGTATGAAAAAAAGAATGGACTTTGGAAGTATAACCTGAAGGGCGAAAGGCCATTCAGAACAAATGGATCTTTAAGAAGAAGATAGACGCGGACGGTAATGTCACCATCTATAAAGCTCGACTTGTGGCAAAGGGTTTTTCACAAGTTCAAGGAGTTGACTACGAAGAGACTTTCTCTCCCGCAGCGATGCTTAAGTCTGTCAGAATCATGTTAGCAATACCTTCTTATTTCGACTATGAAATTTGGCAGATGGATGACAAAATAGCGTTCCTAAACGGTTTCCTTGAGGTAGAGTTGTATATGATGCAACCTGAAGGTTTTGTCGATCCAGAGAATGCTGACAAATTTTGCAAACTCCAGCGATCCATTTATGGACTGGTGCAAGCATCTCGGAGTTGGAATAAGCGCTTTGATGAGGTGATCAAAGTGTTTGAGTTTATACAAGTTTACGGAGAAGCTTGTATTTACAATAAAGTGAGTGGGAGCTCTATAGCATTTCTAGTATTGTATGTGGACGACATATTGCTGATTGGAAACAATATAGAAATGCTGGAAAGCGTGAAGGAATATTTGAACAAGAGTTTTTCAATGAAGGACTAGGAGAAGCTGCTTTCATATTAGGCATTAAGATCTATAGAGATAGATCGAGATGCTTAATAGCACTTTCACAAAGCACATACCTTGATAAAGTTTTGAAGAAGTTCAAAATGGAACAATCCAAGAAGGGGTTCTTGCCTGTGTTACAAGGTGTGAAGATGAGTAAGACTCAATGCCTAGTAACTGCAGAAGATAGAGAAAAGATGAGTAGCATCCCCTATGCTTCAGCCATAGGCTTTATCATGTATGCAATGTTGTGCACAAGACCCGATGTCAGCCTTGCCATAAGTATGGCCGGAAGGTTTCAAAGTGATCCTGGAATGGAGCACTGGCAAGCGGTCAAGAATATCCTTAAGTACCTGAAAAGGACTAAGGAAATGTTTCTCGTTTATGGAGGTGATGAAGAGCTCGTCGTAAAGGGTTACGTCGATGCAAGCTTTGACACTGATCCGGACGACTCTAAATCTCAAACCGGATACATATTTATTCTTAACGGGGGAGCGGTAAGCTGGTGCAGTTCCAAGCAAAGCGTGGTAGCTGGTCAGAGGCGATGAAGGAAGGTGTTTGCATGAAGTAGTTCATGACAAATCTTGGAGTAGTGCCCAGTGCACTGAATCCAATGAACCTGTTCTGTGACAACACTGGTGCCATTGCTCTGGCCAAGGAACCAAGGTTTCACAAGAGGACCAGACACATAAAGCGACGCTTCAACTCCATCCGCAATTACATCGTGGAGAAAGACATAAATATTTGCAAAGTGCGCACGGATCTGAATGTTGCAGACCCGTTGACTAAACCTCTTCCAAAGGCTAAACATGATCAACACCAGAACTGCATGGGTGTTCGATTCATTACAATGTAAATCATGTAGTGATGTGAACTAGATTATTGACTCTAGTGCAAGTGGGAGACTGTTGGAAATATGCCCTAGAGGCAATAAATAAAGTGGTTATTATTGTATTTCCTTGTTCATGATAATCGTTTATTATCCATGCTATAATTGTATTAGTTGGAAACATGGATACATGTGTGGATACATAGACAAACACAATGTCCTTAGTATGCCTCTAGTGAACTAGCTCATTGATCGAAAGATGGTTAAGGTTTCCTACCCATGGACATGAGATGTCATTTGATAATGGGATCTTATCATTAGGAGAATGATGTGATGGACAAGACCCAAACTACAAACGTAGCTTATGATCGTGTCAGTTTATTGCTACTGTTTTCTGCATGTCAAGTATATGTTCCTATGACCATGAGATCATGCAACTCATAGATATTGGAGGAGTGCCTTGTGTGTATCAAACGTCGCAACATAACTGATATGTGACTAAGTGTTAGTTACGGGGTCTTGTATTACGGAATGAGTAAAGAGACTTGCCAGTAACGAGGTTGAACTAGGTATGGAGATACCGATGATCGAATCTCGGGCAAGTAACATACCGAAGAACAAAGGGAACATCATACGGGATTAACTGAATCCTTGACATAGAGGTTCGACCGATAAAGATCTTCATAGAATATGTAGGAACCAATGTGGACATCTAGGTCGCGCCATTGGTTATTGATCGTAGATGTGTCTCGGTCATGTCTACGTAGTTCTCAAACCCGTAGGGTCTGCACACTTAAGGTTTAGTGATGTTTCGGTAGTATAGCTCTATGTATGGTGGTGACCGAAGGTTGTTCAGAGTCCTGGATGAGATTCCGGACGTCACGAGGAGCTCCAGAATGGTCTGGAGGTAAAGATTCATATATTGGAAGTCCTGTTTTGGTCACCGGAAAAGTTTCGGGCTCATCGGTTGTGTACCGGGAGTGCCGATAGTGTACCGGGAGACCTCCGGGAGGGGTATTTCGACCTCATGGGCTGTGGGAGAGTGAATATCAGCGATTTTTGGGCTGGTGGAAACTCCCACATAAGGCCCATGTGGCTGGAGGAATAAACCCTATAGGAAAAGGTGGAAAAAGGAAAAAAAGGAACGAATCCTAGTCCTACTAGGATTGGAGGAGAGTCCTCCAATCCTAGTTGGTTCGGCCGAAGCCCTTGGCTTGGGAAGCCAAGGCTGCCTCCTCTACTCCTATCCACTTATATATACTGGAGGTTTTAGGGTTTTTGCACTAGAATTTCAGCCACGTGCTACCCGTTCCTCCAGTGCATAGTTTCTCCTCTAGATCGGATTTCTGCAGTGCTTAGGCGAAGCCCTGCCGGAATTGCTCCACCACCATCGCTTGAGCACCGTCAGGCTGCCGGAAGACTCTTCTTCCTCTCCACTCCTTCTTGCTGGATCAAGACGGTGGAGATCGTCATCAAGTTGTACGTGTGCTGAACGCGGAGGTGCCGTCCGTTCGGTGCTAGATCGGAAGGATCATGATCAAGTTTGTGGGACGGATCATGATCAAGTTCGTGGGATGGATCGTGATGGGATTGCGGGAAAGATCATGATTGGATCACGGGACGGATCGTGATTGGATCGCGGGACGCACTGTGATTTGGATCGTGAAGACGTTTGACTACACCAACCGCGTTTCTTAACGCTTCCCGCTTAGCGATCTACAAGGGTATGTAGATCCACTCTCCCTCTCGTAGATGCTCATCACCATGGATAGATCTGCGTGTGCGTAGGAAATTTTTTGTTTCCTATGCAACGTTCCCCAACAGGGTTATCCCACTGCAGGATCAATTTGTTCAGCTTGATGGCGGGTCATCCCATGGGGGGTTTTCGACCTCCTCGATCTGAAGATTGTCCACGTCCTAGTTGAAGTTTGTTAATGCTTCAAATTGGGCCTCGTCAAAGAGGGGACACGGGTCAATTTCAGGGGCAAAGAGGTGCTTACGGCATGTAGGAGTTAAGTCCCTGGCTTCAAAGGTTGGGCAGCGCACTCGTTTGTTGTCAGCATTGTAAGCCGCCTGGTAAGTAGACAGATCAACTTCCTCCGCCAGTACTGATGCAACTATCCTGGAGGCCTTCATACAACGGGCGTGGTTAGCTTCTATGAACTCTGAGCCATCGTCTTTCTTGGACGGAAAGCCATCCATCATCTCTTCAGTAGTCAACTATGGGGCAAAGGCCAAATCCCGGCTTACCGCAACAATTGCTCCCGTCTGAGAGGCTGATCATTTGAGCTCTTAGATTTTCTTTGGCTGGGTTGATAAGAGCTCTATGACTCCTTTCATGAATTTGGGGATGCTTTCCTTATTCAGCATTGCTCTGATAGTGCAAAGGGTCTCGCAGTACAACTGCTCTGACAAGGTATATACAACTTTCAGCTGCAACGGGCTGTTGGCACCGAGTTGGCGGCTTCTTTGACCTGCAAAGACGGGTTTCGCGTTATAAGCCGCCTGCGCAGTCTTTCAAGCAAGGAAATTGGCTGAGTATTCAGTACTGACTAAATATAGTAGCAGTCATCTTCAAGATATGACGCTTCAGGGTCTACAACTCGTCTGATACAAGCTTGAGCCGCTAGTCAGCTTCATCTGCACGTTTTGCATGGGCAGTTTGATCCCCTTCAGCGGTCTTCTTGAAAGCAGCAAAGTCAGATCGAACCTTTGCAAGCTCTTTGGTGGCAAGCCGACACTTCTCCTCTGCTTCATCCCGAGAGGTTTGCTGGGAAGCAAGATTGCCCTTTAAGTCGGTCAGATCAGACTCAGCCTTGCTCAAAGCTTCCTGTGACATACAAAAACAAAGTTGCCCAGGAGGGGTAAGTCACCAGGTTAAAATATTAGCATATGATCGGCTAAGGGAATATAATGCAAGTCTCAAGCAGATTGCAAGCAATATACTCGACACTTGGGGGCTAATGTCCGTTCGCTCTCCTTGTGTTCGAGTAAGTTCCGGCTCATCTTCATCAAGTTAAGCCGACACTTGGGGGCTACATATGGCTCTCCGTTCAAGTAAGTTCCAGATCATCTTCATCAAGTTAAGCCAGCACTTGGGGGGCTACATCGACGCTTTCCAAGTCTATAGTGAAGTTCCGGCTCATTATATCTATACTGACCCGGACTTGGGGGCTACCATTAATAAACTCGTCAAATCTGAGTACCGGCCTAATGTATACATATTAAGCCGATACTTGGGGGCTACAGGCTAAGTTGCTCTCGTTATGACATGGACTGGAAGACCCAGTTTACCATTTGCAATACTAAACCAGCTCTTGGGGGCTACATAAGGGTATAAGGGAAGGCAGGAGTACCTCATATTTTTTCTTCACCAAACCGACAAGTTTGAGCTCCATGTTCCGGCTTGTGGAGAGGCGGTCCAGATAACCAGCATGTAACTCGTCTGCAGTTAACTTCTCCAGCACGAGGAATTCAAAGTCCAGTTGATCAGGCGAAGAAGCTTCAGCCTTGTCAGTGTGCTTTGTCAACACATGGGGTTTGGGAGATTGAAAGCCAGTCCCAGTAATGATGACGTCCAGAAGAACTGGATCTTCGATGGCTGTTGAAGGGCTGGGCGGCTTAGAATTGGCCCTTGGAGGACTATCAGTTGCCATCTCATTGGCCACCGTCTCAAAGGACCGATGAGTATCTTCTAGCGCACTCTTCGTAGTTTCAGAGGGCTCAACATATTTTACAGGAGAGTCCGGCTTAGCAGCTTCCGGCTCTTGGGCAGTAGGGGCAGAGGTAGACCCACCAGTCTTCCTTCATTTTGCTTGAGCCCTAGAAAACACAGAATATTATTATATAAAGGTCAAGGATGGCAAAGGGATATGGTGTAGACACAAAGATACGTACTCCGGGTTGATCTTCAGCGACGGCAACTTAGTCGCTCTAGAGTCGCCTAACGATGGGTGCGTTTCCTAAAGGTAGTTAAGGCAATATAAAATAGAGTAAGGTTATAATGCAAGGTTGACAAAGTTGAACTTAGTTACAAGAGTACCTCAGCCGGCCGTTTCCGTTGAGCCAGAGAATTGGATAACCTGGCTACAAGATCTTCAGAGCCGACACTACGAGTTTGGTGTTGGGAGGTTTGTTGTTGCTTTTTCAAAAGAAAATTGGGGTCTAAATGAGCAAGAGGACGAGAAAATGGGACTTTTAAGATGACCCACTGTATCTTATTTGGTGGAAGGTGTTCTGAGTCAGATGATATATAGGTTACCTCAGGAGCATTGGCATGGCTTGTCTCGGATTCCTCCTTTGAATAAATTATTGTCAATAAGGCACATGAAGAGACAGCCAAGAGAGTCCAGTTCTACCTCCGATTCATCAACCTCAAGCTGCTCTTGAACAACATCCTTCTTCTTACGGCCGCCAACTTTCACCTGAGTTTTCTTCTTCGCGGGAGGAGTATATTTTTTCTTCCAGAAGCTGGAGTTATCCTAAAAGTGAGAGTCGCCGTAAAAGGTTAAAGGTTGCTATATAGATGCAGTTAACACGGAGGTAAAAGAGATTTGAGAGCCGTCCTTACATCTAGGGTTGGATTGGCGGCACAGAAGGACTGTAACCCGACGGTATGACAAGCTTCTTTGGACTCACGGCAAAGTCCCTTGATGGCAGAAACAATGTTCTCTTCAGTTGGAGTGGTGTTATTGAAGCAAAGAGGGTCATCTGAGTCGCCTGTGTATTCACACATAAGACGGTCCCGCCGGCTCAGTGGCATGAGCTTCCAGGAGATCCAACAGCGAGTTAAATCAATTCATGTCAGGCCGTTTGCTAGGAGGGCTCTGATCTTGCCGAAAGCCGACGCAAACTTCGCTCGTGCTGAGGCTGACATTCGGTCTAGATGTTCGGTCGTGGTGCAGAGCTGGGTAGGACGGTAACTCGGCAATGGATGCTCTCCCTCTGGAGAAGTGTCTTTGCAATAAAAACAAGTTCTATTCCAATCCTTTGGGATGACTTGGCATTCGAACAGCTGGAAAAGCCATATCCCGTCTCCTTTGGATGGAGACTCCGCCAAGTTATAAGCTTGGGCCAGCCGCCACTTCCATTTGGCAATTGACATAAAAGAAGTCGCGGAAGAGATCCACGGACGGCTCTTCTTGTAAGTAAACCTTGCAAAGGACTTGGAGGTTGCATAAATTGGAGACAGAGTTGGGCGCAATGTCCTGAGGATGCAGCTTGAAGAAATGGAGGACATCTCGAAAATTTTTAGACCCGAGCAGGCTGAAACCGCGCACAAGATGGTCAACAAAGATGACAATTTCACCCTCTTGAGGGATGGGTTTCTTCTCTTGACCCGGAACCCGCCAATGAACAATACTCTGAGCCGACAAAGTTCCCGCCTCTACAAAATCCTGCAAGAATTCTTCGGAGACCACAGAGCCGACCCAATTGCAAGAAGAGGACGGCCGAGACATGACGCCGGGTTAAGGTTTTGAAAGGTAGCGGTACGTGGTAGGTAAGAAAGTGATAGACCGCTAAGGCGACTGGTGAATTTAAGCACTATGATGTTGAGCCGCCATTAAAGTTTATTGGAAGAGCCGGAAGTTTGGCGGTGGATTAAGGTGGACAAGGCTGAGATGCAAAAAATCGCTAAGGGCCTATAAACAGGTTTTACGAGGAAAACTAAAGCTGCAAGATCTACGAGCAAGGGAAAAATCAGATTTATTTTAACCAAGTGAGGAACTAGGGAAGAACAAACAAGTTTAAACGTGGAAAGGGGAAACAACTACAACTCTATGTTGGGCTGTTGGTGATTCTACACGACCTGCCGTAGTAGGAAGACAAACATTGCGAGATCTACGGAGTTACTCATTGGTTGGCATTGCGGAAATATCTTGCGCATTAATGGGACTGATGAACTTGATGGGCTTGAAGTACTTGCTGAAAATATGCCCTAGAGGCAATAATAAATTAGTTATTATCATATTTCCTAGTTCATGATAATCGTTTATTATCCATGCTATAATTGTATTGATCAGAGACTTAGATGCATGTGTGGATACATAGACAAAACCATGTCCCTAATATGCCTACAATAGACTGGCTCGTTGATTAAAGATTGTTGAGGTTTCCTAGCCATGGACATGAGATGTCATTTGATAACGGGATCACATCATTTGGAGAATGGTGTGATGGAGAAGACCCAAACTACAAACGTAGCATATGATCATGTCAGTTTATTGCTATTGTTTTCTCCATGTCAAGTATTTGTTCCTACGACCATGAGATCATGCAACTCACTGACACCGGAGGAGTGCCTTGTGTGTATCAAACGTCGCAACGTAACTAGGTGACTATAAAGGTACTCTATAGGTATCTCCGAGGGTGTCTGTTGGGTTGGCATGGATCAAGACTGGGATTTGTTACTCCGTGTGACGGAGAGGTATCTCAAGGCCCACTCGGTAATACTACATCACAACAAGCCTTGCAACCAATGTGACTAAGTGTTAGTCACAGGATCTTGTATTACGGAATGAGTAAAGAGACTTGCCGGTAATGAGGTTGAACTAGGTATGGAGATACCGACGATCGAATCTCGGGCAAGTAACATACCGAAGAACAAAGGGAACATCATACGGGATTAACTGAATCCTTGACATAGAGGTTTGACTGATAAAGATCTTTGTAGAATATGTAGGAATATGGGCATCCAGGTCCCTCTATTGGTTATTGACCGTAGAGGTGTCTCGATCATGTCTACATAGTTCTCGAACCCGCAGGGTCTGCACACTTAAGGTTTGGTGACGTTTCGGTAGTATAGAGTTATGTATGGTGGTGACCGAAGGTTGTTAGGAGTCCCAAATGAGATCCCGAACATCACGAGGAGCTCCGGAATGGTTCGCAGGTAAATATTGATATATAGGAAGTCCTATTTTGGTCGGCGGAAAAGTTTTGAGCTCATCGGCAGTGTACCGAGAGTGTCGGTGGTGTACCGGGAGACCATCGGGAGGGGTATTTCAACCCAAGAGGCTACATGGGCTATGGGAGGATGAATACCAGCCCTTAGTGGGCTGGAGGAAGTCCCACAAAGGGCCCATGTGGCTGGGAAGAAAAAGCCCAAAGGGGAAAAGGTGGAAAAAGGCAAAAGGGCTAAATTAGGAAGGAGTGCTAATCCTACTAGGAGTGGAGGAGGAGGACTCCTCCCCCCTGGTTCGGCCGACCCAAGGGCTGGCTCCTTGGGAGCCAAGCCTCCTCCTCCTCTCCTCCTATATATACTAGAGGTTTTTAGGGTTTTGGCACAAGATTTTCAGCCACGTGCTACCCGTTCCTCTACTTCATAGTTTCTCCTCTAGACCGGTTTTCTACAGTGCTTAGGCGAAGCCCTGCCGGGATTGCTCCACCACCATCACCGCAGCACCGTCATGCTGCTGGAGAACTCGTCTACCTCTCCGCTCCCTCTTGCTGGATCAAGAAAGCGGAGATCGTCATCAAGCTATACGTCTGCTGAACGCGGAGGTGTCGTCCGTTCGGCGCTAGATCGAAAGGACCGTGATCAAGATCGTGACACGGGTCGTGATGAGTTTGTGGGACGGATCATGATGAGTTCGCGGGACGGATCGTGATTGGATCACGAGACGGATCGTGACGAAATCTTGGGATGCTCGGCGATTTGGATCGCGAAGACGTTCGACTACACCAACCGCGTTTCTTAACGCTTCCTGCTTAGCGATCTAGAAGGGTATGTAGATCCACTCTCCCTCTTGTAGATGCTCATCACCATGGATAGATCTTGCGTGTGCGTACGAAAAATTTGGTTTCCCATTTAACGTTCCCCAACAGTACTAAGCTACGGATCTAATGAGGGAAGAAAGATATACCAGAAGGGACGCGGCAGACACGGCCGAGAATCTGGTCTGTTCAGGTTGATGCAGCGGCCTGGGTTGATGACGGTGATGGAGCTTCACCAGCTCGACGAAGCTCGGGGGCGATGGCGTCGAGAGGAAGAAGAAGAATTGGAGGCGGCGGAGGAAATTGAGAGGACCCCTCGTGGTCCTATTTAAGAGACTGGAAGGCCAAACGGGCGCGGGAATCAAGGCAGCAGAAACTGATTGAGGGAGACGGACCCTCGATTTTCGGCTCGATAGTTTTAATGAAAGATCTGTTACGGATGTCACGGAAGCTTTTTGACATATTCGATATGACATCACGGCGGGTTATGTATTTTATTTTCAAGCGATGGAGTGTGAGACTCACTACCAAGTGAGTTTCAAGATTGGCACGAGGAGGCTCAAATCAACCTGGGGCCTAATGTTGGGGATATAACCCCGTGGTAAGACCCGCTCAGGTGGGGCCGGGTCATACCTGGCGGCACATAATCAAGAATAATGAGGCGGGCCGAATGACGTAGACCTAGCTATACGGTGGCTTACCAGGATGGGCCAAGACGAAGACCCAGACAGAAAAGGTATGAAGACTCGGGCGGTTAAAGCCGCCCGGAGACGGCTTACCCAAGACGGCAAGGCGGCTTAGGGATAGTATTGACTACGTTGTACAAGTCGGAAGACCAAGAGCCATCATCAAGAGCCCAATGAGCAGACGCTGGCTTAATGGCCCTTAATAGCTTTTACTACGTATGTTACCTGTAACGTACGACTTTACACCCCACGACCAGACCCATTGATGCGGGGCCATTCTGAGGGGCAGTGAACTCTATATAAGCCGCCCCTCCCCTCCTGCACAAGGGTTAAGAAAACTATTGTAATATCTACATTCCACTTGACATAAAGCTCCTGAGCACTAAGACGTAGGGCTATTTTCTCCACGAGAGGGGCCTGAACTCATACATCTGTGTGTACACCCTCGCCGTAGCTAGGACTCTACCCTCTCCATTCGTACCCATACCATCTACCGTCAGGCTTGTTCCAACGACAGTTGGCGCCCACTGTGGGGCAGGCGTCTTAGCGACCTCCGGCGAGGTTGCGTTTTTCATCCTTCAACATGTCTTCCGGCGGTGTTTTTGCTCTCGGCCACGAGATCCGTTTCGGAGCACTCACTTTCATCGCCGACGATTCGGCATGGCTCCAGGAGGCGCCTCTCGATGTCGAGGCGCTCCCGGTCTGTGGGGCCGTGCATTTCCGCACGAGTCCGTGTGGCGTGTTGCTGCGTCAGCCGTCGACCCCTTACGCATCGGCTCCTCTTGCCGTTTGCGGTCGCAAGCGGTTTGGCCGCTCACGACTCCAGCGGTTGGTCGAACACGCAGTGGCGCATCAAGCTTCTTTGCAGGTTGCAGCACTCGAACCTACCGAGTCCCTTCATGGCATGTTCGAGTCGGATTCCGATCCGTCTGACGTGCCTTCCGAGTGCGAGAGCTGTGATCCGGCAGCGGAGGTCTTGATGGCGGGCTCTCATTAGAGCTCACCGCCTGGTTTTGGTCGTGGCAAGCACGAGGTTGGTGGCCCGTCGAACATGCAGTCGTGTCGCGATGAGAAGGTCCTTCATACCCCCATCGTCGGCGCGACCGCCAAGGCCCGGGCTTTGGAGGCCGCGCGCGTTCGTCTAGAAGAGCTCCAGGCAAAGATCGACGAGCCCGCTCGTCCACGCCCATCGCGCCCCAGTCGACGTCAGCGACAACCGTTCCCGACTGGATCTCACGATGGCGTCGAGGTATACCGAACTCCCGTGCTTAATGTTGCTACTGCCGCTAGGATAGCAGATTCCATTCAGCCGTCCCGGTCAGAGGCTGGTAGAGGGCTGTTGCAGATCAGAGCACTGTTAGATGCAGCACAGCGCCAAAATTCAGCAGTTTCTCAGTCTCGTCACAACATACACAGCAATTCACCCAAGGCAGAGACCATTCAGTCGGCACATAGTCCTGGGTCGCCCATGCTTCGTCGAGGCGGCGGTTATCATGAAGGGCAAGACAGATATCAGCACCACCGCGAAGACCACCATCAAGTGCCCACTCCTCCGCGGAGTGGTCCGTACGCGTCCCGGCGCCAGGACGACAGGCACTCCTTTGGTGACAAGAGGGACACGGACTTTGATGCCCGCGCATACCTTCTTCAGAAGCGGATTGACAAGAGTAGAGCCTACAAAGAAGGACACGACAGAGATGTCCTGAGTGGTAGCTCGACTACAGTGTCTGGTCCAGAGTGTTTTAGCAGAGTTATACGTTCTGTGGAGATTCCCCCCAACTTCACAATGGCGGCGAGGATCGTAAAGTTTTCTAGTGAAACAAAGCCAGAGTCTTGGCTTGATGATTATCGAGTGGCTGCGCAGATTGGCGACGGGAATGACAATGTCGCAATGAAGCACCTGCCTCTTATGTTGGATGGTCCAGCTCGAGCTTGGTTGAATCGTTTGGCTCCTTCCAGCATTCATTGTTGGGAAGATCTTGCCCGAGTGTTTGTCCGGACCTTCAAGGGAACTTGCAAGCGCCCCGCAGGTCTGGTCGACTTACAGCACTGCGTCTAGAAGCCCAGCAAAACCTTAAGAGACTATATTCAGCGATGGTCCACCCTGCATCATACGGTGGAAAATGTGTCGGAACACCAAGCTGTTTGTGCCTTCAAGGCTGGTGTGAGATACATAGAGATGTACTTGAAGTTCAGGCGCACTGGTGGCATTTCACTCGGCAAGATGATGGAAATTGCCACTCGCTACACCAATGGCGAGGAAGAAGACCGCCTCCGTAGCGGCAAAGGAAAAGCGGTCGCCAACGAGTGTGGCGGCGGTAACAATAGGAAACAAAGCGGAAGGCTGAAGACCCAGTTTCGGCAGAGGCAGCAGCACTGGTCACTCAGTTGAAAAACTAGGGCAAGGCCAAAGCTCAGTATGCCCCTAAGAAGTGGAAGGGTTAGCCAGGAACCGATATCTTGGATCAGCCGTGTGTGATTCACACGAAGAAAGATGTAGAAGGCAACCTGATTTTTCCCAAGCACACCACTCGACAGTATCGAACCCTCATCCTGTAGTTCAAGGGAGACCAGTCGAGTGGAAGTCTCCTGAAAATGAAGATGAAGATGAAGAAAAGGAAACATTCCCGGATGTCACTACTACACTGGTGATCTTTGCTGAAGTCAAGAGCCAGAGTCGTCTGAAAGTCATAAATAGAGAGATCAACATGGCTGTGCCAGACACCCCCACCTACCTCAAATGGTCTCAGTATGCGGTCACATTCGACCAGACTAACCATCCTGCCCGTGTGGCCACACCCAGTCGACAGGCTCTGGTAGTTGATCCGGTGGTGTAGGGGACTCAACTTAGAAAGGTCCTCATGGATGGCGGCAGCGGCCTGAACATTCATTATGCGGATACCGTGAAGGGCATGGGCATTCCTATGTCCCGTCTCAGCGAAAGCAGCATGCATTTCCATGGGGTCATCCCAGGAAAGAAGGCCAAGTCACTTGGCGAGATAGCATTGGATGTGGCATTCGGAGATAGCAAAAATTTCCGAAAAGAAAAGTTGACGTTTGAAGTCGTGGTTTTCAAGAGTGCTTACCATGCCATTTTCGGTCGACCCACTGATGCACGTTTCATGGCCCGACCATGTTACGTGTATCTCAAGCTGAAAATGCCGGGACCTAAGGGCGTGATCACGGTAACTGGCAATCGATAGCGGGCCGAAGAGTGTCTCCAGCAAGGGTGCAAGATCGCCGATCAACAGATGGCCATGGTCGAGCTGGAGTAGTACAAGAAAACCACTGACCCTGCTGATTTGCTCCACACAAAAAAGCCTGCTTCTGAGTCGGCTTTTCAGTCAGCAGGAGAAGTGAAGAAGATGCACATCCACCCGACGGATCCAACCGCTGCCCCGACGAATATCTCGACAACACTCGATAGCAAATAGGAAGCCGAGCTCATCCAGTTCCTCCATGAGAACTGGGATATCTTTGCATGGATGCCTGCTAACATGCCGGGAATTCCCAGGGAGCTGGCCGAGCATCGTCTGTGAGTGGATCCAAAGGCCAAGCCCGTCAGGGAGCATTTGCGTCGATCCGTAGCTGAGAAGCGCAAAGCAATCAGAGAAGAAGTGGCCCGTCTCTTGCAAGCCAAGTTCATTCGGGAGATTTACCACTCCGAGTGGCTCTCAAATGTTGTGATGGTGCCCAAGAAAGATAAGTCGTTGCACATGTGCATTGACTTCAAACATCTTAATAAGGTGTGTCGTAAAGACCATTTTCCGCTCCCCCGCATAGATCAGATTGTTGACTCGACAGCGGGGTGCGAGCGATTATCGTTTTTGGATGCCTATTCTGGGTACCATCAGATCCGTCTGTTTGGCCCAGATGAAATAAAAACAGCCTTCATCACCCCGTTTGGGTGTTTCTGCTACATCACCATGCCTTTTGGTCTCAAGAATGTCGGCGCTACTTTTATGCGCATGATTCAGAAATGTTTAGTCGACCAGATCCCTCGGAATGTCGAGGCGTACATGGACGATATAGTGGTCAAGTCCCGCAAAGGTTCCGACCTGCTAGCTGACTTGGCTGAGACATTCGCCAATCTGAGGCAATTCGACATAAAGTTGAATCCGGCCAAATGTACCTTTGGTGTCCCTGGCGGCAAGTTACTGGGTTTTCTCGTTTCCAAACGGGGAATTGATGTCAATCCCGAAAAGATCAGTGCCATTACCCGTATGAAGATTCCCGTGCGAGTGCAGATGTTCAGAAGCTCACAGGTTGCTTGGCGGCATTGAGTCAATTCATTTCTCGTCTTGGTGAGAAGGCTCTGCCCTTGTATCAGTTGATGAACAAATCAGACACATTCGACTGGACTCCTGAAGCCGAAGCAGCGTTTGTTGAGCTCAAAGCCCTGCTGTCCACCCAGCCGGTGCTTGCCGCTCCTGCCAGCAAAGAGCCTTTGCTCCTGTACATCGCGGCGACAAATTAGGTCGTCAGTACAGTGCTGACTGTCAAGCGAGAAGAGGAAGGCAAAGCCTATAAGGTTCAGCGGCCAGTCTATTATGTCTCGGAAGTTTTGTCCCCCTCAAAGCAGAGATATCCTCATTACCAGAAGCTGGTGTATGGTATTTACTTATCAGCGAAGAAGGTGGCACATTATTTCCAAGACCATTCGATCTCAGTCGTCAGTGATGCACCTTTGTCAGAGATTTTCAATAATCGCGACGCATCAGGTCGAGTGGCTAAATGGGCAATTGAGCTGGAACACTTCGACATCAGATTCGAGGCCAAGAAGGCAATCTAGTCCCAAGCATTGGCGGATTTTATGGCCGAGTGGATCGAACAACAAGAGCCTATCCAAGTTCACTCGGCGCATTGGACAATGTTCTTCGACGGCTCCAAAATGTTGAATGGGTCCGGTGCTGGCGTTGTTCTGATATCCCCCAGAGGCAACAAGCTCAGCTATGTCTTGCAAATTCACTTTGATTCCTCCAACAATGAGGCCAAGTATGAAGCTCTTTTGTATGGGTTGCGCATGGCTATCTCGCTCGGCGTCAAGCGCTTGATGGTTTATGGTGGCTCAGATTTGGTGGTGAATCAAGTGATGAAAAAGTGGGATGTTAGAAACCCTGCTATGTCTAGATACTGCAATGCAGTCCAGAAGCTAGAGAAGAAATTTGAAGGACTGGAACTTCACCATGTTCCTCGACTGAAAAATTAGGCAGCTGATGAGCTATCCAAGATTGGTTCCACTCGACGGCCTGTCCCCAGAGGAATGTTCCTGGAGCATTTGCACACTCCTTCGATTCAAGAGGATCCCTTCACTAAAGAGCCCCCACAAACCTTAACCTCCCCTGACTCGACTTAAGTCGATGTTCCTGTTGTGATTGACCTGATCATGGAGGTGCTAGTTATCATTCCCGACTGGACTATACCGTACATAGCCTATATCCTCAGATAGGAGCTTCCTAAAGATGAAGCAGAGGCTCGCAGATATGCGCAGGTCCAAAGTTTTCACTGTGATGGGTGATCAGCTTTTCAGAGAAATTGTGTCTGGTGTCACGTAGCACTGCATTTCGCCCGAGGAAGGTCGAAAGATTCTAGATGAAATCCACTCAGGAACTTGTGGACACCATGCGTCTTCAAGGGCAATCCTCTCTAAAACATACCGAGCGGGTTTTATTGGCCACGGGCTAATGAAATGGCTAAGGAAATTGTTGATCATTGCGAAGGATGTCAGTTCTATGCAAACCTGTCACACAAGCCAGCGTCTGCTCTGAAGACAATTCCACTCGCCTGGCCATTTGCGGTTTGGGGGCTCGACATGGTTGGTCCTTTCCGACCCGGAAAAGGGGGATTCACCCACCTGTTGGTAGCAGTCAACAAGTTCACCAAGTGGATTGAAGCCAAGCCCATCAAGAAGCTGAATTCCCGCACGGCGGTCATGTTCATGAGGGAGATCATTATCCGGTTCGGCATTCCCCACAACATCATCACAGACAATGGCACTAATTTTGACTTGGAAGAATTCAGGAGATTCTGTAACTCCCAAGGCACACGAGTGGATTACGCTTCCGTTGCACATCCTCAAACCAATGGGCAAGTTGAGCGGGCTAACGGTCTCATTCTGCAAGGTCTGAAGCCTCATCTCATGCGCGATTTGGATCATGCCGCTGGTGCGTGGGTAACTGAGCTCCCGTCTGTTTTGTGGGGGTTGAGGACAACACCTAATCGGTCGACTGGACGAACTCCTTTCTTCCTTATCTATGGGGCTGAAGCTATACTGCCGAGTGACTTGGCCCACAACTCTCCTCGAGTGGAGTTGTATTCTGAGGCTGAAGCCGAGCGGGCCAGGCAAGATGGGGTAGATCTTCTTGAAGAAGAGCGTGAGATGGCTCTAATCCGGACCACAGCCTATCAGCAAGACTTGCGGCGCTTCCATGCAAGGAATGTCAGAAGCCGAGCATTCCATGAAGGAGATTTGGTGCTCCGAGTGAATCAACACCGACCTCACAAGCTAGCTCCTGCATGGGAAGGCGCTTTTGTAGTCACCAAGGTGCTAAACAATGGAGCCTATCACTTATAATATCTCATGATGCAGATGGATGAGCCACGAGCTTGGAATGCAGACATGCTTTGACGTTTTTACACTTGAGACATTAGTTTTCTCATGTAATAAGAGTTCTTCATCAATGTAATTTGTGTCTCTGCAATTAATACATCGTCGATTCCAACCATGCAGTTATTTACTTGGGGATACTCCGAGCGACGAGCAATCCTGGCACTCAGGGACTTAGCTGCGAAACATGTTTCACCTAAGTTAAAAACCCTGCCGGGTGGATAGCAGTCCATTCACTCGATGGCCTATTCGCGAATCCGTCTTCGCTTAGGTTCAATATATATATATATATACATATATATATATAACTCGTCGAGACGATGGTAATCCATTCATTCGACAACTTAGATGCGAATTGACATTCGCCTAAGTTCAAAATACTCCGAGTGATGAGCGATCCTCACGCTCGGGGGCTTAGCTACGAATACAATTCGCCTAAGTTAAAAAACTCATCGAGACGATGGTAATCCATTCACTCGATAGCTCAGATGCAAATCGACATTCGCCTAAGTTAAAAATACTCCGAGTGATGAGCGATCCTCACGCTCGGGGGCTTCGCTGCGAATACAATTCGCCTAAGTTAATAAACTTGTCGAGACGATGGTAATCCATTCACTCGACAGCTTAGATGCGAATGGACATTCGCCTAAGTTCAAAATACTTTGAGTGATGAGCGATCCTCACGCTTCGGGGCTTAGCTGCGAATACAATTCGCCTAAGTTAAAAAACTCGTCGAGACGATGGTAATCCATTCACTCAACAGCTTAGATGCGAATCGACATTCGCCTAAGTTCAAAATACTCCGAGTGATGAGCGATCCTCATGCTCGAGGGCTGAGCTGCGAATACAATTCGCCTAAGTTAAAAAACTCATCGACTAGATCATAATCCATCCACTCAACAGCTTAGCTGCGATTCGACATTCGCCTAAGTTGAAAATACTCCGAGTGATGAGCGATCCTCACGCTCGGGGGCTTAGCTGCGAATACAATTCGCCTAAGTTAAAAAAAACTCGTCGACTGGATCGTAATCCATCCACTCGACAGCTTAGCTGCGATTCGACATTCGCCTAAGTTCAAAATACTCCGAGTGATGAGCGATCCTCACGCTCAGGGGCTTAGCTGCGAATACAATTTGCCTAAGTTAAAAAAACTCGTCGAGACAATGGTAATCCATTCACTCGACAGCTTAGATGCGAATCGACATTCGCCTAACTTCGAAATTTCCAAGTGATGAGCGATCCTCACGCTCGGGGGCTTAGCTACGAATACAATTCGCCTAAGTTAAAAAAACTCGTCGATTGGATCGTAATCCATCCACTCGACAGCTTAACTGCGATTCGACATTCCCGTAAGTTCAAAATACTCCGAGTGATGAGCAATCCTCTCGCTCGGGGGCTTAGCTGCGTATACATTTCACCTAAGTTAAAACCTCGTCGAGGCGATAGTAATCCATTCACTCGACATCTTAGATGCGAATCGACATTCGCCTAAGTTCAAAATACTCCAAGTGATGAGCGATCCTCACACTCGGGGGCTTAGCTGTGAATACATTTCGCCTAAGTTAAAAACCTCCTCGAGGCGATGGTAATCAATTCACTCGACAGCTTAGATGCGAATCGACATTCGCCAAAGTTCAAAATACTCCGAGTGATGAGCGATCCTCACACTCGGGGGCTTAGCCATGAATACATTTCGCCTAAGTAAAAAACAAAAGCAGTCGAACAGACGATTGAAAGCCAAAGCGCGAGCAAAATCCAAAGGATAAAACCACGAATAAACGTCTTATGCAGAAGCAAATGTGCTCAGGCCTAAGGCCTGAATAAAGTTTTAAGGGATACAGTTCCACTTGGCATACCGAGGCAAATTTAATTGTTTTTTCCAAAGACTCAAGTTTCTAGGCAGGCGAGGGACTGGCGGGCTCGACAAAAGTATCCAGGTCGATGTCGTCGGCGATTCTGGTGGTCGCCTCGATGAAGGTTTCCATGAAGTCCTCGAACTAGAGTTTCTTCGTGTTTACCACTTGGAGCTCCTTCAGCTTCTCCTCCCTCAAGTCCCTACAATGGACCCTAACTAGAGACAACGCCACGTCGGCCCCGCAACGAGCAATAGATTTTTTTCCAAGTTTGCACTCGACTGGGAAGTTTGTTCAGGCGAGCCATCATGGAGTTGAGGTCAAGCTAAAGAGTGTCCTCAGGCCATAGCTCCTTGTCGATTCTTTCCATGACTGATTCCAGTCAAGCGATATAGGCCTGGGCACCCTAGAGCTGAAATTTAAGCCGCAACATGTTCATCGCCACCACATCAGCAACTGGCGACTTGGTGGGGTCAAGCATGGGCTCAACCTCCTTTGTTTCCTTTTCAAAGTCATGGCATAATTCTGTTGAAGAAGGGGAATCGGTGAACTGCAACCCTCAAAAATTTATTGCAAATGTCAGTCGACAACAAATACTCACCATCGAGCAGAAGATACATCTTCCTCGAGAATTCGCCCAGATGCCTCTCCAGGCCATTACTCCTCTTGGTTAGTTGCTCGGCCTTCAAGACAAGATCTGCACGCTCCTTCTTCAGCTTGGCGTTCTCCTCTTCCAGCTTCTGGACGGCCGCCAACTTTTCCTCTGTAGCTTCAGTTTTGTCCTTGGCCACTTGTTGTTCGTCAACAAGTGCTTTGTCCTTCTCCTCCAGTGCCCTCTTCATGGAATCTAAAGAAAAAACATTGTTGAGTCACGCTTGGAGTCGACGGTTTTCATTGCGCACGTCTGTTCGAGCGAGAGCACTTGGTTCAAAACAAGAAAAGGGGAAGATGGGAATGCTGATAGTCGGCACTTATTACCTCCCAGAGACTTCAGCTCAGCTCGTGCTCGCTCCAGGGCGTTGTTGGCAACCGCCAAGTCCACCTGCAATTGGTTCTTCTCCTCCTCCATCTCCTTGTACTGTGTCCCAAGTTCGCAAGCCGTCTGGAACCAACAAAAGACAAGAGTTCAATCAGCAAGTAGTTCTTGGACAGTCGACTGAGTTATTAAAACCGGCGAATGCCCATGTTGGAGGAATTCAAATAGAAAGTCCACTCAACACATCGAGTGGCTCTGGCGCTCCGCACGCTGTAAACAAATTCAAACAGAAAGCTATCTCTATTAAGACCCCTGCCGACGCAAGCACTCGACAGAGGTCTCAGGGACTACACCCAGTGGGTGTGCTAAGAGCGCCCCCACTGAGATGGTAACTCTCGATCCGTCGAGTAACTCATCAGAAAACACACTCAACAAGGTCAACCATGTCGTGACACTCAACCCGTCGAGTGACGCACCCACCCTACTCTATGGAGTGCAGCCTATCCTTATGCAGCGTCATATCATGGTTTATAATTAATATCCATGAAACCTGCAAGGTAGATGCGGAATGGTGTGATTCAAGGCGAAGTGTATCCTGTATTCAATAGACTCTAAGACCCCTGCCGATGCAAGCAATCGATAGCGGTCTCGGGGCCTACACCCAGTGGGTGCGCTAAGAGCGCCCCCACTGAGACGGTTAACTCTCGATCCGTCGAGAAACTCGTTAGAAAAAAAACACTCGACAAGGTCGGCCCTGTCGTGACACTCAACCCGTTGAGCGACACACCTCCTCACTCTATGAAGTGTAGTCGATCGCTATGCAGCGTCATATAATGGTTTCATAATAATATCCATGAAACCTGCAAGGTATCTATGGAGTGGTGTGATTCGAAGACAAAGTGTATCCTTTATACAATAGACTCTAAGACCCCTGCCGATGCAAGCAATCGACAGCGGTCTCGGGGACTACACCCAGTGGGTGCGCTAAGAGCGCCCCCACTGAGATGGTTAACTCTCGATCCATCGAGTGACTCGTCAGAAAACACACTCGACATGTCGAGTGACAATTGTACTGCGTGTACTACCAATCCTAGTCCTACTCGACTACGATCCGATCTATTCGACTGGAGGCAGTTCAAACATTCTACGGAAATCACCCAGTGGGTGTTCGGCAGCCAATAAAAGACAATAATTCAATCGACAATGGACTTACAATCGAACTTACTCGGACATTGGTGTGGAGGGCTGCACTGATGTCAAAAGCCAGTTTGCTGGCCTCGTACGCCTCCTTGGTCCTCAGCATGAGCTGCTCCGCCTGGATCATGGCTTCCATTGCAGCTCCGGTTTGGTCTTCCGGGGTGCGATGCAGAGGGAACGCCGTCGCAGGTGGGGTCGGTGCAGTCGCTGGAGCAGCTGAGGCAGCCTGAAGAGGTCCGGTCGGGGTCGACGTCATGACGGTCGAGATGGTTGGAGGAGCATGCGATAGAGCCGTTACAGGCTCAACCCTGGGTCGCGTCGAGTCACCTCTCCTCTGGGAATACTCCGCAGTTGAGCGATGAGGTGCTTGCAATGATGACGCCCTTCGGGTGCGAGCGCGCGAAGTGTCCAGCGGCCCCTCGCCGTCCTCCAGTTGAATGACCTCTGCAACAACCGACAGCACCAACACCAGCATGTGTTGAGTCCTATTCGGACAAACTAACAACTTTCTTACCTCTATGAGAAGTGGCAGTCTCAGCGGTATCAACATCCATTGCGACCTCTTCATCTCGACAAGGCGAGGTCACAGATGTTGCAGCTCTGATGGATTAGACAACTTTCACTCAGATATAACTCAAGAATTCAGTCGATAGAACAATTCGGAAATGAACACTTACATGGAGATGACAGGTACGGCCACCCTCATACGGGGCAGTGCTTTGCGGGGCTTGGAGGTGGCTTGCTTGGGCTGCTTAGCCAGTCTTTCATTCGACTCGACAGTTGAGGGGCGGCTTCGCTTTGGGTTCTTCTCTCTTGGGCCCGGGGTCATGTCCTCAGCAGCTGCCGGTCATGGAGGGCCTTAGTGCGGCCTTCGCGATGAGGAGGCGACTCGACTCCTTCCACTTCGCCAGAATCTTCATATTCATCCTTAAGTCCAAAAGTCCGTCGCCGTCCATGTTGCCGCCCTTGCTCATCACGCCGTCATGAACATGGTTCCCGTTGGGAACGGGCGAGTGCATGTTCGTCCATTCCTGCATAATTCAAACCAGAGAGTCAGACTAGAAGTCAATACATCACTCGGTGGTATAAATGTATCAGTCGACATCACACGTCTCACCAAGTTCATCGGTGGGTTTTCAGCCGAGTAACGCCGGATCCTCTTGGCTCCCAAGGGGTTGTCACAAGCCCTAGTGATGCTCCGAAGCCACTGCTCAACAGTCTCCTGTGTAACTTCTTCTGGATGCGTCCTGGTCGAGTCCCCCGGGCCTGAGTAGTGCCACATGGTGTGGTCTCTGGCCTGGAGTGGCTGTATACGTCGACCGAGGAATGTTTCAAGCAGATCCATGCCTATCACCCCGCCCCGGATCAGTTGAACCACGGCCTCGACTAGGATACCTACTTGGACATGCTCCTTGTCGGTCACCTTCAGGGACTTGGGGGCAGCGGTTGGTCAGGTGAAAACGGGGGAAGACCAGTCGACATGTTGGGTGGCGCTACATCTTTGTAGTAGAACCAGGTCGACTGCCAGCCTCACACAGACTCGGGAAGAGTAATGGCAGGAAAGGAACTACGTTGCCTTTTCTGGACCCCTAAGCCTCCACAAAACTGGAGCACATGAGTCTTCCCGTCGGCGGCAAGGATTTTCTTCACAGTCTGTGATCTAACCGTGAAGAGATGCTTAAACAACCCCCAATGGGGAGAGCACCCCAGGAAACACTCGCACAGGGTGACGAATGCAGACAAGTACGCCATGGTGTTCGAGGAAAGTGATGCAGCTGCGCACCAAAGAAATTTAGAAATCCCCGGAAGAATGGGTGGGTGGCATGGAGAAACCTCTTTCTTCATGGGAGAGGAGAAGAACCCGCTCTCCGTCACGTGGCTCCGGCTCGCGCTCCTCCCTCGGCAGCCTCCAGGCACCGTCCGCCACCAGCCCGTCGGAGACGAGGCCCTCAAGGTCGGCGCAGGTGACAACAGAAGGGATAAAGTCCCCCTACATCCACCCCGCGGGCGCGGTCAACTGAGCGGTCGAGGGATTCTTCCCCTTGAGCTTTGACGTCCCCTTCTTCGCGTGCTCCAGCTTCTCTATCGCGTTCTTCGTCATCGGAGTGGCGGCTCTAGTTGGAGGGGAGCGGTGTGCTGTGTTGGGAAGAGAGGGAGAGTCGGCGGAAGGTACTGTGCAATCCGTGGCTCAGGATGCTTTATATGCTGCCGAGTGTCTCACTGACAGGTGGACCTGCAAGATAACCGCTAACAGCGTCCAATGCGTGGCGAGATGACCAACACGAGAATCGAGGCGTCATGCCTCCACTTGCCTTGATCGTGGCGTCATCTCCGCGTGTGCGCGTGCTTTTCAAATTTTCGTATCCCGGAGAATCCGGGCCCGTCAGACCGACCCGTCACCTCCCCAAGATGCGCTCAATTCACTCGGACACTTTTAAGACTTAATGGATCCAGGCGAGCGAAGAAGAATTCAATCGACTTAAATTTCATTGAAGAGCCGAATATCATTCGGAAGATTTTGCGTGTCGATCCTGAATGAACGCTAATGCTCAGAGTTCAATCGACGCAAGTTCCATGGAAATCCCAAATATCATTCGGAGGATTTGATACACTAACTCAAGGTCTATGTTGATACCTCCTTCCACCACTCAAACCCCGATCCATTCGGGGGCTAATGACGAGGATATGTACCTAGGGTAGGGTCCTAGGCAAGGCCCACATACCCTACCTAAGGACACCACATGGGAGGACTTGAAGATCAAGCATGAACTTCCGAGTGGATCCCTGGAGACGTTCAAAGTCACTCGACAGTAATCCACTCGGAGACTCCCGCTCTCACTCGGCAGTCGCGTGTCACTCGATGGACCTCGTTTCACTCGACGCCAGAAGACCAGGAGCCATCATCAAGATCCCAACAGACAGACGGTGGCTTAATGGCCCTTAATAGCTTTTACTACGTATGTTACCTGTAATGTACGACTTTATACCCCACGACCAGACCCACTGATGCGAGGCCATTATGAGGGGCAGCGAACTCTATATAAGCCACGTTAAGAAAACTATTGTAATATCTACATTCCACTCGACATAAAGCTCCTGAGCACTGAGACGTAGGGTTGTTACCTCCACGAGAGGGGCCTGAACTCATACATCTGTGTGTACAACCTCGCTGTAGCTAGAACTCTGCCCTCTCCATTCGTACCCCTACCATCTACTATCAGGCTCGTTCCCACGACAATATGTGTGCAGCAAGGATGATTGTGTTAAACTAACAAGCAAAGACTCATATCATACAAGACGCTCCAAGAAAAACACATATCATGTGGTGAATAAAAATATTGCCTCAAGTAAATTTACCGATGGACTGAAGACGAAAGAGGGGAGGCCTTCTAGGGCATCCCCAATATTAGGCTCTTTAACATCCTTGAAAATGACTTGGGGTGCCATGGGCATCCCCAAGCTTAGGCTCTTGCCACTCCTTATTCCATAGTCCATCAAATCTTTACCCAAAACTTGAAAACTTCACAACACAAAACTTAACAGAAAACTCGTGAGATCCGTTAGTATAAGAAAACAAATCACCACTTTAGTTACTATTGTGACCTCATTCTTTATTTATATTGGTGTTATACCAACTGTAATATAACTTCTCCATGGCTCATACCACATGATACAATTCATAGATTCATCAAAATAGGCAAACAACTTAAAGAAAACAGAATCTGTCAAATACAGAACAGTCTATAGCAATCTGAAAACTGCGTATATTGCTGTAACTGAAAAACTTCTGAAAATTTGGACAACTTGGGAAATTTATATATCAATCTTGTGTATAAATTTCAGATGAATCTACTCTTTGAAAAAATTAGAAAATTCCTGGACTGAGCGCAAAAGTTTCTATTTTTCAGCAAGATCAAATCAACAACTACCATAGATCACCCCAAAGGTTTTATTGGCTCAAACACTAATTAAAAACACAAAAACACAATTACTACAGAAGTAATAATGTGGTAAACACTAAAAAAAATAAGCAAAAATAGAACACAAAAGTAAAATTGGGCATCCCAACAAGCGCTATTGTTTAACGCCCCTAGCTAGGCAAAACACAATGTGAGGACCTTCTCGAATCCAGGGGGTTCTTTCCTCTTTCCTCAGTTGTAGGTGGACGATCCATCTTGGTGTCCAAAATGTCCAAACACTTATTGCAAAGGGAAATCAAAGTATTCAAGCTATTAAGGTTCCCGTTGATATGTTTGAGGGGTTCGTGATTTTGTTGTAACTCGACCAGGTGATTAGTTAAATCACCCAATTTGTCTAGAACTTGAACTCCCTCCTGTGAGAAAGCAAACCCCTTTTTGGTGGAGGAACCCCAAAAGTCTCTTCTATAACTTCATAAGCGGCATTCGTGTCAAGCTCAATAAATTTCCTGTTGAGGCGAAATCTAGAAGCTCCCTATGATGCAAAGCTAATCCAATGTAAAAATTTCTAAGCAAAACTTTCGCATCCCCTTTTAGATTGGAAATACGATAAGATTCCATTAGCCTATACCAAGCATCTTTCAAATTTTCCCCTTGTTTTTGTTTGAAGTAAAGAACTTCAAAATCTGGTGACAAGGGGGGTGTTGTAATACTAGACATAGTGGTCTAGCAAGAAAGAAGCAACCAAAAGAGGGGGAACAGAGGGGCGAATCTTTTTTGGTATTTTCTCAAAATCGTTTTAGAAGTGGGGGGCAACCAGAGGCAAATGGCAAATAATGTAAATGAAAGAGATGAGTTTGTGATGGGTACTTGGTAGGCTTGATGTGTATCCTCCCCGACAATGGCGCCAGAAATCCTTCTTGCTACCTCTTGAGCTTGCGTTGGGTTTCCCTTGAAGAGGAAAGGGTGATGCAGTGAAGTAGATAAGTATTTCCCCTTAGTATTTGAGAACCAAGGTATCAATCCAGTAGGAGGAACAAGCAAGTCACCAATGGTTGCACCTACACAAACAATCAAACTCTTGCACCCAATGCTATAAAGGGGTTGTCAATCCCTTCACGGTTATTTGCAAGGATTAGATCTGAAAGAGATAGATGTAAACGAGTGCAGAAAGTAAAAGATAAATAAATTGCAGCAAGGTATAGATCTGAAAATATATGAAGGAAAATATACCCATGGGCCATAGGTTTCACTAGAGGCTTCTCTCTTCAAGGCAAATATCATGGTGTGTAAGCAAATTACTTTCAAGCAATTGATAGAAAAGCGAATAATCATGTAGTTATCCAAGGCAATGATCATGCATATAGGCATCACGTCCCTATCAAGTAGACCGAAACGATTCTACATCTACTACTATTACTCCACACATGGACCGACTCCTGCCTGCATCTAGAGTATTAAGTTCATGAAGAATAGAGTAACGCATTAAGAAAGATGACATGATGTAGAGGAATAAACTCAAGAAATATGATGAAAACCCCATCTTTTTAAGTCACTGGGTGAGGACACCGCAAGATTGAACCCAAAACCAATCACTTCTCCCATTGCAAGAATTACCAATCTAGTTGGCCAAACCAAACCAATAACTCGAAGAGACTTGCAAGGATATGAAATCATGCAAATAAGAATTTAGAGGAGATTCAAATAAGATTCATGGATAATCTGAACATAAACTCACAATTCATCGGATCTTCACAAACACACCACAAAAGAGGATTACATCGGATAGATCTCCATGAAGATCATGAAGAACATGGTATTGAAGATCATAGAGAGAGAAGAAGCCATATATTTACTAGATATGGACCTGTAGGTCTGTGCTAGACTACACACGCATCATCGGAGGGGCAATGGAGTTGGTGTAGATGCCCTTCGTGATCGAAACCCCCTCCGACAGATTACTAGAAAAGGCTCCAAGATTGGATATTTCATGAACAGAGGCTTCAGGTGGCGGAAAAGTATTTTCATGGCTCTCTTCGATGTCGGGGGAATATTTGGGTATTTATAGGCTAGAGAATAGGATTAGGAGACCTGCTGAAAGCACAATGTGCTCCCTTGGTGGTTTTGATAATTCGTGTCAACATACATTATCTCTTGGACTAATACTTTTACCTAGTGTATTTTAGATAAAGTCCATAGAAAGATGGGTTGGCAAAAAGGAGTGTGGAGAGTATCCCCATGAAGAAGAAGGGGAAGGAATAGCATTGGCCAAGCTTCAAGCAAAGGACTCTATATTTTACATTTGTGAGAAATCACTTTCAGTCCATCGGATATCCAATAATATTAAAAGGGGGTAAGTACTATTAAAAGGGGGTAAGCTCTTGTTGGTGAACAAAATGCTCATACGTGCACAAGTGATAGTCACCACATACACCCACAAGCTCTTCCACAAAAGTCTATCCGAAGCCAAATATTCAACATCGGTGCAACCAACATTCTACACTCGGTGCCACCAATTCCAAACCATAGACAGACTCAGCCAAATCCTAGCTTTTTGGTGCAACCGATTCTGCATTTGGTGTGTAACGACCCGACCTGAAAGGTCGAATCTCTGGTGTTTTTGTACCATCCCAAGATCATGCTAGTACACACACGGTACATCCATGTATATATCAAAGTGAAATCACACAGCTTTAATAATCGAAAAAATCTCATATTGAGTCCTTTATTACAATAAGAATTACAATAAAGTGGATGAAGGCCAACTCATGAGAATAACTAATCTTGCGGAAGCTTCAAAGGTAGTTGAGTCCATCTGACTCCAAGGGCATCTCACCGAGCATAGAGCGTATCCTCACTCCTAGTCGGAAAAGTACTCTGCAACATGATACGTTGTAGCCGTGTAGGTCAGCATATTGGATATGCCGGCAATGTCACAAAAGAGGGGGTAAAGAAATCATATATTCTCATATCTGGCAGGTGGGGTAGTAAGTTTTGCATAAAGCCAATTTTTTCCTACAACAAGAGGGGGCAAAAATATTATTACTATAATGTTGGTTGATTAATGAGATGGTTCCACCAACCAATTCTCATACCCAAGTTGTCATTAAAAAGCCACATCAATATACTTAATTGTGTTGAGAGTTCCAAATAGTTCAGTTCCTTTGGCTCAAGCTGTCCATGACCGTGGACAAGGCTAATCGATTAGGTTTGGGTACTCTGCAGAGTTTTGCACACGTTCCCCACAAGATTTGATCGCCTCCGTTGGATTTCTCGCACTTCAGGGTGTTTGAGAAACGGATGACCAAAACATGGTCTTCCAAAGGGTTTCCCCGAGACTCTGTCGGTGCCCATCCTTTCCTACCGTTCTTCTACATCTCGTAGCACCGCCTGTCTAGGGTCACCACAATATCCAACCAAGCCAGAGCCCATAATGGCTTGTGGCTGTGCAAGTAAGCCTTGGGTCTTGAAGCATCCATCCATCTCTTTGTGCCTGGGTGGACCTTTCCGCATGAATACTGGCACTTCTCCAGCAACATCTAGGCTAACCACTTGTTTCTCTTGGGTGCCGTTCAACCATCATCCACCCAGAGGTATATTGAAAACTCGGAGTCTTGAAGTCTTGCTCATCTTGTAGGTCTTGAAATTATTAACTCACAACTCTCATGAATCACACAACCAACCCCGTCTTAGCAAAATTAAATCAACGTTTCCCGGGGTCAATGTGTCAAAGGGTTGATTGGTACCTACCACATAATACTACATCCAGTAACCAAATTTCCAAATTATCTACTTTGCATGCAATTGGGGAGATGGTAGAACTAATGCAATAAAAACATGGGTAATCATGATCAAAGTGACTTGCCTTGTTGACGATCCTCGTACTCAAGTGACTCTAGATAACAAGCTTTGCACTCCCGATGATCTTACGAATCAAACAAAGAACACAATAATCATACAACTAATAATAGAACTCACACAATCAACAAGATTAAAATAAAACAATTCAATAGTATCAATCAAGAGGAAGAAATTCAAAACCAACATTTGTCTCACAAAATTTTGTTGTGTCAAAACTACAAAAGAAATAAGACCAATCAACTATTTTTAATAACAAAACAATAGTCAACAAAAAAGAAATAAAAATATTATACTTAGCAAACCGAATTAAATCCACTAAAACTTTAGTGAAAAGAAATGCTACTAAAATTATAAATTTTTATAAAACACCACTTAATGTAGATACTAGAGTTTCCTATAATATTTGAGTATGAGACAAAATTATTATTATTATTATTATTATAAATAGAACATCACTTAACAGAAACGAATTACTGAAATTCTTCATTAGATGACAGAATTAAATCTCCTAAATGCTTTGTGAAAAGCAAAACTAAATTGCTTTATAAACTATACCTAATGGATAGGAATGAAGATTTTCCTATAACAATAAGGTATAAAACTAAACAATTATTTTTATTAACAACAAGTTATTTCACCTAATGTTGAAACAACAGAACTAATGAAAACTAAAAACAAAAGTTAAACTAACTCAGATTCAAACTAAACTAAAATCAAATTAACTAAACTTTATTAGGAACTAAAAAGATTCTGTTTTTGTTAAAAACACTAACCAAATTTATCCTAAAAATTCTCAAACTTTGTAGAATGATAGGTCTAACTAATACAAACCAGTAGAAAAAAGAGTCATATAAAAATATATTTTTAAACTCTACTTGTACAGATTTTAGTAATTTGAGCAAATTTGGTTAGATTCAAATTTAAAAGTTCAAATTTGAAATCTAAGACTACAGGATGAAACTACATGAAATTTGTGACCTAATGCAAAAACAATCAATTAAAAATACTAATTAGTTTAAAAGTTACAACTAAAACAAAAACAGAAAACCTTATGTTTTCTAAAACAAAACAGAAATGAAAGAATTTCCTGGCGAACGAACAGGGCTACGTGGCGTGTTGTGATTTGCTGAGGTTGTGAGCGTGCGGGGTGTTTGCGGTGGACGACCGAAAACTAACGCGTACCAGTTCGTTTTTATAAACTTTCTAATCTGGAGCGTAGATCCTAGATCTAACGGATGCGGGTGGAGGTGGCGGCTTACAGAGGAGGGGGTCGGAGTTTCGGCGACATCGACGGCGGCCGGAGGTCGGAGATTCTTGAGAGGGTGCTGCGGTGGTTGAGGGCGGTGTCCTAAATGCTCAGGCGACGGTGGCGAAGATACGGCGTCGAATGGCGGTGTCAGAAGGGAGTGGGGGTGAGTGTGGCGACGGCCAGGAACTCAGGGGGGTTTCGAGTGGAGTTAGAACTCCGACGAGGTGGCGTGGTGGCGTTCCAGCAAGGGTAGACAGGGTAGCAGGGTGGATGGAGAGCGGCGAGGCTAGGGCTTTTGTGGGCCAGGCGCGGGGTCAGGAAAGGGAGAGAGGAGGGAGATCTGGAGAGGAGATATCTCCGGCGAGGTGGCGTGCGCGAGGAAGGAGACGGGCGCGCGGATGATGTCGCGGACAGTGGGTCCCGCATGTCAGTGAGAGAGATGGCGAGGTTAGCGCGTCAGTTGACCGATCCGGAGGGATCTCGGGGTTTAAAGGCTGTGGGCCGGCCGGTTTTCTAATTAAACGCTTTAAATCTGTTTCTTTTTCTATTTTCCAGAGCATTTAAAACTATTTAAAGCATTCAATTCATTTCCAAACATAGGGAATATATATATCAAAATGATCAAGGGAATAAATGCTATTTAATGAACATTTTTTCCCTATCAAAATGAATACTTTAAAAAAAATATTTTTTCAGAAAATGCCTAATTGATTTTAAATTCTTTTGAGATAAACTTTCAAATAAGCCCCTGGTTTAATTGTTCAAATAACTCACCAAGGTGCCCCTATTGTGGAGTGTCATATTACTCCTCTATTTTTATGAATATTCCAAGGGTTTTCAAATGGGAGGAAAACAGTATAAGAAGAAATTGAAATGGCCTTTCAGAATTCCAAAAGAAAAACTTCAACAATTCATTTCATTCAAACAAGGTGATGATGATGCATAGCTATATTTCATAACATTCCAAAAATTAAATTTTGGGATGTTACAAACCTACCCACCTTAAGATGAATCTCGCCCTCGAGATTCGGGTTGGCTAGAAAATAGGTGCGGGTGGTCTCTACGAAGATCTTCTTCGCGTTCCCAGGTAGCTTCTTCCTCGGTGTGGTGAATCCATAGAACCTTACAGAACTTGATGGTCTTGCTACGGGTAACTCTGTTGGTAGTCTCAAGGATTCTGACAGGCTTCTCCTCATAGGTCAGGTCACAGTCAAGTTGTATGGCCTCTAGTGGCACTGTGTCTCTCAAAGGAATATCAGCTATCTCAGCATGGCATTTCTTCAGCTGGGAAACATGGAAAACCTCATGAACTCCAGTCAATCCTTCCGGTAATTCCAGCTTGTAGGCAACTTCGCCTCTATGTTCAAGATTTCTGTGGGGGCCTATGAATCTGGGTGCTAATTTTCCTTTAACACCAAACCTCTTGATTCCTCAAAGTGGGGACACACGAAGATATGCTTGGTCTCCCACTTCATATGTCACCTCCTTGCGTTTGCTATCTGCATAGCTTTTCTGCCTGGATTGGGCTATCTTGAGTCGGTCTCGAATCAGTTTGACCTTTTCTTCAGAATCGCGGATAAGATCGGGACCAAAAAGTTGTCGGTCTCCAACCCCATCCCACATCAATGGTGTTCTGCACCTCCTTCCGTATAAAGCTTCAAAAGGGGCCATCTTCAGACTCGTTTGATAACTGTTGTTGTATAAGAACTCTGCGTAAGGTAAGTTGTCATCCCAACTAGACCCATAGTCTAGCGCACAAGCTCTCAACATGTCCTCCAGAATCTGATTGACTCGCTCAGTCTGTCCATCGGTCTGCGGATGAAAAGTTGTACTGAATTCCAGCCATGTACCCAAAGTTTCATGTAACTGATGCCAAAACTCTGAGGTAAATTGTGTTCCTCTATCTGACATGATACTCCTCGGAACTCCATGCAGACATACAATCTTGGTCATATATATCTTGGCTAACTTAGCACTGGTATAGGTGGTCTTCATCGGAATGAAATGAGCTACCTTGGTCAAGCGATCGACCACTACCCAGATGGAATCATAACCTGAACGGGTCCTGGGTAATCCTGTGATGAAGTCCATACCAAGCTTATCCCATTTCCACTCGGGTATCGGAAAAGGTTGGAGTAACCCTGCCGGTTTCTGATGTTCCGTCTTTACTCGTTGACAAACATCACATACCGCAACATGTTCGGCAATATCCTTCTTCATACATGTCCACCGGTAACCTTCCTTCAAATCCAGGTACATCTTGGTGTTGCCTGGGTGTATCGAGTAGGGTGAATCATGGGCTTCTTGAAGTATCAACTTCCTGAGCTCTGGGTCATTGGGCACATAGATTCGGTTCTCAAACCATAGAGTACCTTGTTCATCTTCACGAAAGTCTTTAGCTTTTCCATCTTTCATTCTCTGCTTTATCTTAGCTATCTCCTTCTCCGACTTCTGGGCTTCACGTATTCTTTCGGTCAAGGTGGGTTGGATCTCTAGTGTGGCAACATATCCTTTTGGAACTATCTCTAGCCGAAGCTCTGTGAGATCATCGGTTAACTCCTGGGGTAATCCTCCGGCTATGAGTGTGTTCACATAACTCTTCCGACCCAAAGCATCTGCTACAACATTTGCCTTTCCTGGATGGTAATGCAGTCTCATGTCATAGTCCTTGATTAACTCTAACCATCTCCTTTGTCTGAGGTTCAACTCCTTCTGTGTGAAGAAATACTTCAGGCTTTTATGATCAGTGTAAACATCACAACTATTTCCGATAAGGAAATGTCTCCAGGTCTTGAGTGCGTGCACTGCGGCTGCTAGTTCCAAATCATGGGTGGCATAATTCAACTCATGGGGTCGTAACTGTTTGGATGCATACGCTACAACTTTTCCCTCCTGCATGAGTACTCCTCCAAGTCCTTGACATGATGTGTCACAGTAAACCTGGAAGTCCTTCCGAATGTTTGGCAGTATCAATACTGGGGCTGTGACCAAACGTTTCTTCAACTCCTGGAAACTGGCCTCACATTCCTTAGTCCAGATATACTTTGACTCTTTCTTCAACAATTCCGTCATGGGTTTGGCAATCTTTGAGAAATTCTCAATGAATCTCCGGTAATATCTGTCAAGTCCGAGAAAACTGCGGATCTCCTTAACTGAGGTGGGTGACGTCCACTCAGTTACTGCTTCAACCTTAGTGGGGTCTACTGCTATTCCTTCTTCGGAAATAATGTGTCCAAGGAATCCGACTTCCGTCAGCCAGAATTCACATTTACTGAACTTGGCATATAACTAATGCTCTCTAAGCTTCTCCAGAACTAAACGCAATTGTTCCTTGTGTTCTTCCTTGCTCTTGGAGAATATCAAAATGTCATCGATGAACACTACGACAAACTTGTCTAGGTATTCCATAAACACCTTGTTCATCATATTCATGAAGTAGGCAGGAGCATTAGTCAAACCAAAAGACATGACCGTATACTCATATAAGCCATACCTTCTGGTGAAGGCTGTTTTGGGTATATCCTGTTCACGAATATTCAGTTGGTGATACCCTGATCGAAGATCGATCTTGGAGAATACTTTGGATCCTACTAGCTGATCAAACAAGTCATTAATCATCGGCAGAGGGTACTTGTTCTTGATAGTCACCTCGTTTAATGCATGATAATCAACTACCATCCTCAAGGTTTTATCTTTCTTCTCCACCAAAAGAACTGGGGCTCCCTAAGGTGAAGAACTTGGGCGAATATAACCCTTGTCCAATAACTCCTTAATCTGCTTCTTGATTTCTACTAAATCATTTGCGAGCATCCGATAGGGTCTCTTGGAAATTGGGGCGGTTCCTGGTAGTAACTCTATCAGAAACTCAATCTCTCTATATGGTGGCATGCCTGGTAATTCCTACGGGAATACATCTGGAAAGTCTTGTACCATTGGCACTTCCTCCTGAGCAACTCCTGCGAGGGAATTTAACCGAGCACTCATCTGTGTGCGTCGGGATACATACTTAATCCGCTTGTTCTCTGGGGTGGTGAGTGAAATAGACTTGCTGGGGCAATCAAGATTTCCTTCATCCTTGGTCATCCAATCCATGCCTAGGATTACATCCAATCCTTGGGATTCTAATACGATGAGGTCGGTGGGAAAACATGGTTTCCTATGTGGAGTTTCAAGGCGTGGCATCCTATCCCTGCCATCAGCATACCTCCTGGGGAATTGACCTTAATGGGCTGACTAAGGGTTCTGGTGGGTAAACCATACTTTTCCACAACTACCCTTGATATGAATGAGTGAGTTGCACCAGAATCAAAAAGTACCATAACTGGACGTGAATGCAATAAAAAAATACCAACCACAGTCTCGGGCTGATCATAGACTTCTTCCACATCAAGGTGGTTCACCTGAGCACGGGGAAAAGGATTTGGCTTCTTAGCTGCGGAGCTGCCGTTGTTGTTGCCGTTTCCATTTCCTTGCTTGTTCTGAGGGCATTCAGTGGCATAGCGCCCTGTCTTCTGGCACTTGAAACAGGTGATGTGGTTCAGATCCTTCTGAGCTAGAGCGGAACGGTGTTGGTTTCCATTCCCACTTCCATTGCCATTCTTGAAGTTGCCACTGTTGGGACGATTATTCCCATTTCCTCCATGGTTGTGGCCTCCATGGTTGTGCATGTGATGAGTGTGTCCTCCATACTTACCGGTCCCTGATCTGGTATTTCCTGAGTACGGGGAGTAGCGGGGCTTCTGTTGATCTCCAGAGTGAGATTTCCCTTGTCCATACTTCCTCTTGCGGCTTTCGATTTGCTGCTGCTTCCCCTCCAAGATGAGGGCCTTGTCTACCAGCTCCTGGTAGTTGCTAAAAGTAGTCACCATCAGCTGCATGCTCAACTCATCGTTGAGTCCTTCTAAGAACTTCTCCTGTTTGGCTACATCATCGGCCACATCTCCTGGTGCATAACGAGCCAACGTGCTGAAATCATCCACATACTGGGCCACGGAGCGGTTCCCCTAGCGTAAGTTGCGAAACTCACGCTTCTTCAGACTCATGGCTCCAGCTGAGACACGAGCGGTGCGGAAAGCTAGCTTGAACTGCTCCCAAGTCACACCAGCAATGGGGTACGTGGTGGTGTAGTTCTCCCACCATGAAGCTGCTGGTCCCTCTAGTTGATGGGAGGCAAAGCGCACCTTTTCAGCCTTAGTGCATCCAGCGGTGGTGAGTTCCCTCTCCATCTTGCGGAGCCAATCATCTGCCACAATGGGCTCAATGGTGGATTCAGCCTCAAAAAACGGGTGAGGATTTCGCCTTGAGGTGGAGGGTGGTTGTTGGTCTGGTTCTGGATCAACAGCTGCATCAGGGCATTCTGCTATTGGAGAAGTTGTGTGAGTTCCGACGGGAAGGTGAAGTCGGGCTCACATCACAGAGGCATGTTGCTGTTTTCAGAGCGGTGAGAATTAGAATAGAACAAGGACCTAAAAGGAAAGTTCACTACCCATATGTAATGCAACAGTCATATCACACCAAACACTCATTCATTTATTCAACTCAAGGTTCAAACATCGAGATACGAATCTCCAAATCAAACTAAGTATCGACCTACGCTTTAACGAAAAAAATAAAGATACATGGGGGCATAACTAAAGTTCTCCTCAAAAGTACATGGTGAAGTGGCCTCCTCCGGTGACGCTCTCCTCATAGTCGTCATCGTTGCTGATCAGGAGAGCCATGTCTCCTTCTGGGTGAAGATTTCCCCCCATGTCCAACTGTTACTCCAGAGTTGCAATGCGAGTGTTCAGCTTATCGATCCTCTCTAAGAAATCCTTCACTTCATGCTCATGCTCGTACTTGGCTTCCCGTAGGTCAGCTTCGAGGTCAATCTCGCGGTTCATCGGCCTCTTGATCGTCTTCGTGTCGGCATGTACCCGAAGCTCCAAGGTCCTGATGTGCGTCTCCAAAGCCTGGATATAGGAAATGGTGGTGTCTTCAGTGGGAGTGGTTATGATATTTCCATTGGCATCCCTGCGACAAACCACACTGAGTCCGGGTGAAATGGTTCCACCCCTGTATTCCTCCTGAATACGTCCAAGGGCACGGTGAATTGCCATGTCCCTCCCAAGAATCCAGCTGGGTGCCACAAACTTGAAGTCGATGGGTTCCTTACGATTTCCAAAGGTCTTTCCGGGGATGTGCACCTCGATCCTGTAGCGACCGTCTTGTGGAAAAGACATGATAGGAGTCCCGGTGATGCTTGGCAAGGCAATCCTTACGTCCCTGATGATCTTCACCAGCTCCTTGCCAAAGGGCATCATCGCGTCAGGCTGACAAAACTCCATGATCAAAACTGGGATGAAGGTGGCCATCTATAAATTTTGGAATAAATCGGAGGGAAGTCAGAAATGAGTACATGAGAGTATAAGAATTTTAAATACAAAAGCGAAATAAATACTAAGGCTTTTCCAATTCTAGAGGTTACGTCCTACGGTCAGCGTGTGCTTTGATACCATTTCTGTAAGGACCCGACCTGAAAGGTCGAATCTCCGGTGTTTCTGTACCATCCCAAGATCATGCTGGTACACACACGGTACATCCATGTATATATCAAAGTGAAATCACACAGCTTTAATAATCGAAAAAATCTCATATCGAGTCCTTTATTACAATAAGAATTACAATAAAGTGGCTGAAGGCCAACTCATGAGAATAACTAATCTTGCGGAAGCTTCAAAGGTAGTTGAGTACATGTGACTCCAAGCGCATCTCACCGAGCGTAGAGCATATCCTCACTCCTGGTCAGAAAAGTACTCTGCAACATGATACGTTGCAGCCGTGTAGGTCAGCATATTGAATATGCCAGCAATGTCACAAAAGAGGGGGTAAATAAATTATATATTATATATGCTTATCTGGTAGGTGGGGTAGTAAGTTTTGCATAAAGCCAATTTTTTCCTACAACAAGAGGGGGCAAAAATATTATTACTACAATGTTGGTTTATTAATGAGATGGTTCCACCAACCAATTCTCACACCCAAGTTGTCATTAAAAAACCACATCAATATACTTTACCGTGTTGAAAGTTCCAGATAGTTGAGGTCCTTTGGCTCAAGCTGTCCATGACCGTGGACACGGCTAATCGATTAGGTTTGGGTACTCTGCAGAGTTTTGCACACGTTCCCCACAAGATTTGATCGCCTCCGTTGGATTTCTCGCACTTCAGGGTGTTTGAGAAACGGATGACCACAACATGGTCTTCCAAAGGGTTTCCCCGAGACTCTGTCGGTGCTCATCCTTTCCTACCGTTCTTATACATCTCGTAGCACTGCCTGTCCAGGGTCGCCACGATCTCCAACCAAGACAGAGCCCATAATGGCTTGTGGCTGTCCAGGTAAGCCTTGGGTCTTGAAGCATCCATCCATCTCTTTGTGCCTGGGTGGACCTTTCCGCATGAATACTGGCACTTCTCCAGCAACATCTAGGCTAACCACTGGTTTCTCCATGGTGCCGTTCAACCATCATCCACCCAGAGGTATGTTGAAAACTCGGAGTCTTGAAGTCTTGATCATCTTGTAGGTCTTGAAATTATTAACTCACAACTCTCATGAATCACACAACCAACCCCGTCTACTAATAGCATAGCAAAATTAAATCAACGTTTCCCGGGGTCAATGTGTCAAAGGGTTGAGGGGTACCTACCACATGATATTACATCAGGTAACCAAATATCCAAATTACCTACTTTGCATGCAATTGGGGAGATGGTAGAACTAATGCAATAAAAACATGGGTAATCATGATCAAAGTGACTTGCCTTGTTGACGGTCCTCATACTCAAGTAACTCTAGATAACAATCTTCGCACTCCGGATGATCTAATGAATCAAACAAAGCACACAATAATCATACAAGTAATAATACAACTCACACAATCATCAAGATTAAAATAAAACAATTCAATAGTATCAATCAAGAGGAAGAAATCAAAACCAACATTTGTCTCACAAAATTTTGTTGTGTCAAAACTACAAAAGAAATAAGACCAATCAACTATTTTTAATAACAAAACAATAGTCAACAGAAAAGAAATAAAAATATTATATTTAGCAAACCGAATTAAATCCACTAAAACTTTAGTGAAAAGAAATGCTACTAAAATTATAATTTTTTATAAAACACCACTTAATGTAGATACTAGAGTTTCCTATAGTATTTGAGTATGAGACAAAATTATTATTATTATTATAAACAAAACATCACTTAACAGAAAAGAATTACTGAAATTCTTTATTAGATGACAGAATTAAATCTCCTAAATATTTTGTGAAAAGTGAAACTAAATTGCTTTATAAAACTATACCTAATGGATAGGAATGAAGATTTTTCTATACAATAAGGTATAAAACTAAACAATTATTTTTATTAACAGCAAATTATTTCACCTAATGTTGAAACAACAGAACTAATGAAAACTAAAAACAAAAGTTAGACTAACTTAGATTCAAACTAAAATAAAATCAAATTAACTAAACTTTATTAGGAACTAAACAGATTCTGTTTTTGTTAAAAATACTAACCAAATTTATCCTAAAAATTCTCAAACTTTGTAGGATGATAGGTCTAAGTAATACAAACCAGTGGCAAAAAGATTCATACAAAAATATATTTTTAAACTCTAGGTATACAGATTTTAGTTCTTTGAGAAAATTTGGTTAGGTTCAAATTTAAAAGTTCAAATTTAAAATCTAAGACTACTGGATGAACGTACATGAAATTTGTGACCTAATGCAAAAAGAATCAATTAAAAACACTAATTAGTTTAAAAGTTACAACTAAAACAAATCCAGAAAACATTGTGTTTTCTAAAACAAAATAGAAAAGAACATATTTCCTAGCAAACGGACAGGGCTACGTGGCGTGTTGTGATTTGCTGAGGTCGTGAGCGTGCGGGGTGTTTGTGGCGGACGACCGAAAAGTAACGTGTACCGGTTCGTTTTTATAAACTTTCTAATCTGGAGCGTAGATCCTAGATCTAACGGATGCGGGTGGAGGTGGCGACTTACAGAGGAGGGGGTCGGAGTTCCGGCAACATCGACGGAGGCCGGAGGTCAGAGATGCTCGGCGAGGGTGCTGCGGTGGTCGAGGGCGGCGTCTGAAATGCTCAGGCGACGGCGGCAAAGATACGGGGTCGAATGGCGACGTCAGAAGGGAGTGGGGGTGAGTGTGGCGACGGCCAGGAGCTCAGGGGGGGTTCGGGTGGAGTTAGAACTCCGGCAAGGTGGCGTGGTGGCATTCCGGTGAGGGTAGAGGGGGTAGCGGGGTGGAACGGAGAGCGGCGAGGCCAAGGCTTTTTATAGGCCAGGTGCGGGGTCGGGAAAGGGACAGAGGAGGGAGACGGGCGCGCGGATGACGCCGTCGGATAGTGGGTCCCGCATGTCAGTGAGAGAGATGGCGAGGTTAGCGCGTCAGTTGACCGATCTGGAGGGATCTCGGGGTTTAAAGGCTGTGGGCCGGCCGGTTTTCTAATTAAACGCTTTAAATCTGTTTCCTTTTCTATTTTCCAGAGCGTTTAAAACTATTTAAAGCATTCAATTATTTTCCAACCATAGGGAATATATATATCAAAATAATCAGGGAAATAAATGCTATTTAATGAACATTTTTCCTCCGTCAATATGAGTACTTTAAAAAATATTTTTTCCAGAAAATGCCTAATTGATTTTAAATTCTTTTGAGATAACTTTCAAATAACCCCCATGGTTTTATTGTTCAAATAACTCACCAAGATGCCCCTGGTGTGGAGTCTCATATTACTCCTCTCTTTTTATGAATATTCCAAGGGTTTTCAAATGGGAGGAAACCAGTATAAGAAGAAATTGAAATGGCCTTTCAGAATTCCAAAAGAAACACTTCAACAATTCATTTCATTTAAACAAAGTGATGATGATGCATAGCTATATTTCATAACATTCCAAAAATGAAATTTCGGGATGTTACATGGTGCCAACGGAGTTAGGCTGCCAACTTTCTATTATGCAAGTTTACAATTTCGGTCCCTCCAAGATTGTTGAATCAGCGTCACTGAGATTGGTCATTCACACTGTTGGTCACCTTATCGGCGCAACCGAGATTCCTAAATCGGTCTCACCGAGATTCAAAAGTTAACACCTTTTGGTCACTTCGGTACCACCGAGAGTAACACATCGGTGTCACCGAGTTGGTCATTTTGTGTGTAATGGTTGGATTTTTGGGGATTCATATATATACCCCTCCACCACCACTCACTCGAAAGAGAAGCACTCAGAACTGTTTCCCACTCATACCTACCAATTTTCTGAGAGAGAACCACCTAGCCTTGTGTTGAGGCCAAGATCTTCCACTCCAACCATATGGATCTTGATTTCTAGCCTACCAAGTTGCTTTCCACCCAATCAATCTCTTCTACCAAGCCAAAATCTGTGAGAGAGTGATTGTGTGTTGAGGAGTCTATCATCTTTAAGCACAAGAGCAATGAGTTCATCGCATTACCAAGCCTATTACCTTTTGGAGGGTGGTGCCTCCTAGATTGGTTACGTGTCGCTTGGGAGCCTCCTACTTCATGTTGTTGAGTGAACCAACAAGTTTGTAACGGCAAGGAGATCGCCTACTTAGTGAAGATCTACCTCAAGTAAGGCTAGTCCTCCTTGGACGTAGGCCGTCATGGTATAGTCAAGGTTGCTTCTTTGTGGAACCCTCCGTGGGTAGAGCCCTCCACGGACTCTCATGACCGTTACCCTCCGTGGGTTGAAAACTCCATGAGCGTGGATGTATGATAGCACCACCTATTGGAAGCACGGGAAAAATCTTGTTTCCATCATGTGTTTGATCTCTCTATCTCTACTCCCTACTTCCATGTGCAATGTCTTTACTTTCCACTACTAGACTTGATGACTTGCATGTGTTGGGTGTCATAGACTAATTATGTATGCTAAAACTGCCAACATCTTGTCTTATGCTTGAGGTAGTTTTAAATTTCTGCTTGTAGTCTATTCACCCCCCCCCTCTAGACATCACTTCTAGTGACCCCACAATTGGTATCAAAGCTTTGGTCTCCATTGCTTCGGCTTCAACACCGTGGAGGAAGATGGATGTGTCTAGTGTGGAGAGTTTGTATTGTAGAGTGCCCATTCTTGATGGAGAGTACTATAGTCAATGGAAGAATGCCATGATTGATCTATTTGATAAATTCCATTTGAGAAAACATATTCAAAATCCCTATGTGCTCCCCATTGATGAATTGCATCCCACACACGAAGAGGAAATTAACATGCTTGGTAACCTAAGAACTATCAATCTTATTGTTAGAGGTTTGCCAAGATTCATGCTTTGTCAATTGAAGAACTTTGCATGTGCTTATACTTGTGGATTGATTTGGAGAAACGATATCCAAATCTTTCATTAGGAAATCTTGATGAAATTGTTCATAAAATTGTTGCTTTTCACAAAATGAAGCCTAGTGATCCAAACTTTGATAAATGCCTATTTGAGCTCCGTGATCTTATGCATGCTAAAGGAGATGTCACAACTATCAACAACATTATCATTGAAGTCATTCGCATTCATAAACTCGAACATTGTAATGATCACTATTCTAACGAATCTCTTGTAATTTATGACGAGCATTTCCCACTTGATGATGACAATGTGGAACATGGCTACTATGATGAAGATGAGTTGTTCCACATCGAGCATGAAAAGATCATGAGGAATCTAAGTCTAATGGCGAACTTCAAGGATTACATGTCTGGTGGAAAAGAGTGGATACTCGACAGTGGACGCACGAATCACATGACTGGTGATAAAGACATGTTCCAAGAGATCACTCATAATCAAGGTCCTCAGAGGTACGTGACCTTTGGAGACGACTCTAAGGGTAAGGTACTTGGCCTTAGTAAGGTGGCCATATCTAATGATAGCTCAATTCAAAATGTGACGCTTGTTGAATCCCTTGGCTACAATGTTCTTTCCATATCTAGACTAGCAGACTTTCGTTTCAATGTGGTATTTACTAAAGTAGATTGCCAAGTGTTTCGGTTTGATAATCATAAAACCGTCTTTACCGGTATTCGTAGAGGTGATTTATACATTGTTGATTTCACTAAAAAGGCCCAACCTCGTACTTGCCTCATTGCAAAATCATCTAAAGGTTGGCTATGGCTTAGAAGGCTTGGACATGTAGGCATGCGCAATCTAGATAACCTTATCAAGGGCGATCACATTCTTGGTGTTAAAGATGTCATCTTTGACAAAGACAAACTTTGTAGTGCTTTTCAAGCGAGAAAGCAAGTAGGTGGAAGTCACCCCGTTAAGAATATCATGACTACTAGGAGACCACTCGAATTACTTCACATGGATCTTTTTGGTCCCAATCCTTACAAGAGTCTCGGTCGAAATTCCTATGGTCTAGTTATAGTTCATGATTTTTTCAGATTTATGTGGGTATTCTTTCTTGATGATGCCGCATGTACAAAATATCTTCAAGAACTTTGCACGCAAAGCGCAAAATCAGTTTGAAGTGAAGATCAAGAAGGTTTGAAGCAATAATAGATTAGAGTTCAAGAACACCCATGTGGATACCTTCCTTGATGAAGAGGGTATTTCACATGAGTTCTCGGCTGCGTACATGCCTCAAAAAATGGAGTTGTTGAGAGAAATAACCGAACCCTCATTGAGATGATAGTAACGATGGTTGACGAATACAAGATGCCAAGACACTTTTGGGCAGAAGTTGTGGAAACAGCATGTCATGCCACAAATCGACTCTACTTGCACAAGCTTCTCGGTAAAACGGCATACGAGCTTCTCACTAGTAACAAACCCCGAGTTGGATACTTTCGAGTATTCGGCTCCAAGCGTTACATTCTCGATAAGCATCGTCATGCTAAATTTGCTCCCAGATCTCATGAAGCTTTCTTACCTTGTTATGGATCGAACTCTCACATTTACCATGTCTAGAACAACTTCACTTCAAAAGTTGAAGAGATGGTAGATGTGAAGTTTGATGAGTCTAATGGTTCGCAATTCAAACACTTGCCAAATGATGTAGGTGGTAAAGATCCTTCGGAAGCTATCCAAGACTTGCCTATCAGCAAGATTCGTCCCACAGAGGTGAAGGAAAGTACTCCATCAACCCAAGTGGAAGCTCCTACTTCGAACCAAGGCTACCGACAATATGATATGGAAGCATCCACGAGTGGTACACGACGAGATGAAGAGGAGGAGGAAGTACATCCTGAAGATCCACCACAACCTCCTTCACCACCACCTCAAGGGAATGACACCTTTAACAACAACGAAGATGAAGGAGATGCTGATGAAGAAGAATCTCCACCATCCAACAATTGGAAGCTGACCCGGGTTCAGGCACAAGTGACCAAGAACCATCCCTGTCGATGTCAAAACCGTCGGATCTCGGGTAGGGGGTCCCGAACTGTGAGACCAGGATCGATATGTAATAGGAGACGAAGGGGACACGAGTTTACCCAGGTTCGGGCCCTCTAATGGAGGTAATACCCTACGTCCTGCTTGATTGTATTGATGGTGTAAGGGGTTACAGAGTTGATCTACCTCGAGATTGTATGTCTAACCCTAGATGAGTTGTTCTATATCTGTGCCCTAAAACCCTCTGGCTTATATAGACGTCAAGGAGGCCTAGGGTTTACACATGGTCGGTTACACACCAAAGAGGTAAACATGCCTATTTACTACATCAAACGTGGAGCGCAAGCCGTGCTCCTCGAAGCTTCCATCCTGGAAACTAGGCCTTCAGATCATCCAGTGTTCGGCAAGTAGCCCATACAGACCGGCCCATAAACAACAGCTTGGCTATCCGAGGACCCCCTAATCTGGGACTCCCTCAGTAGCCCCCGAACTTGCCTCCAACGCCAAGGGTCTTCAGCTCCAATTGCTTTGCGAACAGAGTCTTCGGCTTGCGAGGTGAGTTCCTTCCCGCCGAACCATAGTTTGGCCTCCGATGATAAGTAGTTTTTTCACGTTGTGGCACATCCTAATTCTGTGAATTAAGTTGGCTTTGAAGGCCAAGTGCCAGGGAAAAAGTTAAGGTTCCTAAACGACCTTTCTAACAAAAGGTCATAGCCCTCCACGATCGATACGCCAGTTACAGGTACTCAATGCGCGGTTCGAGGCCGTTCCATCCACACAATCTATCAACATGTCGATCGTGTCCCGTTTTATACGAGATATACTTAATTACGTGCTCGCAATGGCTCATGAGTCTCGAGAAGTGGAGGGATTCACGGCACAGCAGGGGGAGCTAGAATCGGCAGACCTCATAAAAAGAGAAAGAAAACCCCAAGGGCTTTCCATGCTCTCCATTTGACCTATCCGCCTCCTATTCCCTTGCGCCTCTAGAGCACTGATCCAGGTTTCTCCACTCCTGCTCCCAAGCTCAGCAATGGCGGGCTCTAATGGCCAGTGGGAAGCTTCCACGGTCACCAATTAAGACATAATCGACCTCAAGAAGGCCGGTTACCTCCCCAACAACATCCCTCATCGCGCGGAGGAGGAGGGCCAAGTGATCCCCACCCCCAAGCCAGGCGAGCGGGTGGTGTTCATCCCCCACTTCATCAGGGGGTTGACCTTCCCCCTACACCCCTTCGTCAGGGGATTAATGTTCTTCTACGGCCTCGACTTCCACGACCTTCCGCCGAACTCCATCATGCACCTCTCAGCCTTCATCCTCGTCTGCGAGGCCTTCCTGCACGTCGAGCCGCATTTCGGGCTCTGGCTATAGGTTTTCAATATCAAGCCAAAGTTCGTCGGTGGCAAGCATGCCGACTATGGCGGGGCCATCATCAACAAACTTACCCATGTCGGGTGGCCGTCGGGCACCCTCATCGACACCATCAAGGGGTGGCAAACGGAGTGGTTCTATGTCATAGAACCACAAGAAGGAGGTCAGCACCCCGTTGTCGCATTCAGATCCGGTCCCCCAACCCGATTGGCTTCCTGGCTCGAAAAGGTCCTCGCCTGGGGGTCAAGCAAGGAGGTGACCGGTCTGCAGAAGCGCATTCGTTCCCTGGTCGAGGACGGCACCACGCTGTCCGATGTGGTCCAGGTGATGCTCCAAAGACGCATCCTCCCCTTCTAGCACCGAGACACTCCCCTGTGGGATTGGAAACTCGAAGCCGATCCCATAGTCCGGAACCTCTTCCACACTATGCGGGAGAAGCTATGGAAGGCGTTCATCAAATCAATGAAGAGCTGGCCAGCCAAGGAGGAGGACAAGGGCCTGCACTCCACCAAGCCGGATTCCGAGGTACGATACACCCTGGCTTGGTCGTCCTTATTACCTAGAAGATATATAACCATATGTCTGATCTGTTTATGCAGAGATGGCTGAAGGAGGCCATCAACATCAACAGTCTGGCTCCTCAGCCTGAAGACGAGAGGACCGGGCTGCTAGCCAGGATGCTCGTGGAGAAGCCTTACGAGGCTCCCACGAAGAAGGAGAAGAAGAAGAAAACAGGTCAGGCTGGCCTTCGCATCAAGGACCAGCCTGATGCTGCATCCGAAGACACCCCCGCCTCATCAAATCAGGAGGAGGAAGAGGAGGAGGAGGAGGTCGAGAGCAAGGGGGAGGCAACTTCCCCCATGCCAAGAAGAGAGCGGCATCTTCGGACGCCCCGGGGCAGTTAGTTTCACCTGCCCCGAAGAAGGCGCGTCAGGCACGGGTGGTCTTGTCCGACGATAGCTCGGACTCAAGCTCCACGTCTGAAGACCCCGAGGAGGTTCCATGGAGGATCCTAAGGGTCAAGCCCCCTCCATCCAGGTTAGGATCCGAAGACCCTCCTTTCTATAACAAGTAAATTTAGAGTTTGCTAACACGCAGGTTATTGGTCCTACAGCCCCCCGCATGTCATCCCCACCGAGGTGGTATCGGATGGGGAGACCCCGTCGGCCAAACTAATGGAGAGCGGGGAAGCCTCGCACCCCACCACTCCAGGCGCTACAAAGGACACCGTAGAGGTGTCGTCCCAGACTACTCCAATGTAGGCGGACCCAGGGGCAAGGGAGATATTACCGTGGCCGAGGCTAACGCTTCGACCACCGCAGACCAGGGGACAATCCCCCACCCGAACACCAAGGAGGCCGGCTGGACGGGCAATCAGTCCCCTTCAAGGAAATCTCCGGAGCACATTGTGCCTCTTGAGGCACCGGCCCAATCCCCGGTGGGTGATCGGGAAATCCGATCATCGTCGGCACTGCCGACCAACCAGTGGTCGGCCATGGAGAATGCTCTATCAAGCGCCTCCATCCCCGAGGATCACCGCACCCTTATGGGTGCGGTACTACAAAGCGTCCAGTCTGTTGACAACGGACTGAAGGAGGCCTTCAAAGGTCTCCTTGCGGGCTTTCAAGTATGTCGCCCGATGTTTTCGCTAAGATTTTTATTTATTCGTATTGTAGACATGGCAGCCCCCGAGCCCTAGGTGAGATGAATAAGCTCGCCTAGGGGTCATATATGTAATTCGTGAAGTGAATGCCGATGTAATGTATGCATTGTGTGTGTAATGTAGGCTTCGTCATCAGCGGTGGCCAAAAATGGTGCAGAGTTGGACGAGCTACATCGGAAGCTCAAGCGTTCCAAGGATGAGGTGGAAGCCCTCAACAAGAGGTTCGACGAAGCGCGTGGTCAGTCTGAACTAAATCTGGATGCTCCCCCCCCCCAATACTGTCAATGCATATTCCTTTTTACATAAAGTTGCATCGTGTTGCAGCTTCGTCGAAAGAGATAAAGAATCTCAAGGCCGAGCTTCAACGTGCCAAAGATGAAGCGGCTGTGGCGAAGGCGGTGGCCAAAGAAGCGGCCATCACTCTCTCCGCCCTACGAGCCACAAGTGATAAACACTAGGCTCGTGTGGCAGAGATACAGGATGAGCTCAAGGACGCTAGCAATAAGTGTGAGTCCTTGGAGCAAAAGAACAAGGCGGTCTCGGCCGAACTGTCCACTGATATGTCTCCAACGTATCTATAATGTTTGCTTGTTCCATGCTGTTATATTATCATTCTTTGATGTTTTACAATCATTTTACCACAACTTTATATTATTTTTGGGACTAAACTATTAACCTAGATCCCAATGCCAGTTCCTGTTTTTCCTTGTTTTTAGGTTTTACAGAAAAGGAATATCAAATGGAGTCCAAACGGAATAAAAATTTACGGTGATTTTTTTTGGACCAGAAGAGACCCACGGAGCATCGGAGTTGGGCAAGAAGACCCACGAGGCAGTCACAAGCCTCAGGGGCGCGACCACCCCCCTGGTCATGCCCTGCAGGCTTGTGACTCCCTCGTGGCCCATTCAGACTTATTTCCACCGCCATAAATTCCTATAAATACCAAAAACCCCAACGGAGAACCTAGATCGGGAGTTCCACTGCTACAAACCTCTAGAGTCACGAAAAACCAATCGAGAGCCCGTTCCGGCACCCTGCCGGAGGGGGAAACCATCACCGGAGGCCATCTTCACCATCTCGGCGGCCTCCATGACAAGGAGGGAGTAGTTCACCCTCAGGGCTGAGGCTATGTACCAGTAGTTATGTGTTTGATCTATCTCTTGTGTTCTTGAGATGGCACGATCTTGATGTACCGCGAGCTTTATTGATATAGATGAATCATATGGAGTTTTCCCCTCTCTATCTTGTTGTGATGAATTGAGTTTTCCCTTTGAAGTTTACTTATCGGACCGAGTCTTTAAGGATTTAAGAACACTCGATGTATGTCGTGCGATGGGATATCCATGGTGACAATGGGATGTTCTGTTGATCCACTTGATGTATGTTTTAGTGATCAACTTGTGGGTTTCCTGACCTTGGGAATCTATGCATAGGGGTTGGCACATGTTTTTGTCTTGACTTTCCGATAGAAACTTTGGGGCACTCCTTGAAGTTCTTCGTGTTGGATTGAACATGACGAATCTGAAATTATGTGATGCATATCGTACAATCAAGCCTGCGGGTACTTGTGGTGACATTGGAGTATCTAGGTGACATTAGGGTTTTGGTTGATGTGTATCTTAAGGTAGTATCTTAGTACGAACTCTAGGGCTGTTCGTGACACTTATAGGGATAGCTCATAGATCAGAAAAGATAGCTTTGAGGTGGTTTCGTACCCTACAATAATTCCTTTGTTACTTCTCCGCTATTTGTGACTTTGGAGTGAACTCTTTATCACACGAGAGGTACTTACATATGATTCAACTATGCCAATATTGTTGAGAGAACTTGCACTAGTGAAAGTATGGACCCTAGGCCTTATTTCCAAGCATTTATACAATGTTTTGCTCGCTAATTACTATTTGTTACCATGCTGATTTTATATTTTCAGATTACAAAAACCTATATCTACCATTCATATTACACTTGTATCACCATCTCTTCGCCGAACTAGTGCACCTATACAATTTACCATTGTATTGGGTGTGTTGGGGACACAAGAGACTCTTTGTTATTTTGTTGCAGGGTTGTTTGAGAGAGACCATCTTCATCCTACGCCTCCCACGGATTGATAAAACCTTAGGTAATCCACTTGAGGGGAAATTGCCGCTATCCTACAAAACTCTGCGCTTGGAGGCCTAACACGAGTCTACATGAAGAAGGTTGTGTAGTACACATCATCCACCATGAAGTCCGATCTCCAGAAGGAGCGGGTGGACAGAAGGTTCTTCGCGGAACAAGTTCGTCAAGCCAAGGAGATAGCCGATGGTAAGCCATACTCCCTAAAGTGTGTATCCGGGGATAGCAAATTCGAATTGCTCACCCAGGTGTGGCGATCCTCAGGCGCAGCCGCCGATCTCCAAAAGAGCATTGCGAACGCCAATCCGCTGCTTGCCTCGCGAGGAGAGGAAGATGAAGCTCGGACGTTCTGGGCACGGTTCGGAGCCCCTGAGCGTCCTCCTCTTCTGGTGGAGCAGCTGAAACAGCTGATGGAGATGCACCAGATGGCAAAGCTGGCCATCAAGGACCTCTGCGTCCGCTTATGGCCCGGTGAGCCACTCCCAGGCAGCTACTTCGGCCTGGTGCAACGACTTATTGATGTTATGCCCCGCCAAGATGTTGTCAAGCGCTCCTCCTGCATCGAAGGAGTCCATATGGCCCTTCCCAAGGCCAAAGTGCACTGGTCGGGGCTCAATCCGACGAAGGTCGCCACCGATCCACCGCCACCCGAAAAGGAGCACTGACTCCCCGAGCTTTACTTCGATGGAGTGATGGAGAGTGTGCGGGTGATAGCGTCACAGTGTTCGGGCAAAAAATTATTTGAATGAGCTTGTAATGTGTCCGAAGACTTGTTACAACTTTCAATGATATTAGTATCCGCTCTTATATGGTTTTGCATTCCTTTATAACTCCTATATGGTTGCTTAATACTGAAAGATGCGATTCGTTGGCTTTAGCCCCCACGTAGATACTACATGGGGTGTCTATGCCAATGCACTGTGTCCCTTAGCCAAATTATAGGAACTTGAAGGCGGATTAGTGCGGTAGACTAGGCAATCAGAATATTATATTTTATTTCTTTTGCTTACCCGAAGGGGCGCGAAAAGGACTACGGGGAGCGTAAGATTAGCCACGGAGTTTTTGTGATGTTCGGACGAGACGAGGTCGAAGCCGACATCACGGTATTTGTGTAACATCCCAAATTTTGGAATGTTATAATAAATATTAGAATGAGTGTTTGTTTAATTGAGGTATTGAAAGTGAGTGAAATTTGAAACTTTTGAAAGTTTAATGAGAGGGAATGAAATGACTTTCCCAAAAACTTTCACTCTGCAGGAATTCAAATTCATTTCATCACAAAATCCCAGAGTGAAGATGATATGACTTCTTCCATTTAAAGAAATGAAAAGGGATTTGAAAATGGTTTGAATTTCATTTGAAAATATTTCAAATTCAGAAACTTTATGCAACTCAATGATTTTCATGAGAGAGGATAAAAGGACTTCTTCAAATTATATAAAATATGAGTTGGAAGTTTAAAAGAAGGATATGAATGTGAATTTGAAAATCTCTGACTTATTCCTTTTGGGATCCATTTCATATTTGTTTCCAATTTAAATTTTCAAAGTATTCAAACCCCTTGACAAAATTTGAGAGGAGTAATATGACACTCCACACCAGGGGTTAATTTGTGAATTTTTTGAATCATAAAACCCAGGGGGTTATTTGAAATTTTATTTCAAAAAAATTAAAACCAATTTAGGCATTTTTTGAAAATAATTTTTTTAAAAGTATTTAATTTGGCCGTGGAAAAATGTTCATTAAATTTCATTTATTCTCCTGGTCATTTTCATATACAGATCTCCAATTTTGGGAGAGTATTGATTACCATAAATGAGTTTTTATTTCGCTAGAAATTAAAGCCCACCGGCCCACCGCCCATAACTCCTCCAGAAATCTCCCCAAACCGGCCACCGATGATCGTGCCCCCCCCTCTCTCTCTCTCTCCGACGCGTGGGACCACCGACCGACCGAGCCATCCCCACGGTCGTCCCCTCCACCGTGCCCCTGACCTCGCCGGAGATCCATCCTGTGCCGGATCCACCTCCCCTTCCATTCCCCCGAGCACCCGCAGCCCTATAAATACCCCAGCCTCCCTCCGCGCCCCATTTCACCTCGAAACCCACTCTGCTTTCGCCAGAACCACCCCGCATGAGCTCACCGGAGTTCTGCATCCCCACCGAAGCTTCCAAAGCACCTGTCCGTCGCTCCACTCACCCCCACCCCCTTCGACGCCACCAAAGCATGCCGGAGAGTCTCCGCCACCGTTTGAAGCCCTCGGACGCCTCCCCCAACCACCACAATGCTGTCTCCGAGCGTCTCCAACTTCCGGCCGTCGTCGACCTCACCGGAGCTCCGACCCCCTCCTCTGTAAGCTCCAACCCCTCCCGTAGCCGTCAGATCTGTAGTCAACGTATCAGATTAGAAGTGTTATAAACCGAACCGGAACGTGCTAGGCTTCGGTAACCCGCCCGCAAATGCCCGCATGTACACGGCCTCAGCCACGTAGCCCCTATCCCATAAGATCCATTTTCCCTTTTTCTGATTTTGTTTTAGAAAACAGAATGATTTCTAATTTTGTTTTTGTTATATCTTAAAAAATAATTAGTGTTTTTAATTGATTCTTTTTGCATTAGGTCACAAATTTCATGTAGTTTCTGTAGATACCAAGCTTGACCATATTTGAAAAGTTGAAAATTAAATTCAAACAGATTTGATTCATATCTTGTTTTTTGAATAACTTCCAACAAATCCCTCCAGTAGTATTATTGAAAATTCTTGTAGTTGAATAGAATGCATGAGGTAGGAACACACCACTTGTTACTAAAGCCCTGGGAACGTTAGTTATTTTAATGCTATGCTAAAGTAGACGGGGTCCGGTATGAGTGTTCGTGAGTGGTGTGAGAAGGAGGACTCTACGTCAAGACGACAACTTCATGAAGGCATCTTCAGGTCCTGCATCTTCAAGACCTCAAGACTTCGAGACTTGAGAAACAAGTTTTTCAATACACACTACTGGGTGAAGGATGGTTGATTGGGCATCCCTGGAGTACCCAGTGGATGGCCGGGATGCATGGAGAAGCGCCATGACATCTTGCGGAAAGCTTCACCCAGACTCAAAGAGACGGATGAATACTTCATGCCCGGAAGCTTACCTGTGTAGCCACAAGTCATTATGGCTCTGGCTTGGTTGATCTTTGTTGTGACTCTGGCTGGGCAGTGCTACGAGATGTAGTCGACGTTAGGAATGGATGGGCACTGACAGTAGTCAGGGAAACACTCTGAAAGACCAAGTTTCGTTCGTCCTGTTCTCAAACACCATGCAGTGCGAGGACTTACCAGGAGGGAACGAATCTTGTGGGTAAAGGACACAACACTCTACAGAGTTAAAACCTAATCGATTAGCCGTGTCCCCGGTTACGGACAATTTGAGCTTCTAGACTTGGATCTATCTCTGAACTCTCAACACTGGACTGATAATTAATTGTGGGCAACTTATGATACTTGTGGGCATTTAGACATCGGTTGGCGCAACCATGTCATGTTAGGTAACTCCGTAGTGAAAATTTCATGATATTCCTTTGTTGTAGGAAAAGAAAATAAAATTAGCTTTTATGCAAAAACTCAGACACAGAGCCACGAAGCCTTTGCATATAGAATAGTATTTATCTTCTATTTCTGCTATGGTGATCTTGCTGGTACATTCAATGTACTGACCTACACGGCTGCAACGTCTTATGTTGCAGATAAACTCTACGACGGGTAAGAGTACGATTCAGGGTTACGGTCCGCACTCAACCTGCCGTTGGTGTTATTGGGACTCCACTCCCGTTGACTGTTTCCACTGAGATTTTAAGGTATATATCAGTTTTACATTAATTACATGTGATTGCACTTTGATATATACATTGATGTACTATGTGTGCCACCATACTGATCCAGGGATGGCACAGAACACACAGAGGCTTGACTCATTGAGTCGGGTCGCTACAGAAATGGTATCAGAGCACATGTTGACTGTAGGACGTGACCCTAGGAAATGGATTAGAAATAGGATGACCTTGATAGGAACAACTTTTGTTTTCACTACTCTCGTGACTTCTAAATTCTTTTACTGAACCCTCCCTATTTCAAACTATAGCTGGAGAACTACACCCTGAACAAAAGAGAGGACTATGAAGAGGTTCTCGGAGGCTCATTCCTCATGGAGCTAGTGCAGATGGTGAAGCTGCCGATACGTGAGATCAAGGTGACTAAGAGGAAGTCTAGATTCTGGGGCATCAAAACTAAGGTTTTTGGACGTGAAGAAGACCCCAAGACTGAAGACATAAACTTTGGCACATTGAGCCATGAATGTGAGATGGGCATGAACACTGTTGTCCATGATGCCATCGCACATTTGAGCTATCGTCATCGTGCTGAGTTGTGCAACCACTACTTTGGAAAGCTTGGATGGCAGAAGCCTGATGGAGCACTCATCGACCTGACGGACGAACAAAAGATGAAATTTTCACCCGTACTTGTGTACAATCAAGAACTGGAGCGCTACATCAAGAACCTTCAAATGGACCTTCTCTCAGAGCTATTTGAGAACGAAGCACTTCGTGAGAGCCTCAAGGCCTAGAAGTTGAAGGTAGCAAATCTGAAGAAACATGATCCCAATGTATGAGAGGATCATGTGATGTATAGAATTTCACGACTTGCAAGTCGATGAGTACGGCAACCGGCAAGAGCCATACGGTTGTCTTTAATTATTGTATGACCTGCATGTCAATCATTAAGCGCTATGTAATGCTTTACTTCATCGCTAAGCGGTAGCAATAGAAGTAGAAGTAGGGCTGGCGCCACAACCCCAATGGCAGCACATTGATGGAGATCAAGATGATGGAGATCATGGTGTTGTGTCGGTGACGATGGAGATCATGCCGGTGTTTTGAAGATGGAGATCTTAAACACAAGTTCATGGCCATATCATGTCACTTATGATTTGCATGTGATGTTAATCCTTTTTATGCACCTTGTTTTGCTTAGGACGACGGTAGCATTATAAGGTGATCCCTCGCTTAATTTCAAGATAAATTGTGTTCTCCCCGAGTGTGCACCGTTGCGAAAGTTTGTCGTGTTGAGACACCACGTGATGATCGGGTGTGATAGACTCTACGTTCACAAAGAACGGGTGCAAGCCAGATTTGCGTGTGCAGAACACTCGGGTTAAACTTGACGAGCCTAGCATGTACAGACACGGCCTCGGAACACAAGAGACCGAAAGGTCGAGCATGAGTCATATAGTGGATATGATCAACATAATGATGTTCACCATTGCAGCCACCTCAACTCACGTGATGATTGGACTTGAGTTGGTGAATTTGGATCATGTATCACTCGAATGATCGGAGGGATGTCAATTTGAGTGGGAGTTCTTAAGTAATATGATTAATTGAACTCATTATCATGAACATAGTCAATAGTGTATTTGCAAATTATGTTGTAGATTACTAGCTCGCGCTGTATCTCCCTTAAAGTTTTATATGTTCCTAGAGAAATAGAGTTGAAAGATGTTGGTAGCAATATTGCGGACTGGGTCCGTGATCTGAGGATTGTCCTCATTACTGCACAGAAGGCTTATGTCCTTAATGCACCGCTCGGTGCGCCACCCCCTCTAGCGTCGTCTGTAGATGTTGTGAACATCTGACGGGCACGTTTCGATGACTACTTGATAGTTTAGTGCGTCATGCATTACGGCTTAGAATTGAGGCTCCGAAACGTTTTGAACGTCACGGAACATATGAGATGTTCTAGGAGCAGAGATTGTGATCTCAGGCTCGTGCCTGTGTTGCGAGATATGAGATCTCCAACAAGATTCTTTGCCTGTAAGATGAAGGAGAATAGCTCGATCGTTGAGCATGTACTCAGATTGTCTGGGTACTACAATCGCTTGAATCAAGTGGGAGTTGATCTTCTAGATAAGATAGTGATTGATATAGTTCTCCAAGTCACTGTCACTAAAGCTACTAGAACTTAGTGATAACTATAATACACCAGGGATAGAAGTATTGATCCCTGAGCTGTTCGCGATGTTTCACACCGTCAAGGTAGAAATCAAGAAGGAGCGTCAAGTGTTGATGGTTAATCAAACCACTAGTTTCGGAAAGGGCAAGAGAAAGGAGGGAAACTTCATGGATAGCAAGTCAGTTGCTGCTCCAGTGAAGCAACCCAAAGTTGAACTCAAACCCGAGACTAAGTGCTTCTATTATGAGGTGAGAGGTCGCTGAAGCGGAACAACCCTAGATACTTGGTAGATAAGAAGGCTGGCAACATCTACAGAAGTATATTTGATATACGAGTTATTGATGTGTACCTTGCTAGTACTCCTAGTAGCACCTGGGGATTGGATACCGTTCGGTTGCTAAATGTTAGTAACTCGAAATAAAAGCTACGGAATAAACGGAGAACTAGCTAAGGGTGAGGTGACGATGTGTGTTGGAAATGTTTCCAAGTTTGATGTGATCAACATTGCACGCTCTCTCTACCTTCAGGATTAGTGACGAACCTAAATAAATGTTATTTGGTGTTTTGCGTTGAGCATGAACATGATTAGATCATGTTTGTTGCAATACGGTTATTCATTTAAGTCAGAGAATAATGGTTATTCCATTTACATGAATAATACCTTCAATGGTCATGCACCCAGTGAGAATGGTGTGTTGAAATTTTGTTCATAGTAATACACATGTTCATAACATTGATGTCAAAAGATACAAAGTTAAATAATGATAGTACCACATACTTGTTGCACTGCCGCAAAATGTCATATTGGTATAAAGCGCATGAAGAAACTCCATGCTGGTGGATATTTGGACTCATTCGATTTCGAATCGGTTGAGACATGCGGACCATACCTCTTGGGCAAGATGACTAAAGGACCCCGTTGGATGGAGCGGGCAAGTGATTCATTGGAAATGATACGTGTTGATGTATGCAATCTAGTGAGTCTTGTAGCATGCAGTGGATATCGTTATTTTCTTACCTTCACTGATGATTTGAGTAGATATAGTGTATATTTACTAAATGAAACACAAGTCTGAATCGTTTGAAAGGTTCAAGCAAATTCAGAGTGAAGTTTAAAGATCATCGTGACAAGAAGATAAAAATGACAGCGATATGATCGTGGAGGTGAATATCTGAGTCACGAGTTTGGCATACAACTTAAGACAATGTGAAAGTTGTTTCACAACTAAACGCCACTTGGAACACCATAGTGTGATGGTGTGTCTGAACATCATAGTTATGCTCTATTGGACATGGTGCGTGCTATGATGTCTCTTATCGTTTTACTACTATAATTTTGGAGTTATGCATTAGAGACAACTACATTCACTTTAAATAGGGCACCATCTAAATCTGTTGAGATGACACCATGTGAATTATGGTTTGATAGAAACCTAAGCTGTCATTTCTTAATATTTCGGGCTGCGACACTTGTGTGGAAAATGTTTTCACCTAATGAGGTCGAACCCAAGGCGGACAAATGCATCTTCATAGAATACCCTAAGATCAGTTGGGTGAACCTTCTATCTCAGATCCAAGTGCAAAGTGTTTGTTACTAAAACGGATCCTTTCTCGAGGAAAAGTTTCTCTCGAAAGAATTGAGTGGGAGGAAGATAGAACTTGATGAGGTTGTTAAACCTTTGTTCAACCAGAGAGTAGCGCAGCGCACGATGTTGTTTCTGTGAAGCCTACGTTAGTTGAAGAGGAAGTTAATGATGATGATCATGAAGCTTCAGGATCAAGTTACTATCAAACTTCATAGGTCGACAAGGATGTGTACTGCTCCTAAGCGGTATGACAACCCTGTCTTGGAGGTCATGTTGTTGGACAACGATGAACCTACGAGCTATGGAGAAGCGATGATGGGCCCGGATTCCGACAAATGGTTGGAGGCCATGAAATCTGAGATCGAATCCATGTATGAAAACCAAGTATAGACTTTGGTAGACTTGCTCGTTGGACGGCAGGTCGTTGAGTACAAATGGATCTAAAATGAAGACAGACGCTGATGGTAATTATCACCATTTGTAAAGCTCGACTTGTTGCAAAGTTGTTTGTGACAAGTTCAAGGAGTTGACTGCGATGAGACTTTCTCACTCTTAGCGATGCTAAAGTTTGTTGGAAATATGTTAGCAGTTGCTGCATTTTTCAATTATGAAATCTGGCAGATGGATGTCAAAACAACGTTTCCTTAACGGTTTTACTTGAGGAAAGGTTGTATGTGATACAACCAGAAGGTTTTGTCAGTCCTAAGGATGCTAAAAGGTGTACAAGCTTCAGTGATCCTTCTATGGACTTAAGCAAGCATTTCGGAGTTGGAATATACACTTTGATGAGGTGATCAAAGTTTTGAGTCTATGCAAAGTTTATGAGAAACTTTTATTTACAATAAAGTGAGTGGGAGCGCTATAGAATTTCTGATAAGTATATGTGGATGACATATTGTTGATCGGAAATAATGTAGGATTTCTGGAAAGCATAAATGGTTGTTTGAAAAGTGATTTTCAAAGGAAGACCTGGATAAAGCTACCTAATTGTTGAGCATCAAAATCTATAGAGATAGATCAAGATGCTTGATGAGACTTTCAATAAATACATACCTTGACAAGATTTTGAAAGAGTTCAAAATGGATCAGTCAGAGAAAGAGTTCTCGCCTGATTTATAAAGGTGTGAAGTTGAGTAAGACTCAAAGCTCGACAACGGCAGAAGAAAGAGAAAAGACGAACGTCGTCCCCTATGCCTTAGCCATAGGCTTTGTGTAGTATGCCATGCTGTGTATCGCACCTGTGTGTGCCTTGCCATGAGTCTGTCAAGGGGTACTAGAGTGGTCCAGGAGTGGATCACTGGACAGCGGTCGAAATTATTATAAGTAACCAGAGGACTAAGGAGATGTTTCTCCATTATGGAGGTAATAGAGAGTTCGTCGTAAAGAGTTACATCGATGCAAGCTTTAAACACCAATCCGGATGGCTCGTAGTAGCAATCTGGATACGTATAGTGGAGCAGCCATTTGGTAAAGTACATAGTGGAGTGTGGTAGCAGTGTTTACGGTTTGACATAGATTTGCAAAGTACACACGGATCTGAATGTTACAGACCCATTGACTATAAGACCTCTCTCACATGCAAAGCATGATCGAACCCCAGAACTTATTGGGTGTTAGATTCATAACAATGCAAATCACATGGTGATGTGAACTAGATTATTGACTCTAGTGCAAGTGGGAGACTGTTGGAAATATGCCCTAGAGGCAATAATAAATTAGTTATTATCATATTTCCTTGTTCTGATAATCGTTTATTATCCATGCTATAATTGTATTGATCGGAGACTTAAATGCATGTGTGGATACATAGACAAAACCATGTCCCTAGTATGCCTCTAATAGACTAGCTCGTTGATCAAAGGATGGTTAAGGTTTCCTAGCCATGGACATGAGATGTCATTTGATAACGGGATCACATCATTGGGAGAATGATGTGATGGACAAGACCCAAATTACAAACGTAGCATATGATCGTGTCAGTTTATTGCTGCTGTTTTCCGCATGTCAAGTATATGTTCCTATGACCATGAGATCATGCAACTCACTGACACCGAAGGGATGCTTTATGTGTATCAAACGTCACAACGTAACTGGGTGACTATAAAGGTGCACTACAGGTATCTCCGAAGGTGTCTGTTGAGTTGGCATGGATCAAGACTGGGATTTGTTACTCCGTGTGATGGAGAGGTATCTTAGGGCCCATCGGTAATGCAACATCACAACAAGCCTTGCAAGCAATGTGACTAATATGTTAGCCACGGGATCTTGCATTACGGAACGAGTAAAGAGACTTGCCGGTAACGAGGTTGAACTAGGTATGGAGATACCGACGATCAAATCTCGGGCAAGTAACATACCGAAGAACAAAGGGAACGTTATACGGGATTGATTGAATCCTTGACATAGAGGTTCGACCGATGAAGATCTTCATAGAATACGTAGGAACCAATGTGGACGTCCAGGTTCCGCCATTGGTTATTGGCCGTAGAGGTGTCTCGGTCATGTCTACATAGTTCTCGAACCCACTGGTTCTGCACACTTAAGGTTCGGTGACGTTTCGGTAGTGTAGAGTTATGTATGGTGGTGACCGAAGGTTTTTCGGAGTCCCGGATGAGATCCCGGATGTCACGAGGAGCTCTGGAATGGTCCGGAGGTAAAGATTCATATATAGGAAGTCCCAGTTTGGTCGCCAGAAAAGTTCCGAGCTCATCGGTAGTGTACCGGGAGTGCCGGTAGTGTACCGGGAGACCACCGGGAGGGGTATTTCGACCCAAGAGGCTTTATGGGCTGTAGGAGGATGAATACCAGCCCTTAGTGGGCTGGTGGAAGTCCTACATGAAGCCCATGAGGCTGGGAAGAAAATACCAAAAGGAAAAGGGTGGAAAAAGGCAAAAAGGGCCAAATAAGGAAGGAGTCCTAATCCTACTAGGAGTGGAGGAGGAGGACTCCTCCCTCCTTGGTTTGGCCGACCCAAGGGCTGCATTTCTGGCAGCCAAGCCTCCTCCTCCTCTCCTCCTATATATACTAGAGTATTTTAGGGTTTTGGCACAAGATTTTCAGCCACGTGCCACCCGTTCCTCTAGTGCATAGTTTCTCCTCTAGATCGGTTTTCTACGGTGCTTAGGCGAAGCCCTGCTGGAATAACTCCACCACCATCACCGGAGCGCCGTCACGCTGCCGGTGAACTCTTCCTCCTACCCGCATCCTCTTGCTGGATCAATACGGTGGAGATCGTCATCAAGATGCACGTGTGCTGAACGCGGAGGTGCCGTCCGTTCGGTACTAGATCGGAAGGATCGTGATCAAGGCCACGGGACTTTCGTGATCGGATCGCGGGACGGATCGTGACGAGATCACGGGACGGTTCGTGATTGGTTCACGGGATGGTTCATGATTATATCGTGGGATGCTCGGTGATTTGGATCGCGAAGAAGTACGACTACACCAACCGCATTTCTCAACGCTTCCCGCTTAGCGATCTACAAGGGTATGTAGATCCACTCTCCCTCTCGTAGATGCTCATCACCATGGATAGGTTTGCGTGTGCATAGGAAAATTTTTGTTTCCCATGCGACGTTCCCCAGCACTTTTACATATCTCGTGTACCACGAGCAACTTTCTTTGACGCTGTTCGTGATGCTGCCATGGAAGCCATACGTCGGATTGGAGAATACTCGAAGCACGACTCCGTCATACCCGGGAATACTTGCATGAGGTGCATATGGAGATGATGGAGATGAAGCTCATGTCCACCCTGATCAAGCAAAATGTGGATGATTTCAAGGAGCACATCGCAAAGTTCCAGTGGTACTAAAATATCTCCAAGGAAGGATAAATGAATAAAGTTGGGAGTGATGCTGGACCATGCCAAAATATGTGGATGGCAGCATTTGTAATAAAGTACTTTTAGGAATTTTAAGAGGTGATTTAGGATGTAACAAAGGATTGAATACGAGAAGAAAGCTAGAATGAAGTATTTATGATGGAAATAACTGTATCATGAAGCACTCTTGTTTTCATGAGATTATTTTGTAATGGAAGTCTCGAAGTTTGTAATAAAATTCATGAACCAATGGAATTTATGGAGCCATGATTCTCCTATGTTGAATTATCTAAATTGTTACTCTATGAACAAAGATCACGGACCACTTTCGAGGATATGAGAAAATATGGTCTATGCAGGCATGAGTGCTTTTCATTTTAAGTGTGGTAGTAACCGCGGGGATAAATGAATGAAGAAAATACCATTCATATTAAGGAGTTTGGATAAGTGAATACAGGTGAAGAGAATGTGGAACCATAACCAAACTATGTGGATGATAACCTTTGTGACAACGTGTTTTTGAAGTTGGAATATTGGGAAAAGGAATGATTGGGATGAAACCATACCCAAGGTTAAACAGACCAATGGAAAGGAAAATGAATTCCACAAAGTGGGAAATAGACAAGAATAAGTCTGTGAATTTGTTACCTCAAGGGTATGGTGGAGTGAACTGAAGGTAACGTTGGAATATGGAACGATAGTCACCCCAAGAGTGAGTTAAAGTTATCCAAGTATTCAAGTGAACCCACAAATCACTGACCTCAGGATTGATAAAGATCAAGCCCTACCTTTGTGAAGGAAGAAACTTACAAGAAGCTACGACTGTTTAGCAAAACATTCTCTTAGGAGAATACGAAAACCTGAGAGTTGTGAAGGGAACGATAGATGTTTTGCTTAGCTTGCAGAATAAATGGATTTATCCGAACTTTGTTCGTTGACAAGAGAAATTTCTGCAACGCTTGTGAGGAAGCCCAAGTGTTAGAATACGAGATTCACTAAACCTTATACAAGGTAATGATTTCAGTGCGGCATGGATTGATCACCATGACGACTTACTCTTATCATTCTCTTGCTATTCGGAATGGAAAATCTGAGTGACTTACCCATAGTAAAGAGACGACATTCTTTTGAAGCTTTTTGTTTAAGCCTTAGAATGTAATGAAGAAAACCTCTTGTACATGACAGTTGCTGTCACACGTAGGAATTTTACGGTGAGGAATGAAGCCAAGACCCATTTCATTGCAGGATAACCACAAATGGTAGACCACCATGAGATATTCGATAAGTTATTTAGAATGATCACGAGACTTGTCAGCTAAGAAGACCTAGTATCGAAGGAAATACATTTTTTGTTATGAGAACACAAGATTTTGATTTAAACGGAAGAGCATCACCGAAGGAGCTATCGTAAAGTATGTCAAGAGACATATGCACCTAGAGGACTGCCATGGTTTTGAAAGACCAGTAACCCTCATTTTAAGTGTGGTAGACCCCACCCCCCTTTGGTCAATGGATTTGCTAGAAGACCCCAAACCCTAACATGTTCTATCTAGCCCTTTCGAATCTCGAGGACGAGATTCATTTTAAGTGTGGTAGGTTTGTAACATCCCAAATTTTGGAATGTTATAATAAATATTAGAACGAGTGTTTGTTTGATTGAGTGATTGAAAGTTTGTGAAATTTGAAACTTTTGAAATTTTAATGAGAGGGAATGAAATGACTTTCCCAAAAACTTTCACTCTGCAGGAATTCAAATTCATTTCATCACAAAATCCCAGAGTGAAGATGATATGACTTCTTCCATTTAAAGAAATGAAAAGGGATTTGAAAATGGTTTGAATTTCATTTGAAAATATTTCAAATTCAGAAACTTAATGCAACTCAATGATTTTCATGAGAGAGGATAAAAGGACTTCTTCAAATTATATGAAATATGAGTTGGAAGTTTAAAAGAAGGATATGAAAGTGAATTTGAAAATCTCTGACTTATTCCTTTTGGGATCCATTTCATATTTGGTTCCAATTTAAATTTTGAAAGTATTCAAACCCCTTGAAAAAATTTGAGAGGAGTAATATGACACTCCACACCAGGGGTTAATTTGTGAAGTTTTTGAATCATAAAACCTAGGGGTTATTTGAAAATTTATTTCAAAAAAATTAAAACCAATTTAGGCATTTTCTAAAAAATAGTTTTTTTAAAGTATTTAATTTGGCAGTGGAAAAATGTTCATTAAATTGCATTTATTCTCCTGGTCACTTTCATATAAAGATCTCCAATTTTGGGAGAGCATTGATTACCATAAATGAGTTTTTATTTCGCTGGAAATTAGAAAGGAAAAGAGTTAACGTGTATTAAAGCCCACCGGCCCACCGGCCATAACTCCTCCCGAAATCCCTCTGAACCGGCCACCGATGACCGTGCCTCTCTCTCTCTCTCTCTCTCTAACGCGTGGGACCACTGACCGACTGACCCATCCCCGTGGCCGTCCCCTCCACCGCGCCCCTGACCTCGCCGAAGATCCATCCCGCACCGGATCCACCTCCCCTTCCATTCCCCCGAGCACCCGCGGCCCTATAAATACCCCGGCCTTCCTCCTCGCCCCATTTAACCTCGAAACCCCCTCTACTCTCGCCAGAACCACCCTGCATGAGCTCGTCGGAGTTCTGCATCCCCGCCGAAGCTTCCAAAGCACCTGTCCGTCGCTCCACTCACCCCCACCCCCTTTGACGCCACCAAATCACGCCGGAGAGTCTCCGCTGCCGTTTGAAGCCCTCGGACGCCTCCCCCGACCACCGCAGCGCCGTCTCCGAGCGTCTCCGACTTCCGGCCGCCATCGACGTCACCGGAGCTCCGACCCCCTCCTCTGTAAGCCCCATCCCCTCCCGTAGCCATCGGATCTGTAGTCAACGTATCAGATTAGAAGTTTTATAAAGCGAATCAGTACACGCTAGGCTTCGGTCACCCGCCCACAAACGCCCGCACGTACACGACCTCGGCCAACCACAACCCGCCACGTAGCCCCTATCCGATAAGATCCATTTTCCCTTTTTCTGATTTTGTTCTAGAAAAAAGAATGATTTCTATTTTTGTTTTTGTTATATCTTTAAAAATAATTAGTGTTTTTAATTGATTCTTTTTTCATTAGGTCAAAAATTTCATGTAGTTTCTATAGATACCAAGTTTGACCATATTTGAAAAGCTTAAAATTAAATTCAAACAGATTTCATTCAAATCTTGTTTTCTCAATAACTTGAGTTTTAAAAATTTATTTTTGAGTGATTCTTTTTGCCATTGTTTTGTATTAGTTAGGTTTATCATCCAGCACTGTTTGAGAATTTTTTAGGATAATTTAGATTAGGGTTTTTAACTAAAACAGAATATGTTTAGTACCTAATAGGATTTAGTTAGTTTAATTTTTCTTTAGTTTATTTTGAAATCTGAATTAGTTTACCTTTTGTTTTAGTTTTCTTTAGTTCTGTTGTCCAATATTAGGTGACTTATTTTCTGTTAATAAAAATAGTTTTGTTTTTTTTATATCCTAATGATATAGGAAACTATATTCTTCTTCATTGGGAAATGATTTATAAAACAATTTAGTTTTAGTAGTATTTCTTTTCGCAAATCTTTTAGAGGATTTAATTCTGTATTTTCTAAAATAAAAATTATTATTAGTACTCTTATATGTTAAGGATTGTTTTGTTACTAAAAATAGTTTTGTCTTGTTTTATATTAGTAGTAGTTTAGCCACCAAAATTTAGAGCCCATTACTTTGTTTTGTTTTTATTTGTTGTATTGCTCTAGTATTGCTAGTTGATTTCTTATTTGAAAATATTTTTGTTTTTCTGTTATTTTAATATTTTAATTGTTTTATTTGTTTTCTTGTTGTTAAGTTTATTAGGCTAAAACCTATGTTATTTAGAGTGTCGTTTTCATAATTCTTAGTTGTTCTTCAAAAGTAATTATTCTTGCAAGTAAAATATTTACAAAAATACTTTTGTTATATTTTATTTTGTTTTTGGTTTGTTACTTTTGAAGAAAGGATTTATTGGTAAAGAAAACCAACCCTTGGTTGTGTTAATGAAATTTTGTTGATTTGAGTTTTGTCTTAAATATTTCCTTCATCACAACCTTGTTGCTTTTAGTTTTGTGTTGTCTATTGATTGCTAGTATTGATTGCTAGAAGTGTTTGCTTATGAATGCAATGTTTGATTGTATAGATTTTCATCGGAGAGTGACAAATAGTTTATCAAGTCATTTCTGAGAGCAATATTATTCTTCATCAACAGTACAGGCAAGTTCACTTTGACCATTTTGTTCATACCTATGTTTTATTGCATGTAGTGATATCTTCCAACAAATCCCTCCAGTAGTGTTATTGAAAATTCTTGTGGTTAAGTAGAATGCATGAGGTAGGAACCCACCACTTGTTACTAAAGCCCCGGGAACGTTAGTTATTTTAATGCTATGCTAAAGTAGACTGGTTATGGTATGAGTCTTCGTGAGTGGTGTGAGAAGGAGGACTTTACGTCAAGACAACAACTTCATGAAGGCATCTTCAAGTCCTGCATCTTCAAGACCTCAAGACTTCGCGGCTCGAGAAACAAGTTTTTCAATACACACTACTGGGTGATGGATGGTGGATTGGGCATCCCTGGAGTACCCAGTGGATGGCCGGGATGCATGGAGAAGCGCCATGACATCTTGCGGAAAGCTTCACCTAGACTCAAAGAGACGGATGAATACTTCATGCCCGGAAGCTTACCTGTGTAGCCACAAGTCATTATGGGCTCTGGCTTGGTTGATCTTTGTTGTGACTCTGGCTGGGCAGTGCTACGAGATGTAGTCGACGTTAGGAATGGATGGGCACTGACAGTAGTCAGGGAAACACTCTGAAAGACCATGTTTTGTTTGTCCTGTTCTCAAACACCATGCAATGCGAGGACTTATCAGGAGAAAACTAATCTTGTGGGTAAAGTACACAACACTCTGCAGAGTTAAAACCTAATCGATTAGCCGTGTCCCCGGTTACGAACAATTTGAGCTTCTAGACTTGGATCTATCTCTGAACTCTCAACACTGGACTGATAATTAATTGTGGGCAACTTATGATACTTGTGGGCATTTAGACATCGGTTGGCGGAACCATGTCATGTTAGGTAACTCCGTAATGAAAATTCCATGATATTCCTTTGTTGTAGGAAAATAAAATAAAATTAGCTTTTATGCAAAAACTCAGACACAGAGCCACGAAGCCTTTGCATATAGAATAGTATTTATCTTCTATTTCTGCTATGGTGATCTTGCCGGTACATTCAATGTACTAACCTACATGGCTACAACGTCTTATGTTGCAGATAAACTCTATGATGGGTAAGAGTACGATTTAGGGTTACGGTCCGCACTCAACCTGCCGTTGGTATTATTGGGACTCCACTCCCGTTGATTCTTTCTGCTGAGATTTTAAGGTATATATCAGTTTTACATTAATTACATGTGATTGCACTTTGATATATACATTGATGTACTGTGTGTGCCAGTATACTGATCCAGGGATGGCACAAAACACACAGAGGCTTGACTCGTTGAGTCGGGTCGCTACAATTTGCACAAAGGGTGAATTCCTTGTATAACACGGAATAACTTCTTACGAGGGTTCAAGTAGAATACTTCTAACTTGGGGTTCACAGATCGGATCGCACATACTATGACAGTCCGTTTTCGACTTTCTCCCCTGAGGTGCTTGACCAGACTATCTGGAAGCACAATCGCAAGGGTGCTCCCTTTGCCCTTTTAGCAAAAATGAGTGAAACATAAAGGGGAAAGCACAGGAGACGGGCAACCAAACTTAATGACCAAAGACTTAGTTCAGAACCGATGCACAATGGTTAAGGCGATTTGTGTTTGAAATCGAGCCCCGGTCTATTAGTCGGTGACCTCGAGTCATACCAAACAGGTTCACGAGAAGAGGGAGAGAATAAAAAAGTATGTGCCAAAAATAGGACAAATGAGGCGTATGTGCGCCATGCAATTTCGCATTTCCTCAACAACTCTTATAACTCAGATTGCCGAAGCAACTGTTCACACATATGTGATAAGAAATAAGGTCCTACAGGAGCTGTTGTACCAGGGGTCTTCAATTGGTGACCAGTCGTCTTCGATATGCCCTGTTGCTAGTTAACTCCTACTTTTAGATGCACCTTGATGGGTGTTAGTGTGGACGGATCTTGCAAACAAAATCTTGAGAGGTCGCAGTGTTAAAGGTGAGCTTTACACTGTGGGCAGGCTCTTTTAGGAGCGCCTGCATCTTGTCCGAAGACATGTTGATGGTAATAGCTCGGGACAACTGAACACCCATCATAAGTTCCCCACCGCTACCCATGGAATCTTAAGTGCGAAGTTGTGCATCCTCGGCATGTACTTCGCTAGTCCTGAGGTTGTGTGGTGGGGGGCAAGTCCCTATCGAGGGGGGAAGCAGGGTCGGAGTTTTCGGTCTGAATCCGAACTCGCTTCCCATCCTTTCATGCCTTTACGTCGAATGCCGAAGCTTGTGGTCGTCTTTGTAGCTGAATTTGGCCGCCAGTGCCAGTGCATGTTCCTCTGTTCTAAGGGACTGCTCTGTATTGCCATTGAAAGTAATGACCCCCATGGGGCCTAGCATCTTGAGCTTGAGGTATGCGTAATGCGGGACTGCGTTGAACCGAGCAAACGTCGTCCGGCTGAGTAGCGCGTGATAGCCGCTGTGGAAGGGCACAATGTCAAAGATCAAGTCCTCGCTGCCGAAGTTATCGGGCGAGCCGAATACAACCTCCAGGGTTACAGAGCCCGTACATCGGGCCTCAGCACCTGGGATCACTCCCTTGAAGGTAGTACTGCTGGGTTTGATCCTTGACGGATCTATACCCATCTTTTTCACCGTGTCTGAGTAAATCAGATTGAGGCTACTTCCTCCATCCATTAGGACTTTAGTGAGGTGATACCCATCTATAATGGGATCTAGGACGAGGGCAGTCGAGCCCCCATGACGGATATTGGTCGGATGTTCATGCCAGTCAAAGGTGATTGGGTATGTTGAACATGGGTTATGCTTCGGACCTACGGGCTCCACAACATAGACCTCCCAAGGGGGCCGCTTCCTCTCCTTCTTACGTGTGTTGGTGGCATATATCATATTCACCGTTTTGACTTCGGGAGGGAATTTCTTCTGAACGCCAACCATTGGACCCCGAGGCTCATCTTCGTCCTTGCTGTGCGAGCTTTTTCCCTAATCTTCGGGCATGTATCTTGTCGGACCGTTTAAACATCCAGCAGTTGCGGTGTGTGTGATTGGCTGGCTTTTTTGAAGTTCTATGGATTTGGCAAGTCATGTCCATGATTTTCTCGAGCTGAGTGGGTCCATCACGATTGCCTTTAGGGGGCTTCTTCTGCTACCCGGCTCGGGAGTTGCGGAATCCGGCATTAACCACCATGTCATCAGCGTCGTTGCTATTGTGTCGGCGTTTGTTCTTATTGTGATTTGGCTTTGAGTTGCCATCATGGGCTTCAGGTGCCACTGGATCTTCAAAATTGTGGCTGCGTCTTGCCAGACAGTTCTCATCGCCCACACAAAAGCGGGTCATGAGGGAGGTAAGGGCGGACATAGTCCGAGGCTTGTCCAGGCCTAGCTGGTGGGCCAGCTATTCGTCCTAAATATTGTGCCGGAAGGAGGCTATGGCCTCAGCATCTGGACAGTCAACAATTTGGTTCTTCTTAGTCAATAACTGATTCCAAAACTGTCGGACAGACTCGCCGGGCTTTTGGACGACGTTGCTGAGGTCGGAAGAGTCCGGCGGGCGGACATAAGTCCCCTGGAAGTTAGACCAAAACACGTCTTCCAAGTCTTCCTAGCATCCTATGGAGTTTCCGGGGAGGCTATTTAATCAGTGCCGAGTTGGCCCCTTAAGCTTGAGAGGTAGGTATTTGATGGCATGGAGATCATCTCCTCGTGCCATATGGATATGGAGGAGGAAGTCCTAGATCCATATAGTTAGGTCAGTGGTCCCTTCATATTGTTCTATATTTATGGGTTTAAACCCTTCGGGGAACTGATGCCACCTTACTGTTGGAAATATGCCCTAGAGGCAATAATAAAATGGTTATTATTGTATTTCCTTGTTCATGATAATTGTCTATTGTTCATGCTATAATTGTGTTAACCGGAAACCATAATACATGTGTGAATACATAGACCACAACATGTCCCTAGTGAGCCTCTAGTTGACTAGCTCGTTGATCAATAAATGGTCACGGTTTCATGGCCATGGACATTGGATGTCGTTGATAACGGGATCACATCATTAGGAGAATGATGTGATGGACAAGACCCAATCCTAAGCAAAGCACTAGATCGTGTAGTTCATTTGCTAAAGCTTTTCAATGTCAAGTATCGTTTCCTTAGACCATGAGATTGTGTAACTCCCGGATACCGTAGGAATGCTTTGGGTGTGCCAAACGTCACAACGTAACTGGGTGGCTATAAAGGTGCACTACGGGTATCTCCGAAAGTATCTGTTGGGTTGGCACGAATCGAGACTGGGATTTGTCACTCCGTGTGACGGAGAGGTATCTCTGGGCCCACTCGATAAGACATCATCATAATGAGCTCAATGTGACTAAGGAGTTAGCCACGGGATGATGTATTACGGAACGAGTAAAGAGACTTGCCAGTAACGAGATTGAACAAGGTATGGGGATACCGACGATCGAATCTCGGGCAAGTATCATACCGATAGACAAAGGGAATTGAATACGGGATTGATTGAATCCCCGACATCGTGGTTCATCCGATGAGATCATCGTGGAGTACGTGGGAGCCAACATGGGTATCCAGATCCCGCTGTTGGTTATTGGCCGGAGAAGTGTCTCGGTCATGTCTACGTGTCTCCCGAACCCGTAGGGTCTACACACTTAAGGTTCGATGACGCTAGGGTTATAGGGAAATGGTATACGTGATTACCGAAGGTTGTTCGGAGTCCCGGATGAGATCCTGGATGTCACGAGGAGCTCCGGAATGGTCCGGAGGTAAAGATTGATATATAGGAAGTCCAGTTTTGGTCACCAGAAAGTTTTCGGGCTCATCGGTAGTGTACCGGGAGTGCCGGGAGGGTGCCGGAGGACCCCCGAGAGGGGTGTGACGACCAAAGGACCTCATGGGCCCTTAAGAGGAGGTGTGCCAGCCCATATTGGGTCGGCCAAGACCATCTATGTGGGCCCATGTGGCTGGAGATAAGGAGATAAGGCAAAAGGGATTTAAAAGGAGGAGATCCACCTCCCTTGTGGGAGGTGGACTCTCCCTTTAATTCGGTCGGCCCTCTCCTCTTTGGAGTAGAGGCCAAGCCAGCCCTCCACGTCCCTCCTCCTATATATACTTGAGGTTTTGGATGTTTTGAGATAAGATTTGATCTCTCTCTCTCACGGCGAAGCCCTACCTCTCTTCTTCCTCCTCCGCAGCGCTTAGGCGAAGCCCTGTCGGAATACCTTGCTACTCCACCACCACCACGCCGTCGTGCTGCTGTTGGAGACCTTCCCCAACCTCTCCTTCCTCCTTGTTGGATCAAGGTGTTGGAGACGTCACCGGGCTGCACGCGTGTTGAACGCGGAGGTGCCGTCCGTTCGGCACTTGATCGGATCTACCGCGATCTGAATCGCTGCGAGTACGACTCCATCAACCGCGTTCTTGTAACGCTTCCGCTTAGCGATCTTCAAAGGTATGAAGATCCACTCTCCCCTTGCTCGTTGCTGGTTTCTCCATAGATGGATCTTGGTGAACGCGTAGGAAATTTTTTGATTTACTACTACGTCTCCTAACAATTACTTCATCTGTGAAGCACAGTGGGTGACGATGCCTCTGACCCGAGCTATGTCCCGCCTATACTTGGCGTCTGTATGGGGCCTCGCGTTCCTGGGCTCTATGGTTTTGGTCGAACCATGGTCTATACTCTCCTCGTCTATTCGGTGAGTAATTTCTGGATCTGTAGATGGATCTTGTATGGCCTGCTCTGTGATCTAAGTCGTCACGCAGGTCGAACCTGTCATTGTGTCCGAATTGCTCCTTACCCCATCTTCGGGACATCACCGGTACATAACTGGTGTCATTGTCCGCTCTGTCACACCTACGAGGAGGGTGATCTGGCTTGTCATATGGGGTATGATGCGAAGACGAAGTGTCAGTGAGCTCATCTTCGAATTGTGGCAGCAGCCTTCTCCGAGGGTAGCTTTTGGGCTGGTTTGACAGACCAGTGTCGTATACTTCCTCGACTGAGAGGACTTTCATCCATCGATCAGTGAGTTCAGCCTATTCGGCTTTGAGTTACCGCTCTTTGGCCTTTAGGCTGCAAGCCGTTGCTATGAAATGCTGCCTGATTTTTCCCTGATCCTCGAGGTTATCAGTGATGCACAAGTCATCGGCTTCTGGTACATCTTCCTCCTTGACGGGGGGAAAGTAATCATCGACTTCAGGGTCATTGATGGTATCGGGGTCGTTTTGGTCCTTAGGTTTGTCTGGACCCTCTAACGGGTGCTTAGGGACATCGGGATTGTCATGATCGGCGGGGGTGTTACCGTCCCCGCTGCTGATAATAGCTCGTCTTCCCTTTTTGCATTTGTCCACTTATGCGATTTCTGGCGCCTTGATGGCGCATCGAACGATTTGTCGCCATCGTTGTGAGGCGTATTGTCGCCGTTGGTGGTAGGAGTATCCACCATGTAGACGTCATATGTAGAAGTGGCAGTCCAATTCCCGATGTTGACGGGAGTGGGAGCACGGTCCTCTTCATCCATGTATTCTACTTCTTCGGAGGCATAGTCCAGCATTTCGGTTAAGTCTTCAACGGTGGCTATCAAGTGGGTGGTGGGTGAGTCCCAAAATCCGTACCTGCCTGATATGTAACCGGGCCAGGCATAGATCGGGGTCGGATCATCGGTGATCCTCATCCACGAGAGTTGTTCAAAGGCCTGGTCGGCCGTTGAGGGCCCGGTCTGATCCAGCTATTCGGAACTCGCGGGGTTCACCCTCATGAAGTCCACGCATGCATATTGTTCAGAAAGAACATATATCCGGTCGTATGGTTTGATAGCTAGACCGGGATGAGAGATCGGACTGTCACCATGGGTGACCCCATCGGCGTGTCCAAAGAAGGGGCTCGAGGTTAAAGCCTCAGAGCCCTCGGGGGCTACAGGTGAAGCCGCAAGCCCGGCTAGTGACAAGTCGCCCCGAGAGTCAACAAAAAACTCTAGGTTTCTGAATCTGACCTCTTGATCGGGGGTGAAGTTCTCCACGCGACCTAGATGGCCGGTGGAATCAGCATGCGCACAACGCTGCCGAAGGCGAAGATCTACCCAGGGACGTAAACGTCCCTGTTGCAGACCTCTTCGTTGATAACAAGGCGAGGTGTCGATCCCATCTCGCTCACACAGGAACTCTCAATTAAAGCACCAATGCCGGTGTCAAAACCGGCGGATCTCGGGTAGGGGGTCCCGAACTGTGAGACCAGGATCGATGGTAATGGGAGACGAAGGGGACACGAGTTTACCTAGGTTCGGGCCCTCCAATGGAGGTAATACCCTATGCCCTGCTTGATTGTATTAATGGTGTAAGGGGTTACAGAGTTGATCTACCTCGAGATCGTATGTCTAACCCTAGATGAGTTGTTCTATATCTATGCCCTAAAACCCTCCGACTTATATAGACGCCGAGGAGTCCTAGGGTTTACACATGGTCGGTTACACGCCAAAGACATAAACATGACTATTTACTACATCAAATTTGGAGCGCAAGCCGTGCTCCTCGAAGCTTCCATCCTGGAAACTAGGCCTTCAAATCATCCAGTGTTCGACAAGAAGCCCATACAGTCTGACCCATAAGCAATAGGTCAGCTATCCAAGGACCCCCTAATCCGGGACTCCCTTGATCCCCTAAACCAAATCTTTGGTGATATACAAACTGGGAGGATCACTCGCTCTAAAACTTGCTTGGCTAACTTTTTTGAGCATTATTCTTTCATCTCTAGCATTGAACCTTTAAAGGTAGAACAAGCTCTTGAAGATGCGGATTGGGTGAATGCTATGCATGAAGATCTTCACAACGTCGAAAGGAACGAAGTGTGGACACTCGTGGAGAAACCCAAGGATGAGCAAAATATCATCGGTACAAAATGGGTTTTTCGCAACAAGCAAGATGAAGACGGTCAAGTCGTACGCAACAAGGCTCGCCTCGTAGCTCAAGGATATACGCAAGTCGAAGGTATGGACTATGGTGAGACCTACGTCATTGTTCCTAGGCTAGAAGCCATTCGAATCCTTCTTCCTTATGTTAATCATCATGATATCACGCTTTACCAAATGGACATTAAGAGTGCATTCTTAAATGGTGAGATTGAAGAAGAGGTCTATGTTAAGCAACCACTTGGTTTTGTAAACCCTAAGAAACTTGACCGCGTTTACAAACTTCGCAAAGCTTTATATGGACTTAAGCAAGCTCCTCGTGATTGGTATAAATGCCTAACTAAGTTTCTTATTGAAAAAGGATTTGAAATTGGTAAAATTGACACAACCTTATTCACAAAGAGAGTTAATGGTGAATTATTTGTGTGCCAAATTATGTGGATGATATTATCATTGGATCTACTAACCCACAATTCAGTGAGGAATTTGGAAGGTTGATGTCAGAGAAGTATGAGATGTCTATGATGTGTGAGTTGAAATTCTTTCTTGGTCTACAAATCAAGCAAACGAGAGAAGGTACAGTCATCTCTCAAACAAAATACACCAAGGACTTAATCAAGAAGTTCAACATGCAAGAGTGCAAAGGTATGAAAACTCCCATGCCCACTAGCGGACACGATGATCTCACTAAGGAGGGTGAACCGGTTGATCATAAGGTTTATCGATCAATGATTGGTTCATTGCTTTATCTATGTGCCTCCCGTCCCGATATTGTGCTTTGTTTTTCCATGTGTGCTAGATATCAAGCTGCACCTAAAGAATGTCATCTTAAGGCTGTGAAACGTATTGTGAGATACTTGATTCATACACCAAACTTTGGCATTTGGTATCCCAAGGGATCTTCCTTTAATCTTGTTGGCTACTCCGACTCGGACTATGCTGGTGACAAGGTTGGTAGAAAATCCATGCTACTTCTCGAGCATGCGTTGGTTTCCCGTGAAGAGGAACGGTTTGATGCAGCAAAGTAGATAAGTATTTCCCTCAGTTTTTGAGAACCAAGGTATCAATCCAGTAGGAGATACAAGAGAATCACCAATAGATGTACCTGCACAAACAATCAAACTCTTGCACCCAACGCTATAAAGGGGTTGTCAATCCCTTCACGGTTACTTGCAAGGATGAGATCTAATAGACATAGATATAATAGGATGCTTGAACGGAAAGTAAAACTAAAAGTAAAAATAATGCAGCAAGTATTTTTGGTATTTTTGGTTTTAGATCTGAAAATATAATATGGAAAATAGACCCGGGGGCCATAGGTTTCACTAGATGGCTTCTCTCATGATGGCAAGTATTACGGTGGGTGAACAAATTACTGTCGAGCAATTCATAGAAAAGCGAATAATTATGAAGATATCCGAGGCAATGATTATGCATATAGGCATCACGTCCGTGACAAGTAGACCGAAACGATTCTGCATCTACTACTATTAATCCACACATCGACCGACTCTTGCCTGCATCTAGAGTATTAAGTTCATGAAGAATAGAGTAACGCTTTAAGTAAGGTGACATGATGTAGAGGGATAAACTCAAGCAATATGATGAAAACCCCATCTTTTTACCCTTGATGGCAGCAATACAATACGTGCCTCGCTATCCCTACTTTGTCACTGGGTGAGGACACCACAAGATTGAACCCAAAACTAAGCACTTCTCCTATTGCAAGAATTACCTATCTAGTTGGCTAAACGAAACCAATAACTCGAAGAGACTTGCAAAGATATGAAATCATGCATATAAGAATTCAGGAAAGACTCAAAAATATTCATGGATAATCTAAACATAAACCCATAATTCATCGGATCTCGACAAACACACCGCAAAAGAGTATTACGTCGGATAGATCTCCATGAAGATCATGAAGAACATTGTATTGAAAAGCAAAGAGAGAGAAGAAGCCATCTAGATACTAGCTATGGACCCGTAGGTCTGTGGTGAACTACTCATGCATCATCGGAGGGGCAATGGAGTTGATGTAGATGCCCTCCATGATCGAATCCCCCTCTGGCAGATTACCAAAAAAGGCTCCAAGATTGGATCTCTCGGGAATGGAGGCTTCTGGTGGTGGAAAGTGTTTTCGTGGCTCATTCTGATAATGATGGAATATTTGGGAATTTATAGGCCGGAGATTAGTGTTAGGGGAGCAGCCGTGGGCCCACAAGCCTGCCCGACGTGGCCACCCCCTAGTCATGCCCCTAGGGTTTGTGGGCCCACTATGGCTCCTCTGCCTTGGCTCTCAAGTCTCGTATATTCCTTTTGTTCCAGAAAAATTCCTTCGAAGGTTTTATTCCGTTTGGACTCCGTTTAATATTCCTTATCTGCGAAACTCAAAAACAAGGAAAAACAGAAACTGACACTAGGCTCTGGATTAATAGGTTTGTCCCAAAAATAATAGAAAATAGCATATTAATGCATATAAAACATCCAAAACAGATAATATAATAGCATGGAACAATCAATATACATTGGAGACGTATCAGTCCACCTCGGGTACATGTCAATTTCTTGGTAGATCTCTTGTGTCTTGATCTTCCAACAAACAGAACTCAGTATCTCTATCTACCACCGAAGCTGAATATATTGTTACTGGATCATGTTGTGCGCAATTGTTATGGATGACACAAATGCTTAAAGATTATGGAATCTATGTTTAAAATGTGACATTACTTTGTGACAATGAAAGTGTTATTAAGACTGGTCATAATCTGTGCAACATTCTCGAGCCAAGCATATTCAAGTTTGACATCATTACATTCATGATCATGTTGCCAAAGGAGATATTAATCTTAAACATGTTCGTACTAACAAGAAATTGGCTGATATCTTAACTAAGCCACTTGGTTAAAAAGTGTTTTGCCACTTGAGGAGTGAGTTGAACATCATTGATGCTTCAAACTTGAGCTAAGCTCACTCGGATGCATGCAAGGGGATGAGCTTCATTGATTATTCCATGCTATTACCTTGAATATCATATCTTGGAATTCTATGCTCCCTTGTCCTGCATCTAACCCTTTTGTAGGTACCTGGAAGAACTACACTCCACAAGATTGCCATCAACTCTTATCTTGAGCAATCTTGTCATGACCAAGTATCCACAACCTCGCTTTGATAATGGAAGGAAGAAGACAACAAAACATATCCTTGACATATATCCCTTAATTGCTAAATCTCAAATTGGTATCATGTCATTCGGATATATCATGTTTTTCCTTGGCATGACTAACCCATCTAGGTGAAAAGTGAACGAAAACGACAAGGATTGCTCCCACCTCTAGATGATCTTCATCAACTTTGAGCATCCTCGTCAAGTTCACCTATAAGCCACGTCATTAACATCACTCAAAGGTATGCATTCATATCCTTGAAAAAGGCTTTACTCCAAGTCATGAGCAAAAGCAACTCAAGAGATATGAAGACATTGAAATGCTTAATCGGAAAAATGGTATCCCCATTTTGAGCTTAACGATGAGTATGACCTATGATCAAGCAATCTTGCTTTGCTCCTAAGTCAATATACTCCAATATAGGTGACCTAGTCACCGCCCATCATCTAGTAAAGTTTTTGGTTGGTTCACTCTCAGATCGCAAATATTCTTGGAACCACTCAAATCTTTCCTAGTTCATATCTATCTATAAATATTCGCAATTGGTACAAATCTTTTGATTCTCTTCTTTGTTTAATTTTCATTTGCAATTTTGTCTTTGATAAATTTTCATATTTGCCAAGTTTCTAAGTTACACCTCGAAGCCTCTGATATGAAGAACTTTGTTCTACCGATTTAGCAGATGAGCCGCATAACATTACCTCAGTATCACCGACAAATCTGTATCGGAGCCACCGACTTTCTGTCATCTTTCTGCTTGTGCTTGTAATTGTAAATATTCCTTGTGCTCCTTTATGTATTTGCTCCATCCTTCTATGATCCTTTAAAAAAATATCAGGGGGAGAAATACATTCAAGGATCCCTAACTTAAAGGAGGACAAGTTTTGCAAGATCTCACTTTATCCAGAGGGAGAGAAGTTAATTTCAATGATTACCTCAATTTTTTTCTCTGTTTTTCATTATCCATGACTCCTACATTCAATGGCCCTTGATCTCGAGGATTCCACTTTATTCAATGATCCCTGTATCTGACCCTACGTCTGATCTTTTTGGAAATTAGTGCCAAAGGGGGAGAGATATACAAAGCCAAAAAGCTAAAAAGGGAGATACACGCTTATGCAAAGGGGGGGGATATAATTTAGGGGGAGAGGAGAATATCAAGTTTACACTTACATTTACAAGGGGAGAATACCAAAGTAGAAGAGAAGAATTTTCTCACCCTATCCAATCCCAATATCTACATGCTAAGATTCATAGGGGGGGCCTACTATTCCATATCTAGGGGAGAAAACTTCTAAATGATCTTGGAGACATATCAATCCTAAATAATACTATCTTCTATATGTTCTCCATATCTTGGTATCTTTGAGTTCTATTGCCTTTGATTGGTAGAACACTCCTGTGTTTCCTAACATTGTTTTCTCAAGTGTGTTTCTACTACTAGAATGCTCACGAACTCAAGGTAAGTATATGCATCATATCTTTGATCAAGATGATCTCTTGGTTCTTGCACATATTGTTTGCAAGAGTGAAGTCTTGAACGAAGATACATCTCATTCACATACATTTGATGCATATAGCCAAGATACACAAGACTCTTTTTTATCCTTTCTCTACATGTGTGTCCATGCATTCCAAAGCAACTATCCTTTAAATGGATTGCACACATTTAGGGGGGGAGTCTAAGTCATGTGTCTCTCAAAGTCTTCATTATATACATGCATATCTTTATTTGAAGCTTTGATTGTATGTTGTCATCAATTACCCAAAACGGGGAGATTGAAAGCACAATGTGCTCCCTTGGTGGTTTTGATAATTCATGTCAACATGTGTTATCTCTTGGACTAATACTTTTACCTAGTGTATTTCAGATAAAGTCCATAGAAAGAGGGGTTGGCAAAAAGGAGTGTGGAGAGTATCCCCATGAAGAAGAAGGAGAAGGATTATCATTGGCCAAGCTTCAAGCAAAGTATTCTACATTCTACATTTGTGATAAATCACTTTGAGTCCATAGGAAAGCCAATACTATTAAAAGGGGTAAGGTTTTGTTGGTGAACAAAATGCTCATACATGCACAAGTGATAGTCACCACATACACCCACAAGCTCTTCCACAAAAGTCTTTCCAAATCCAAATATTCTGGTGCAACCAACATTCTACACTCGGTGCCACCGATTCCAAACCCAAGACAGACTCAGCCAAACCCTAGCTTTTCGGTGCAACCGATTCTGCATTCGGTGCCATCGAGTTAGGCTATCAACTTTCTGTTACGCAAGTTCACAATTTCGGTCCCTCCGAGATTGTTGAATCAATGTCATTGAGATTGATCATTCTGACCGTTGGTTACCTTATCGGTGCAACCAAAATTCCTACATCGGTCTCACCGAGATTCAAAAGTTGCCACCTTTTGGTCACTTCGGTACCATCGAGATTAACACATCAGTGTCACCGAGTTGGTCATTTTGTGTGTAATGGTTGGATTCTTGGAGATGCCTATATATATCCCTCCACCACCACTCACTCGTAAGAAAAGCACTTAGAATTGTTCCCCACTCATACCTACTGATTTTCTGAGAGAGAACCACCTACCCTTGTGTTGAGGTTAAGATCTTCCACTCCAACCATATGGATCTTGATTCCTATCCTTCCCAAGTTGCTTTCCACCCAATCAATCTATTCTACCAAGCCAAATCTATGAGAGAGTGATTGTGTGTTGAGAAGTCTATCATCTTGAAGCACAAGAGCAAGGAGTTTATCGCATTACCGAGCCTATTACCTTTTGGAGGGTGGTGCCTCCTAGATTGGTTAGGTGTCGCTTTGGAGCCTCCTACTTCGTGTTGTGGAGTGAACCAAGAAGCTTGTAAGGGCAAGGAGATCGCCTACTTCGTGAAGAACTACCCCCGAGTAAGGCTAGTCCCCCTTGGACGTAGGCCATCATGGTATAGTCAAGGTTGCTTCTTCATGGAACCCTCGGTGGGTACAGCCCTCCATGGACTCTCGCGACTGTTACCATCCGTGGGTTGAAGACTCCATGAACGTGGATGTACGATAGCACCACCTATCGGAACCACGGGAAAAATCTTGTGTCCTTCATGCGTTTGATATCTCTGTCTCTACTCCCTACTTCCATGTGCAATGTTTTTACTTTCCACTGCTATACTTGATGACTTGCATGTGTTGGGTGTCATAGACTAATTATCTATGCTAAAACTATCAACATCTTGTCTTATGCTTGAGGTAGTTTTAAATTTCTTCTTGTAGTCTATTCACCCCCTCTAGACATACACTTCTAGTGATCCTACACCTGCCAGGGAGAGACAAGCCTGCTAGGCGCGGCCAGGGGGCCCGCGCCTAATAGGGTTGTGGCGCTCTGGCACCTCCTGTGACATGCACTCCAAGCTTGATCAACTTGTTTCCTTCTAGAAAAATTCCTTCCGAAGGTTTTATTCTGTTTTGACTACGTTCAATATCCCATATCTGCAAAACTCAAAAACAAGGAAAAAATAGAAACTGGCACTTGGCTCTAGATTAATAGGTTAGTCCCAAAAGTAATATAAAATATCATATTAATGCATATAAAACATCCAAAACAGATAATATAATAGCATGCCATCATCAAAAATTATAAATACGTTGGAGACGTATCAGTTACCAATATTTTTTCATGCTAGATGTGTTATTCTCAAGATGAGTGTTTATTCACTTGTCATTGCACGAGAGTATGGCAGTAATAGGGATTCCCAATCCCAAAATGAAAAAGAAAAAATATTTACTTTATGTTGTCAAATAATAAATTCCTTGGAAAGTGTTGGTATGGAAGGCAACCGTGGATACGGCCCGCCATGGAAAGTGAAAGTTTGGTGGAAAAAGGAATAAACTTTATTTTCTGTTTGGCAACCGCCTATGATGCATCTAGTGTGGAAAGATATTGAAATCTCTGAGTCGTTTTCGTTGACAGTAAAGTCATGCCACTCAAAATATTTTTCTTTCTCAATTTAAATACTTGAGCTCGGGCACCTCTACAAATCCCTACTTCCCTCTGCGAAGGGCCTATCTATTTACTATGCAATTTTTATTTTTCAAATTTGAGTCTCCATCTTCTCTTATAAAGCACCAACTAGGGGGCACAATGATCGTACTTGAGCATTAGGTGAGCTAATATTTGAGTGTGTATTGTGAATGGATCAATGATTGAGCATGATGGGCTAGGGATAACTTGCTTTAGCGTTGATATTTTGAAAGACATGGTTGCTTGTTGATATGCTTGAGTATTAAAGTTTTCATGTCAATACTAGACTATTGCTTTGAACCATATGAAAATTCCAAATGTCCATACTATAAAGAAAAGAATGTGATGAACATGTTAGGCACCATTCCCCATAAAAAAATCTGTTTTTATCATTTACCTACTCGAGCACGTGTAGGAATTAAGCTTGGGGATGTTGATACATCTCCAACGTATCTATAATGTTTGCTTGCTCCATGCTGTTATGTTATCATTCTTGGATGTTATACCATTATTTTTTATCACTTTATATCATTTTTGGGGACTAACCTATTGACATAGTGCCAAACTGCCAGTTGCTGTTTTTGCTTGTTTTTTACTTCACGGGAAATCAGTGCCAAACAGAGATGAAACGTTGCGGAGATTTTTGTGGATTTTTTACGGACCAGAAGAAACCAGATGGGCCAAAGAACACCAAAAGAGGGGGGCCTGGGTGGCCAGCACCCACATGGGCATGATAGAGGCCCCCTGGCGCGCCCTAGTGGGTGTTGGGCTCCTCCCGCACCCCCTCAACCGACTATCGTGCCTATAAATTCCCAGAAAATCCAAAAACCCTAGGGGAGTCGACGAAACACAATTCTAGCCGCCGCAAGTTCCAGAACCTCGAGATCCAATCTAGACACCATCATGGGGGGTCATCTTCATCATAGGTGCCTCTTCGATGATGCGTGAGTTGTCCACCATAGACCTACGGGTCCGTAGGCAGTAGCTAGATGAATTCCTCTCTCTCTCTCTCTTATGATTCTCAATACAATGGTCTCTTGGAGATTTATTTGATGTAAACTTTTGTGGTGTTTTTGTTGGTATCCGTTGAATTTTGCGGTGTGTACATCATGGCATCGTTCTTATTGCATTACTCCATTTTCCATGAAATTAATACACTAGATGCATGCTGGATAGCGGTCGATGTGTGGAGTAATAGAGGTAGATGCAGGCAGGAGTCGGTCTATCTATCTTGGACGTCATGCCTATATAATTATCATTTCCTTGGATATCATCATGACTATTCAATTTTCTATCAACTGCCCAGCAGTAATTCGTTCACCCACCATGTGTTATACTCATGAGAGAAGCCACTAGTGAACCCTACGGCCCCCAGGTCTACTTTTTCCATCATATTGCTTTTTGATCTATGTTTTTTCAACCTTTGTTTTCAGATCTACAAAACCAAAAACCCCAAAATATATTTATGCATATTTACTCTTTTTATTTCGTGTTCTTGAGAGATCTATCTCTCCTACCTATCATTACTTAATCCATCTTATTACCATAGAGAGCGTGACAACCTCTCTTTCGCGTCGGGTTGCAAGTATTTGTTGTTTGTGTGTAGGTGTTGTTTACGTGGGTGCATGATGTTCCTCTATGGATTGATACCTTGGTTTTATAACCGAGGGAAATACTTATCGTCGTTGTGCTGCATCATACCTTCCTCTTTGGGGAAATACCGACGCTGTCTCAAGCCACGTCAAGGAGTTTGCCGACATCGTGCTTGATGCGTATTATGAGGAAGTCGCCCCAAATGTTACCTTCTCTATCCGTGTGTACCTCCAGGACCTCTCCAAGCCTTCCTCCTATCTCCTTGCCACTGGCTCCGTGAGCATGATCGGGGGAGCATCATATATGTGCACCTAGATAGGCATGTGGGCGATTTCCACGTCGTCGGGCATGACGGCCCCATCCATCACGGTCACCAAGAAGTCATCGCCATGGTGTGTCCATGGATTGTTGTTGAGGATGAACCTGAGGTCGCCTTAGCGCTCGAATTCAAGTAGGAAGCAATTATTCTTCAGATGGGAATGGATGAAGCAGCCTCTCAGTCCCCACTTACCCTTCATCTCCTTGAACAACCCACCAATGTTGAAGATCTGGACCGAGAAGAGCAGGCCCACCGATATCCATCTGGTGTGCATGGCAGCTCTTTCCCTGTTCAGGTTCAGGTGGACACCCGCAGGTGCCTTCCTCTCCATGGTCACCGAAAAGGTGGGGGTGCCCACCGTGTCTCTAGATGCACCCTTGGATCCCTGCGGCGCCGAACCTTCCTTCTCCACAGGGGTCTGGTATGGGTCACCATACCCCCATGAAGAACCACCTCACTACATTGGCCTTGAACCTAGGCCACCATTACAGATTAGCTCGAGCTTCCCCGCCGGCTCCTCAGGCATCTTCACTATGCGAGGATTTCGGTCTGCCATGGTCGTTTGAGTGTAGGTAGATGAATGAGATTGGTATTCCGAGGTCTGCTGATTCTTCCTTTCCAACCGAAGGCAACTGCTCCTCGCGATGCCAAATTCTGCGATTTGTTTTTGTTGGAAATATGCCCTAGAGGCAATAATAAAATAGTTATTATTATATTTCCTTGTTCATGATAATTGTTATCCATGCTATAATTGTATTGACTGGAAACACATTGCATGTGTGGATATATAGACAACACTTTGTCCCTAGTGTGCCTCTAGTAGACTAGCTCGTTGATCAAAGATGGTCAAAGTTTCCTAGCCATTGACATGAGGTGTCATTTGATAACAGGATCACATAATTAGGAGAATGATGTGATGGACAAGACCCAAACTATAAACGGAGCATTTGATCATGTCAGTTTATTGCTACAGTTTTCTGCATGTCAAGTATCTGTTCCTATGACCATGAAATCATGTAACTCACTGACACTGGAGGAGTGCCTTGTGTGTGTAAAACGTCGCAACGTAACTTGGTGACTATAAAGGTGCTCTACAGGTATCTCTGAGAGTGTCTGTTGAGTTGGCATGGATCAATACTAGGATTTGTTACTCCGTGTGACGGAGAGGTATCTCAGGGCCTACTCGGTAATACAACATCACAACAAGCCTTGCAAGCAATGTGACTAAAGTGTTAGTTACGGGATCTTGTATTACGGAACGAGTAAAGAGACTTGCCGACAATGAGATTGAACTAGGTATACCGATACCGACGATCGAATCTCGGGCAGGTAACAGACCGAAGAACAAAGGGAACAGCATACGGGATTAACTGAATCCTTGACATAGAGGTTCGACCGACAAAGATCTTCATAGAATATGTAGGAACCAATATGGACATAGAGGTCCCGCTATTGGTTATTTACCACTGAGGTGTCTCTATCATGTCTACATAGTTCTCGAACCCGTAGGGTCCGCACACTTAAGGTTCGGTGACGTTTCGGTAGTACAGAATTATGTATGGTGGTGACTGAAGGTTGTTTGGAGTCCCGGATGAGATCCCGGACGTCACGAGGAGCTCCGGAATGGTCCATAGGTAAAGATTGATATATAGGAAGTCCTGTTTTGGTCGCCGAAAAAGTTTTGGGCTCATCGGTAGTGTACCGGGAGTGCCGGGAGGGTAAGGAAGAGGCTACATGGGCTGTGGGAGAAGGTATACCATCCCTTAGTAGGCTGGCCGAAGCCCCATAGGAAGCCCATGCGGCTGGGGCGGAAATCCCAAGTGTGGAAGGAGGCCCAAGTGGGAAAGGACGTCTAACTTGTTTTTGCAGGGTATGTTGTGATGTGATATGGCCAATTACATGATGAGATATATGTGATGTATGAGATGATCATGTGTTGTATAGAATATCATGACTTGCATGTCGATGAGTACGGCAACCGACAAGATCCATAGGGTTGTCTTTAATTATTTTCGCCGTTTTGCTTTACTTTATCGCTATGAGTTAGCAATAGTCGTGGAAGCAATAGTCGGCATGACAACCCTGATGGCGACACGTTGATGGAGATCATGGTGTCATGCCGGTGACGATGGAGATCATGTCGGTGCTTTCAAGATAGAGATCAAAAGCACAAGTTCATGGCCATATGATGTCACTTATGATTTGCATGTGATGTTAATCCTTTTATGCACCTTGTTTTGCTTAGGACGACGGTAGAATTATAAGGTGATCCCTCACTTAAATTTCAAGGTGAATTGTGTTCTCCCCGAGTGTGCACCGTTGTGAAAGTTCGTCGTGTCGAGACACCACGTGATGATCGGGTGTGATAGACTCTACGTTCACATACAAAAGGTGCAAGCCAGTGTTGCACATGGAAAACACTCGGGATAAACTTGACGAGCCTAGCATGTACAGACATGGCCTCACAACACAAGAGACCGAAAGTTCGAACATGAGTCATACAGTAGATATGATCAACATGATGATGTTCACCATTGAAACCACCTCAACTCACGTGATGATCGGACTCGAGTTGGTGAATTTGGAACATGTATCACTCAGATGACCCTAGGGACGTCAATTTGAGTGGGAGCTTTAGTAATTTGATTAATTAATCTCATTATCTTGAACAATAGTCTTAGTAACCTTTGCTTATTTATGGTGTAGATCAATGGCTCGCGCAGTAGCACCCCTAAATTTTAATGCGTTCCTAGAGAAAGCTAAATTGAAAGATGATGGAAGTAACTTTGTGGACTGGGCCCGTAATCTCAGGATTATCCTCACGGCTTTCTAGAAGGCATATGTCCTTGATGCATCGCTTGGTAACTGATAACCCACAAGTATAGGGGATCGCAACTGTTTTCGAGGGTAGAGTATTCAACCCAAATTTATTGATTCGACACAAGGGGAGCTAAAGAATATTCTTGAGTATTAGCAGCTGATTTGTCAATTCAACCACACGTGAAAGACTTAATATCTGCAGCAAAGTGTTCACTAGCAAAGTAATATGGTAATAACGGTAATGGTGGCAAGTGATAATAGCAGTTTGTAGTGTTTGTAACGGTAGCAACAGAAAAGTAACTTAGCGAAGATCAATATATGAAAAGCTTGTAGGCAATGGATCGGTGGTGGATAATTATGTCGAATGGCATTCATCATGCAACACTTATAACATAGGGTGACACATAACTAACATATTGCTCTGCTCCAGTTCCCTCTGCTTACACAAGGTCAATTCGTTGATCGCCCCTTTTATTTATGATTTTCAAAAGGGCCCCGCTCTCGTCTCTGCTGACGAAGCCTTTATCTCTGTCTCTGTTATCCTCGTACCTGCTGATCTCTTCGACTGATAGAGTCTATGCTATTGGTGAAGCTGGTTCTACCTCAACAACAGGATCTGCAAATGGATTTTCAACTAACAGCCTTTGCTTCAATTTGTGATGAAAGGTCGACTAGTTTTCACCGAATCTTCGTTTTGGTTTACTAGAACCATCCACATATTGTTTCAGCTCGGTGGAAACCCAATTCTTTTCCTCAGGATCTCTTGAATGAAATTAGGGAACGAAGTAAGTAGATTAGATGGATTTAGATAGAATTTCTATCTCCTACTCTATAAGGATCATCTAGAAAGCGGAGAGCTTTGGTTCCATTCAAATAGAAAAGTTGACATAGATGTTAAGTGGTGAGAATATCCATAAAGGAGCTGAATGAAATCAAAATTTCATGTTCGGTTTTGAATTAGAGACGTTAAAAATAATCAACCAACGTCGATTATAACCCCTAGCCTTCCAAGCTAACGATACGGGTTCGATTCCCGCTACCCGCTCCATTCTGTATAAAAGGAGTATTCTATTTGTCTAGACATGTTAAAGGCTTGAACAATTCATCAATGTAATGTAGGAATGTATTCCACATATAGTCATACGTGCTTATGGAAAAGAACTTGCATGGCATCTTTTGTCCTACCCTCCCATGGCAGTGGGGTCCTATTGGAAACTAAGGGATATCAAGGCTACCTTTTAATAGAGAACCGGACCAAAGCATTAGCACTTAGTGAATACATTAACTCCTCAAACTACGGTAATCACCGGAAAGAATCCCAGTTATTGTCACCCTTGGGGATGCGGATCATAACTCGTAATAGGTGTCTACAACTTGGAAGATGGGATCAAGAACACACATATATTCATGAAAACATAATAGGTTCAGATCTGAAATCATGGCACTCGGGCCCTGGTGACAAGCATCAAGCATAGCAAAGTCATAGCAACATCAATCTCAGAACATAGTGGACATTAGGGATCAAACCCTAACAAAACTAACTCGATTACATGCTAAATCTCATCCAACCCATCACCGTCCAGCAAGCCTATGATGAGATTACTCACGAACGGTGGAGAGCATCATGGAATTGGTGATGAAGGATGGTTGGTGATGATGAAGGTGTCAATTTCCCCTCTCCGGAGCCCAAAACGGACTCCAGATCTGGTCTCCCAAGGAAGAACGGGCGATGGCGGCAGATCCATATCAGGAAACACGATGAACTCTTCTCGCTAATTTTTTCCTCGACAAATAGGGTTATATGGAGCTGGAGAGGAGGTCGGAGGAGCCACGAGGGCCCCACAAGCCTGCTAGGAGCGGCTAGAGGGTGGTCGCGCTGAGGAGGCTTGTGGCATGCAGGTGGCCCCCCTCTAGTTACTTCTTGCGCTAGTATTTTTTATTAATTCCAAAAATATTCTCCGTAAATTTTCAAGATGATCTGAGAACTTTTATTTCTACACAAAAATAACACCAAGGCAATTCTGCTGAAAACAACGTCAGTCCGGGTTAGTTCCATTCAAATCATGCAAATTAGAGTCCAAAACAAGGGCAAAAGAGTTTGGCAAAGTAGATAGGTTGGAGACATATCAACTCCCCCAAGCTTAAACCTTTGCTTGTCCTCAAGCAATTCAGTTGATAAACAGAAAGTGAGAAAGAAAAACTTTTACAAACTCTGTTTGATCTTGCTATTGTAAATATGTCTAACTTATGTTCAGATTTTCAGCAAAGATTATAAACTAACCACATTCACAATAACACTTAGGTCTCACATTTACTCATAGCAATGACAAAACCAACTAGCGAGCAATAATAACAAGTCTCGGATGACAACAATTTTATCAAAACAATCATGATACAATATGACATAATGGTATCTCACTAGCCCTTTCTGAGACCGCAAAACATAAATGCAGAGCACCTCTGAAGAACAAGGACTGACTAAACATGGTAATTCACGATGAGAGAGATCCAGTCATGCTCATACTCAATATCAATTACTAGCAAGGCATACAAATGAAAATGGTGCTCTCTAACTGGTGCTTTTTATAAGAGGATGATGACTCAACAATAAAGTAAATGGAAAGACCCTTCGCAAAGGGAAGCATTGATTTGTAGTGCCAGAGCTCAAGCTTTTAAAACAGAGATAGGTAATGATTTTGGAGTGGTATGCTTTCACTGCTCACATAATGACCAAAAGGTTTTCAATATCTTCCATGCTAGATACATTATAGGTGGTTCACAAACAGAATGGTAAAGTTTTTACTCCCCCTCCACCAATCAGTCACACTCCACGGCGGGCCAAATTCATGGGTACCGTCCATACAAACACAGTTCGGGGGGAGTTTTGTTTAATTATATTTTGCCTTTTATTTCGAGCATGGGACTGGGCATCCCGATTACCAGCCACTTTCTCGTGAATGATAGTGAATCAACACATATCGTGAGAATAACCCACCTAGGATGGAAGATACTGACAGCCCCCAGTCGCCACATGAGTGATTTGGGCATACAAAATAGAAAGTTTATTTGAAGGTTTAAAGTTTAGCACATGCAAATTTACTTGGAACGACACGTAAATACTGCATATAGGTAGATATGGTGGACTCATATGGAACAACTTTGGGTTTATTGAGATGGATGCACAAGCAGTATTCCCGCTTAGTATAAGCGAAGGCTAGCAAAAGACTGGGGAGCGACCAACTAAAGAGCGACACAGTCATCAACATGCTTTGAGATTGACCAACATTGAATGCAAGCATGAGTAGGATATAATTCACCATGAACCTAAATATCGTGGAGGCTATGTTGATTTGTTTCAACTACATGCGTGAACATGTGCCAAGTCGAGCCACTTGAATCATCCAGAGGAGGATACCATTCTATCATACTACATCACAACCATTTTAATGCGCATGTTGGCACTCAAGACGAACCATTATCCACTCTTAGCTAATTAAGAATGGCATGAATAACTATAATCTCTAATTATTATTGCAAGCATGTTCAACCCATAATGTACTCAATTCGGAACAATGAGTTATCTACAAAATCAAGATAGGTTGAGTTCATACCAGCTTTTCTCCATCTCAATCTTTTCATCAAATATCATCATTATTGCCTTTCACTTGCACGACCAAACGATGTGAATAATAATAATAATAATAATAATAATAATAATAATAATAATAATAATAATAATAGTGCACGTGCATTGGACTAGGCTGGAATTTGCAAACAATAAACCAAAGGAGAAGACAAGGCAATATGGGCTCTTTGTAAGATAAACAATAGTGCATATGAGAGTCACTCAACCTTTCATCATGGTCTTCTCCTTACAACCCAAAGAAAATAAAGGAACATTATTTACACGGGAAATCTCCCAACAAGCGAAAAGAAGAATGAGAAATCTTTTTGGGTTTTCTCTTTAATGCTACAACTAAGCAACGACGAAATAAAGCTAGAACTATTTTCTTTTGTATTTTCCTCAAAGTTAATTAAACACACAAGAAGAAAGCAAAATAAGAAAATAAACTACCATGGATAGTAAAATGAAAAAGTATGAACACCGACAACTGAAATAAGTGTGTGAACATGAATGTAATGTCGGTGAGAAATATGTATTCCCGCAAGCTTAGGCTTTTGGCCTAAGTTGGTCTAGCGCCATGGCTGGAAATAACCTTCTCCAGGATACTCCGGAGGACACTAAGGGTTCCACTGATTAGCGACCTCCTGTGGCTCCCACTAAAAAATCGGGGTACGATATGGATCCAGAGCCGGTGCTGGCTCAGGTGCTGGGGGTTGCGCCAAACCCCAATATCGGTAGATGTCATCGGGCATAATAGTGTACCTGCCTGTATGAATATCGAACATAGAAGAAGTAGGCAGAGTAATAATCTCACAAGTACTCTGACTAAATACTAAATTGTACAGCAGCCTCCTATCATCATTCTTTTTAATAACATCATGGGCTACCATACGGTCATAATCTAAAAACTTCGCTGGTATTAGCCTCTCATCTTTCTCGTGAAGCCTAATGGGATCTCAAAATGTTTAGCTAAACGAGATGCATAGATACCTCCAAATATGGGCCCCTTCGAACGGTTGGTGTTCAACCATTGGGCCACCATAGAGCCCATTATAAAGGTTCTATCAGCAAATAAAGCATGGCGCAAAATAGTGAGGTCAGGGGCACTAAGGCTTCCACTCTCCCAGCGACCAACTAAACATCTTCCCGCAAATAATGAACAATAGCATAGCACAGGAAAATGTAAACTAGCTGCCCTTGCCCTTGGCACGCCTCTCTCTTCTCCTACAGTGATTGCGGCAATAAAATCTTCCATGTATCGAGGACGTGGTTCCCAGATGTTGCCCTCATAGGGTATCTTGCAAACTTTGCAAAAAACATAAAGGTTCATTTTCTTAGGCACATCATATCAGTGAAATCATACTATAGGAGGGTCTTCCCTAGGATGAAAGTGAAAATTTTGCACAAAGGTATTAGTGAGCAAGAGGTACTGGTCACACTTATCGTTGAGGAAGTCGGTGATGCCTGCATTCTTGGCAAAATAATAGAAACCTTCATAAATTCTGGCCGCCCTCAAGAATGTGTCACACGGCCATTCACATGGTTGGATTTCTGCGACGCGAGGAAGATTATATTTGGGTTTCTCCTTCATTTCATTTTCATCTTCCTTAGAACCCCGGCTTGAATAACCTCTTAGTAATCTTCTCAACATCTTTTCTTTCTCTGAAATTTTTTTGAAATTTTTAGTGAGTGAAAATAAAGGTGAACAAAACTCATAGCAACTACTCCCTTAAGTGCCTAGAGACTATATCATGCATCAAAAGTACTTGGGACCATACAAATTTGACATGCAAGCTCAAGAACAAGGTCACCATAACAGCAAAAAAATTCAATATATAAGTCACTAGAACAAAAACTAATTGGACCATTGGAGGAGTCACATACCAATGAGCAATCCCCTAAAACAGTTTTGCAAATGGAGCTTTGGGAGATCAAAAATGGTAGCAAGATGATCTAGAACACGGGTTTGAGTAACGGTGGGATTTTTTCTGGAGGAAGATGAAGTGAATGGGTGCTGGAATAAGTGGAGGGGGGCACGTGGGACCCACAAGCCACAAGAGCGCGCCCAGGGGGTGGCCGCACCTTGCAGGCTTGTGGCCCACTGGTGCAGCCCCCAGATGCATTCTCAGTGCCAAAAATTCTCAAATATCCAAGAAAAAATCATACTAAATTTTCAGGGAATTCTGGGAACTTTTCTTTTCAGGTCATTTTTCTATTGCCTGAAAAACTCAAAAAACAGAAAAATAATAGCATTTTTACTTAATTTCATCTAGGTAACAGAAAGTAAAAGTTAGGTGCAGGAAGTTGTGCTTTCTAAATTCGTCCATCTCATGCTTATCAAAAGGAATCCATCAATAAGGTTGATCAAGTCTTATTAACAAACTTCTTTCGAATAACATGAAACCAAAGAATTTTTGAATAACACTAAGTTACCTCAATGGGGATATGCATTTCCCCAACAATAAGTATATCATATTTCTTCTTAACAGTAGGAAGAGGGAACTCAAAGTCTCCAATAATAATCGTTGGAATTTTTTCAATGGAGTTGATACTATGAACTTGAGGATGTTTCTTCGGAAAGTGTACCGTATGTTCATTACCATTAATATGAAACGTGACATTGCCCTTGTTGCAATCAATAACAGACCCTGCAGTATTCAAAAAGGGTCTACCAAGGATGATCGAAATACTGTTGTCCTCGGGAATATCAAGAATAACAAAGTCCGTCAAGATAGTAGCATTTGCAACTACGACAAGTACATCCTCACAAATACCGATAGGTAGAGCACTTGATTTATCAGCCATTTGCAAAGAGATTTTAGTAGGTGTCAACTTATTCAAATCAAGTCTACGGTATAAGGAGAAAGGCATAACACTAACACCAGCTCCAAGATCACATAAAGCAGTTTTAACTTAATTTCCTTTAATAGAGCATGGTATAGTACGTACTCCGGGATCTCCTAGTTTCTTAGGTATTCCACCTTTAAAAGTATAATTAGCTAGCATGGTAGAAATCTTAGCTTCTAGTATCTTTCTTTTATTTGTCACAATATCTTTCATATACTTAGCAGAAGGAGACATTTTCAAAATATCATTCAAGCGCATATGTAAAAAGACAGGTCCAAGCATTTCAGCAAAGCGCTTAAAGTCCTCACCATCCATTTTCTTGGATGGTTTAGGAGGAAAGGGCGTGGGTTTCTGAACCCATGGTTCTCTTTCTCTACCATGTTTCCTAGCAATGAAATCTCTTTTATCGTATCTTTTATTCTTAGATTGTGGGTTATCAAGATCATCAACAGTTTCAATCTCCACATCATTATCATTACTAGGTTGAGCATCAGCATGAACATCATTATTAATGTTATCACTAGGCTCATGTTCATCACCAGATTGTGTCTCAGCATCAGAAATAGAAATATCATTTGGATTCTCAGACGTATCTATAATAGGTTCACTAGCAGCATGCAAAGTACTATCATCATTCTTTTTCCTACTCTTATTGGAAGGAATAGATGCATCAGTATTAACTCTCTGAGAATCTTGCTCAATTCTCTTAGGATGGCCCTCAGGATACAACGGTTCCTGAGTCATTCTACCACCTCTAGTCACAACTTTAACAGAATGATCATTGTCTTTACTATTCATCTCATTAAGCAAATCATTTTGAGCCTTAAGTACTTGTTCTACTTGAGTGGTTACCATGGAAGCATGTTTACTAATAAGCTTAAGATCATTGATAGTTCTACTCAAATAATCACCCAAGCGATCAAGCATATAAGCATTATGTTTCAATTGTCTACTAACATAGGCATTGAAATTTTCTTGCTTCATAATAAAATTATCAAATTCATCCAAGCATTGGCTAGCAGACTTATTAAAAGGAATATCTCATTCATCGAATCTACTGAGAGAATTTACCTCTACTACCTATGTCGGGTTATCAAGACCATGTATTTCTTCAATAGGTGGTAGATTCTTAACATCTTCAGCTTTAATACCCTTTTATTTCATAGATTTCTTTGCCTCTTGCATATCTTCAGGACTGAGGAATAGAATACCTCTCTTCTTTGGAGTTGGCTTCGCAGATGGTTCGGGAATAGTCCAATCATTATCATTGCTCAATATATTATTCATGTTGGGACACGTAGTAGTAAATCAAAAAAATTCCTACGATCACCAAGATCTATCTATGGAGAAACCAGCAACGAGTGTGGAGATATTGCATCTTCATACCTTTGAAGATCGCTAAGCAGAAGCGTTACAAGAATGCGGATGGTGGAGTCGTACTCATAGCGATTCAGATCGCGGTAGACTCCGATCTTAGCACCGAACAACGGCGCCTCCGCGTTCAACACACGTACAGCCCGGTGACGTCTCCTACGCCTTGATCCAGCAAGGAGGAACGAGAGGTTGGGGAAGAGCTCCAGTAGCACGACGGCGTGGTGACGGTGGAGCTGCATGGCACTCCGACAGAGCTTCACCAAGCACTATGGAGGAGGAGGAGAAGGAGGGATGGGGCTGCCCGAGAGAGAGAGAGGGAGAGAGAGAACTCGTGTCGTGTGTTGGCAGCCTCCAAAACCCCCACTATATATAGGAGGAGGGGAGGAGAGGGTGCATCCCCTAGGGTTCCCACCCTAGGGGTGGTGGCAGCCCCAGATGGGATCTGGCCGCCGGCCAGAGGGGGGGAGAGGAGGGCGCAGCCCTAGGTGGGCCTTAGGCCCATCTGGACCGAGGGTTTCCCCTCTCACCCACCTTTCATGCGCCTTGGGCTAGGGTGGAGGGCGCACCAGCCCACTCTGGGGCTGGTCCCTTCCACTCTCGACCCACGCAGCCCTCTGGGGCTGGTGGTCCCACTTGGTGGACCCCCAGAACCCTTCCGGTGGTCCCGGTACGTTACCGGTAATTCCCGAAACACTTCCGGTGGCCAGATCCTTCCTTCCTATAGATCAATATTTGTCTCCGGACCATTCTGGAACTCCTCATGACGTCCGGGATCTCATTCGGGACTCCGAACAACCTTCGGTAACCACATACACTATTTCCCTATAACCCTAGCGTCATCGAACCTTAAGTGTGTAGACCCTATGGGTTCGGGAGACACGTAGACATGACCGAGACACCTCTCCGGTCAATAACCAACAGTGGGATCTGGATACCCATGTTGGGTCCCACATGCTCCACGATGATCTCATCGGATGAACCACGATGTCGGGGATTCAATCAATCCCATATTCAATTCCCTTTGTTTACCGGTATGATACTTGCCCAAGATTCGATCGTCGGTATCCCTATACCTTGTTCAATCTCATTACCGGCAAGTCTCCTTACCTATTCTGCAATACATCATCCCGTGGCTAACTCCTTAGTCACATCGAGCTCATTATGATGATGTCTTACCGAGTGGGCACAGAGATACCTCTCCGTCATACGGAGTGACAAATCACAGTCTCGATTCGTGCCAACCCAACTAACACTTTCGGAGATACCCGTAGTGCACCTTTATAGCCACCCAGTTACGTTGTGACGTTTGGCACACCCAAAGCATTCCTATGGTATCCGGGAGTTGCACAATCTCATGGTCCAAGGAAATGATACTTGACATTGGAAAAGCTTTAGCAGACGAACTACACGATCTTGTGCTATGCTTAGGATTGGGTCTTGTCCATCACATCATTCTCCTAATGATGTGATCCCATTATCAACGACATCCAATGTCCATGGTCATGAAACCGTGACCATCTATTGATCAACGAGCTAGCCAACTAGAGGCTCACTAGGGACACGTTGTGGTCTATGTATTCACACATGCATTACGGTTTCCGGTTAACACAATTATAGCATGAACAATAGACAATTATCATGAACAAGGAAATACAATAATAACCATTCTATTATTGCCTCTAGGGCATATTTCCAACAATTCAATAGTAATTCAGCTTGTTCAACAGTTCGTTCCCCGAAAACACAACCAGCACAACTATCTAGGTAGTCCCTAGAAGCATCGATTAGTCCATTATAAAAGATATCAAGTATTTTGTTTTTCTTGAGAGGATGATCAGGCAAAGCATTAAGTAATTGGAGAAGCCTCCCCCAAGCTTGTGGGAGACTCTCTTCTTCAATCTGCATAAAGTTAAATATTTCCTGTAAGGCAGCTTGTTTCTTATGGGCAGGAAAATATTTTTAGAGAAGTAATAAATCATATCCGGGGGACTACGCACACAACCAGGAGAAAGAGAATTAAACCATATCTTAGCATCACCCTTTAACGATAAAGGAAACAACTTAATAATATAGTAATAGTGAATGTTTTCCTCGTGAGTAAATAGGGTGTCTATATCATTCAATTTGGTAAGATGTGCCACAACAGTTTCGGATTCATAACCATGGAAAGGATTAGATTCAACCAAAGTAATTAACTTAGGATCGACACAGAATTCATAATCCTTATCAGTAACAAAGATAGGTGAAGTAGCAAACTTAGGATCATATTGCATTCTAACATTCAGAGATTTTTTCCTTCCACTTGCGAAGCAATTTCTTAAGATCATCTCTGTCCTGACAAGCAAGAGAGTCCCCAGCTACCTCACCTTCCATAACATAACCCTCAGGTATATCAGGCAATTCATATCTAGGAGATCTAGGTCTAGTAGGTGAATCATAGTGTTCAGTTTCAGTAATTTCATCAGATTCAGAAATATTATCATTTTCAACATTGGCTCTAGCAAATTGTTCATCAAGAAATTCACCAAGTGGCACAGTATCATCAAACAAAGTATTATCATAAGCATCGTGCATAGCAAAAGTAGTATCATCAATTACTTGTGACATATCAGAATTACTAGCAGGTGTTGGGGTCGCAAACTTACTCATAACAGAAGGTGAATCAAGTGCAGAGCTAGATGGCAGTTCCTTACCTCCCCTCGTAGTAGAGGGATAGATCTTGGTTTTTTGGATCTTTCAGATTCTTCATGGTGATGAACATATATATATCCCAAGTGACTCAGAGAATAAAGCTATGCTCCCCGGCAACGGTGCCAGAAAAAGGTCTTGATAACCCACAAGTAAAGGGGATCACAACAGTTTTCGAGGGTAGAGTATTCAATCCAAATTTATTGATTCGACACAAGGGGAGCTAAAGAATATTCTCGAGTATTAGCAGCTGAGTTGTCAATTCAATCACACGTGAAAGACTTAATATCTGCAGCAAAGTGTTCAGTAGTAAAGTAATATGGTAATAACGGTAATGGTGGCAAGTGATAATAGCAGTTTGTAGTGCTTGTAACAGTAGCAAAAGAAAAGTAACTTAGCGAATATCAATATATGAAAAGCTCGTAGGCAATGGATTAGTGATGGATAATTATGTCGGATGGCATTCATCATGCAACAGTTATAACATAGGGTGACACAGAACTAGCTCCAATTCATCAATGTAATGTAGGCATGGATTCCATATATAGTCATACGTGCTTATGGAAAAGAACTTGCATGACATCTTTTGTCCTACCCTCCCGTGGCAGCGGGGTCCTATTGGAAACTAAGGGATATTAAGGCCTCCTTTTAATAGAGAACTAGACCCGAGCCTTAGCACTTAGTGAATACATGAACTCCTCAAACTATGGTAATCACCAAAAAGAATCCCAGTTATTGTCACCCTGGGGGATGCGGATCATAACTCGTAATAGGTGTCTACAACTTGCAAGATAGGATCAAGAACACACATATATTCATGAAAACATAATAGGTTCAGATCTGAAATCATGGCACTCGGGCCCTACTGACAAGCATTAAGCATAGCAAAGTCATAGCAACATCAATCTTAGAACATAGTGGACAATAGGGATCAAACCCTAACAAAACTAACTCGATTACATGATAAATCTCATACAACCCATCACCATCCAGCAAGCCTACGATGAGATTACTCACAAACGGTGGAGAGCCACTACAAGAAATATGTCAACTTGTGACCTTCTGTCAGTGACCCTGGAAGAAATGGTCGTAAATCTACGACCATTTGAGACCAATTGGTCGTAAGCTGTTCCGAGGTCTCCAAACCCTCAACTTTAACAACCATTTTGGTCAGAAAGGTCATAATTTCCTTACACGAAATGGTCGTAAAGCAGACAACACTGGTCCACTTCCTTATTTCTAGTTGATCACGACCAATACAAATGGTCATAACCTTGTAAATTGTGGTGGGTTGCGATGACTAGGCGCCACCTCGTCAGTTTTGCCTATGTGTCATGTCCATGTGTCAATTTTTGCCTTAGGCTGTGAAGCAACCTATATTTCTATTATTCCCAAAATTCTCATAATTCTTTGGATTATATGTTTGTAAAATATGTCAAAAACCTTCCTTACCTAGTTCAAAAATAATTGAACAATATTCATTTTCCTATTCTGTTCAAAATAGCACTTTGGGAAGGAAGTGATATTTATATATTCTTGATTGCCCGCAAAATTTTTGGGCACTCATTCGTATCCAAATCATTGCCTCATGACAAAATTCAGCTCCACTTGCCCAGTAAATCTTCCTCGGCAAATTTCCAAAGTGTTTGTTCAGCTAGAAGCTTTGCGAAGGAAGTACTAGCTATGCATATCCTAATGAGTTGAATATTTTCCACAACTTCTACGTGCCCATATCATAGCTCTCCAGAAAACATTAGCCCCATCTAACAATCCATGAGAGCTCACCATCCAATCTTTGTTTCTGGTAATATTTTCATTTTGTGAAAAATCTATATTTTATATTGCTTTATAATTGTTGCAAATTTACTAGGACATGACCGTGCCCATAGAACCTCCCTCCACCAAATTTTAGCTCATTTAATTTAACCACTTTCCCTCAATATTGTTCCCAATTTTTCTGTTCATTGGAGAGCATTGTGAAGGAAGTACCATTTTTATATATCCAAATGGCATGAAATTTATACAGTGACTTCATATGCCCACATTATCACCCTCCTCCAAATTGCAGCTCAATCAAATCAACTATGTGAGGCCAGGTTCAATTTCTATTTTATGGCCAGATTGGCACATTGCAAAGCAAGTGCTATCTAGACCCCTCCTATTACCCTTAAACTTTTTGGGCACTCTTACATACCCAAATAATTGCCACATGATAATATTGAGCTCAATTTTTCTAGTAAATCTTCCTCGGAAAATCTCCAAAGTTTCTATCCAGAAAGAAGCTTTGTGAAGCAACTATATTATATATTGCTTAATTATTTCTAAATGTTTACTAGGGCATGACCATACCTATGTAACTTACCTACACCAAATTTGAGATCATTTCATTTATCCAGTTTCTCTCGCTTATTTTCCCAAGTTTCTGTCCAGAGAAGAGCATTGTGAAGGAAGTACCACTTTGGCATGTCCAAATGATATCAGTTTTCTACAGCGCTTTCCTATGCCCAAATAACCATCCTCCACCAAATTTCAGCTCAATCCATTCATTATTTTGAGCCCAGCTTCAACATTCATATTTCTGTCCAGTGTGGTACTTTGCAAAGAAAGTACCACCTAGGTTCCTCCATTTGAGCTGAAACTTTGTGACGATAGTCTTCTTAGTAGACGATCATCCTCAGCAAAAACTCACGCCCATTGTCCATGTGTATTTCCCGTATAGCTTATCAAACACTTGCTTGCTATTTCATGTTTGAGCATAGTTCGGTCTCCTCGTGAGAATCTTCTATTTTCATTTTCTTCCTAGCACCTACCTAGGGAGTGCCCAACCCACTAGACATTCCTAGGCCGCCCAGAATGCACGGCAATGCCACGGTCACACGGTGACCACGCGGCGGGCATGTGAGTTTACGCGCTCTGGAGTTGGGGCACTTGGCCACTATCCAAACCTTGACGTATCGCCACCAAACCATGTATTTCTGATTAAATAGATACTTATGTAACTATAAATGATTTTTGGAAAAAGTAAAGAGCAAACTATAAGACAGCTGCAGTTCGAATTTGACCCGCTTCCAACTGAATTGGCAGAGTTTTGTCTTTTTCACTAGAGGTGGATCGAAAGCTTTTGGAACCCAAATATTTTGCCATTCGCACATTAAATATGGCCTAATATTTTATAAAAACGATTTTTTCCAATTTTGCAACGAATATTTGGTAGGTCCTTCACAAAAAAAACTCATTTTGGGCACTCGAAAAAAGGAAAATGATTTTTTTGTGCAAAGAGAATGAAAACTCCCTTCGACAACATTGTTTGCCATTTCAACATGCACCCTTGTGCACAATATGAGATCATTTGAACAAACTATGCCATGAATGTGGCCATAACATTGATCATTTGGCTTAAAAGCCATGAATCTTCACACATGATAGGTCATTTCTGAGAACATTTTTTTTAAATAATTACCGTATTACAAGTTTATTATTTTTCCTGGTAACTTGGTCACATATGATGACACAACGCGAAGGTTTTGCAATTTTTTTTATTTTTTTGAATTATTTAAGCCCGTTTCAAAATGCGATCGAAACGGTAGGCATGACAGTTCATGGCTAGGGGGTTGAATCTTGCCATAATTTTGTTGGATCTCTGATTAAATAGATACTTATTTAACTAGAAATGATTTTTGGAAAAAATAAAGAGCAAACTATGAGGCACCTCTAGTTCATATTTAACCCGCTTCCAACTAAATTGACAGAGTTTTGTCTTTTTCACGAGAGGTGGATCAAAAGCTTTTAACACCAAACCATTTGACATTCACGCGTTAAATATGGCCTAATATTTTATGAAAATTATTTTGTCCAATTTTGCAACGAAAATTTGGTAGGTCCTTCACAAAAAAACTCATTTTGGGCACTCAAAAAAAGGAAAATGAATTTTTTGTGCAAAGAAAATGAAAACTCCCTTTGGCAACATTGTTTGCCATTTCAACATTCACCCTTGTGCACAATATGAGATCATTTGAACAAACTATGCCATGAATGTGGCCATAACATTGATCATTTGGCTTAAAAGCCATGAATCTTCACACATGATAGGTCATTTCCGAGAACACTTTTTAAAAATAATTACCGTATTACAAGTTTATTATTTTTCCTGGTAACTTGGTCACATATGATGACACAGCGCGAAGGTTTTGCAATTTTCTGATTTGTTCTGAATTATTTAAGCCCGTTTCAAAATGCGATTGAAATGGCGGGCATGACCATTAATAGCTAGGGGGTTGAATCTTGCCATAATTTTGTTGGATCTCTCATTAAATAGATACTTATTTAACTAGAAATGTGTTTTGGAAAAAATAAAGAGCAAACTATGAGGCACCTCTAGTTCAGATTTAACCCACTTCCAATTGAATCGACATAGTTTTGTCTTTTTCACGAGAGGTGGATCAAAAGCTTTTGACACCAAACCATTTTCCATTCACGCATTAATATGGCCTAACATTTTATAAAAATGATTTTGTCCAATTTTGTAACGAATATTTGGTAGGTCCTTCACAAAAAACTCATTTGGGGCACTCGAAAAAAGGAAAATGATTTTTTTGTGCAAAGAAAATGAAAAATCCCTTCGGCAACATTGTTTGCCATTTCAACATGCACCCTTGTGCACAATATGATATCATTTGAACAAAATATGCCATGAATGTGGCCATAACATTGATCATTTGGCTTAAAAGCCATGAATCTTCACACATGATAGCTCATTTCCGAGAACACTTTTTAAAAATAATTGTTGTATTACAAGTTTATTATATTTCCCATTAACTAGGTCACATATAATGACACAATGTGAAGGTTTTCTAATTTTTTGATGTTTTTTGAATTTTTCATGCCCATTTCAAGATGCGGTCAAAACGGCGGGCATGACCGTTCATAGATAGTGGTTGAATCTTGGAAAACTTTTGGTATTTCTCTAATAAAATAGATACTTTTGTACTTAGAAATGATTTTTGGAAAAAATAAAGAGCAAACTATAAGACAATTGCAGTTCAAATATGACCCGCTTCCATCTAAATCGATGGAAATTTGTCTTTTTTCACTAGAGGTGGATCAAATCTTTTGACACCCAAACATTTTGTCAATTGTACATTAAATATGGCCTAATATTTTATAAAATTGATTTGATCCAATTTTACAACAAATATATTGTAGGTCCTTCACAAAAAAAATCATTTTTGGCACTCGGAAAATGATTCTCTTACAAAAAACTCATTTGTGAGAACACTTTTTTTATGATATTTGCATTATTCAAAGTTTTTTATTTTTACAGAAAAGTAGGTCACGCTTGGTAACACAATGCGAAGGTTTTTGATTTTTATTTACATTTATAAATTTCCTAGGACGTCAAATAGCAGACATGATTTAACATCTTATTTTCAATCGGTTATGACCAATTTAAATGGTCTTAACGTCATCAAAGGGGGTACTGCGTTTTTATTGGTCCAAAATCATCTCACGCGGATCATGGATTAAGCATCGTCGGATGCACCAGGATCCAACAACAGCTCACACACCCCTCCCGAATCACCCGTTATCCCTCTCATCCTCATCCACCCACGAAACCCTAGCTCCCTTATCCCCATCACCGCTCCCACTCCAGCTCCCTTTTCCCCATCGCCGCCGCCACCTCTGATCGCTACCCTTGCTCGCCGCACCCAAAACCCACACCCACAACCACACGGCCATCCCCATCCAGATCCAACCGTCGTTGCAACCCATATCGAGCTCCGACCGCGACGAGCTCGAGGAGCACCTCCGCTCCAAATCCGCCGCTGCCGCCGCCAAATCCGCCACAGAATCCACTCCACTCTCAACCCCACGCCCGTCCAGCTCCATCTCCAACCCGCTCCTCCGCCTCCTCCACCTGCCATCTGACGCCGCGCCCTCCAAGGCCCAGCGCATCGGCCTCCACCCCTCACCCCCAGCCCTAGCCGCATCCCCAAGCCTGGCTCCAACCCCATGGAGGTCGAGATCAAGCTCCGGCTCCCCGACGCGGCCGCGCCACCTCCGCCCCCCCCCCCCCAACACGAACTATGGCTAGAGGCGGGGTTGACCCGAACGCACCACCGCCCCCTCCCAACACGAGCTGGTGTTGGGGACGCGACGCGGGCGGCGTGACGGAGGTGGTCGGCTCGGCCGCGGCTCCTGGTCGTCTCCGTCGTGGCCTGGGCGCTCCTCCTCCTCGCCTTCCACCTCTAGTCTTGTGTCTCCCCCTCTACTCCCTCTTAGGTCACTCCCTCCTCTTCCTCAGTCTCTCCTGCCTATCGTGCCCGACTAGTGGCAGTTTGTGGTAATTGATATGCTATTTATATGCAGTGGTAATTGATGAAATGCTTTGCTCCTTCTTGTTTCTAGTATGCTGTTAACTTCTAGGCATTCAGTTTGGAGATATTATTGTACTAAAATTTGCATTTAAACTAATTATTCTATTTGATGATGAAGATTAAAGACGTACCTAAATCAATTTCTGGATTTAATGATTTCTAGAATGCCTGAAATGTCAGGGTAGCAAGTACTAGCATCATGTGCTTCATTATATGTACCGTTCCGGTGCCTGTGCTAGTCTGCTTAGAAATTTGGGCTAGCTTTTTGTGTAGAATAGTGAGTTGATGCTTCTTTCTACATAAATACAGCATGTTAGCTCTATGGATGTTTATTTACCTGCAACTTCTGTCAGCTCTAACTTGGTTATATAACAGTTCAATTCAGTCAATCTATTGCAACTAGTTTGTCTATTACTTGTATCCAGATTTTATATTCTGCCCTATGCCATCCATAGTGTCAGATGATGCACCTAAATATATTCAGCAGCTGACTTACATTGTAGGGAAAGTCGGCTCCCACTATTGTGGACTTCTTGTATGAGTGGGGATTGTGGTAGTTCTGTCACGACATTCTGTTAGCTAAAATAAAATCAGATAATGAGCTTTGTTTGTTCTTGTACTCTTTGTTTGTCCCTTTCGTTCTTTTTTAATTTGATGACTATGAACCAATATAACCAGTCACCAGTAGCTAGTGTGCATTGCCAAGTACAATTGTTCTACTTTGTATGGAATCATCTATAGATATTATTTCTTTAAGTGTTGCTGGCTATATTAAAATTATACTCTAAGGCATTGTAGCATTAGTGTGTTGTTTCGCTTTTGGTCTTCTCTGTCTATACTTATAAGTCAGGTTGTTTTGTGGCATCCAGGGGCACAGTGCTGGAGCTGGAAGGCAAGCTAGCACCCATGGATTTGTGAACTGCCTTGGATGTGTACTTGGTCGTCGGGGTTGGACGAGGACGATGGCAACAAGGTGAGACCATCATGATCCACCCTCCCACTTCGTTCTCGTGATTCCCTAACTGCTCAACATGTTGATCTATTTTGAACGTCTGGAACTTGCTGTGTGCAGGGTGACTAGTGATATTCAGTGTTTCTTGTGTGTGTTTTCTACATACACACACATGGTCCTTCCTTTTAAATCCCCTCTGCTGCTTACTGACATAGTACTGCGCACGTATAGTAGTTGAGTAGTAGAGTGTAGGGACTCTGGAGAAAAGTTTACGTACTTAAACATTATGCTTAAAAATAAAAAGTTGTAGTTCCATTGTAGTAGTATGTTTATGAATGGATGCATGAAATGATTGTCCAGTACTTAAAATATTTGAATCGGGGTTAATGTAATCACTTGCTGCATCCTGTTTGATTGATCGGAGATGCTAATAGGAAAGGAAAGCAAATAGGAAAAGCATGTGCTGCTGCTTTTGCTTATCCTTCGCGCACAAGTAAAGCAAAGCATCCTATTTTGATTTCTTCATTCATGATGCATAAAATTCTTGTCTTGTTAGTTATGGGTTATTTGATTATGTTCATATAGCTAATCTGCTGCTGTTGTGCATAATATTCTAGGATCTTTGCGTGGAAGTTCTGGATATAGTGTGCTCTCATGTTGTACATGCCCCTATGTTTAGTAATATTAAATTGCTACTATTAATGATGAATGGTTGAGTTTTAAAACTTGAAGCAGCACCTACTTTCTGGTCATGTAGTGTTTAAAACTGATAATTATGATGCATTGGTCCATATGGCCTTGTTTTTTAATGCATATATATATGATGTAGTTGATAGGCCTTGATATCAACCTCTCAAGTTTATGTTCCCTGGTGTGTAGGTAACTTGTCATTTTTATTGGCAAGCCTGTAATGAATTTATTAGAATTTTGCTCCTATTGCCGTGTGAAGTATGTAGCAAAAAGGTCTATATTATTGAGGATGTATAATGTAGAAGTATAGAAACCATAAATTTAAGCTTCTATTGTAGCATGCTCAATATATATTGTTATAGAATAGTGTTCTACAAAAGGTTGAAACACCATGGTCTCTACATTTGTAGGAAGTAGAAACACTAAGGCTGACATCTTTTACGTTTCACTATTTCATTCATTTTCTCTAATTTAATTTTGTGGATAGTAAATTTGCAAGTGTACGCCCTTTGTAAAAAAATGCATTTTATGTTTCCATGCCCTGTAATGCCGGAGCACGGTCCTTTGATATTCTGCACCACTGAAAGGGTGATATCTTGTATAAATATGGCTTTTGGCAGGTAATCCTTTTCCCTGCCACGTTCAGTTGCATCACTTTGATGCCCATGAAGGGTGAGATCTTGGTCGGCACTATGGAGAAGACCTTGAAGCCTGGTGTGTTCCTCAAATTGGGACTGATAGAAACCGAAGGGCCATTCGAAGCTGTCAAAGGGCACTTATAGAGCTTGTGGATGTGATTACACTTGTATAGAATTGTAGAGCTTGTGGCTATGATTACCATTGTATCCAAGTTATATGATGTAACAGACTTATTTTGGCTATTATTTGAAGTATTATGTGTGCTTTCTATCTGTTCTGATTTGAATATTGGTTATTTATTTACTGGTGAATTGAAAACAAGGACCCACATAGTAGAACCTGACAATCGGGACCCATTTGAGTACTGGACCCATCTTCTGGAAAAAAACTAATCCGTTGAGCGAGAAAGACCTCGGCCCAAAAACAAAAAGGCTGAAATATTGGGCTAGGCCCATGTAGCCGACCAGAATGACAAAAAATGATAATTAAAAAGGTTGAATTAATGGGCTCAGCCCATATAGACATCGAATTGGTCCGGGCTGATTCTTATCAACGACCAATCCAGTTGGTCGCAATTTTGCCATGTCAGCTTGCCATGTCGGATCTGACATGGCCTGAGTAGACAACCAGCGACCAAAACAAAAGGTCATTGAACCAACGACCTTTTGTTTTGGTCGTTGCCTTCTATGACCTTCTCTGAGAAGGTCGTTAAGTTTCATTAACGACGGTCAGCTTTTGACCAATTTTTTTTGGTCATAAAAAGGTCACAAATGAAAAACAATGACCATTCAGTGACCAATAGTGATGGTCGCAAGTTGACATATTTCTTGTAGTGAGCATCATGGAATTGGTGATGAAGGATGGTTGGTGATGATGAAGGCATAGATTTCCCCTCTCTAGAGCCCAAAACGGACTCCAGATCTGGTCTCCCGAGGAAGAACAGGCGATGGCGGTGGATCCATATCGTGAAACGCGATGAACTCTTCTCTCTGATTTTTTTCCCCTCAAAAAATAGGGTTATATGGAGCTGGAGAGGAGGTCGGAGGAGTCATGAGGGCCCCACAAGCATGCTAGGCGCGGCCAGGGGGTGTCCACGCCGAGAAGGCTTGTGGCCTGCAGGTGGCCCCCTCTAGTTACTTCTTGCGCCAGTATTTTTGTTAATTCCAAATATATTCTCTGTAAATTTTCAGGATGATCCGAGAACTTTTATTTCGGCACAAAAATAACACCAAGGCAATTCTATTGAAAACAGTGTATGTCCACGTTAGTTCCATTAAAATCATGCAAATTAGAGTCCAAAACAAGGGCAAAAGAGTTTGGAAAAGTAGATACGTTGGAGACGTATGAGTAACCAACCCGCAGACATGTCATCCGAAGATGTTAATAACGCTTGGGAGGCATGTTCTGGAGATTACTCAATAGTTCAGTGTGCAATATTGTATGGCTTAGAACCAGGACTTCAAAGACGTTTTGAACGTCATGGAGCATATGAGATGTTCCAGGAGTTGGAGTTTATCTTTAAGAAGAATGACTGGGTCGAGAGGTATGAGACCTCCAATAAGTTCCAAGAGTTGGAGTTTGGATAAGTGAATACAGGTGAAGAGAATGTGGGAACGTATCCAGCTATGTGGATGACAACACCTGAAATAGTATACCTTGGATTTTGAATATGATGAACCAAAACTGTTATTGGTAAATAGACCAATGGAAAGGAAAAACATATTCAAGGAATAGAACGTGTATCAAGGATGGATCTCAGTTTTCATGAAGGTTGCCCAAAGATCAAGCAGCAAGAAGTTGTGATTTGGATCAGCAAACGTTTTCTTAGGAGTATACAACATCCTGAGAGTTGTGAATGGAACGCTAGATCTTTTGTTTAGCTTGCAGAATCAATGGATTTATCCGAACTTCGTTCGTTGACAATGAGGAATTTCTGCAATGCTTGTGAGGAAGCCCAAGATTTAGAATACGAGATTTATTGAACCTTATACAAGGTAATGATTTCAGTGCGGCATGGATTGATCACCATGACGACTTACTGTTATCATTATCTTGCTATTCAGAATGGTAAATCTGAGTGACTTACCCATAGTAAAGAGACGACGCTCTTTGAAGCCTTTGTTTAAGCCTTAGAATGGTATGAAGAAAAACCCCTTGTACAGGACAGTTGCTATCATACATAGGAATTTTACGCTGAGGAATGAAGCCAAGACCCATTTCACTGCAGGATAACCACTAATGGTTGACCACCATGAGATCTTCGATAGGTTATTTAGAATGATCACGAGACCTGTCAGTTAAGAAGACCCCGTATCGGAGGAAATACATTTTGTTATGAGAACATAAGATTTTGGTATAACAGAAGAGCATCACTGAAGGACCTATCATAAATAATGAGAAGAGACAGATGCACCCAGAGGACTCTCATGATTTTGAGGGACCAGTAACTCTCAGTTTAAGTGTGGTAGACCCCGCACCATCTTGCTCGATGGTTTTGCTAGAAGACCCCAAACCCTAACCTATTCTTTCTAGCCCTTTCGAATCTCGAGGATGAGATTCATTTTAAGTGTGGTAGGTTTGTAACATCCCAAATTTTGGAATGTTATAATAAATATTAGAATGAGTGTTTGTTTGCTTGAGTGATTGAATTGAGTGAAATTTGAAACTTTTAAAAAACTTTTGAATGAGAGGGAATGACATGACTTTCCCATGTGCTTTTGAATTCAAATTATTACATTTCAAATCAGTGAGAGAAGATGACATGACTTCTTCAATATAAAAAGATTTGGAAAGTGAATTTGAAAACTATTTGAAAATTCCTGAAATGGAGTTCTTTTCATATTTGAATTCCTATTTGAAGTTTGAAAACCCCTTGACAAAAATTTGAGAGGAGTAATGTGACACTCCGAACTAGGGGGTAATTTGTGAAGTTTTTGAATCATAAAACCCAGGGGGTTATTTGAAAATTTATTTCAAAAGAATTAAAACCAATTTAGGCATTTTCTAAAAATAATTTTTTTTAAAGTATTTAATTTGGCCGTGCAAAAATGTTCATTAAATGGAATTTATTTCCTTGATCATTTTGGTATATAAAACGTTATTTTTGGGAAAGGTTTTGAATGCCTTAATGAGATTTCAATGCTTTGAAAATTAATAAAAGGAAACGATTTAACAGGTTATTAAAACCGGTCGGCCCACCTGCCTTTAACCCCTCCGAACTGGCCACCGATGCCGCGCACTCTCTCTCTCTCCCTCTCACTAACCGCGTGGTCCCACAGCCTGATCCCGCTAACCTCGCGGTCACCTCCCTCCTCTCGCTCCCCTCTTCACGCCGGCGAGATCATCGCGCCGGATCTCCCTCTCCCTTCCTTCCCCGACCACCTCGAGGCCCTATAAAAGCTCCCTGACCTCTCCTCTACCCATTCCGCACATTTCCCCCTCTGTCTGTACCCTCTCGCTGTCGTAATAGCTCGTCGGAGCCACCGGCCGCCGCCACGCCATTGCCGACCCTCTGCTCACCTCCGACCACCCCAAGCCCTCCTGAGCCCACCACCAAGTTCACCTTGCTCGCCTGCATCTCCCAGTGCCCTCGCCCGAGCCCCACACCCACCGGTACCTCTCCCCCATCGACCAACCGAACACCATCGCCGCCCCAGAGCTCGTTGCCGACGCCTCCGACCACCTGCGACGACGCCAAGACCACCAACGGACTCGCCATCTTCGCCTGCGTCGACCGGTGCCCTCGCCAACGCCGGAGACCCCGTGGAGCAACGCCCCCGTCCATGCCCGATCCACCGGCCTCCATCGAACTCGCCGGAGTTGACCTCCCGTCGCGGTGAGCCTCTCCCCTCCGTCCGATCTGTTTGAACGGCTCAGATTAGAAGCCCCGAACCCCTTCGGTTTCATTTAAATGAACTGGCCGGTTTTCTGTTTAGTTAGTTAGACCGAACCGTTTTCTTTAAATATCGATCGTCTGCTCATTAGCACCCACGCGCACACACCTCCAGCCAATCAGAAGCCACCACGTAGCACCCCTGTTCGTTAGATTAGGATTTTATTTTCTGTTTTATTTTCTGAAACAGAATTAGTTCTGTTTTTGTTTCCTTTATATCTTTTACTTTTTTAGGTGTTTTAATTTGATTCTTTTTGCATCATGTCAAAAATTTCTTCTCGTATCTGTAGATATCCAGTTTGACGAAATTTGATTAATTTAAAATTGATTTCAAACAGATTTGATTAAAATCTTATTTTCTGAATATCTTGAGTTTAAAAATAGATTTTTAGTTGATTCTTTTTGCTACTTGTCACTAGTGACCTTAGTTATCAGTAGGTTAAACTTTAGAATTTTTAGAAAAAATTTAAATTAGCATTTGTTAACAAAACAGATTCTGTTTTAGTTCTTTTTAGGTTTATTTCTAATTCTTTTGTTTTAAATTGTTTTCATTTGTTTTTCTTTTATATTACTTAATTTCTTTTAACTTGTTTTCTGTTAGTTAGCAATAGAATTTCAAACAAATTTATTTTTATATTATTTATTATATTTTAACATGAAATCAATTCTAGTTTCATAGTAACTTGCATATTGATTTCATTGCTAGTTTGACTTCTGATTTGAAAAAAATTATAAATTGTTTTATAAAGTTTTACTTTCTGTTAAATTAGTTGTGATATACTTTGTTTTCTGTTATTTTAATATTTTATTGTTTTACTTGTTGTTAAGTTTATTAGTTAGAAAACTTATAGTGTTTAGTGTGTTGTTTTCATAATTTTTACTTGTTATTCAAAAGTAATTCTTTTTACTAGTAAAATATTTACTAAGATACTTTTGTTATCTTTTACTTTGTTTTTGTGTTTTTTACTTTTGAAGAAAGGATTTATTTGTAGAGAAAACCAACCTTAGTTGTGTTGATGAAACTTTGTTATTTTGAGTTTTGTCTTAAGTATTTCCTTCATCAATCTTGTTGCTTTTGGTTTTGTGTTACTTTTTGATTGTTAGAATTGATTGCTAGTATGATTGATTATATGAATGCAATGTTTGATTATATAGATTTTATCAGAGAGTGAAGAATAGTCTATCAAGTTACTTCTGAGAGCGATATTATTCTTCATCAACAATACAGGCAAGTTCACTTTGACCATCTATTTCATACCTATGTTTTATTGCATGTAGTGACATCATTCAACAAATCCCTCCAGTAGTGTTATTGAAATTCTTGTAGTTGAGTAGAATGCATGAGGTAGAAACCCACCACTTGTTACTAAAGCCCCGGGAATGTTAGTTATTTTAATGCTATGCTAAAGTAGACCGGGTCTGGTATGAGTGTTCATGAGTGGTGTGAGAAGGAGGACTCTACGTCAAGACGACAACTTCATGAAGGCATCTTCAAGTCCTGCATCTTCAAGACCTCAAGACTTCGAGACTCGAGAAACAAATTTTTCAATACACACTACTGGGTGAAGGATGGTTGATTGGGCATCCCTGGAGTAATCAGTGGATGGCCGGGATGCATGGAGAAGCGCCATGACATCTTGCGGAAAGCTTCACCCAAACTCAAAGAGACGGATGAATACTTCATGCCCGGAAGCTTACCTGTGTAGCCACAAGTCATTATGGGCTCTGGTTTGGTTGATCTTTGTTGTGACTCTGGCTGGGTAGTGCTACGAGATGTAGTCGATGTTAGGATTGGATGGGCACTGATAGTAGTCAGGGAAGCACTCTGAAAGACCATGTTTCATTCGTCCTGTTCTCAAACAACCGGCAGTGCGAGGACTTACCAGGAGGGGACAAATCTTGTGGGTAAAGTACACAACACTCTGCAGAGTTAAACCTAATCGATTAGTCGTGTCCCCGGGTACGGACAATTTGAGCCTCTGGACTTGGATCTATCTCTGAACTCTCAACACTGGACTGATAATTAATTGTGGGCAACTTATGATACTTATGGGCATTAAGACATCGGTTGGCAGAACCATGTCTCGTTAGGTAACTCTATAGTGAAACTCCTGATATTCCTTTGTTGTAGGAAAAGAAAATAAAATCAGCTTTTATGCAAAAACTCAGACAGAGCCACAAAGCCTTACTGCATATAGAATAGTTTTTATCTTCTGTTCTGCTATGGTGATCTTGCTGGTACATTCAATGTACTGGCCTACACGGCTGCAACGTCTCATGTTGCAGATACTCTTCTTCGACGAGTAAGAGTACGATTCAGGGTTACGGTCTACAGTCAACCTGCCATGTGTGTTATTGGGACTCCACTCCCGTTGACTGTTTCTGCTGAGATTTTTGAGGTATATATCAGTTTTACATTAATTACATGTGATTGCACTTTGATATATACAAGGATGTACTGTGTGTGCCAGCATACTGATCCAGGGATGGCACAGAACACACAGAGGCTTGACTCGTTTTGAGTCGGGTCGCTATAGTTATGAGTTTGGCAGTCACTTAAGATAGTGTGGAATTGTTTCACAATTGACACCGCCTGGAACACCACAGCGTAATGGTGTGTCCGAACATTGTAATCAAACCTTATTAGATATGGTGCGTTTTATGATGTCTCTTGCCGATTTGCCACTATCGTTTTGGGGTTACGCATTAGGGACAGCTGCATTCACTTTAAATAGGGCACCGTCGAAATCCGTTGAGACGATGCCATATGAACTGTGGTTTGGCAAGAAACCAAAGTTGTCGTTTCTTAAAGTTTGGGGATGTGATGCTTATGTCAAAAAGCTTCATCCTGAAAAGCTAGAACCCAAAGCGGAGAAATGCGTCTTCATAGGATACCTAAAAGAGACAGTTGGGTATACCTTCTATCTCAGATCTGAAGGCAAAGTGTTTGTCGCTAAGAACGGAACATTTCTTGAGAAAGAGTTTCTCTCGAAAGAATTGAGTGGGAGGAAAATAGAACTTGATGAGGTTATTGAACCATTACTTCAACCATAGAGTAGCACAGCGTAGAAAGATGTTTATGTGGAGCCAACGACGGTTGAAGAGGAAGTTAATGATGATGCTCATGAAACTTCGGATCAAGTTACACTTGAACCTCGTAGGTCGACAAGGGCACGTACTGCTCTTGAGTGGTACGACAACCCTGTCTTGGAGGTCATGTTGTTAGACAATGATGAACCTATGAGCTATGGAGGAGCGATGATGGGCCTGGATTCCGAGAAATGGTTAGAGGCCATGAAACCCGAGATGGGATCCATGTTTGAAAACAAAGTATGGACTTTGGAAGTATTACCTGAAGGGCGAAAGGCCATTCAGAACAAATGGATCTTTAAGAAGAAGACGGACACGGACGGTAATGTCACCGTCTATAAAGCTCGACTTGTGGCAAAGGGTTTTTCACAAGTTCAAGGAGTTGACTACGATGAGACCTTCTCACCCGTAGCGATGCTTAAGTCCGTCAGAATCATGTTAGCAATGGCTGCATATTTCGACTATGAAATTTGGCAGATGGATGTCAAAACAGCGTTCCTTAACGGTTTCCTTAAGGAAGAGTTGTATATGATACAACCGGAAGGTTTTGTCAATCCAGAGAATGCTGACAAAGTTTGCAAACTCCAGCGATCCATTTATGGACTGGTGCAAGCATCTCGGAGCTGGAATAAGCGCTTCGATGAGGTGATCAAAGCGTTTGGGTTTATACAAGTTTATGGAGAAGCTTGTGTTTACAAGAAAGTGAGTGGGAGCTCTATAGCATTTCTAATATTATATGTGGATAACATATTGTTGATTGGAAACAATATATAAATGCTGGAAAACATGAAGGAATATTTGAACAAGAGTTTTTCAATGAAGGACCTAGGAGAAGCTTCTTTCATATTAGGCATTAAGATCTATAGAGATAGATCGAGACGCTTAATAGGACTTTCAGAAAGCACATACATTGATAAAGTTTTGAAGAAGTTCAAAATGGATCAGTCCAAGAAGGGTTCTTGCCTGTGTTACAAGGTGTAAAGTTGAGTAAGACTCAATGACCAGTGACTACAGAAAATAGAGAGAAGATGAGTGTCATCCCCTATGCTTCATCCATAGGCTCTATCATGTATGCAATGCTATGCACAAGACCCGATGTCAGCCTTGCCATAAGTATGGACAGAAGGTTTCAAAGTGATCCTGGAATGGAGCACTGGACGGTGGTCGAGAATATCCTTAATTACCTGAAAAGGACTAAGGAAATGTTTCTCGTTTATGGAGGTGATCAAGAGCTCGTTGTAAAGGTTATGTCGATGCAAGCTTTGACACTGATCCGGATGACTCTAAGTCGCAAACCAGATACGTATTTATTCTGAATGGGGAGCAGTAAGTTGGTGCAGTTCCAAGCAGAGCGTGGTAGCCAATTCTACATGCGGAGCGGAGTACATCGCAGCCTCGGAGGCAGCAAAGGAAGGTGTCTGTATGAAGGAGTTCATGACAGATCTTGGAGTAGTGCCTAGTGCACTGAATCCAGTGGATCTGTTCTGTGATAACACTGGTGCCATTACCTTGGCCAAGGAACCAAGGTTTCACAAGAGGACCAGACACATAAAGCGATGCTTCAATTCCATCCGCGAGTACATCAAGGAGGAGGACATAAATATTTTCAAAGTGCACACGGATCTGAATGTTGCAGACCCGTTGACTAAACCTCTTCCAAGGGCTAAACATGATCAATACTAGAACTGTATGGGTGTTCGATTCATTAGAATGTAAATCACATAGTGATGTGAGCAAGATTATTGACTCTAGTGCAAGTGGGAGACTTTTGGAAATATGCCCTACAGGCAATAATAAAATAATTATTATTATATTTCCTTCTTCATGATAATTGTTTATTACCCATGCTATAATTGTATTGACTGGAAACACATTGCATGTGTGGATATATAGACAACACTTTGTCCCTAGTGTGCCTCTAGTAGACTAGCTCGTTGGTCAAAGATGGGCAAGGTTTCCTAGCCATTGACATGACATGTCATTTGATAACGGGATCAAATAATTAGGAGAATGGTGTGATGGACAAGACCCAAACTATAAACATAGTATTTGATCGTGTCAGTTTATTACTACAGTTTTCTGCATGTCAAGTATCTGTTCCTATGACCATGAGATCATGTAACTCATTAACACTGGAGGAGTGCCTTGTGTGTATCAAACGTCGCAATGTAACTGGGTGACTATAAAGGTGCTCTACTGGTATCTCCGAGAGTGTCTGTTGAGTTGGCATGGATCAATACTGGGATTTGTTACTCCGTGTGACGGAGAGGTATCTCAGGGCCCACTCGATAATAGAACATCACAACAAGCCTTGCAAGCAATGTGACTATAGTGTTAGTTATGGAATCTTGTATTACGGAACAAGTAAAGATACTTGCCGGCAACGAGATTGAACTAGGTATACAGATACCGACGATTGAATCTTGGGCAGGTACCATACCGAAGAACAAAGGGAACGACATACGGGATTAACTGAATCCTTGACATGGAGGTTCGACCAATAAATATCTTCGTAGAATATGTAGGAAACAATATGGGAATCCAAGTCCCGCTATTGGTTATTTACCGGAGAGGTGTCTCTTTAATGTCTACATAGTTCTCGAACCCGCAGGGTCTGCACACTTAAGGTTCGATGACGTTTCGGTAGTATAGAGTTATGTATGGTGGTGATCGAAGGTTGTTCGGAGTCCCAGATGAGATCTCGGATGTCACGAGGAGCTCCGGAATGGTCCAGAGGTAAAGATAGATATATAGGAAGTCCTGTTTTGGTTGCCAGAAAAGTTTTGGGCTCATCGGTAGTGTACCGGGAGTGCCGGGAGGGTACCGGGGGACCATCGGGAGGGGTATTTCGACCCAAGAGGCTACATGGGTTGTGGGAGTCTTTAGTAGGTTGGCCGAAGCCCCACAGGAAGCCCATGCGGCTGGGGTGGAAAACCCCAAGTGTAGAAGGAGGCCCAAGTGGGAAAGGAGGAGTCCTAGTCCTACTAGGATTGGAGGAGAAGGACTCGTCCCACCCCTTCGGCCAAACAAGGGTGGCTCCCTTGGGATCCAAGCCTCCTCCCTCCCCTCATCCTATATATACTAGAGGTTTGAGGGTTTTTTGAGAGAGAAAAATAGCCACGTGCTACCTTTCCTCCAGTTCGTAGTTTCTCCTCTAGATCGGTTTCAGCGGTGCTTAGGCGAAGCCCTGCTGGAATAGCTCCACCACCATCGCCGCAACGCCGTTGCACTACCGAAGAACTCGTCAACCTCTACGCTCCCGCTTGCTGGATCAAGAAGGTGGAGATCGTCATAGAGCTATACGTGTGCTGAACGCGGAGGTGCCGTCCGTTCGGTGCTAGATCGGGACGGATCGTGATTGAATCGTGGGACGCTCGGCGATTTGGATTGAGCAGACGTTCGACTACATCAACCGCGTTTCTTAACGCTTCCCATTTAGCGATCTACAAGGGTATGTAGATCCACTCTCCCTCTCGTAGATGCTCATCACCATGGATAGATCCTGTGTGTGCGTAGGAAAATATTTGTTTCCCATGCGATGTTCCCCAACAGTTTCCACCAGAGGTTTATTGATATCAGCGAATAGAGGATCTGATCCTCCTCCTTTGTCCGACGACTCCGTCAGGGGAGATGCCCTATTGCAATTCTGTTTTGACTCTTGATTTCCTTCCGGATATAAACCCCATAAATCTTCCCGCATCTGCTTTACTTTAATCTGGATCTTTTCTATGCCAAGAACATCTGGATCGAGCCAACAACCTCCGCTTAATTCCTACTGAAATATGATAGCCTTCCTCTTCTCCGCATACCTACGCATCGACGCTCTTGTTTTGAGCCACACCTCACGCATGCCCAATGGATCTGAGTCCAACTCGGCAATCACAAATCTGTCACCAATCTTTTCTTTCCTCGCTAGGTCGTGAGATCCCTTCCCCTGTTCATGCGATGCGGGTCGAGTCAGCGATCGCCTCAGGATCGCCCTGTGAGGGGCTTTCTAATTTCCGGGATCCATTTCTCAAAGAATTAATGATTTTGTCAAAGAATTCATTTTGTATGAGCAAATAAGGCTACTGCTAAAAAATATCATTGTTCATTTCATTCTAATCTCTCATTCTCAAACTTATTTCAAATAATTTATTATGTGAAGCCAGACTCAATCGACCCAGGAACACGATGCTCAAGCAATGCCATTGGACACCAACGATTTTCGGAAAATCTTCACTAAGTTTGCACTAATCACTTCTAATTTGTAAAGATGACACTTCTAATTTGCCATAGGATCTATTTTCTAGCTTCGTCCCTAAATCAACCTAATTGGCGGTTCGTATGTTATCAAGTAGTAAATTTTCTTAGGAAACTCGTTAACTTTGTACGTGGAAATTTGAAAAGAAACAAGAACAAAAGGCAAATAAAGAAGATGATTTAATTAATTGAATCTGGGGTTTACCTCGATTGACAAAAAAACACGCGGTGCCTGTGCCAATCTTCTGAATTCCCAAAACCGAAGATCGGCAAGGACCAACTGACATGCAAGGCATGGATCGTTGCCGATGCGATGAGGCAATCTGGCGAGGTCGCATCGCGTCCCGCTAGTTCATGGCGGCGACAAGCGCAAGGCCAGGTCCCGTCTAAACCTGGGCATGGGTAACCCGACCCGATGACCCACCCCGAAAAACCCAGGCCGGGCCGGGTCAGGATTTGTCTTCGGGCATGAAAATGCAGACCGTTATGTATGTTGGGTCGGGCTCAGGCCTAGGAAACCAGACAGTTTACACAGAGGCCCGACCTGTCCCATTCCGAATTTGCTCCAGTTTGCCCCTTCGGGACGGGCTCGGGCTTATATATGTGTTTTCTCGTCGGGATCAAGTGGGGGGCATTTGCCCCAAGAGACTTGTACGTGCGTTTGCCCATTGTTGGGGAAAAACGACACCTATGGGATCGGGAGGATCCCTTTCGGTTCGGCAAGGAGATGGGAGTGCGCGAAGAGCAGGACGAACGAGCAGCGTGGCGGATTTTACCCAGGTTTGGGCCGTAGAGATGCGTAAAACCCTACTCCTGCTTGGTTGTATTTGATGAGTTCTAGCTCGGGTTCTGGGAGCGCTACAGTACGCAGCTGCTACTCATGCAGAATCATCCAGAGGAGATCCAAAAGCCAAAAAGTCTAAAAGTCCAAAAGTCCTCTACCATAACGCATTGGGCCTCCTTTTATACTCTCGAAGGGGTCACCAACAGTGGCGTACAGTGCGTACACGAGGTGTACAGAGCTACAGTGCTATCATACCTAACTCTGACGATGTAGGACATGCACATTTAATGCTCCATCTGGCGCCTCTGATCATTCACGGGACGGGACAGGACCCCGTCCCATCGGCACCGCTTAGCCCCCCCATCATTGACGTCTCTACACCTGCCCAGGTGGAGCGACACCTGGCCTCTGAGCTGGCGGGGTCTTGCCGGGGCTCCGTAGGCTATCCCGGCAGGATCTTGCCGGGGTCCCAGCCATCGGTCTTCGGTTTGTTGACTTGAATGCCTTCTTGACTTCCTTGTGTTGTATTTGCTCTCAGTTGCTCCCTGGTAGGCCTTGCTGCTGGTATGGCTATAGTTGTCCATGCACAAGTACGAGGTACTAAAAACCCATACTTTAGTACACCGTCAAGAGCCCCCGGGCCTAGGCCATACACGGTGCGAGGCGTTGTTGGGCTAGGCCCAAATAGTGCATGGGCACGTGTGGCAGGGATTAACTGCTATAATCATTCCATCTACTGTGCTACCCCACGACACCCATTGAACGTGAGACGTGAGGGACGCGCGCGGTGCTGTCGTTACAGTAGCACGCCCGCGAAGCATTTCTATATTAATCTAGTAAAGAGGCTGCCCCGCGCCTTCCCCATAAAAAGGAAACCACAGAGGCGCTGCTCATTTACCTTTTGTCTTTTCCAATCTGAGAACCGCTGTTGTCTTCCTCCTTAAGCCCGAAACAGAGTTCCTCCCATTCATCCACGCCTCCATGCCCTCTCCGTCCTCAGCCTCCACCTCCATACCCACCATGTCGCCCAAGGCCAGCAAGGGAAAGGATGTGGAAACCATCATCTCAGAGAGCAAGCTGGTGAGGATGCGGAAGGAGCACGTCGTCTTTCCGCCGATGCTAGACACGGACGCTCTGAAGGAGCGATACTAGAACATGTTGGCGGTAGAGACAAAAGCGCATCCCGCCCCCCGCATGAGTCCAGGTTCTTCCAGGGGCGGCCTAGATAAATATCACTTCTTTGCCAACTATTTTTACTGCGGGCTCTACCCCCCTTTCTCAGATTTCTTCAACGACATCATGCTCATCTACGGCTTCCAGCTCTTGGATTTTACGCCGAATGCCATGACATGCATGTCAGTTTTCGCTCACCTTTGCGAAAATTTTGGCGAAGTAATTCCTAGCACCGCCCTTTTCTGTCATTACTTCATCCCCGTATCCAACAAGGCAAAGCCCTTTCTGGTTCCGTCGCTTGAATTCCACGGCTAGGAACCAAGGAGGTTTACCCAAACGGGGCCTACCGCGAGAGGTGGGATGAGTAGCGAGGCAAATGGTGCTGGATTCGGGAGGAGAACTTCCAACCTTTCTGCCTGCCGCGGCAAACCAAGGTGGTGTGCAGCAACGACTGGAGTGCCCTCGACCCTAAGGATGGGAAGATCACAGTAGCGATTACCAGGATTCACCGCCTCAGAACTGTCGGTCTCACAGAAGAGATGATAGGCGTCGATTTCCTTCGCCGGCGCATCGCCCCTCTACAGAACAAAGGGAGGCCATCTTGGGAATTCCAGAATGTGGCAGACATCATGAGGCTGCGCCCAGGGCTAAACAACAATCTGACATTCATGCAGCATGGAGCTCTCTGCCAGAAACTGTTCACGGGTGGTGTGGTATATAAGCTGCGGGCAAGCATAATTCCTTTGTGCAACAACTCTGCTCTAGGCCCAATCATCGCCATGATGCCGACGTTTGACGCTCACAGCCTTGATGCGTCCTGGATTGAACCACCTGAAGAGCAGGTGCAACAATTCTTTGATAATCTGACGGAGAGGGCAATCCACAAAGAAGAGGGCCTCATCCGCGACACCACCAAGGAAGAAATGGCATACATTGCCAGCAGTGCAGAGGAAGCAAATCTTGCCGTGGAGGCCGGCAGCGTCGGCTTCTTGGGAGAGGAAACCAGCAAAGGGGAAACGCTGCTGGACGAGAATCTTCCCGGACAGGGCGGGACTACTGAGGATCAGGGCGGCACATCTGTCAGGGGTCGTCGTGACGAAGACACAGCCGAGGAGGAACTACTCGAGGAGGCCCCGACTCTTGAGACAGGGAAGAGGCGCGTCCTTCGGAGCGCTACTTCTGAGATTTCGGTCCACCAAGCTTCTTCGAGTAGTGCAGCCCCAATAAGGGGGCAGCTGGCAAGGCCACGCAGTGGCAAAAAGCTCATCAACAACCTGCGCCTGCCGCGGCCAAATGACCTAGGAGCACCCCTCCACCCCCTCCATGGGCACCATGGTGGAAGTCGCCTTCGACCTCTCTGCCCTTAGCTCGGGAGAAGAAGATGAGGAGTAAGGATCTTGTCATATTTTTTTTCCTTTCAAATTTTTGGTTTCACTTGACTTAGTTGCTTTGCTTTGGCTTGTCTCCACAGGGATGCGGAAACACTAGCGCAAAGGGTAGCGAAGAGGGCAAAGACCTCGATAGGTGAGGAGCCGCCGAAAAGCACCTCAGATGCGCCAGAGAGGACCACCGCCAACCCAGAGGCTAGCCCGCGACGCAACCCTCGACTCAGACCTCGATGCAGCCTTCGACTCAGGGCCCGGTGCAGCCGCCATCGTGAGTCTGTTACTCATTTCCCGCTAGCAAGTGTCGGGGTGTGCATATTTGCTACTGACATCACCAAATGTGCAGGAGGAGAGCAGCGACAAGGAGAACCACCAGAGGTTATCCCTGATATGCCGCCTCCATCATCTACACTGCCCAGAGATGGATCTCCGGCAAGGACTTCCTCTAGTGCGCTTTGTCGCGATGAGGAAGGGCCGGCAAGCACAGGCACCTGTAGGTCTACACTGGCAACCAATGTTGGCACAGGTACTCGTTATTATGTTCTTCGTTTTTTGTCTTCTTGAACTTCCACCTCAATATCATTTGGTTTGTTTTCTTGCCTTCAGACATTCCCTCAATGAAGCACAGGGTTGTTCCGCTTTAGCGACCTCTCACCTCATAATAGAAGCACTTAGTCTCGGGTTTGAGTTCAACTTTGGGTTGCTTCACTGGAGCAGCAACTGACTTGCTATCCATGAAGTTTCCCTCCTTGCTCTTGCCCTTTTCGAAACTAGTGGTTTGATTAACCATCAACACTTGACGCTCCTTCTTGATTTCTACCTTCGCGGTGTCAAACATCGCGAACAGCTCAGGGATCAATACTTCTATCCCTGGTGTATTATAGTTCATCACTAAGTTCTAGTAGCTTTAGTGACAGTGACTTGGAGAACTATATCAATCACTATCTTATCTGGAAGATCAACTCCCACTTGATTCAAGCGATTGTAGTACCCAGACAATCTGAGTACATGCTCAACAATTGAGCTATTCTCCTTCATCTTACAAGCAAAGAATCTTGTTGGAGATCTCATATCTCGCAACACAGGCATGAGCCTGAGATCACAATCTCTGCTCCTAGAACATCTCATATGTTCCGTGACGTTCAAAACGTTTCGAAGCCTCAATTCTAAGCCGTAATGCATGACGCACTAAACTATCAAGTAGTCATCGAAACGTGCCTGTCAGATGTTCACAACATCTATAGACGATGCTAGAGGGGGTGGCGCACCGAGCGGTGCATTAAGGACATAAGCCTTCTGTGCAGCAATGAGGACAATCCTCAGATCACGGACCCAGTCCACAATATTGCTACCAACATCTTTCAACTCTATTTCTCTAGGAACATATAAAAATTTAAGGGAGCTACAGCACGAGCTAGTAATCTACAACATAATTTGCAAAGACACTTTGACTATGTTCATGATAATGAGTTCAATTAATCATATTACTTAAGAACTCCCACTCAAATTGACATCCCTCCGATCATTCGAGTGATACATGATTCAAATTCACCAACTCAGGTCCGATCATCACGTGAGTTGAGGTGGCTGCAATGGTGAACATCATTATGTTGATCATATCTACTATATGACTCATGTTCGACCTTTCGGTCTCTCGTGTTCCGAGGCCATGTCTGTACATGCTAGGCTCGTCAAGTTTAACCCGAGTGTTTTGCGCGTGCAAATCTGGCTTGCACCCGTTGTATGTGAACATAGAGTCTATCACACCCGATCATCACGTGGTGTCTCAACACGACGAACTTTCGCAACGGTGCACACTCGGGGAGAACACAGTTCATCTTGAAATTCAAGTGAGGGATCACCTTATAATGCTACCGCCGTACTAAGCAAAACAAGGTGCATAAAAGGATTAACATCTCATGCAATTCATAAGTGACATGATATGGCCATGAACTTGTGTTTAAGATCTCCATCTTCGAAACACCGGCATGATCTCCATCGTCACCGGCACAACACCATGATCTCCATCATCTTGATCTCCATCAATGTGTTGCCTCACGTTCAAAAACCACCAAATCCACTAGTATATATAGGAGGAGAGGAGAGGAGAGGCAGCCAAGGCCTTTGGGTCGGCCGAAATAGGAGGTGGGAAGCAATCCTACTTCACCTCCAATCCTAGTTGGAGTAGGATTGCCTCCTATTGGCTGATTTTCCACTTTTTGCTTTAGGACTTTCTCTCCTGCGCCATGGGCCTTTATGGCTGTTTTCCCAGCACACTAAGGGCTGGTTATTATTCTCCCACAGCCCATGGACCTCTTGGGGTCGAAATACCCCTCCCGGAGGCCTCCCGGTACACTACCGGCACTCCTGGTACACTACCGGCACTCCCGGTACACTACCGATGAGCCCGAAACTTTTCCGGAAACCAAACTGGGACTTCCTATATATGAATATTTACCTCCGGACCATTCCGGAGCTCCTCGTGACGTCCAGGATCTCATCCAGGACTCCGAACAAACTTCGGTCACCACCATACATAACTCAACACTACCGAAACGTCACCGAACCTTAAGTGTGCAGACCCTGCGAGTTCGAGAACTATGTAGACATGACCGAGACACCTCTATGGCCAATAACCAATGGCGGGACCTGGACGTCCACATTGGTTCCTACATATTCTACGAAGATCTTTATCGGTTGAACCTCTATGTCAAGGATTCAGTTAATCCCGTATAACGTTCCCTTTATTCTTCGGTATGTTACTTGCCCGAGATTCGATCGTCGGTATCTCCATACCTAGTTCAACCTCGTTACCGGCAAGTCTCTTTACTCGTTCCGTAATACAAGATCCCGCAACTAACAATTAGTCACATTGCTTGCAAGGCTTATTGTGATGTTGCATTACCGAGTGGGCCCCGAGATACCTCTCCGTCACATGGAGTAACAAATCCCAGTCTCGATCCATGCCAACTCAACAGACACCATCGGAGATACCTGTAGAGCACCTTTATAGTTAGCCAGTTACGTTGCGACGTTTGATACACACAAGGCACTCCTCCGATATCTGTGAGTTGCATGATCTAATGGTCATAGGAACACATACTTGACATGCGGAAAACAGTAGCAATAAACTGACACGATCATATGCTACGTTTGCAGTTTGGGTCTTGTCCATCACATCATTCTCCTAATGATGTGACCCCGTTATCAAATGACATCTCATGTCCATGGCTAGGAAACCTTAACCATCTTTTGATCAACGAGCTAGTCTATTAGAGGCATACTAGGGACATGGTTTTGTCTATGTATCCACACATGCATCTAAGTCTCCGATCAATACAATTATAGCACGGATAATAAACAATTATCATGAACAAGGAAATATGATAATAACTAATTTATTATTGCCTCTAGGGCATATTTCCAACAGAAACACAAGGAGACGCTCGAAGCTCTAACTACAGATCACGCTGGTAAGTTGAAGGAGGTTGTCGATGCTGTCGAAGCCGTAGAGGCCGTCAAGAACTTGTTGGAGGAGAGGGTGAAGAAGCTGGAGGTAGATCTTGAGGATCATGGCAAGAAGATTTCGTCACTCGAGACTAAAAGAGACAAAGCCCTCCACAGCCTGATGGAGATGCAGGTCACCATATCTGACAAGACCAAACAACTCTCTTCAGCAGGTGAATCCATTGATGATCTGCAAACGAAGCTAGCTACGCTGACTGAGACTCTTGAGACTGCCAGGACCCACGAGAAGGCTCTGGTCAAGGATCTCCGAGATGAGGAGGATCTAGTCAAGAGTGCCGCTGCCGCCCACAACAACTATGTGCAGGGAATACAAGTCTAGACTGAGAAGCTTGTCGACGACGTGGAGAAACTTCCCACACAACTGTCCACCATGGGTCTAAAAGGTTTCAAGTACTCTTCTGTCGACAGAGCGTCATGGAGAAACTTCCCACACAACTGCACGCTTGAAGCCCTGGAGTAGCTTCACTCCGACCGAACGTCCTATCTGGCCAACGAATCGTGCAAACTCTGCCAGGCCGTTCTCCGCAAGGTGCTCATCAAGGTGGCGCACAAGAACCCCGGCATCAACCTCTCCAACGTCTTCAACCTCTTGCCGAAGGATGTAGACGTCAAGGCGCTTGAGGAACTTGTCGCGCCCATCGTCGACAGGATAAGTCAAGTCAAGCGGGTTGAAGGCGATCGCCGGGATTAGCTACCTTACTTCTCGCTACCATCCACGCCAAGAACAGTTTATCTTATGTTAGAATCGTGGCAAGATTTATGTAATATAACTTGCTATGCTTTGAATAAATGCTATGATACCCTCCTTGCTTAATTTCTTTCAGTATGCATTCACCCTACGCTTGATTGGAGACTTGCCGGCATGCACACCCTTGCCGCGAGCGCTAGTTGTGAGACTTTAGCACCCTACTGGCGGGGCTGCTACCGGCAAGATACCTTGACATTTTCAGTGCAGCCACTTAAGCTCTTGAGCTGACTCGAAACAGAGTAAGGGGCAACTAATCATGACAAGGTTACCTTGACGTTTTCAGTGCAGCCACTTAAGCTATTGAGTGGACTCGAAACAGAGTAAGGGCGCGGCCGATTACGACAAGGTTCCTTCGCGTGCAGGTTTTCCATACAAAATTTGAAACTGTTCAAGGAGAATAACAAAACAGGAATATGTTTTAAAGTTTCTACAACTTAGCTTTTCGTTGTCGTACTCCTTCCGGCAAGATGTTTTCCTTGAACATCGTCTGTCAGTATCCATACCACCATCCCCCCTCCCCGGCAAAGCTACATGCGAGGTAACCTTCTATCCTTTGAGAAAAAGAAAGAAGAGAAAATAGGGATATGGAACCTTGGCGGTCCATTAGCTCTTGCCGGGAGTAAGCGCAATACAATATCTCAGACAAACATGTACATAAGTAAACATGAGAATCAACGAGATTTGCAGAACACTTAGCTTTATTCAACTATGCACAGGGTCTGCGCCTGGCTTTGTACCAAGGATTACATGCTTTGGTAGCAAGACTTGTACAAAAGGTGGTTGCCGGGAGACCCGGCAACCACGCCTCATGGGTAGAACTTACGAAGATGTTCGATATTCCAAGAGTTGCTCACTGGAATGCCATCCTCGGTCTCTAGGCGGACTGCGCCAGGCCTGGTGACTTGCACTACCCGATAAGGGCCTTCCCACTTCGGCGTCAACTTGTTGGAATTCTTGGCGGACTGAACACGCCGAAGAACAAGGTCGCCTTCCTCAAGACTTCGGGCATGAACCTTGTGGCTATGATAGCGGTGCAAAGCTTGCTGGTAGCACATAGCTCGCACATCAGCCTGAAGACGATCTTCCTCAAGGAGCATTGCGTCATCTTGCCGCGACTTCTCTTGCTCAAGCTCATCATAAGCGAGCACTCGAGGTGACCCGTATATGAGTTCCGTGGGGAGAACTGCTTCCGCCCCATATACTAGGGAGAAGGGTGTCTGGCCGATAGCTCGATTCGGTGTCGTCCTGATTGACCAAAGAACCACTGACAACTCATCAATCTAGCGCCTTCCGCACTTGTGCAGCTTGTCAAAAGTTCTTGTTTTAAGCCCTCGCAGCACTTTAGCATTCGCCCTTTCTTCTTGGGGTTGCTCCTTGGGTGAGCAACAGAAGCAAAACAGACCTTGCTGCCAAGGTCCTGAACATACTGCATGAAGGTGCGGCTTGTGAACTACGTGCCATTGTCAGTGATGATCCTATTGGGAACACCAAAGTGACAGACTAGTCCTTTGAAGAACTTGACGGCTGACTGTGTTGTCACCTTTCTTACTGCTTCCACTTTCGGCCACTTCGTGAGCTTGTTGACTGCAGTGTACAAGTACTCGAAGCCCCCGGTAGCACGGGGAAAAGGGCCCAAGATGTCGAGCCCCTAGACCGAAAATGGCCAGGAGAGAGGGATTGTCTGAAGAGCTTGAGCTGGTTGATGCATTTTCTTCGAATGAAACTGGCATGCTTCACACTTGGTTACTAGCGCAGTTGCATCCTGGAGGGCAGTGGGCCAAAAGAAACCTTGCCGGAATGCCTTACCGGCAAGCTCTCTTGATCCTATGTGGGAGCCACATATGCCTCCATGTATCTCCGCCAACAGCTCCAGTCGATCTTCCCGATAAATGCACTTGAGTTTCACACCATTCGGCCTCTTTCTGTACAAGACGTTGTCCATGAACTGGTACATATTAGACCGGAGGGCTACTTTCTATGATTCTTCTTGTTCCTCAGGAAGTCCTCCTGTTTGAAGGAAATGGACGATGTGTTGTGCCCATGCTGGAGCCTGGGGCTCGACAATAAGGACTAAAGGCATATCCTCTGTCGGGTAAGCATTTGTCTCAACGGCAAGGGCTCGAGGCCCTGCCGGAGCCTGTTGCCCTCCGACAAGCTTGGCAAGAGTGTGTGCTTCTATGGCAAGAGCCTGAGGCCCTGCCGGAGCATGACGCTCACCGGCAAGCTTAGCGTTGTTCCCGACAACTTCCTCGCTGGTGGCTTCTGGGAGCTCTACCGGGAAATACTTGCCGGAACTCAACTTTCTTCTTTTCTCTTGTCCAATTGAAGGCGTCACGGATGGTTGAGTCATTCGGAGCACAAAAGTTCCTGGTTCCACGGGCAACTTAAGGGCAGCACACTATGACAGGCCATCAACAACACTGTTCTCTGCATGCGGAAAGTGCTCCATTTGCAGACCATCAAAATGTTGTTCCAACTTTCTCACTTCATCTACATAAGCTTCCATCAATGGACTCTGATAATCCTTATTCACCTGCTTGACGACAAGCTGAGAATCACCCTTGACAATAAGTTTCTTAATCCCAAGGTCTATCGCGATCCTGAGACCGGCAAGCAGCCCTTCGTATTCTATAGTATTGTTCGTTGACCTCTCCCGGGGAAAGTGCATCTGAACCACATATTTGAGGTACTCTCCGGTGGGTGCGACAAGCAGCACTCTAGCACCGGCGCCTTGCAGCGAGAAAGCCCCATCAAAATACATGACCCACTCTTGATTGGTTTCCTTGCCAGAGAGAGTTGACTCTAGAACTTCTTCATCTAGCGTTGGGGTCCACAATGAACTCCGCCAAGGCTCTACTTTGGATAGTCAAAGTACTTTCAAACTTGAGGTCAAAGCTTGACATTTCCAAAGCCCACTCCACAATCCCGCCGGTAGCATATGGGTTCCGCAAAATCCGTTGTAACGGGAAGCGAGTGACAATGGTGATATCATGTGCCTGGAAGTAATGGTGCAGCTTCCTTGAGGCCATAAGGAGGCCAAAGAGCAACTTTTGTATGCCAGAATATCTTGACCTAGCTGGACATCTCTGCTACAGTTGCACGCACGGCGACTCCCTCATCAGTTATTCCATGTGGACCTATGACTAGAACACGTGCGTGACAAATAAATGGTCAGGTACTATCATTCCTTTGTACATATGATTTAACTAACAAAAATATGATGTTACACTCATGTTCAAATTTACTTGTACTCAGGAATAAAGGGATCAACCAATCAATTAAAGAGACTATACTGCCTATAAACCAAGGAGCAACACTCCTTGCATGCATGCCTTCCAACGTCCTTGCATGAATGCACCACGATCGAGCCATGCATGCATGTACTCATGTATACAAGGGCCACGAGCTGCCAGTAACATTATGGCGTGCATGCCCACCCGTGGACGACGGATGCACGAAGCAGCCATCCATGTCCGGATGGGACACAACCAACCAACCGGCCGCACTTCCACCTTTATGCATCTCTGCCTCTAATAAATAGTTACTCTAGAATAGGTTTTAGAGTTGGGTTTTATTGTATTGTCTAGCTTTAGCTACAAATCGCATCTACGAGACGTGTAGGACTACCGCCTTGTCAGATCCACAGTGGAACTCCAACTTTTCGTCTAGTTTGTGTGCTCAGTTTATCATCTGCAATTTCAAATTGCAATTACCATTGTTCTTGTCGGCTCTTCTGTTGCTTGTAGGAACTCGAACCTCGTTGTTCAGGTTGATCGTGCCTACGGCAAGGTCAATAACCATCGGAGATTGGCTTAGCGATTGTCGAGGCATATCGTCGGGTACGGTATAGCCGGATCGTCAAGGTCAAAATCCACCAAATCGATAGTTATCCCCACTCTCATCGAAAGATTGGGTTGCCGTCACATCAAGTGGTATCAGTTTTTAGGTTGATCGGTGAGAGATTTACAGTTTTCATTGATTAGTTTATTTTATTGTCCTATAAACCCACGAAAAAGCCAAAAAAAATAGATTAGTTCATCCTTTACACCTATCTTTTTAGCCTTTAGCAATTTTTGCATCTAGTGTTTGCTTTGTTGAATTTTTGATTGCATTCATCCTAGAATTAGTGTTGGCTTAGATTCGTTTGGAGAAATTGTCTACTAGATCAAACTTGTTTTTGTTCATCTTAGTTTCCGTCGCAAGCTCGTCTATGATCTTGCAAAAAAAAAGTGAAAAAAAATCCTCGTCAAATACGTGTCTCTTTACTAGTCCAACCTATTAACTCGTTGGCCGCGCGTCAATCCGTCTAGTACGTGTCCCATCATTTGTCCGCTTCTGTTGCCGCTTTCCATGCGACGCGTTGGTCAGTCCAGCCTCATCACGCGTCAAACTTGATTTCCCTTCGTACCCTGTTTTTTTGGACTCTGGGCACGAGCATCATCCTCATTGTTACATCAACAGGCACCGTCACATACTGGTTGTTTTTTCTACTCTGTTTGCACAAGTTCCAAGAAGGTGCTTTTCTGCCTGTTAGTCGCATCTTGGTGTCATTTTTAGAGTGACCAGACTGCCAAAAAAACGTGCAAAAAAAGGTGAAAAAATAAAAAAAAACAGAAGGAAAAATATTGCAACGTTCTGGCTGGTTAGCATCTTTTGGACAATCCTTTTTGTTCGGACGTTTCCTCTGTTCATATAAGTGATAATTGCAACATTTTGTTTCCTGCTCTTCATTTCCCTACACTCGGTTTATACCTCACTTATATCTCATTATTTAAAGTTATTATATTTTTAGCAGGTTCCACTCACTTAATTCAGTATCTAGGCTTAGATTATTTTCTGTCTTACTAGTCAACTGCCAACACTAGTTAGGAATTTGAGCAATTATTCAGCTTGCATTGCTTTTTGCTTAATTGTGCCATATATTGTGAGTTGAGAAAACCTTCACCAAGCTCCACTTCCTATACTGTACCTTGTTCGGTCACTTGGCAATCGCTATATCATTCTTTTGATAACTTTTGACATCGCCAACGGCTGACAACCACTGCAGCACGGTAAGAACTGGTAAGGGCTTGGTCATTGCTAGCGAGTTGAGAGACATTTTCCAGCACCTCACCGTAGTTATTGTAGGAGCATTATCCTTGTGAATTTTTTTTCTCCATCCTAACCATGGCAGGTGATGAAGACAATATGAAAGCCACCATGGCACGCCTTGAGGAGGATGTCTGTGCATACACCGAACGGTTCACGATATTCGAGGACGCACTTGATAAGCGTTTCAAGTCCATCGAGGATAGCAATGAGACATTTACTCAAACACTTGCAGCTATTATGGAACGTCTGGATGATCAGGATGCTCGACTGGTTGTCGCCCCCGCCGCCGTTCCATGCCTTCCCGCCACCAACACAGGTGTACAACGAGCTCGTCGGGTGCTCCCAGGGGACCCGAGCCACCCTCTTTCATACATCGATGTCGTCGACCAGCCCCATCCTCGCAACGCCACCTCGATAGCTGGCCCCCATGAGGACATCCAAGATGACAACTATGATGGTGATTCCGAGGATCCTAATGGAGTTAACTATAACAATGATCGTGATCATCGTCGACAACGAAACAATCAACAAGGTATGGGACGACACCGTCGTCCTGAGGTACATGGTCATGATGACTCTTTAGATAGAATTAAATTTGTTATGCCTCCTTTTGACGGGAAATATGATCCGGATATTTATCTTGACTGGGAATTATTAGTTGATCAAAAATTTGCTTGCCATGATTTCCCTGCTGATAAAATAGTTAGGGCTGCCACTAGTGAGTTTAGTGATTTTGCTTCTGTTTGGTGGAGAGAACATTGTCGCAAACATCCTAATAATATTCCTGCCACTTGGGAAGCTTTGAAATTAATAATGCGTCACCGTTTTGTTCCTGGATATTATGAACGTGACTTGCTAAATAAACTACAACGTTTGAACCAAGGATCTAAATCAGTGGAAGACTATTATCAAGAATTGCAAATGGGCATGTTACGTTGTGATTTAGTTGAGAGAGACGAAGCTTCTATGGCTAGGTTCTTGGGTGGTTTGAATAGAGAAATTTATGACATACTTGCTTATAAGGATTATAATTCAGTGACCCGTTTATTCCATATTGCTATACATGCTGAACATGAAGTGGAGGGTCATTTGAGAATGCGTTCTAATTTTTCTGCAGGTCATACTTCCACATGGGCACCATGCACCTCTATTGCCCCGTCCACTCGCACCTCTACAACAACACCCGCAACCTCTCGCTCCGGGCCTACTTCATCAACTTCAGCATCACACACTCCGATACCAATGAAAAGTACTCCACCAACTTTAACAAAAAGTTTGTCATCATCGTCTGCTTCCTCCAAAAGAACAAAGGATATCTAGTGCCATACTTGTAAGGGATTTGGCCATGTCATGAAAGATTGCCCTAATAAGCGTGTCTTGATCATTCGTGAAGATGACGAGTACGACTCTGCTAGTGATTTTGATGAGGAAACATATGCTTTGCTCGCTGCACATGAAGTCGGTGACACAAGACCGGCGCGAGAGGAAGAACATGTGACCGCCGAAGACGCCGATAAGTATATGAGCCTTATATCACATCGTGTACTTAGTGCTCAGATTGTCAAAGCAAAGAAAGATCAACGTCACAACCTCTTCCACATCAAAGGAGTCGTCAAGGAGCGTTCCGTTCGCATAATCATTGATGGAGGGAGTTGTAACAATTTAGCAAGCATTGACATGGTGGAGAAGCTCTCCCTACCTTCCCGACAACATCCACAACCTTACTACATTCAATGGTTCAATGATGGTGGAAAAGTAAAGGTAACACGCATGGTGAGAGTTCCTTTTTCTTTAGGTTCATACCATGATACTATTGACTGCGATATTGTGCCTATGCAAGCTTGTTCAATGTTACTAGGAAGGCCATGGCAGTATGATAAAGAATGTTTACATGATGGTAGAACTAATCAGTACACTCTCACACATAAAGAGAACAAAATCATTCTACACCCTATGTCTCCTGAGAAAATTTTAAAAGATGATCTTGCTAGGGCTAGTAGGAACAAAAATATTGAATGTTCTAAATCTGAAAACCAGCAAGTCATTGACGAGTTAGATCCATTTAATAATATGCACAAATCAGAACCTAGCACGTCTAATGAAATTAAATTGAAAGGTGCTTCTTTCTTAGCAACACGGGCTGAAATTTTTGCGTTAGATGCTCACACTGATGAATGTTATGCACTTGTTTGCAAAGAAGTTTTGTTTTCATTTGAGAATATGTCTTCTTCTTTGCCTCCTGTCGTTGCTAACCTTTTGCAGGAGTATCGTGATGTTTTTCCAAAGGAAGTACCCCCGGGGCTACCACCTATGAGAGGAATTGAACACCAAATTGATTTGATACCTAGTGCTTCACTTCCCAATCGTGCGCCATACCGGACTAATCCAGAGGTGACCAAGGAGATTTAGCAACAAGTTCAAGAACTACTCGACAAAGGTTACATTCGTGAATCCTTAAGTCCATGTGATGTACCCATTTTACTTGTTCCCAAAAAAGATGGTACATCACATATGTGTATTGATTGTAGAGCCATTAATAATATTACAATTCGATATCGTCATCCTATTCCCAGATTAGATGACATGCTTGATGAACTTAGTGGCTCAGTTGTGTTTTCTAAAGTTGACTTGCGTAGTGGCTACCATCAGATTCGTATGAAACTGGGTGATGAATGGAAAACTGCTTTTAAAACTAAATTTGGCTTATATGAGTGGTTAGTTATGCCTTTTGGATTGACTAATGCACCTAGTACTTTCATGAGACTAATGAATGAAGTTTTGCGATCTTTCATTGGACGATTTTTGGTAGTATACTTTGATGATATTTTGATTTATAGTAGGTCACTACAGGAACACTTAGACCATTTGCGTGTTGTTTTTTCTGCTCTACGTGATGCACGTTTATTTGGTAATATCGAGAAGTGCACTTTTTGCATGGATCGAGTCTCTTTTCTTGGCTATATTGTGACATCACAGGGAATTGAAGTTGATAAAGCCAAGGTTGAAGCGATCCAGAGTTGGCCGACCCCTAACTCGGTCACACAAGTACGAAGTTTTCTTGGACTTGTTGGGTTCTACCGGCGGTTCGTGAAGGATTTTAGTACCATCGTAGTGCCGCTCAATGAGCTCACAAAGAAAAACGTGCCATTTGTTTGGAGCGACCCATAAGAGGAAGCCTTCAATATTCTTAAATATAAGCTCACACACACCCCATTGCTACAAATACCTGATTTCAATAAGATGTTTGAACTAGAATGTGATGCTAGTGGCATTAGTTTAGGCAGTGTTTTATTGCAAGAAGGCAAACCAGTAGCATACTTTAGTGAAAAACTCAGTGGGCCTAGTATGAATTATTCAACATATGATAAAGAACTTTATGCTCTAGTTCAGACTCTAGAGACATAGCAACATTATTTATGGCCTAAGGAGTTTGTCATACATTCTGATCATGCATCACTCAGGCAAGTCAAAGCAAACTGAATTGTAGACATGCATGATGGGTTGAATTTATTGAATCTTTTACTTATGTTATTAAGCACAAGAAAGGGAAGGATAATGTTATTGCGGATGCATTGTCTAGACGCTATACCATGTTATCACAACTTCACTTTAAAAAAATTGGACTTGAAACTATAAAAGAGAAATACGCTAATGATGCTGATTTTAGAGATATATTGCTCAATTGCAAAGAGGGTAGAACATGGAACAAGTTCGTCATTCATGAGGGATTTGTTTTTCATGCTAATAAGCTATGCATCCCAGATAGCTCTGTTCGTCTTTTGTTGTTACAGGAGGCGCATGGAGGAGGACTTATGAGACATTTCGGCGTCAAGAAGACAAAAGACATCCTTGCTAGTCATTTCTTTTGGCCAAAAATGAGAAGGGATGTGGAGAGATATGTTGCACGCTGCATGACCTGCCAAAGAGCTAAGTCGCGATTAAACCCACATGGTTTATATATGCCTCTTCTTGTTCCTAGCACTCTTTCGGAAGACATATTTATGGATTTTGTATTAGGACTGCCTAGGACATGACGGGGGAGGGATAGTATATTTGTGGTGGTCGATAGATTCTCTAAGATGGCACATTTTATACCTTGTCATAAAAGTGACGATGCTACTCACATTGCTGATTTATTCTTTAGAGAAGTAGTTCGTTTACATGGTGTGCCCAATACAATTGTTTCCGATCGTGACACCAAATTTCTTAGTCATTTTTGGAGGGTGTTGTGGACAAAATTAGGGACTAAGCTTTTATTTAGTACTACATGTCATCCTCAAACTGATGGTCAAACTGAAGTGGTTAATCATACTTTGTCTACTATGCTTAGGGCTATTTTGAAAAAGAATTTAAAAATATGGAAAGAATGTTTGCCTCATATAGAGTTTGCTTATAATCGTTCGGCGCATTCTACCACAAAGTTATGCCCTTTCGAGATTGTTTATGGATTTATACCACATGCGCCTATTGATTTATTACTTATTCCATCTTCGGAGAAGGTAAATCTTGATGCTAAAGAACGTGCTGAGTTAGTATTAAAAATGCATGAGATGACTAAGAAAAATATTGAACGCATGAATGCCAAGTATAAACTTGTTGGTAGTCAGGGTAGGAAAGTATTGTGTTTGAACCAGGTGATTTAGTATGGTTACATTTGCGAAAAAGACCGCTTCCCTGATTTGCGAAAGTCAAAAGTAATGCCTCGTGCAGATGGACCTTTTAAGGTGATAGAGAAAATTAACGAGAGTGCATATAAGCTTGATCTTCCTGCCGAATTTCGGGTTAGTCCCACATTTAATGTTGCATATCTAAAACCTTATTTGGGAGAGGACGATGAGATGTCGTCGAGGACGACTTCGTTTCAAGAAGAGGGGGATGATGAGGACATCTCTGCTACAGTTGCACACACAGCGACTCCCTCATCAGTTATTCCATGCGGACCTATGACTAGAGCACGTGCGCGACAAATAAATGGCCAGGTACTATCATTCCTTTGTACATATGATTTAACTAACAAGAATATGATGTTACACTAATGTTCAAATTTACTTGTACTCAGGAATAAAGGGATCAACCAATCAATTAAAGAGACTATACTGCCTATAAACCAAGGAGCAACACTCCTTGCATGCATGCCTTCCAACGTCCTTGCATGAATGCACCATGATCAAGCCATGCATGCATGTACTCACGTATACAAGGGCGACGAGCTGCCAGTAACGTTATGGCGTGTAGGCCCACCCATGGACGACGAATGCACGAAGCAGCCATCCGTGTCCGGATGGGACACAGCCAACCGACCGGCCGCACGTCCGCCTTTACGCATCTTTGCCTCTAATAAATAGTTAGTCTAGAATAGGTTTTAGAGCTGGGTTTTATTGTATTGTCTAGCTTTAGCTACAAATCGCATCTACGAGACGTGTAGGACTACCGCCTTGTCAAATCCACAGTGGAACCCCAACTTTTCGTCTAGTTTGTGTGCTCGGTTTATCATCCGCAATTTTAGATTGCAATTACCATTGTTCTTCTCGGTTCTTCGGTTGCTTGCAGGAACTCAAACCTTGTAGTTCAGGTTGATCGTGCCTACGACAAGGTCAATAACCATCAGAGATTGGTTTAGCGATTGTCGAGGCGTATCGTCGGGTATGGTCTAGCCGGATAGTCAAGGTCAAAATCCACCAAATCGATAGTTATCCCCACTCTCATCAAAAGATCAGGCCGCCGTCACATCACTAGCCCCCTGTCTTCAAACCTCGTAGGTCGACAAGGGCGCGTGCTACTCCTGAGTGGTACGGCAATCCTGTCTTGGAAGTCATGTTGTTAGACAACAATGAACCTACGAGCTATGGAGGAGCAGTGATGGGCCCGGATTCCGAGAAATGGTTAGAGGCCATGAAATCCGAGATGGGATCCATGTATGAAAACAAAGTATGGACTTTGGAAGTACTACCTGAAGGGCGAAAGGCCATTCAGAACAAATGGATATTTAAGAAGAAGGCGGACGTAGACGGTAATGTCACCGTCTATAAAGCTCGACTTGTGGCAAAGGGTTTTTCACAAGTTCAAAGAGTTGACTACGATGAGACTTTCTCACCCGTAGCGATGCTTAAGTCTGATAGAATCATGTTGGCAATAGCTGTTTATTTTGACTATGAAATTTGGCAGATGGATGTCAAAACGGCGTTCCTCAACGGTTTCCTTGAGGAAGAGTTGTATATGATGCAACCCGAAGGTTTTGTCGATCCAGAGAATGCTGACAAAGTTTGCAAACTCCAGTGATCCATTTATGGACTGGTGCAAGCATCTCGGAGTTGGAATAAGCGTTTTGATGAGGTGATCAAAGCGTTTGGGTTTATACAAGTTTATGGAGAAGCTTGTATTTACAAGAAAGTGAGTGGGAGCTCTATAGCGTTTCTAGTGTTATATGTGGATGACATATTGCTGATTGGAAACAATATAGAAATGCTGGACCATAGGCTCTATCATGTATGCAATGTTGTGCACAAGACCCGATGTCAGCCTTGCCATAAGTATGGCTGGAAGGTTTCAAAGTGATCCTGGAATGGAGCACTGGCAAGCGGTCAAGAATATCCTTAAGTACCTTAGCAGGACTAAGGACATGTTTCTCGTTTATGGAGGTGATGAAGAGCTCGTCGTAAAGGGTTACGTCGATGCAAGCTTTGACACTGATCCGGACGACTCTAAGTCACAAACTGGATACGTATTTATTCTTAACGGGGGAGCGGTAAGCTGGTGCAGTTCCAAGCAAAGCGTGGTAGCTGATTCTACGTGTGAAGCGGAGTACATCGCAGCCTCGGAGGCAGCGAAGGAAGGTGTCTCGATGAAGCAGTTCATGACAGATCTTGGAGTAGTGCCCAGTGTACTGAATCCAATAAACCTGTTCTGTGACAACACTGGTGCCATTGCTCTAGCCAAGGAACCAAGATTTCACAAGAGGACCAGACACATAAAGCAACGCTTCAACTCCATCCGGTTCTAGATCGAGGAGAAGGACATAAATATTTGCAAAGTGCACACGAATCTGAATGTTGCAGATGTTGGAAATACGCCCTAGAGGCAATAATAAATTAGTTATTATCATATTTCCTTGTTCATGATAATCGTTTATTATCCATGCTATAATTGTATTGATCGGAGACTTAAATGCATGTGTGGATACATAGACATAACCATGTCCCTAGTATGCCTCTAATGGACTAGCTCGTTGATCAAAGAATGGTTAAGGTTTCCTAGCCATGGACATGAGATGTCATTTGATAACGGGATCACATCATTAGGAGAATGATGTGATGGATAAGACCCAAACTACAAACGTAGCATATGATCGTGTCAGTTTATTGCTACTGTTTTCCGCATGTCAAGTATGTGTTCCTATGACCATGAGATTATGCAACTCACAGATATCAGAGGAGTGCCTTGTGTGTATCAAACATTGCAACGTAACTGGGTGACTATAAAGGTGCTCTACCTGTATCTCCGATGGTGTTCGTTGAGCTGGCATGGATCGAGACTGGGATTTGTTACTCCGTGTGACGGAGAGGTATCTCGGGGCCCACTCGGTAATGCAACATCAAAATAAGCCTTGCAAGGAATGTGACTAATTATTAGTTGCGGGATCTTGTATTACGGAACAAGTAAAGAGACTTGCCGGTAACGAGGTTGAACTAGGTATGGAGATACCGACGATCGAATCTCGGGCAAGTAACATACCGAAGAAGAAAGGGAACGTTATACGGGATTAACTGAATCCTTGACATAGACGTTCGACCGATAAAGATCTTCGTAGAATATGTAGGAACCAATGTGGATGTCTAGGTCCCGCCATTGGTTATTGACCATAGAGGTTTCTCGGTCATGTCTACATAGTTCTCGAATCCGCAGGGTCTGCACACTTAAGGTTCGGTGACGTTTCGGTAGTGTAGAGTGATGTATGGTGGTGACCAAAGTTTGTTCGGAGTCCCGGATGAGATCCCGGACGTCACGAGGATCTCCAGAATGGTCCGGAGGTTAAGATTCATATATAGGAAGTCCCAGTTTGGTTTCCGGAAAAGTTTCGGGCTCATCGGTACTGTACCGGGAGTGCCGGTAGTGTACCGGGAGTGCCGGTAGTGTACCGGGAGACCTCCGGGAGGGGTACTTCGACCCCAAGAGGTCCATGGGCTGTGGGAGAGTATTAACCAGCCCTTTGTGGGCTGGGAAAACAGCCACAAAGGCCCATGGCGCAGGAGAGAAAGTCCTAAAGCAAAAGGTGGAAAATCAGCCAATAGGAGGCAATCCTACTCCAACTAGGATTGGAGGTGAAGTAGGATTGCTTCCCACCTCCTATTTCGGCCGACCCAAAGGCCTTGGCTGCCTCTCCTGTCCTCTCCTCCTATATATACTAGTGGATTGGGTGGTTTTTGGACAGAATTTCCGGCCACGTGCTACCCGTTTCACCGGTGCACAGTTTCTCCTCTAGATCGGTTTTCCGCAGCGCTTAGGCGAAGCCCTGCCGGAATCACTCCACCACCATCACCGGAGCGCCGTCATGCTGCCGGTGAACTCTCTCTCCTCTCCACCTCCTCTTGCTGGATCAAGACGGTGGAGATCGTCATCAAGCTGCACGTGTGCTGAACGCGGAGGTGTCGTCCGTTCGGCGCTAGATCGGAAGGACCATGATCGAGATCGCGAGACGGTTCGTGATGAGATGGCTGAACAGATCGTGATGAGTTCGCGGGATAGATCGTGATCAAGATCGTGAGACGGATCATGATGAGTTCACGGGATGGATCGTGATTGGATCGCGGGACGGATCGTGATGAGATCGCGAGATGCTCGGCGATTTGGATCGCGAAGATGTTCGACTACACCAACCGCATTTCTTAACGCTTCCCGCTTAGCGATCTACAAGGGTATGTAGATCCACTCTCCCTCTCGTAGATGCTCATCACCATGGATAGGTTTGCGTGTGCGTCGGAAATTTTTTGTTTCCCATGCGACGTTCCCCAACAGTGGCATCATGAGCTAGGTTGATGGTTCGATGAGATCTCGAGTAGAACACAAAAGGTTTGTGGGCGTTGATGCTTACATTGCTTCCTCCCTTGGTCGGATTTTGGTTCAGTGGGATTGTGAGATGAAGCGGCCCGGACCAACATTACTCGTACGCTTACGAGAGACCGGTTCCCTCGACGCAACTTGTTGCTTAGATGGCTTGCGGGTGACAGTTTCTCTCACTTTAGTTGGATCGGATCTGACAAAGGCGGTCCTTGAGAAGGATGAAAAGCAATCTATGTATCACCGTTGTGCTTTATGCGTAGGTGAGAATCGTTCTTGCTAGATACCCGTAGCAGCCACGTAAAACATGCAACAACAATTAGAGGACGTCTAACTTGTTTTTGCAGGGTATCTTGTGATGTGATATGGCCAATTACATGATGAGATATATGTGATGTATGAGATGATCATGTGATGTATAGAATTTCACGACTTGCATGTCGTTGAGTAAGGCAACCGGCAGGAGCCATAGGGTTGTCTTTAATTATTGTATGACCTGCGTGTCAATCATTAAGCGCTATGTAATGCTTTACTTTATCGCTAAGCGGTAGCAATAGAAGTAGAAGCAGGCCTGGCGCCACAACCCCAATGGCAACACATTTATGGAGATCAAGATGATGGAGATCATGGTGTTGTGTCGGTGACAATGGAGATCATGCCGGTGTTTCGAAGATGGAGATCTTAAACACAAGTTCATGGCCATATCATGTCACTTATGAATTGGATGAGATGTTAATCCTTTTATGCACCTTGTTTTGCTTAGTACGGCGGTAGCATTATAAGGTGATCCCTCACTTGAATTTCAAGATGAACTGTGTTCTCCCCGAGTGTGCACCGTTGCGAAAGTTCGTCGTGTTGAGACACCACGTGATGATCGGGTGTGATAGACTCTACGTTCACATACAACGGGTGCAAGCCAGCTTTGCACGCGCAGAACACTCGGGTTAAACTTGACGAGCCTAGCATGTACAGACATGGCCTCGGAACACAAGAGACCGAAAGGTCGAGCATGAGTCATATAGTGGATATGATCAACATAATGATGTTCACCATTAAAGCCACCTTAACTCACGTGATGATCGGACTTGAGTTGGTGAATTTGGATCATGTATCACTCGAATGACCCGAGGGATGTCAATTTGAGTGGGAGTTCTTAAGTAATATGATTAATTGAACTCATTATCATGAACATAGTCAAAATGTCTTTGCAATTATGTTGTAGATTACTAGCTCGCGCTGTAGCTCCCTTGTATTTTTATATGTTCCAAGAGAAATAGAATTGAAAGATGTTGGTAGCAAAATTGCGGACTGGGTCCGTGATCTGAGGATTGTCCTCATTGCTACACAGAAGGCTTATGTCCTTAATGCACCGCTCGGTGCGCCACCCCATCTAGCGTCGTCTGTAGATGTTGTGAACATCTGACAGGCACGTTTCGATGACTACTTTATAGTTTAGTGCGTCATGCATTATGGCTTAGAATTGAGGCTCTGAAACGTTTTGAACATCACGGAACATATGAGATGTTCTAAGAGCTGAGATTGTGATCTCAGGCTCGTGCCCGAGTTGCGAGATATAGGATCTCCAACGAGATTCTTTGCCTGCAAGATGAAAGAGAATAGCTCAATCGTTGAGCATGTGCTCAGACTGTCTGGGTACTACAATCGCTTGAATCGAGTGGGAGTTGATCTTCCAGATAAGATAGTGATTGATGTAGTTCTCCAAGTCACTGTCACTGAGCTACTAGAACTTGGTGATCAACTATAAAATGACAGGGAAAGAAATGTTGATCCCTGAGCTGTTCGCGATGTTTGATACTGCGAAGGTAGAAATCAAGAAGGAGCGTCAAGTGTTGATGGTTAATCAAACCACTAGTTTCGAGAAGGGCAAGAGCAAGGAGGGAAACTTCATGGATAGCAAGTCAGTTGCTGCTCGAGTGAAGCAACCCAAAGTTGAACTCAAACCCGAGACTAAGTGCTTCTGTTATGATGTGAGCGGTCGCTGAAGCGGAACAACCCTAGATACTTGGTAGATAAGAAGGCTGGCAACATTGATAGAAGTATATTTGATATACGAGTTACTAATGTGTACCTTGCTAGTACTCTTAGTAGCACCTGGGTATTGGATACCGGTTCGGTTGCTAAATGTTAGTAACTCAAAATAAAAGCTACGGAATAAATGGAGAACTAGCTAAGGGTGAGGTGACGATATGTGTTGGAAGTGTTTCCAAGGTTGATGTGATCAACATTGCACGCTCTCTCTACCTTCAGGATTAGTGACGAACCTAAATAAATGTTATTTTGTGTTTTGCGTTGAGCATGAACATGATTAGATCATGTTTATTGCAATACGGTTATTCATTTAAGTTAGAGAATAATGGTTATTCTGTTTACATGAATAATACCTTCAATGGTCATGCACCCAGTGAGAATGGTTTGTTGAAATCTTGATCGTAGTATTACACATGTTCATAACATTGATGTCAAAAGATACAAAGTTAATAATGATAGTACCACATACTTGTGGCATTGCCGCTAAATGTCATATTGGTATAAAGCGCATGTAGAAACTCCATGCTGATGGATATTTGGACTCATTCGATTTCGAATCGGTTGAGACATGCGAACCATGCCTCTTGGGCAAGATGACTAAAGGACCCCATTGGATGGAGCGGGCAAGTGATTCATTGGAAATGATACATGTTGATGTATGCAATCTAGTGAGTCTTGTAGCGTGCAGTGGATATCGTTATTTTCTTACCTTCACTGATGATTTGAGTAGATATAGTGTATATTTACTTAATGAAACACAAGTCTGAATCGTTTGAAAGGTTCAAGCAAATTCAGAGTGAAGTTTAAAGATCATCGTGACAAGAAGATAAAAATGACTGCGATATGATCGTGGAGGTGAATATCTGAGTCACGAGTTTGGCATACAACTTAAGACAATGTGAAAGTTGTTTCACAACTAAACGCCACCTGGAACACCATAGTGTGATGGTGTGTCCGAACATCATAGTTATGCTCTACTGGACATGGTGCGTAATTGATGTCTCTTGTCGTTTTAATACTATAATTTTGGGGTTATGCATTAGAGACAACTACATTCACTTTAAATAGGGCACCATCTAAATCCGTTGAGATGACACCATGTGAATTATGGTTTGATAGAAACCTAAGTTGTCATTTCTTAATATTTTGGGATGTGACACTTGTGTGGAAAATGTTTTCACCTAATGAGGTCGAACCCAAGGCGGACAAATTGCATCTTCATAGAATACCCTAAGATCAGTTGGGTGAACCTTTAATCTCAGATCCTAGTGCAAAATGTTTGTTGCTTAAACAGATCCTTTCTCGAGGAAATGTTTCTCTCGAAAGAATTGAGTGGGAGGAAGATAGAACTTGATGAGGTTGTTAAACCTTTGTTCAACCAGAGAGTAGCGCAGCGCAGAAAGATGTTTCTGTGAAGCCTACGTTAGTTGAAGAGGAAGTTAATGATGATGATCATGAAGCTTTAGGATCAAGTTACTATCGAACTTCGTAGGTCGACAAGGATGTGTACTGCTCCTAAGTGGTACGACAACTCTGTCTTGGAGATCATGTTGTTGGACAACGATGAACCTACGAGCTATGGAGAAGCGATGATGGGCCCGGATTCCGACACATGGTTAGAGGCCATGAAATCCGAGATAGGATCCATGTATGAAAACCAAGTGTAGACTTTGGTAGACTTGCTCGTTGGACGGCAGGTCGTTGAGTACAAATGGATCTTTAAAATGAAGACAGACACTGATGGTGAATGTCACTATTTGTAAAGCTCGACTTGTTGCAAAGATGTTTGTGACAAGTTCAAGGAGTTGACTACAATGAGGCTTTCTCACTCGTAGCGATGCTAAAAGTCTGTTGGAATTATGTTAGCAGTTGCTGTGTTTTCAATTATGAAATCTGGCAGATGGATGTCAAAACATCGTTTCCTTAACGGTTTACTTGAGGAAAGGTTGTATGTGATACAACCAGAAGGTTTTGTCAGTCCTAAGGATGCTAAAAGGTGTGCAAGCTTCGGTGATCCTTCCATGGACTGAAGCAAGCATCTCGGAGTTGGAATATACGCTTTGATGAGTTGATCAAAGTTTTTGAGTTTATACAAAGTTTGCGAGAAACTTGTATTTGCAACAAAGTGAGTGGGAGCTCTATAGAATTTCTGATAAGTATATGTGGATGACATATTGTTGATCGGAAATAATGTAGGATTTCTAGAAAGCATAAATGGTTGTTTGGAAAGTGATTTTCAAAGGAAGACCTGGATAAAGCTACCAAATTGTTGAGCATCAAGATCTATAGAGATAGATCAAGATGACTTGATGAGACTTTCAATGAGTACATACCTTGACAAAGATTTTGAAAGAGTTCAAAATGGATCAGTCAGAGAAAGAGTTCTCGCCTGATTTGTAAGGTGTGAAGTTGAGTGAGACTCAAAGCTCGACCATGGCAGAACGAAGAGAAAGGACGAACGTCGTCCCCTATGCCTTAGCCATAGGCTCTGTATAGTATGCCATGTTGTGTACCGCACCTGTGTGTGCCTTGCCATGAGTCTGTCAAGGGGTACAAGTGTGGTCCAGGAGTGGATCACTGGACAGCGGTCGGAATTATCCTTAGTAACCAGAGGACTAAGGAAATGTTTCTTGATTATGGAGGAGATAAAGAGTTCGTCGTAAAGAGTAACGTCGATGCAAGCTTTAACACCTATCCGGATAACTAGTAGTAGCAATCTGGATACGTATAGTGGAGCAGCCATTTGGAAATAGTACCAAGTGGAGTGTGGTAGCAGTGTTTACGGTTCGACATAGAGATTTGCAAAGTACACACGGATCTGAATATCGCAGACCCGTTGACTATAAGACCTCTCTCACATGCAAAGCATGATCGAGCCCCAGAACTCATTGGGTGTTAGATTCATAACAATGCGGATCACATGGTGATGTGAACTAGATTATTGACTCTAGTGCAAGTGGGAGACTGTTGGAAATATGCCCTAGAGGCAATAATAAATTAGTTATTATCATATTTCCTTGTTCATGATAATCATTTATTATCCATGCTATAATTGTATTGATCGGAGACTTAAATGCATGTGTGGATACATAGACAAAACCATGTCCCTAGTATGCCTCTAATGGACTAGCTCGTTGATCAAAGGATGGTTAAGGTTTCCTAGCCATGGACATGAGATGTCATTTGATAACGGGATCACATCATTAGGAGAATGATGTGATGGATAAGACCCAAACTACAAACGTAGCATATGATCGTGTCAGTTTATTGCTACTGTTTTCCGCATGTCAAGTATGTGTTCCTATGACCATGAGATCATGCAACTCATCGATATCGGAGGAGTGCCTTGTGTGTATCAAACGTCGCAACGTAACTGGGTGACTATAAAGGTGCTCTACAGGTATCTCCGATGGTGTCTGTTGAGTTGGCATGGATCGAGACTGGGATTTGTTACTCCGTGTAACGGAGAGGTATCTCGGGGCCCACTCGGTAATGCAACATCACAATAAGCCTTGCAAGCAATGTGACTAATTGTTAGTTGCGGGATCTTGTATTATGAAACGAGTAAAGAGACTTGCCGGTAACGAGGTTGAACTAGGTATGGAGATACCGACGATCGATCTCGGGCAAGTAACATACCGAAGAACAAAGGGAACGTTATACGGGATTAACTGAATCCTTGACATAGAGGTTCGATCGATAAAGATCTTCGTAGAATATGTAGGAACCAATGTGGACATCCAGGTCCCGCCATTGGTTATTGACCGTAGAGGTGTCTCGGTCATGTCTACATAGTTCTCGAACCCGCAGGGTCTGCACACTTAAGGTTCGGTGACGTTTCGGTAGTGTAGAGTTATGTATGGTGGTGACCGAAGTTTGTTCGGAGTCCCGGATGAGATCCCGGACGTCATGAGGAGCTCTGGAATGGTCCGGAGGTTAAGATTCATATATAGGAAGTCCCAGTTTGCTTTCCGGAAAAGTTTCGGGCTCATCGGTAGTGTACCGGGAGTGCCGGTAGTGTACCGGTAGACCTCCGGGAGGGGTACTTCGACCCCAAGAGGTCCATGGGATGTGGGAGATTATTAACCAGCCCTTTGTGGGCTGGTAAAACATCCACAAAGGCCCATGGCGCAGGAGAGAAAGTCCTAAAGCAAAAAGTGGAAAATCAGCCAATAGGAGGCAATCCTACTCCAACTAGGATTGGAGGTGAAGTAGGATTGCTTCCCACCTCCTATTTCGGCCGACCCAAAGGCCTTGGCTGCCTCTCCTCTCCTCTCCTCCTATATATACTAGTGGATTGGGTGGTTTTTGGACAGAATTTCCGGCCACGTGCTACCCGTTTCACCGGTGCACAGTTTCTCCTCTAGATCGGTTTTCCGCAGCGCTTAGGCGAAGCCCTACCGGAATCACTCCACCACCATCACCGGAGCGCAGTCACGCTGCCAGTGAACTCTCTCTCCTCTCCACCTCCTCTTGCTGGATCAAGACGGTGGAGATCGTCATCAAGCTGCACGTGTGCTGAACGCGGAGGTGTCGTCCGTTTGGCGCTAGATCGGAAGGACCGTGATCGAGATCGCGAGACGGTTCGTGATGAGATCGCCGAACGGATCATGATGAGTTCGCGGGATAGATCATGATCAAGATCGTGAGACAGATCGTGATGAGTTCATGGGACGGATCGTGATTGGATCGCGGGACAGGTCATGATGAGATCGCGGGACGCTCGGCGATTTGGATCGCGAAGATGTTTGACTACACCAACCGCGTTTCTTAACGCTTCCCGCTTAGCGATCTACAAGGGTATGTAGATCCACTCTCCCTCTCGTAGATGCTCATCACCATGGATAGGTTTGCGTGTGCGTAGGAAATTTTTTGTTTCCCATGCGACGTTCCCCAACAGTAGACCCGTTGATTAAACCTCTTCCAAGGGCTAAACATGATCAACACCAGAACTGTATGGGTGTTCGATTCATTACCATGTAAATCACATAGTGATGTGAACTAGATTATTGACTCTAGTGCAAGTGGGAGACTGTTGGAAATATGCCCTAGAGGCAATATATAAAGTGTTTATTATTATATTTCCTTGTTCATGATAATCGTTTATTATCCATGCTATAACTGTAGTGATTGGAAACACATTGCATGTGTGGGTAAATAGACAACACAATGTCCCTAGTATGCCTCTAGTGAACTAGCTCATTGATCAAAGGATGGTTAAGGTTTCCTAGCCATGGACATGAGATGTCATTTGATAACGGGATCACATCATTAGGAGAATGATGTGATGGACAAGACCCAAACTACAAACGTAGCATATGATCGTGTCAGTTTATTGCTACTGTTTTCCGCATGTCAAGTATATGTTCCTATGACCATGAGATCATGCAACTCACGGATATTGGAGGAGTGCCTTGTGTGTATCAAACGTCGCAACGTAACTGGGTGACTATAAAGGTGCTCTACAGGTATCTCCGATGGTGTCTGTTGAGTTGGCATGGATCGAGACTAGGATTTGTTACTCCGTGTGACGGAGAGGTATCTCAGGGCCCACTCGGTAATGCAACATCACAATGAGACTTGCAAGCAATGTGATTAATTGTTTGTTGCGGGATCTTGTATTACGGAACGAGTAAAGAGACTTGCCGGTAACGAGGTTGAACTAGGTATGGAGATACCGACGATCGAATCTCGGGCAAGTAACATACCGAAGAACAAAGGGAACGTTATACGGGATTAACTGAATCCTTGACATAGAGGTTCAATCGATAAAGATCTTCATAGAATATGTAGGAACCAATGTGGACATCCAGGTCCCGCCATTGGTTATTGGCCGTAGAGGTGTCTCGGTCATGTCTACATAGTTCTCGACCCGCAGGGTCTGCACACTTAAGGTTTGGTGACGTTTCGGTAGTGTAGAGTTGTGTATGGTGGTGACCAAAGGTTGTTCGGAGTCCCGGATGAGATCCTGGACGTCACGAGGAGCTCCGGAATGGTCCAGAGGTAAAGATTCACATATAGGAAGTCCCAGTTTGGTCGCCGGAAAAGTTTCGGGCTCATCGGTAGTGTACCGGGAGTGCCAGTAGTGTATCGAGGGACCTCCGGGAGGGGTATTTCGACCCCAAGAGGTCCATGGGCTGTGGGAGAATAATAACCAGCCCTTGATGGGCTGGGGAAACAGCCACAAAGGCCCATGGCGCAGGGAGAGGAAGTCCTAAAGGGAAAAGGGGGAAATCAGCCAATAGGAAGCAATCCTACTCCAACTAGGATTGGAGTAGTAGGAGTGCTCCTCCTTGGCCGGCCGAATCCCCTAGGGGGACTTGGTGCGCCAGCCCCCCTCCTCCTCCTCTCCTCCTATATATACTGGTGGATTGGGGCTGTTTAGACATAGTTTTACGGCCACGTGCTACCCGTTCCACCGGTGCTCCTCTAGATCGGTTTTCCGCAGCGCTTAGGTGAAGCCCTGCCGGAATCACTCCACCACCATCACCGGAGCACCGTCACGCTGCCGGTGAACTCTCTCTCCTCTCCACCTCCTCTTGCTGGATCAAGATGATGGATATCATCATCAACCTGCATGTGTGCTGAACGCGGAGGTGTCGTCCGTTCGGTACTAGATCGGAAGGATCGTGATCAAGGCCACGGTACGTTCGTGATCGGATCGCGGGATGGATCGTGACGAGATCGCGGGACGGTTTGTGATTGGTTTGCGGGACGGTTCGTGATTAGATCGCAGGATGCTCGGCGATTTGGATCGCGAAGAAGTACGACTACACCAACCGCGTTTCTTAACGCTTCCCGCTTAGCGATCTACAAGGGTACGTAGTCCACTCTCCTCTCGTAGATGCTCATCACCATGGATAGGTTTGCGTGTGCGTAGGAAAAAAATTGTTTCCCATGCGACGTTCCCCAACAGTGGCATCATGAGCTAGCTTGATGGTTCGATGAGATCTCGAGTAGAACATAAAAGGTTTGTGGGCGTTGATGCTTAGATTGCTTCCTCCCTTGGTCGGATTTTGGTTCAGCGGGATTGTGAGATAAAATGGCCCAGACCAACATTACTCGTACGCTTACGAGAGACCGGTTCCCTCGACGCAACTTGTTTCTTAGATGGCTTGCGGGTGACAGTTTGTCTCACTTTAGTTGGATCGGATCCGACAAAGGCGGTCCTTGAGAAGGTTGAAAAGCAATCTATGTATCACCGTTGTGTTTTATGCGTAGGTGAGAATCGTTCTTGCTAGATACCCGTAGCAGCCACGTAAAACATGCAACAACAATTAGAGCACGTCTAACTTGTTTTTGCAGGGTATGTTGTGATGTGATATGGCCAATTACATGATGAGATATATGTGATGTATGAGATGATCATGTGATGTATAGATTTTCACGACTTGCACGTCGGTGAATACGGCAACCGGCAGGAGCCATAAGGTTGTCTTTAATTATTGTGTGACCTGCGTGTCAATTATTAAGCGCTATGTAATGCTTTACTTTATCGCTAAGCGGTAGCAATAGAAGTAGAAGCAGGGCTGGCGCCACAACCCCAATGGCAGCACGTTGATGGAGATCAAGATGATGGAGATCATGGTGTGTGCCGGTGACGATGGAGATCATGCCGGTGGTTCGAAGATGGAGATCTTAAACACAAGTTCATGGCCATATCATGTCACTTATGAATTGCATGTGATGTTAATCCTTTTATGCACCTTGTTTTTCTTAGTACGACGGTAGCATTATAAGGTGATCCCTCACTTAAATTTCAAGATAAAAATTGTGTTCTCCCCGAGTGTGCACCGCTGCGAAAGTTCGTCGTGTTGAGACACCACATGATGATCGGGTGTGATAGACTCTACGTTCACATACAACGGGTGCAAGCCAGATTTGCACGTGTAGAACACTCGGGTTAAACTTGACGAGCCTAGCATGTACAGACATGGCCTCGGAACACAAGAGACCAAAAGGTCGAGCATGAGTCATATAATAGATATGATCAACATGATGATGTTCACCATTGAAGCCACCTTGACTCACGTGATGATCGGACTTGAGTTGGTGTATTTGGATCATGTGACACTCAGATGACCTGAGGGATGTCAATTTGAGTGGGAGCTTTAGTAATTTGATTAGCTAAACTCATTATCTTGAACAATAGTCTAAGTAACCTTTGCATATTTATATTGTAGATCAATGGCTCGCGAAGTAGCACCCCTGAATTTTAATGCGTTCCTAGAGAAAGCTAAACTCAAAGATGATGGAAGTAACTTTTTTGACTAGGCCCGTAATCTGAGGATTATCCTCACGGCTTCCCAGATGTCATATGTCCTTGATGCCCCGCTTGGTGACCAGCCAGAAGACATGACCTCCGAAGACGTTAAGAACGCTTGGGAGGCTCGTGCTGGAGACTACTCAATAGTTCAGTGTGCAATATTGTATGACTTAGAACCAAGACTTCAAAGACGTTTTGAACGTCATGGAGCATATGAGATGTTCCAGGAGTTGAAGTTTATCTTTCAGAAGAATGCCCGGATCGAGAGGTATGAGACCTCCAATAAATTCTATGCTTGCAAGATGGAGGAGAACGGGTCTATTAGTGAGCACATACTCACAATGTCTGGGTACTCAAACCGTCTAGCTGAGTTGGGAATTACCCTTCCGCCGGAGGCAGTCACTGATAGAGTTCTTCAATCGCTGCCACCTAGTTACAAGAGCTTTGTGATGAACTATAACATGCACGGGATGAACAAGTCAGTCGCCGAGCTGTTTGCGATGCTGAAAGTCGCTGAGTCTGAAATCCAGAAAGAACATCAAGTGTTGATGGTCAATAAAACCACTAGTTTCAAGAAAAATGGCAAAGGCAAAGGCAAGAAGGGTAAAACCAAGAAGGGTGGCAAAGCAGTTGCTACTCCTACAAAGAAGCCTAAGCATGGACCTAAGCCAGAAACTGAGTGCTTTCATTGCAAGGGAACTGGTCACTGGAAGCGGAACTGCCCCAAGTACCTGGCTGACAAGAAGGCGGCCAACGACAAACAAGGTATATATGATATACATGTTATTGATGTGTACCTTACAAGCTCTCGTAGTAGTGCCTGGGTATTTGATACCGGTTCGGTTGCTCACATTTGCAACTCAAAGCAGGAACTACGGAATAAACAAAGGCTGGCAAAGGATGAAGTGACGATGCGCGTGGGAAATGGTTCCAAGGTTGATGTGATCGCCGTCGGCATGCTCTCTCTTCTATTACCATCGGGATTAGTGATGAACCTGAATAATTGTTATTTAGTGCCTGCGTTAAGCATGAACATTATATCTGGATCTTGTTTATTGCGAGACGGTTACTCATTTAAGTCAGAGAATAAAGGTTGTTCTATTTATATGAGTAATATATTTTATGGTCATGCACCCAATGTTAGGGGTTTATTCATATTGAATCTTGATAGTGATGACACACATGTTCATAACATTGATGCCAAAAGATGTAGAGTTGTTAATGATAGTACCACTTTCTTGTGGCACTGCCGTTTAGGTCATATTGGTGTAAAACGCATGAGGAAGCTCCATCCTGATGGACTTTTGGAGTCACTTGATTTTGAATCACTTGACACATGTGAACCATGCCTAATGGGCAAGATGACTAAAACGCCGTTCTCAGGAACAATGGAACGGGCAAGTGACTTATTGGAAATCGTACATACTGATGTGTGCGGTCCAATGAATGTTGCAGCGCGCGGTGGATATTGTTACTTTCTCACCTTCACTGATGACTTGAGTAGATATGGGTATATTTACTTGATGAAACACAAGTCTGAAACGTTTGAAAAGTTCAAGCAATTTTAGAGTGAAGTTGAGAATCATCGTAACAAGAAGATTAAATTTCTGCGATCTGATCGAGGAGGTGAATATCTGAGTTATGAGTTTGGCAGTCACTTAAGACAATGTGGAATTGTTTCACAGTTGACACCGCCCGGAACACCACAGCGTAATGGTATGTCTGAACGTCGTAATCGAACCTTATTAGATATGGTGCGTTCTATGATACCTCTTGCCGATTTGCCACTATCATTTTGGGGTTATGCATTAGAGATAGCTGCATTCACTTTAAATAGGGCACCATCGAAATCCGTTGAGACGACGCCATATGAACTGTGGTTTGGCAAGAAACCAAAGTTGTCGTTTCTTAAAGTTTGGGGATGTGATGCTTATGTCAAAAAGCTTCAGCCTGAAAAGCTGGAACCCAAAGCGGAGAAATGCGTCTTCATAGGATACTCGAAAGAGACAGTCGGGTATACTTTCTATCTCAGATCCGAAGGCAAAGTGTTTGTCGCTAAGAACGGAACATTTCTTGAGAAAGAGTTTCTCTCGAAAGAATTGAGTGGAAGGAAAATAGAGCTTGATGAGGTTATTGAACCTTTACTTCAACCAGAAATTAGCGCAGCGCAGAAAGATGTTTCTGTGGAACCTACGACGGTAGAAGAGGAAGTTAATGATGGTGAGCATGAAGCTTTGGATCAAGCTGCTATTGAACCTCGTAGGTCGACAAGGGCGCGTGCTACTCCCGAGTGGTACGGCAACCCTGTCTTGGAAGTCATGTTGTTAGACAACAATGAACCTACGAGCTATGGAGGAGCAGTGATGGGCCCGGATTCCGAGAAATGGTTAGAGGCCATGAAATCCGAGATGGGATCCATGTATGAAAACAAAGTACGGACTTTGGAAGTACTACCTGAAGGGCGAAATGCCATTCAGAACAAATGGATATTTAAGAAGAAGACGGACGTAGACGTAATGTCACCGTCTATAAAGCTCGACTTGTGGCAAAGGGTTTTTCACAAGTTCAAGGAGTTGACTATGATGAGACTTTCTCACCCGTAGCGATGCTTAAGTCTGTCAGAATCATGTTGGCAATAGCTGCTTATTTCGACTATGAAATTTGGCAGATGGATGTCAAAACGGCGTTCCTCAACGGTTTCCTTGAGGAAGAGTTGTATATGATGCAACCCGAAGGTTTTGTCGATCTAGAGAATGCTGACAAAGTTTGGAAACTCCAGCGATCCATTTATGGACTGGTGCAAGCATCTCAGAGTTGGAATAAGCATTTTGATGAGGTGATCAAAGCGTTTGGGTTTATACAAGTTTATGGAGAAGCTTGTATTTACAAGAAAGTGAGTGGGAGCTCTATAGCGTTTCTAGTGTTATATGTGGATGACATATTGCTGATTGGAAACAATATAGAAATGCTGGAAAGCGTGAAAGAATATTTGAATAAGAGTTTTTCAATGAAGGACCTAGGAGAAGTTGCTTCCGTATTAGGCATTAAGATCTATAGAGATAGATCGAGACACTTAATAGCACTTTCACAGAGCACATACCTTGATAAAGTTTTGAAGAAGTTCAAAATGGAACAGGCCAAGAAAGGGTTCTTGCCTGTGTTACAAGGTGTGAAGTTGAGTAAGACTCAATGCCCAGTGACTGCAGAAGATAAACAAAAGATGGGCGTCATCCCCTATGCTTCAGCCATAGGCTCTATCATGTATGCAATGCTGTGCACAAGACCCGATGTCAGCCTTGCCATAAGTATGGCTGGAAGGTTTCAAAGTGATCCTGGAATGGAGCACTGGCAAGTGGTCAAGAATATCCTTAAGTACCTTAACAGGACTAAGGACATGTTTCTCGTTTATGGAGGTGATGAAGAGCTCGTCGTAAAGGGTTACGTCGATGCAAGCTTTGACACTGATCCGGACGAATCTAAGTCGCAAACCGGATACATATTTATTCTTAATCGGGGAGCGGTAAGCTGGTGCAGTTCCAAGCAAAGCGTGGTAGCTGATTCTACGTGCGGAGCGGAGTACATCGCAGCCTCGAAGGCAGCGAAGGAAGGTGTCTGGATGAAGCAGTTCATGACAGATCTTGGAGTAGTGCCCAGTGTACTGAATCCAATAAACCTGTTCTGTGACAACACTGGTGCCATTGCTCTAGCTAAGGAACCAAGATTTCACAAGAGGACCAAACACATAAAGCGACGCTTCAACTCCATCCGGTTCTACATCGAGGAGACGGACATAAATATTTGCAAAGTGCACATGGATCTGAATGTTGCAGACCCGTTGACTAAACCTCTTCCAAGGGCTAAACATGATCAACACCAGAACTGTATGGGTGTTCGATTCATTACCATGTAAATCACATAGTGATGTGAACTAGATTATTGACTCTAGTGCAAGTGGGAGACTGTTGGAAATATGCCCTAGAGGCAATATATAAAGTGTTTATTATTATATTTCCTTGTTCATGATAATCGTTTATTATCCATGCTATAATTGTAGTGATTGGAAACACATTGCATGTGTGGGTAAATAGAAAACACAATGTCCCTAGTATGCCTCTAGTGAACTAGCTCGTTGATCAAAGGATGGTTAAGGTTTCCTAGCCATGGACATGAGATGTCATTTGATAACGGGATCACATCATTAGGAGAATGATGTGATGGACAACACCCAAACTACAAACGTAGCATATGATCGTGTCAGTTTATTGCTACTGTTTTCCGCATGTCAAGTATATGTTCCTATGACCATGAGATCATGCAACTCACGGATATCGGAGGAGTGCCTTGTGTGTATCAAACGTCGGAACGTAACTGGGTGACTATAAAGGTGCTCTACAGGTATCTCCTATGGTGTCTGTTGAGTTGGCATGGATCGAGACTGGGATTTGTTATTTCGTGTGACGGAGAGGTATCTCAGGGCCCACTCGGTAATGCAACATCACAATGAGCCTTGCAAGCAATGTGACTAATTGTTAGTTGCGGGATCTTGTATTACGGAACGAGTAAAGAGACTTGCCAGTAACGAGGTTGAACTAGGTATGGACATACCGACGATCGAATCTCGGGCAAGTAACATACAGAAGAACAAAGGGAATGTTATACGGGATTAACTGAATCCTTGACATAGAGGTTCGACCGATAAAGATCTTCGTAGAATATGTAGGAACCAATGTGGACGTCCAGGTCCCCCCATTGGTTATTGGCTGTAGAGGTGTCTCGGTCATGTCTACATAGTTCTCGAACCCGCAGGGTCTGCACACTTAAGGTTTGGTGACGTTTCGGTAGTGTAGAGTTGTGTATGGTGGTGACCGAAGGTTGTTCGGAGTCCCGGATGAGATCCTGGACATCACGAGGAGCTCCGGAATGGTCCGGAGGTAAAGATTCATATATAGGAAGTCCCAGTTTGGTCGCCGGAAAAGTTTCGGGCTCATCGGTAGTGTACCGCGAGTGCCGGTAGTGTACCGGGGGACCTCCGGGAGGGGTATTTCGACCCCAAGAGGTCCATGGGCTGTGGGAGAATAATAACCAGCCCTTTATGGGCTGGGGAAACAGCCACAAAGGCCCATGGCGTAGGGAGAGGAAGTCCTAAAGGGAAAAGGGGAAAATCAGCCAATAGGAAGCAATCCTACTCCAACTAGGATTGGAGTAGGAGTAGGATTGCTCATCCTTGGCCGGCCGAATCCCCTAGGGGGACTTGGTGCTCCAGCCCCCCTCCTCCTCCTCTCCTCCTATATATACTGGTGGATAGGGGCTGTTTAGACACATTTTTACGGCCACGTGCTACCCGTTCCACCGGTGCTCCTTTAGATCGGTTTTCCGCAGCGCTTAGGCGAAGCCCTGCCGGAATCACTCCACCACCATCACCGGAGCGCCGTCACGCTGCCGGTGAACTCTCTCTCCTCTCCACCTCCTCTTGCTAGATCAAGACGGTGGAGATCATCATCAAGCTGCACGTGTGCTGAACGCGGAGGTGCCGTCCGTTCGATACTAGATCGGAAGGATCGTGATCAAGGCCACGGTACGTTCGTGATCGGATCGCGGGACGGATCGTGACGAGATCACGGGACGGTTCATGATTGGTTCACGGGATGGTTCGTGATTAGATCGCGGGACGCTCGGCGATTTGGATCGCGAAGAAGTACGACTACACCAACCGCGTTTCTTAACGCTTCCTGCTTAGCGATCTACAAGGGTACGTAGATCCACTCTCCTCTCGTAGATGCTCATCACCATGGATAGGTTTGCGTGTGCGTAGGAAAAAAATTTTTCCCATGCGACGTTCCCCAACAGGCCCATGTAGCTGCAGAAGAAAACCCAATAGGAAAAGGTGGAAAAAAGGCAAAATTAGGTGAATCCTAGTCCTACTAGGAGTGGAGGTGGATTCCACCTCCACCACTTGGTTCGGCCGAAGCCTCCAAGGCTTGAGGCCAAGCTGCCTCTCCTCCTCCCTCCCTCCTATATATACTAGTGGATTTCTAGGGTTTTGCACTTGATTTTTCAGCCACGTGCAAACCCTAATCTCTAGTGCATAGTTTCTCCTCTAGATCGGTTTTCTGCAGTGCTTAGGCGAAGCCTTGCCGGAATTGCTCCACCACCATCACCAGAGTGCCGTCAGGCTGTCAGAGAACTCTTCTTCCTCTCCACTCCTTCTTGCTGGATCAAGACGGTGGAGATCATCATCAAGCTGTACGTGTGCTGAACGCGGAGGTGCTTTTCGTTCGGTGCTAGATCGGAAGGATCGTGATCAAGTTCGTGAGATGGATCGTGATCAAGTTCGTGGGACGGATCGTGATCGGATCGCGGGACGTATCGTGATTGGATCGCGGGACGGATCGTGATTGGATCGCGCGATGCACGGCGATTTGGATCGCGAAGACGTTCGACTACACCAACCGCGTTTCTTAACGATTCCCTCTTAGCGATCTACAAGGGTATGTAGATCCACTCTCCCTCTCGTAGATGCTCATCACCATGGATAGATTTTCGTGTGCGTAGGAAATTTTTTGTTTCCCATGCAACGTTACCCAACAGTGGCATCATGAGCTAGGTCTATGTGTAGATGAGATCTCGAGTAGAACACAAAAGGTTTGTGGGCATTGATGCTTAGATTGGTTCCTCCCTTGGTCGGATTATGGTTCAGCGGTATTGTGAGATGAAGCGGCCCGGACCAACATTACTCGTACGCTTACGAGAGACCGGTTCCCTCGACGCAACTTGTTGCCTAGATGGCTTGCGGGTGGCAGTTTCTCTCACTTTAGTTGGATTGGATTCGACAAAGGCGGTCCTTGAAAAGGTTGAAAAGAAAGTTATGTATCACCGTTGTGGTTTATGCATAGGTGAGAATCGTTCTTGCTAGAAACCCGTAGCAGCCACATAAAACATGCAACAACAATTAGAGGACATCTAACTTGTTTTTGCAGGGTATGTTGTGATGTGATATGGCCAATTACATGATGTGATATATGTGATGTATGAGATGATCATGTGATGTATAGAATTTCACGACTTGCATGTCGATGAGTACGGCAACCGGCAGGAGCCATAGGGTTGTCTTTAATTATTGTATGACCTACGTGTCAATCATTAAGCGCTATGTAATGCGTTACTTTATCGCTAAATGGTAGCAATAGTAGTAGAAGCATGCAAGGCGTGACAACCTCGATGGCGACATGTTGATGGAGATCATAGTGTCGTGCCGGTGACGATGAAGATCATGTCGGTGCTTTCAAGATGGAGATCTAAAGCACAAGTTCATGGCCATATCATGTCACTTATGAATTGCATGTGATGTTAATCCTTTTATGCACCTTGTTATGCTTAGTACGACGGTAGCATTATAAGGTGATCCCTCACTTAAATTTCAAGATAAAATTGTGTTCTCCCCGAGTGTGCACTGTTGTGAAAGCTCGTCGTGTTGAGACACCACGTGATGATCGGGTGTGATAGACTCTACGTTCACATACAATGGGTGCAAGCCAGTGTTGCACGCGTAGAACACTCGGGCTAAACTTGACGAGCCTAGCATGTACAGACATGGCCTCGGAACACAAGAGACCGAAAGGTCGAACATGAGTCATATAGTAGATATGATCAACATAATGATGTTCACCATTGAAGCCACCTCAACTCATGTGATGATCGGACTTGAGTTGGTGGATTTGGATCATGTGACACTCAGATGACCTGAGGGATGTCAATTTGAGTGGGAGCTTTAGTAATTTGATTAACTAAACTCATTTTCTTGAACAATAGTCTAAGTGAACTTTGCATATTTATGTTGTACATCAATGGCTCGCGCAGTAGCACCCCTGAATTTTAATGCGTTCCTAGAGAAAGCTAAACTGAAAGATGATGGAAGTAACTTTTTTGACTCGGCCCGTAATCTGAGGATTATCCTCACGGCTTCCCAGAAATCATATGTCCTTGATGCACCGCTTGGTGACCAACCAGAAGACATGACCTCCGAAGACGTTAAGAACGCTTGGGAGGCATGTACTGGAGATTACTCAATAGTTCAGTGTGCAGTATTGTATGGCTTAGAACCGGGACTTCAAAGACGTTTTGAACGTCATGGAGCATATGAGATGTTCTAGGAGTTGAAGTTTATCTTTCAGAAGAACGCCCGGATCAAGAGGTATGAAACCTCCGATAAGTTCTATGCTTGCAAGATGGAGGAGAACGGGTGTATCAGTGAACATATACTCAGAATGTCTGGGTATTCAACTCGTCTAGCGGAGTTGGGAATTGCCCTTCCGCCAGAGGCGATCACTGACAGAGTTCTTCAATCACTGCCACCTAGTTGTTGGAAATATGCCCTAGAGGCAATAATAAATTAGTTATTATCATATTTCCTTGTTCATGATAATCGTTTATTATCCTTGCTATAATTGTATTAATTGGAAACATGGATACATGTGTGGATATATAGACAAACACAATGTCCCTAGTATGCCTCTAGTGAACTAGCTCGTTGATCGAAAGATGGTTAAGGTTTCCAAGCCATGAACATGAGATGTCATTTGATAATGGAATCACATCATTAGGAGAATGATGTGATGGACAAGACCCAAACTACAAACGTAGCTTATGATCGTATCAGTTTATTGCTACTGTTTTCTGCATGTCAAGTATATGTTCCTATGACCATTAGATCATGCAACTCACAGATATCGGAGGAGTACCTTGTGTGTATCAAATGTTGCAACGTAACTGGGTGACTATAAAGGTGCTCTACAGGTGTTTCCGAGGGTGTCTGTTGGGTTGGCATGGATCAAGACTAGGATTTGTTACTCCGTGTGACGGAGAGGTATCTCAGGGCCCACTCGATAATACAACATCACAACAAAGCCTTGAAAGCAATGTGACTAAGTGTTAGCCACGCGATCTTGTATTACGGAACGAGTAAAGAGACTTGCCGGTAACGAGGTTGAACTAGGTATGGAGATACCGACGATCGAATCTCGGGCAAGTAACATACCGAAGAACAAAGGGAACGTTATACGAGATTGACTGAATCCTTGACATAGAGGTTCGACAGATAAAGATCTTCGTATAATATGTAGGATACAATATGGTCATCCAGGGCCCGCTATTGGTTATTCACCTTAGAGGTGTCTCGGTCATGTCTACATAGTTCTCGAACCCGCAGGGTCTGCACACTTAAGGTTTGGTGACGTTTCGGTAGTATAGAGTTATGTATGATGGTGACCGAAGGTTGTTAGGATTCCCGAATGAGATCCCGGACGTCACGAGTAGCTCCAGAATGGTCCGGAGGTAAAGATTCATATATATGAAGTCCTATTTTGGTCGCCGGAAAAGTTTCGGGCTCATCAGTAGTGTACCGGGAGTGCCGGTAGTGTACCGGGGGACCATCGGGAGAGGTATTTCGACCTAAGAGGCTACATGGGCTGTGGGAGGGTGGAAACCAGCCCTTAGTGGGCTGGTGGAAGTCCTCTAAGAGGTCCATGCGGCTGGACTTGAGAAAGAAAGAAAAAACCGCAAAAGGTGGGAATAGACTCCAAGTAGGAAAGGAGCAATCCTAGTCCTACTAGGATTGGAGGAGGACTCCTCCAATCCTCCTTGCGCAAGAGGCAAGGCAGGGCTGCCTTGTGCGCCAGCCCTCCTCCTCCCTCCCTCTTATATATACTGGAGGTATTGGGTGTTTTGCACTTGATTTTATGGCCACGTGCCACCCGTTCCACCGGTGCTCCTCTAGATCGGATTTCCGCAGTGCTTAGGCAAAGCCCTACCGGAATTGCTCCACCACCATCACCGCAGCACCGTCACGCTGCCGGTGAACTCTTCTCCCTCTCCACTTCCTCTTGCTGGATCAAGACGGTGGAGATCGTCATCAAGATGCACGTGTGCTGAAAGCGGAGGTGCCGTCTGTTCGGTGCTAGATCGGAAGGACGGTGAACAAGATCGCGAGACGGTTCGTGATGAGTTCACGGGACGGATCGTGATGAGATCGCGGGACGGATCGTGATGAGATCAAGGGACGTATCGTGATGAGTTCGTGGGACAGATCGTGATTGGATCGCGGGACGGATCGTGATGTGATCGCGGGACGCTTGGCGATTTGGATCGCGAAGATGTTCGACTACACCAACCGCATTTCTTAACACTTCCCGCTTAGCGATCTACAAGGGTATGTAGATCCACTCTCCCTCTCGTAGATTCTCATCACCATGGATAGATCTTGCATGTGTGTAGGAAATTTTTTGTTTCCCATGCAAAGTTACCCAACAGTGGCATCATGAGCTAGGTTTATGTGTAGATGAGATCTCGAGTAGAACACAAAAGGTTTGTGGGTGTTGATGCTTAGATTTCTTCCTCCCTTGGTCGGACTTTGGTTCAGCGGTATTGTGAGATGAAGCGGCCCGGACCAACATTACTCGTACGCTTACGAGAGACCGATTCCCTCGACGCAACTTGTTGCCTAGATGGCTTGCGGGTGGCAGTTTCTCTCACTTTAGTTGGATCGGATTCGACAAAGGCGGTCCTTGAGAAGGTTGAAAAGCAACTAGTGTATCACCGTTGTGGTTTTTGCGTAGATGAGAATTGTTCTTGCTAGATACCCGTAGCAGCCACGTAAAACATGCAACAACAATTAGAGGATTCTAACTTGTTTTTGCAGGGTATGTTGTGATGTGATATGGCCAATTACATGATGTGATATATGTGATGTATGAGATGATCATGTGATGTATAGAATTTCACGACTTGCATGTCGATGAGTACGGCAACCGACAGGAGCCATAGGGTTGTCTTTAATTATTGTATGACCTGCGTGTCAATCATTAAGCGCTATGTAATGCTTTACTTTATCGCTAAACGGTAGCAATAGTAGTAGAAGCATGTAGGGCGTGACAACCCCGATGGCGACACGCTAATAGAGATCAAGATGATGGAGATCATGGTGTCATGCCGGTAACGATGGAGATCATGCCGGTGCTTTCAAGATGGAGATCTAAAGCACAAGTTCATGGCCATATCATGTCACTTATGAATTGCATGTGATGTTAATCCTTTTATGCACCTTGTTTTGCTTAGTACGACGGTGGCATTATAAGGTGATCCCTCACTTAAATTTCAAGATAAATTGTGTTCTTCCCGAGTGTGCACCGTTGCGAAAGTTCGTCGTGTTGAGACACCACGTGATGATCGGGTGTGATAGACTCTACGTTCACATACAACAGGTGCAAGCCAGTGTTGCACGCGCAGAACACTCAGGTTAAACTTGACGAGCCTAGCATGTACAGACATGGCCTCGGAACACAAGAGACCGAAAGGTCGAACATGAGTCATATAGTAGATATGATCAACATGATGATGTTCACCATTGTAACCACCTCAACTCATGTGATGATCGGACTTGAGTTGGTGAATTCTGATCATGTATCACTCGGATGACCGGAGGGATGTCAATTTGAGTGGGAGTTCTCAAGTAATATGATTAATTGAACTCATTATCATGAACATAGTCAGTAGTGTCTTTAAAAAATTATGTTGTAGATTACTAGCTCACACTGTAGCTCCCTTCAATTTTATATGTTCCTAGAGAAATAGAGTTGAAAGATGATGGTAGCAATATTGCGGACTGGCTCCGAGATCTAAGGATTGTCCTCATTGCTGCACAGAAGGCTTATGTCCTTAATGCACCGCTCGATGCAACAACCCCTCTAGCGTTGTTTGTAGATGTTGTGAACATCTGACAAGCACGTTTTGATAACTACTTGATAGTTTAGTGCGTCATGCATTACAGCTTAGAATTGAGGCTCCGAAACGTTTTGAACGTCATGAAACATATGAGATGTTCTAAGAGCTGAAATTAGGATCTCAGGCTCGTGCCCATGTTGTGAGATATGAGATCTCCAACAAGATTCTTTGCCTGTAAGATGAAAGAGAATAGCTCAATCGTTGAGCATGTGCTCAGATTGTCTGGGTGCTACAATCGCTTGAATCGAGTGGGAGTTGATCTTCCAGATAAGATAGTGATTGATATAGTTCTCCAAGTCACTGTCACTAAAGCTACTAGAACTTGGTGATGAACTATAAAATGCCAGGGATAGAATTAATGATCCCTGAGCTGTTCGCGATGTTTGACACCGCGAAGGTAGAAATCAAGAAGGAGCATCAAGTGTTGATGGTTAGTGTAACCACTAGTTTCGAGAAGGGCAAGGGAAAGGAGGGAAACTTCATGGATGGCAAGTCAGTTGCTGCTCCAGTGAAGCAACCCAAAGTTGAAACCCAAACCCGAGACTAAGTGCTTCAATTATGAGGAGAGAGGTCGCTGAAGCGGAACAACCCTAGATACTTGGTAGATAAGAAGGTTGGCAACGTCGACAGAAGTATATTTGATATACGTGTTATTGATGTGTACCTTGCTTGTACTCCTAGTAGCACATGGGTATTGGATACCGGTTCGATTGCTAAATGTTAGTAACTCGAAATAAAAGCTACAGAATAAACGGAGAACTAGCTAAGTGTGAGGTGACGATGTGTGTTGGAAATGTTTCCAAGGTTGATGTGATTAACATCGGACGCTCTCTCTACCTTCGAGATTAGTGACGAACCTAAATAAATGTTATTTGGTGTTTTGCGTTGAGCATGAACGTGATTAGATCGTGTTTATTGCAACATGGTTATTCATTTGAGTTAAAGAATAATGGTTATTCTGTTTACATGAATAATACCTTCAATGGTCATGCACCCACTGAGAATGGTTTGTTGAATCTTGATCATAGTAATACACATGTTTATAACATTGATGTCAAAAGATACAAAGTTAATAATGATAGTACCACATACTTGTGGCACTGCCGCTAAATGTCATATTGGTGTAAAGCGCATGAAGAAACTCCATGCTGATGGATCTTTGGACTCATTCGAGTTCGAATCGGTTGAGACATGCGAACCATGCCTCTTGGTCAAGATGACTAAGGACCCCGTTTTCTGTTTTGATGAAGCAGGCAAGTGATTTATTGGAAACGATACATGTTGATGTATGCAATCCAATGAGTCTTGTAGCGAGCGGTGGATATCATTATTTTCTTATCTTCACTGATGATTTGAGTAGATATAGTGTATATTTACTTAATGAAACACAAGTCTGAGTCGTTTGAAAGGTTCAAGCAATTTCAGAGTGAAGTTTAAGATCATCGTGACAAGAAGATAAAAATGTTTGCGATATGATCGTGGAGGTGAATATCTGAGTTACGAGTTTGGCATACAACTTTAGACAATGTGAAAGTTGTTTCACAACTCACGCCACCTGGAACACCATAGTGTGATGGTGTGTCCGAACGTCATAGTCATGCTCTATTGGATATGGTGCGTGCTATGATGTCTATTATCGTTTTGTTACTATAATTTTGGGGTTATGCATTAGAGACAACTACATTCACTTTAAATAGGGCACGATCTAAATCCGTTGAGATGACACCTTGTGAATTATAGTTTGATAGAAACCTAAAGCTGTCATTTCTTAATGTTTAGGGCTGCGACGCTTGTGTGGAAAATGTTTTCACCTAATGAGCTCGAACCCAAAGCGGACAAATGCATCTTCATAGAATACCCTAAGAACAAGTTGGGTGAACCTTCTATCTCAGATCCAAGCATAAAATGTTTGTTGCTAAAACTGGGTCGTTTCTCGAGGAAAATTTTCTCTTGAAAGAATTGAGTGGGAGGAGGATAGAACTTGATGAGGTTATTGAACCTCTGCTTCAACCAGAAAGTAGCGCAGCGTAGAAAGATATTTCTGTGAAGCCTACGTCAGTTGAAGAGGAAGTTAATGATGATGATCATGAAGCTTCGGATCAAGTTACTATCAACCTACGAGGAAAATAGAACTAGATGAGGTTATTGAACCTTTACTTCAACCAGAGAGTAGCGCAGCGCAGGAAGATGTTTCTGTGAAGCCTACGTTAGTTGAAGAGGAAGTTAATGTGATGACCATGAAGCTTCGGATCAAGTTACTATCGAACTTCATAGGTCGACAAGGACGTGTACTGCTACTGAGCGGTACGACAACCCTGTCTTGGAGGTCATGTTGTTGGACAACGATGAATCTACGAACTATGGAGAAGCGATGATGGGCCCGGAAACCAACAAATGGTTAGAGGCCATGAAATCCGAGAAAGGATCCATATATGAAAATCAAGTATAGACTTTGGTGGACTTGCTCGTTGGACGGCAGGTTGTTAAGTACAAATGGATCTTTAAAATGAAGACAGACGCTGATGGTAAATGTTACCATTTGTAAAGCTCGACTTATTGCAATGTAGTTTACGACAAGTTCAAAGAGTTGACTGCGATGAGACTTTCTCACTCGTAGCGATGATAAAGTCTGTTGGAATTATGTTAGCAGTTGCTGCATTTTTCAATTATGAAATCTGGCAGATGGATGCCAAAACATCGTTTCCTTCCTTAAGGAAAGGTTGTATGAGATACAACCAAAAGGTTTTGTCAGTCCTAAGGATGCTAAAAGGTGTGCAAACTTTAGTGATTCTTCTATGAACTGAAGCAAGCATCTCGGAGTTGGTATATACACTTTGATGAGGTGATCAAGGTTTTTGAGTCTATACAAAGTTTACGAGAAACTTGTATTTGCAATAAAGTGAGTGGGAGCACTATAGAGTTTCTGATAAGTATATGTGGTTGACATATTGCTATTCAGAAATGATGTAGAATTTCTGGAGAGCAAAACGGTTGTTTGAAAAGAGTTTTTCAAAGGAAGACCTGGATGAAGCTACCTAATTGTTGAGCATCAAGATCTATAAAGATAGATCAAGATGTTTGATAAGACTTTCAATGAGTACATACCTTGACAAGATTTTGAAAGAGTTCAAAATGGATTAGTCAGAGAGAAGTGTTCTCGCCTGCTTTGTAAGGTATGAAGTTGAGTGAGACTCAAAGCTCGACCATGGCAGAAGAAAGAGAAAGGACGAATGTCGTCCCCTATGCCTTAGCCATAGGCTCTGTATAGTATGCCATGCTGTGTACCGCACCTGTGTGTGCCTTGCCATGAGTCCGTCAAGGGGTACAAGAGTAATCCATGAGTGGATCACTGGACGGCGGTCAAGATTATCCTTAGTAACTAAAAACTAAGGAGATGTTTCTCGATTATGGAGGTGATAAAGAGTTCATCGTAAAGAGTTACGTCGATACAAGCTTTAACACCAATCCGGATGACTCGTAGTAGCAATCTGGATACGTATAGTGAAGCAGCCATTTGGAATAGTACCAAATGGAGTGTAGTAGCAGTGTTTATGGTTTGACATACACATTTGCAAAGTACACACGGATCTGAATGTCGCAGACTCGTTGACTATAAGACCTCTCTCACATGCAAAGCATGATCGAGCCCCAGAGCTCATTGGGTGTTAGATTCATAAAAATGCAAATCACATGGTGATGTGAACTAGATTATTGACTCTAGTGCAAGTGGGAGACTGTTGGAAATATGCCCTAGAGGCAATAATAAATTAGTTATTATCATATTTCCTTGTTCATGATAATCGTTTATTATCCATGCTATAATTGTATTAATTGGAAACATGGATACATGTGTGGATATATAGACAAACACAATGTCCCTAGTATGCCTCTAGTGAACTAGCTCGTTGATCGAAAGATGGTTAAGGTTTCCTAGCCATGGACATGAGATGTCATTTGATAACGGGATCACATCATTAGGAGAATGATGTGATGGACAAGACCCAAACTACAAACGTAGCTTATGATCATGTCAGTTTATTGCTACTGTTTTCTGCATGTCAAGTATATGTTCCTATGACCATGAGATCATGCAACTCACAGATATCGGAGGAGTACCTTGTGTGTATCAAACGTCGCAACGTAACTAGGTGACTATAAAGGTGCTCTACAGGTGTCTCCGAGGGTGTCTATTGGGTTGGCATGGATCAAGACTAGGATTTGTTACTCCGTGTGACGGAGAGGTATCTCAGGGCCCACTCGGTAATACAACATCACAACAAAGCCTTGCAAGCAATGTGACTAAGTGTTAGCCACGCGATCTTGTATTACGGAACGAGTAAAGAGACTTGCCGGTAACGAGGTTGAACTAGGTATGCAGATACCGACGATCGAGTCTCGGGCAAGTAACATACCGAAGAACAAAGGGAACGTTATACGGGATTGACTGAATCCTTGACATAGAGGTTCGACCGATAAAGATCTTCATAGAATATGTAGGAACCAATATGGTCATCCAGGGCCCGTTATTGGTTATTGACCGTAGAGGTGGTGACCTAAGGTTGTTCGGAGTCTCGGATGAGATCTCGGACGTCACGAGGAGCTCCGGAATGGTCCGGAGGTAAAGATTCATATATAGGAATTCCTATTTTGGTCGCCGGAAAAGTTTCGGGCTCATCGGGAGTGCCGGTAGTGTACCGGGGGACCATCGGGAGAGGTATTTCGACCCAAGAGGCTACATGGGCTGTGGGAGGGTGGAAACCAGCCCTTAGTGGGCTGGTGGAAGTCCTCTAAGAGGCCCATGCGGCTGGACTTGAGAAAGAAAGACAAAACCGCAAAAGGTGGGAATAGACTCCAAGTAGGAAAGGAGCAATCCTAGTCCTACTAGGATTGGAGGAGGACTCCTCCAATCCTCCTTGCGCAAGAGGCAAGGCAGGGCTGCCTTGTGCGCCAGCCCTCCTCCCTCCCTTCCTCTTATATATACCGGAGGTATTGGGTGTTTTGCACTTGATTTTACGGCCACGTGCTACCCGTTCAACCGGTGCTCCTCTAGATCGGATTTCAGCAGTGCTTAGGCAAAACCCTGCCGGAATTGCTCCACCACCATCACCGGAGCGCCGTCACGCTACCAGTGAACTCTTCTCCCTCTCCACTTCCTCTTGCTGGATCAAGACGGTGGATATCGTCATCAAGCTGCACGTGTGCTGAACGCGGAGGTGTCGTCTGTTCGGCGCTAGATCGGAAGGACCGTGAACAAGATCGCGAGACGGTTCGTGATGAGTTCACGGGATAGATCGTGATGAGATCGCGGGACGGATCGTGATGCGTTCGCGGGACGGATCGTGATTGGATCGCGGGATGGATCATGATGTGATCGCGGGACGCTCGGCGATTTGGATCGCGAAGATGTTCGACTACACCAACCGCGTTTCTTAACGCTTCCCGCTTAGCGATCTACAAGGGTATGTAGATCCACTCTCCCTCTCGTAGATGCTCATCACCATGGATAGATCTTGCGTGTGCGTAGGAAATTTTTTGTTTCCCATGCAACGTTACCCAATACTAGTTACAAGAGCTTTGTGATGAACTATAACATGCACGGGATGAACAAGTCAGTCGCCGAGCTGTTTGCGATGCTAAAAGTCGCTGAGTTTGAAATCCATAAAGAACATCAAGTGTTGATGGTCAATAAAACCACTAGTTTCAAGAAAAATGGCAAAGTCAAGGGCAAGAAGGGTAGAACCAAGAAGGATGGCAAAGCAGTTGCTACTCCTGCAAAGAAGCCCAAGCATGGACCCAAGCCAGAAACTGAGTGCTTTCATTGCAAAGGAACTGGTCATTGGAAGCGGAACTGCCCCAAGTACCTGGCTGACAAGAAGGCGACCAACGACAAACAAGGTATATATGATATACATGTTATTGATGTGTACCTTACTAGCTCTCATAGTAGTGCCTGGGTATTTGATACCGGTTCGGTTGCTCACATTTGCAACTCAAAGCAGGAACTACAGAATAAACGAAGGCTGGCAAAGGACGAAGTGATGATGCACGTGGGAAATGGTTCCAAGGTTGATGTGACCGCCGTCGGCACGCTCTCTCTTCGATTACCATCGGGATTAGTGATGAACCTGAATAATTGTTATTTAGTGCCTGCGTTAAGCATGAACATTATATCTGGATCTTATTTATTGCGAGACGGTTACTCCTTAAATCAGAGAATAAAGGTTGTTCTATTTATATGAGTAATATCTTTTATGGTCATGCACACAATGTTAGGGGTTTATTCATATTGAATCTTGATAGTGATGACACACATGTTCATAACATTGATGCCAAAAGATGTAGAATTGATAATGATAGTACCACTTTCTTGTGGCACTGCCATTTAGGTCATATTGGTGTAAAACACATGAGGAAGCTCCATGCTGATGGACTTTTGGAGTCACTTGATTTTGAATCACTTGACACATGTGAACCATGCCTCATGGGCAAGATGACTAAAACGCCGTTCTCTGGAACAATGGAACAGGCGAGTGACTTATTGGAAATCATACACACTGATGTGTGCGGTCCAATGAATGTTACAGCGCGTGGTGGATATCGTTATTTTTCTCATCTTCACTCATGACTTAAGTATATATGGGTATATTTACTTAATGAAACACAAGTCTGAAACGATTGAAAAGTTCAAGCAATTTCAGAGTGAAGTTGAGAATCATCGTAACAAGAAGATTAAATTCCTGCGATCTGATCGAGGAGGTGAATATCTGAGTTATGAGTTTGGCAGTCACTTAAGACAGTGTGGAATTGTTTCACAGTTGACACCGCCCGGAACACCACAGCGTAATGGTGTGTCCGAACGTCGTAATCGAACCTTATTAGATATGGTGCGTTCTATGATGTCTCTTGCTGATTTGCCACTATCGTTTTGGGGTTATGCATTAGAGACAGCTACATTCACTTTAAATAGGGCACCATCAAAATCCGTTGAGACGACGCCATATGAACTATGGTTTGGCAAGAAGCCAAAGTTGTCGTTTCTTAAAGTTTGGGGATGTGATGCTTATGTCAAAAAGCTTCAGCCTGAAAAGCTGGAACCCAAAGCGGAGAAATGCGTCTTCATAGGATACCCGAAAGAGACAGTCGGGTATACCTTCTATTTTAGATCCGAAGGCAAAGTGTTTGTCGCTAAGAACGGAACATTTCTTGAGAAAGAGTTTCTCTCGAAAGAATTGAGTGGGAGGAAAATAGAGCTTGATGAGGTTATCGAACCTTTACTTCAACCAGAAATTAGCACAACACAGAAAGATGTTTCTGTGGAACCTACGACGGTAGAAGAGGAAGTTAATGATGATGATCATGAAGCTTCGGATCAAGCTGCTGTTGAACCTCGTAGGTCGACAAGGCCGCGTACTACCCCTGAGTGGTACGGCAACCCTGTCTTGGAGGTAATGTTGTTGGACAACAATGAACCTACGAGCTATGGGGGAGCAGTGATGGGCCCGGATTCCGAGAAATGGTTAGAGTCCATGAAATCCGAGATGGGATCCATGTATGAAAACAAAAGTATGGACTTTGGAAGTATTACCTGAAGGGCGAAAGGCCATTCAGAACAAATGGATCTTTAAGAAGAAGACAGACGCAGACGGTAATGATACCGTCTATAAAGCTCGACTTGTGGCAAAGGGTTTTTCACAAGTTCAAGGAGTTGACTACGATGAGACTTTCTCACCCGTAGCGATGCTTAAGTCTGTCAGAATCATGTTAGCAATAGCTGCTTATTTCAACTATGAAATTTGGCAGATGGATGTCAAAACAGCGTTCCTCAACGATTTCCTTAAGGAAGAGTTGTATATGATGCAGCCCGAAGGTTTTGTCAATCCAGAGAATGCTGACAAAGTTTGCAAACTCCAGCGATCCATTTATGGACTGGTGCAAGCATCTCGGAGTTGGAATAAGCACTTTGATGAGGTGATCAAAGCGTTTGAGTTTATACAATTTTACGGAGAAGCTTGTATTTACAAGAAAGTGAGTGGGAGCTCTATAGCGTTTCTAGTATTATATGTGGATGACATATTGATGATTGGAAACAATATAGAAATGCTGGAAAGCGTGAAGGGATATTTGAACAAGAGTTTTTCAATGAAGGACCTAGGCAAAACTGCTTTCATATTAGGCATTAAGATCTATAGAGATAGATCGAGACGCTTAATAGCACTTTCACAGAGCACATACCTTGATAAAGTTTTGAATAAGTTCAAAATGGAACAGTCCAATAAGGGGTTCTTGCCTGTGTTATAAGGTGTGAAGTTGAGTAAGACTCAATGCCCAGTAACTGCAGAAGATAGAGAAAAGATGAGTGTCATCCCCTATGCTTCAGCCATAGGCTCTATCATGTATGCAATGTTGTGCACAAGCCCCGATGTCAGCCTTGCCATAAGTATGGCCGGAAGGTTTCAAAGTGATCCTGGAATGGAGCACTGGCAAGCGGTCAAGAATATCCTTAAGTACCTAAAAAGGACTAAGGAAATGTTTCTCGTTTATGAGGTGATGAAGAGCTCGTCGTAAAGGGTTACGTCGATGCAAGCTTCGACACTGATCCAGATGACTCTAAGTCGCAAACCGGATACGTATTTATTCTTAACGGGGGAGCGGTAAGCTGGTGCAGTTCCAATCAAAGCGTGGTAGCTGATTCTACGTGCGAAGCGGAATACATCGCAGCCTCGGAGGCGGCGAAGGAAGGTGTCTGGATGAAGCAGTTCATGACAGATCTTGGAGTAGTGCCCAGTGCACTGAATCCAATGAACCTGTTCTGTGACAACACTGGTGCCATTGCTCTGGCCAAGGAACCAAGGTTTCACAAGAGGACCAAACACATAAAGCGACGCTTCAACTCCATCCGCGATTACATCATGGAGAAAGACATAAATATTTGCAAAGTGCACGCGGATCTGAATGTTGCAGACCCGTTGACTAAACCTCTTCCAAGGGCTAAACATGATCAACACCAGAACTGCATGGGTGTTCAATTCATTACAATGTAAATCACATAGTGATGTGAACTAGATTATTGACTCTAGTGGAGGTGGGAGACTGTTGGAAATATGCCCTAGAGGCAATACATAAAGTGTTTATTATTGTATTTCCTTGTTCATGATAATCGTTTATTATCCATGCTATAATTGTATTAATTGGAAACATGGATACATGTGTGGATACATAGACAAACACAATGTCCCTAGTATGCCTCTAGTGAACTAGCTCGTTGATTGAAAGATGGTTAAGGTTTCCTAGCCATGGACATGAGATGCCATTTGATAGCGGGATCACATCATTAGGAGAATGATGTGATGGACAAGACCCAAACTACAAACGTAGCTTATGATCGTGTCAGTTTATTGCTACTGTTTTCTGCATGTCAAGTATATGTTCCTATGACCATGAGATCATGCAACTCACAGATATCGGAGGAGTACCTTGTGTGTATCAAACGTCACAACGTAACTGGGTGACTATAAAGGTGCTCTACAGGTGTCTCCGAGGGTGTCTGTTGAGTTGGCATGGATCAAGACCGGGATTTGTTACTCCGTGTGACGGAGAGGTATCTCAGGGCCCACTCGGTAATACAACATCACAATAAGCCTTGCAAGCAATGTGACTAAGTGTTAGTTATGGGATCTTGTATTATGGAACGACTGAAGAGACTTGCCAGTAACAAGGTTGAACTAGGTATGGAGATACCGACGATCGAATCTTGGGCAAGTAACATACCGAAGAACAAAGGGAACATCATACGGGATTAACTGAATCCTTGACATAGAGGTTCGACCGATAAAGATCTTCGTAGAACATGTAGGAACCAATGTGGACATCCAGGTCCCACCATTGGTTATTGACCGTAGAGGTGTCTCGGTCATGTCTACATAGTTCTCGACCCGCAGGGTCTGCACACTTAAGGTTTGGTGACGTTTTGGTAGTATAGAGTTATGTATGGTGGTGACTGAAGTTTGTTCGGAGTCCCAGATGAGATCCCGGACGTCACGAGGAGCTCCGAAATGGTCCGGAGTTAAAGATTCATATATAGTAAGTCCTATTTTGGTCGCCGGAAAAGTTTCGGGCTCATCGGTAGTGTACCGGGAGTGCCGGTAGTGTACCGGGAGACCTCCAGGAGGGGTATTTCGACCCAAGAGGCTTCATGGGCTGTGGGAGAGTGAATATCAGCCCTTAGTGGGCTGGTGGAAACTCCCACACAAGGCCCATGTAGCTGGAGAAGAAAATCCAATAGGAAAAGGTGGAAAAAAAAGGCAAAATTGGGTGAATCCTAGTCCTACTAGGAGTGGAGGTGGACTCCACCTCCACCACTTGGTTCGGCCGAAGCCTCCAAGGCTTGGAGGCCAAGCTACCTCTCTTCCTCCCTCCCTCCTATATATACTAGTGGATTTCTAGGGTTTTGCACTTGATTTTTCAGCCACGTGCAAACCCTAATCTCTAGTGCATAGTTTCTCCTCGAGATCGGTTTTCTGCAGTGCTTAGGCGAAGCCCTGCCGGAATTGCTCCACCACCATCGCCGGAGCGCCATCAGGCTGCCGGAGAACTCTTCTTCCTCTCCACTCCTTCTTGCTGGATCAAGACGGTGGAGATCGTCAGCAAGTTGTACGTGTGCTGGACGCGGAGGTGTCGTCCGTTCGGTGCTAAATCGGAAGGATCGTGATCAAGTTCGTGAGACGGATCGTGATCAAGTTCGTGGGATGGATCGTGATCGTATCGCGGGATGGATCGTGATTGGATCGCGGGACGGATCGTGATTGGATCGCGGGACGCACGGCGATTTGGATCGCGAAGACGTTCGACTACACCAACCACGTTTCTTAACGCTTCCCGCTTAGCGATCTACAAGGGTATGTAGATCCACTCTCCCTCTCGTAGATGCTCATCACCATGGATAGATCTTCGTGTGCGTAGGAAATTTTTTGTTTCCCATGCAACATTACCCAACACGATGCACCATCTTCTTCTTCTGAATTGTTTCATTTGACTGTGCAGATCCTGCTTTGTCGTCACCAGACTCTGTCGGGGAATATCCTGGCTTGTCGCTTGGCGGTCCTGCCGTTGCCGCTGCTTCTTCACCAACTTCTCTTTCAGCCACTAACACAACACTCACCACTCGATTTGTTGCCGCTAGATATAGAAGCAACGACTCTTGTGGTTTTGGCGCGACTAGGACTGGCGGAGAGGAGAGGTACTTCTTCAAATCCTGCAGCGCTACCTCTGCTTCCAGAGTCCATTTCATCGGACCTGCCTTCTTCAAGATTTTGAAAAGGGCAGGGCGCGCTCAGCAGATTTTGAGATGAACCTACTTAGAGCGGCAACACAGTCGGCAAGACAACGCACATCTTTGACACGTCTTGGTGCTTCAATTTGCTCAATTGCTTTGATCTTGTCGGGATTTGCTTCAATTCCATGTTGGGATACAAAGAACCCGAGAAGCTTCTCGGATGGGACAACAAACACACACTTCTCAGGGTTGAGCTTCAAGTTAATCTTGGGCAGATTTGCAAATATTTCTTCTAAATTTGATATGAGCGTAGCCTTGTCCTTGGGTTTGACCACTATGTCATCCATATAAGCCTCCATATTTCTATGTAGCTGGGGCTGAAAACCAATCTGGACTGCTCTTTCAAATGTAGAACCAACACTTTTCAACCCGAAAGGCATACGCCAAAAACAATATGTACCACATGGGGTGATAAATGCGGTCTTCTCTTCGTCCTCCTTGGCCATGAAAATCTGATGATAACCTGAATAGGGTCAAGGAAAGACAACAAGTCGCAGCCGGCGGTGGAGTCCACAATCTAGTCGATGCGCGGCAAGGGAAAATGATCTTTGGCGAGGCCTTATTGATATCTGTGTAGTCAATACATAGCCTCCATTTCCCATTCGTCTTGCGCACTACAACTAGATTGGACAACCATGTTGAATGAAGTACTCCTCTAACTAAGCCATACGCTTCTAATTTCTTTATTTCTTCGGCAATAAACTGTTGCCGCTCCAAAGACTGCTTCCTGACCATCTGCTTGACGGGCCGTGCGTGTGGACAGACGGCAAGGTGGTGCTCAATCACCTTCTTGGGAACACAGGGGATATCAGATGGTTGCCATGCAAACACATCGACATTCTCCCACAGGAAGGCGACGAGCGCGCTTTCCTATTTGTCGTCAAGGGTGGAACTTATGGTGAAAGTTCCTACATACCATCCTCCTTGGCGGGCACCTTCTTAGTCTCTGGTGGAGCTGCCCTGGACTTCTTGCTCTTGCCGGTGGAACTCTCTGGCACATCCTCAACAAAAGAGTAGCACTCCGAGGAAGTGCGCTTGCCGGAGTCTGTGCGAGAGGTCTTGTCGGGCTTCTTCCTCCCGGGAGTTTCAGCGGCAGGAGCAAGTGCCTTGGCGGCAGATGCTGCAACTGCCTCCCGGTAGAGTTGATCGGCGCAGATAAGCGCGTCTTTCCTATCGGACTTGACAGTGATGACGCTTATCGGCCCAGGCATCTTCAACACATTGTAGGCATAGTGCGCCGCCGCCATGAACTTGGCTAACGCTGGATGGCCAAGGATCCCATTATATGACAACGGAATCTTGGCGACGTCGAAAACAACTTTCTCCGTCCTGAAGTTCAGATCGCTACCAAATGTTATCGGAAGCATGATCTTTCCCTTGGGCTGGCTCCTTCCTGGATTGACCCCCTGAAACAAGCCCGTTTCCTCGAGATCTCCATCAGGATTTTGCAATCTCTTGATTACCTCGGGCGAGATCAAGTTCAAGCCGGCCCCACCTTCAACTAACATTTTCTTCACTTTGAGGTTACAAATCATTAGTGAGACCAACAACGGCAAACACCCAACTGTAGTTACGCGATCAGGTTGATCCTCAACATTGAAAATGATTGGCATGTTGGACAATTTCAAAGGCTTCCGAACGCTGACAGATGGCTCAGCCGCATTAACCTCACGCGCCCACTGTTTAAGTTGGCGGTGGGAAGAATGCAACGACGCACCTCCGTCGACGCACATGGCGTCCGTGACTCTCTGGAATTCTTGCTCGCTGGACTCAACATCCTCTTCAACGTCATCATCATCCCCCTCTTGCTTGTCGCGTCCATGAGCGGGCCTGTCTTTCTGTTGCTTGGCCTTGCCGCGGCAACCTCCACGACCACCGCGCTTCTTGTCGGACCCCTCTGCACCATCCTGGCCCTTCTCCTTGACTCACTTCTCATACTCGGCTTTTTGCTTCTCAGCAAGTTGCTCGACTTGCCGGTAGTCTTAGAGATCGTGGCCTTTGGTGCGATGGATCTTGCAATACTGCTTGACGGAGCCTTCCGGCTTGTCGGCAGCCGCCAAAGCTTGACAGGAGGTGCACCTGGCAGCATCCTTGCCGGGGTCATCACCCTTGACCTTCTTGGCGGTGTCGGGGTTGCCGAATCCCTTGACGGCAAGCACGGCCTTGCCCTTGCGCTTCTTGTTATGCCGCCGACCCTTCGTTGCCAGGGTGGCGGTGTCTTCATCCTTAGAGTCGACCCCTGCGCTAGCGTCCTTGCCAGGGAGCCTCCTCCCTTCCTCAGCCCGAGAACATTTATCCGCCAGCGCATAGAGCTCAGGAACATCCCTGACCTTGTTCATCGCCAGCTCTTCCCACATTCTGTGGTTGCGCACGTTCTGATGTAATGCGCTGATAATAGCGGCAGTATGAACGTCTGGTATGTTATGGTGTATGCGGCTGGACCTTTGGATGTACTTGCGCAAAGTCTTGCCCTCCTTCTGGGGAATGAGATGTAAATCACTTCCCTGGCCAGGAGCTTGATGACCTCCGGTAAAGGCGCCAACAAACTCATGGCACAGATCTACCCAGTAAGAAATGGATCCTTCCGGCAAGTGCATTAACCATGACCTGATGTTGGGCTTAAACACCAACGGGAAGTAGTTGGCGAGTATCTTATCGTCACGAGCCCCGGCATCTCGCACCGCAATGGTGTAGATGCTCAAGAACTCTGACGGGTGAGTCTTGCCATCATAATTCTCCGGGACCTTCGGCTTGAACGTGCGAGAATTTGGCCACTAGACTCGCCGCAGCTCACGGGTAAACGCTGGACAACCCACCTCGTAAGGTAAGCTGACAGGATACCCTGATGCGGATTTGTCGATAGTGGGTCCCACACACTTATCAGATTGATGACGCGCTTCCCGCCACCGCTCGATTGTAGTTCGAGTGCCTTCTTTGCTTCATTCCCGAAGAACTTGATGCTGATCGCGGTGAGTCCATGGATCAGATGACACCGTCGAGCAACCATCGCAAGCGTCGGTCTGTCGAGTCGGTGACCGACATTGTTGCTGTGGAGGAGAGTGCACCGTGGTCGCACCGCCTCCGGCCTTCTCACCATTGGCGCGAGCCGGCTTGGTGGACCGAAACTTGTCAACGAGGCTGAGGAGGCTCTGAATGATGGCCCTCCACTCGTCGAGCTTCTCCGCAACAGGAGGGAAGTTCAGGAGTAGTTGTGCCTGCGCCATTGCTTCTTCTGACGTGGTCGGCAGCAAACGACGCGAAGAACGTGAGGTGCTCTGACTCCTAATCGTGTTAGAAGGAGCTCTGTCACGGTCCTGCGATTGCACGCCACTCCCACTAGCATGCTGGTCCCGTGAATCTTGGGAGCGATGCGCGGGAGCTTTTCCGTGGGGACGTTGGGAACCACCGACACTGCGGCGCTGCTCTTCGCATGCGTCTTGGGAAGGGCACGGCGTACGCGTCGGTGTACGTGTCTTGGAAGGTGCCCTTCCGGCCCCGGAGTTCACCGTACCGCCCGCCAGCGGTACAACCCCGTCCTGAGACCCAGCGGCACGAGGGTTTCCGTCGTCGTCGTGAGCATCTTCGCGGTGGGCGTCGCCACTTCCTTGGCCTTGATCATTGGAGCGCCGCGGGGGCGCAGGGTCTCCGCTCCCTCTGCCCGTGCCCATTCCTTCGCCCGCTTGGGCGGCTACGGGCGCGACAGATGCGAAGGGTTCCACCGCCGTGAAACCCTTCTTCTTGGGAGCCATGGCAATGGATATGGCGAAGGAACCGACGCGCTGGTCGTTGGACCAGGTTCACGCAGCCAATCACCCTACGTGGCGCGCCAAAGATGTCGGGGGGAAACGACACATATGGGATCGAGAGGATCCCTTTCGGTTCGACAGGGAGATGGAAGTGCGCAAAGAGCAGGACGAACGAGCAGCGCGGGCGATTTTACCCAGGTTCGGGCCGCAGAGATGCGTAAAACCCTATTCCTGCTTGGTTGTATTGGATGAGTTCTAGCTCGGGTTCTGGGAGCACTATAGTACACAGCTGCTACTCATGCAGAATCGACCAGAGGAGATCCAAAAGTCAAAAAGTCAAAAAGTCCAAAAGTCCTCTATCGTAACGCCCCGGCCTCCTTTTATACTCTCGAAGGGGTCACCAACAGTGGCGTACAGTGCATATACGAGGTATACAGAGCTACAATGCTATCATACCTAACTCTGACGGTGTAGGACAGGTGCATTTAATGCTCCGTCTAGCGCCTCTGACCGTCCACGGGGCGGGACAGGACCCCGTCCCATCGGCACCGCTTAGCCCCTCCATCATCGACGCCTCGACACGTGCCCAGGTGGAGCGACACCTGGCCTCTGCGCTGGCAGGGTCTTGCCGAGGCTCTGTAGGCTATCCCGGCAAGATCTTGCCGGGGTCCCAGCCTTTGGTCTTTGATCTATTGACTTGAATGCCTTCTTGACTTCCTTGTGCTGTATTTGCTCTCAGTTGCTCCCTAACATGCCTTGCCGCTGGTATGGCTACAACTGTCCGTGCACAAGTACGGGATACTAAAAAACCCATACTTTAGTACATCGACACCCATGGAACGAGCCTGAGCAAGGCTCGATCCTTCTCCGACCTCTAAATTAACAAAGCCATCAAACGTCCAGGACTACAACGAAGCGCACCATTACAACCAAGAAAAGAAAAGAAAATAGGGATGCACCCCCAATACAACTGACACAAGGCGCTGGAGGAAACGCTAAAATGATGCGGACAATGAAGAAAAGGCTACAGGTAGAGGACGAAACATAGGACTTGGCGGAGATCAATAGCTCACCTTCAACACCGTTCGCAATGTGGATCAACTCTCCTGAGAGCAAGCAAGAACACAAAATGGCAAGCAAGAGATGCAACATGTACGACCACCACACCAAGCAGACCACTAAGGCAACTAGCAGTGGCACCACATCATGAAGCACGCCGAAGGCGCTAGCTATAGAATGGGAGCGTCCCATGAAGACACGACATGGAATGAGCAACAGAGACACCAGAAGGAGCTAGACCTAGACAAGACAACTGTCCCTCAACCGCCGACATGTCCAAGTTACCGTAGAGGAGACCACTATCCCCTCTTGTCCAGGGCGAGGGCATTGACCCAACAGACAGACCGGACAACGCCAAGATGAGAGGACGAAGGCTTGAGGGGGACACCGACTCTCCATGGCGGATCGTCACTATAGGAAGAAGAAACTCTCACACGTGATTTGAATGACATCGCTCGCTCGAATCTTGTCGACCACCATTTTTTTCTAGGAGGATAAAATTATAATAGGTGTGCAAGCATTTTTCTTCTATTTACTTTCCCGCATCAGAGGAATAAACACCATATATTGTGTTTCTTTGTCGCGATTACAGGAAACACAGACTCATGCAAGCCTGATACATAGTTTTTCTAGTTGAATGCCATAGTTTTATGAAAGAGTTGTCTTTTGTCATTCAGGAAAGTGACTTACCAATTATAGTTGAAATGGACCATGTCATCATTGTCAAGCCGATTCAAGCTCTTGGTAGATCGATTTATTCTTCTATAGTTAGAGAGACTAGGCACCTTATGCCTCTTCGTGATTCTTGTATTACTCATTTAAATCGTAACTAAAATGAAGTTGACAATAGCTTAGCTAAATTTGCTAGACTCGATGGCAGAGCGATGACCTGTATTGGTTCTGGCCTGATAGATTCTTTAGAACTTGCCAAAAGCTGATTGTACACCCCCCCTCTCCCTAAATTTTTTTTCTTTAACAAAGGAATTAATCACCATGTAAATGGGAGCAGAGAAGCGTGCCCAGCTTGCCCGATCAACGCTAGGCAGTTCCTGGTCCCAGGCCTCGCGAAGCTCGTTTCCCCATCGGGGCAGGCAGGTGATACGCACTAACGCAGATCGCACTGCACGGAACGGGCTGGCGTCGGGCCTGTACACTGCAGCGCCAGTGCGGACACGCGGCCGTCGACGTCACTCACGCGATCGACCGCGACGCGACCCGCCCACCCGCCCGCCACGCGGCGACGGGACAGGCGACACTTGGCTCTGCCTCCCTCGGCCGGAAGCGGCCATCCCCAAACCTGAACCCCGACGCTCCTCCGCCTCCTCTCCCCACCTCACCTCACTCAACCCCGCGGCTCTCGCTCGACTCCTTCCCCTCGCGCCGCGCATTAACGCCTTCCTAATAGGTTCCCCACTCGAATCCGCGCCGTGTTCCAATCCATTTCCGCCCCCTCGAATCGCCAAACCCTACCCGCCGCCGCGCCGCCGCCCGACCGCCGCGCGGGGGCAGGGAGGGAGGGATGGGGGAGGAGAAGATGGGCGGGTGGAGGAGGACGCTCGGCGATGTGGCCGAGTTCCACTGCTTCGTCTGCAAGGACGCCGGCGACGTCCGCGTCTGCGACTTCAGGTGAGCGCCCCCGCCCCGCCCCGCCCGGCCCCGTGTTTATCCCTCCTCTGTTGTGTCGCTGTGAATTTCGCTGAATATTAATTGCCCTGTCATGCCGCCTTTCAGGAACTGCCTCAAGAGCTACCACCCGGGTTGCGTGGGGAAGCAAGACGACTTCATCGACTCCAGTGACCAATACGTTTGTGGTGAGCGCTTACGCCCCTAATCCTAGATCATATGTCATGCATATGTGTGAAATCCCTGTTGTTCATGCCCCTGTCCTTTTCTTCCATGAAAAGGAAAATAGTGTTGGATGCTTAACCTTTTACAACATATGCTTTATCATTGTTCCAGCATCATGCAGCATGATAGTGAACCGTGTTCCAGCGCTGCAATATCCCCAACTAGAAACTTTGCAGACATAGGCAGAAAACGTTACAACGGAAGCTCATACTCTTGGTGTCCACTTTACAGTCTTGATTATTACCATATATAGCTTGAATTTATCAAATGCTCTTTTACTTCTGTCCTGTAAAATAATGACATTGGTTCTTGCACCTAATTTTAACTATTTTCAGATTGGCACAAGTGTGCTAAATGCGGAAGTGATGCACTCTATTTATGCTTGTGCTGTCCAAGTTCCTCTACTTGTGGAGACTGCTTTGGAAAAGATGATTTCGTCCCAGTGAAGGGGAGCAAGGAAATCAGCGTGGGATTCTGCCGCAGCTGTTTTAATATGGCAGTAGCGACTGAGAAAGATGACCATGAAGAGGTAATATGCATGTCCCCAGGTTCATTTTTTAATAACAGTAACGAGCTTCCATTTCAAAGTGGCACTAAGTTTAAATTTGCACGCCATGCTATTCCATTCGTCAATTTTGTCACCCCACCACAAAAAAATTAACAGTCCTGTTGCTTACCGTAACGCTATTCACTGTATATTTACCTGAAGGTTGTCCACCTGCGCTTGTGTTGGATTTCTTAGTAGATAGATATTATTCAGGCTGGTTTGATACAAAATTCAGTTTACCCACCCATTATGGTTTTTTTTCCTTTGTCTTTTTCTGACAAGAGCTCATGTACATCTCCAGTTAATGGCTGTTTTTGGAGGTGCCCCGGAGAACTATAAAATATTGTTTAAAGATTACTGGACAATACTTAATGACAAGGAGCATTTTACATTGCTCGACTTGCAAACAGCAAATATTCGTCATAAAAGAAGCCTAAAGTGTAAAGAAGGGAATGATTTGGATGAGTATCACAAGCCATTAGGTGACTATGATGGTGCTGGGCCATCATCTCTTGTTGACACAATGGACAAACCAAATGAAGTGCAAGCAACTCTGAAGCGAAAGAAGCTGGAGAAAAAAACATATGTTGGCTGGGGTTCAAAAGAGCTAACAGAATTCCTGTCATGTATTGGTAAGGATACAAGCACGCCTCTTGACCATTTCAAAGTTACTGAAGTTGTCAAGGAGTATGTTCGACAGAAGAATCTACTACATGATAAGAAGAAGAAATCTGTCATGTGTGATCCGATCCTGCATTCTTTATTTAACAAAAGGAAATTTAAGTACAACATGATCCATAGCTTGCTGGAAACACATCTTTCTGCAAATGTGATTTCTGAGGATGAAAGTGATCAATCTGTGGATGACAACGGTTACATGGTGAAAAAGAATCCTCGGAATAGTTTGGGGCCAAAAATACCTAAGAGTGTTTCAGGAACAGACCCATTACTTCCTAAGAGTGTTTCAGGAATAAACAAGAAGTGTCTTGCCGCTCTCAATCGGAATAACCTCAATCTGATTTATCTGAGAAGAACCTTAGTTATAAAACTTCTGTCTGAGCTAGACACATTTGAACAGAAGGTTATTGGTTCTTTGGTTAGAGTGAAGAATGATATCAAGAGTTATACTTATCAGATGACTAAGAAATATTACCAGATTGGACTAGTTACAGGTAATGTCCAGTTGAATCCACTCGTCTTCTGATGATTTCTGTAGTTTTAGTTTATTTTGTCAAGCATGTCCAGCAGACTTGTAGTTTTAGAGTGAAAGCCCAAATCATGCCGCGACATCCTTTTACTTCATTAGCTGGTAAATAAGAACACTTATGCATTGAAGAGTGGGCTGACTATCCAAAGAAATCCGTACCTCGGATGTCTGAATACATGCGACATATGTGCATTCTGCTGTCTTTTTTCCATTCTAGGAAAGGCCACAATGTTCTCACCCATGAAAACATCCATAGCAGGAATTAAGAAATCTTCAGAAGAATACAAGATTAAGGATACACGTACAGATATTCTTTTATGTGTTTCCAGCATGTGGGATGATGTCAAGATCTCGATGCTATCAGAAGAGGACTTTGAGGAAGTATGTTTTGTTCACTCCAGTAGCATCTATTTAGTATTGGCCTGGTCACCTACTCCAAATACAGTCTTCTTTTAGAATTAGTCTGGTCAAATAATTCTTTTTTGTTCTTGATAACAGGATGAGTGCAATGATCTTCTGTCGGCCAAGAAAGAACTCTTCAAAAGGCCTACCGTTGTAAGTGTTCCTTTTAAACTGCAATGTTTGATCTCCTTGTGCTATACGTCTATAGTCAAATTGGTCTAAGCATTTCTCTCTCTTTGTTCTCTGTTCCCATTTGATGCATCCGAGACTGTAACAATACTTAAGTAAGAACAAGCATACATTATGGAGTCATAAGGAAGGGATTTTTTAAAGGAATCGACTGTCAGTGGTTCCGTTGGATACTATTTCTTTAACTGATATTATGTAATAACAAGCCTCTGGTCATAAAAGAAAAATATCATTCTGGGCAGTAAGGTCGTAGAACCGGATTAAATTATAAATTATGAAAGTATTTTTGAGATAGATTTACCCATACGATTTTCCTGAAATGAAATCAATCTAAATAGTTTAATATTCACGACTGCATTGTTGGCCAAAATTTAGACTCCACATGTCCCAAGGTGTCACTCTTTGATTGGAGGGGGTAATGTAGCAAGTGCACATGAGATCAGACAGCAAATATTTTGGTGTCATACAAGCCAGCTTGTTTGTCTTGTGTTTTTTAGTTTCTATATTGAAACTACAGCAAAAGGCAGTAGAAATGCAGGGAAAGGCTGCATATAAAAGACCCAAAGTGGTCGGACCCTTCACCGGACCCTGCGCAAGTGGGAGCTATGTGCACGGGGCAGCCCTTTTAGTTTCTAATATATTGAGAATGTTTGAAAGGCTTAGTATTTATCCCTTTTTAGTGTCATTCATTCTCTTGTTTTACTTAAGCCTCTTAAAACATTTGTGTGCTTCTCTTAATGCTCCGAGTTTGTGCTTTTTGACAGGCTGAGTTAGAGGAAAAGGAGGCAAGTCTACATGCAGACATAGTAAACCATGTAAGTGCACTCTCATGACTTCAATTTGGAACTTTATTGGTAAATATTGAATGAAAATACGTAAAATAGGAATTTTTATAACTAATCGGTTATCTGAAGCCAAGTAATTTTTTTTTGAGTGCGATAGTGCATGACTCAGCAAAAGATTCTTATGTGCTCTTTTAAGTCTCAACTCTAACTGCATAAAGTAGTATCATACTTTCAATTTTAGCTTGTGTTAGAACTTGTATATATTTATTACTCCCTCTGATCCAAATTAAGTGATGCAGCTTTAGTAATATTTGAAGTCTTCTAGTAATTATAAGTTTAGGGTAGACTTGTTCATTCTCAACTTTGGTCTGGACTGATTTTTTGACACCCGAGCAGTTTCGGCCTTTTCCAAATCCTGATAAAAGGTAAAGTGTAATAAACAGATATTGTATTAAGAAGATTATCAGTGCAATATTCTTCCCTGAAAATCAGCCAATGTTTTTAGTGGTGGACCTGACCTTTAAAGATCAGTCTTTAGGTTTGCTGCTGGAATGACCTCTAGCTAGGAGGTTGGATATGTTTTTTCCTAAGTTGGCTGTATTTAATGGCGTACTCATGGGGTTATTAGATTTTCCCAACCATTCTTCAAAAGGGATTTTTTTAGATATTTTAGTAGCATGCCACCTTCATTGCATGCTAAATTGCTTATGTTTGTTTTATAGATATCATGTTGATCTTGAAAGAAAAATCCTGGTTTCTCATCGAACTGAATACTAGCCTCCCTACTAATATATATCGTTTCATTCTCAATATCTATGCTTCTATGCATTGATTAGTGAAGTTGCCTTTTTTCCTTTAGTGGTTTGATAAGGAGCTTCAAAAATTGGGAAAGGAGTTGGAAAGAGCGCGTGAGAAGGGTTGGCGCCAAGAATATCCTTTCCAGATTGACTATAATGATCATGCAGCAGTAACTTGCCATGCTTGTGATTTGTAGTTTTGTATATATTTTCATATTATTTTACTATCATGCATTGCCAGCCTATGACTTAATGCACAGGAAAGAAACTTTGTGCGGTTCTTTTTTCCTTGACCGATTCTTACTATCCATGACCTAACTTGTAAAAAAACGCTTCTAAGCACACCAGAAGAAAGACAGCGCCGTGTTGAGGCGACCCCAGAAGTTATTCCAGATGCAGAAGAGGATTGTAAAGAAACTGAGATTGAATCAGCAACAAGCAACCCTTTTCAAGGGAATCGAGGTACAAATGTAATTATATAATATTCTCTCCGTTCCTAAATAATTGCTAGTTCTCCCCAACAACAATTATTTAGGAACAGAGGGAGTAGTAATTTTCTTCTCATTCATTCTAAAAGCTTTATATTCATAATGCTGCCAAATATGTTCAAAGCAGACGACATACAGCGACTTGTTGAGGCAATCACCGAAGTTATTCCAGATGTAGAAGAAGATAATAAAGAAACTGAGATTGAATCAGCAGCAAGGAATCCTTTTCAAGGGAATCGAGGTACAAATGCTTGAAATTTCGGTTCTTAATTATATAATAGTTTTTTTCTCTTACATTCTAATTCTATAAGCTTTATATTTGGAATGCTGCCAAATATGTTGAAAACATTACATGCTCCGTCCAATGTCTCCCCACTGGTTCCCATTATGGAAATCAACATTACAGAAGTTATTTCTTTGCTGATTCTTTGGAGATAACTTTTAGCTGTTAATTATACTGTCAACAGCTATTTGATTTTTTCACTGTGCAATTCTTGTGTGAATTTGCAGCATAAGTTTGCCATAACATTTTTTCTAAGTTTACCATTTGATTGTATTTACCCTTGTAGAAGTTGATTATTTTTAATATGCTACGTTGCGTGGATACTTGGATACATATCAGATATGAGATACGGGGATATGCTTGATACGCCGATTTTCTGAAAAAGTAGGATACGAGGATATGTTTGTGTGTGTGTGTGTGTGTGTGTGTATTAATTATAAAAGTGAAAAAAATAATGAGTTTTCGATAGGAACTGCATGGTAAAAGGAGGAGACCAGGAGAACTGATCAGAACAGCAGAACAAATTGATCTAGTCTTAAACCCTAAACTTAAAACACCTATGTACAAAATTCGGAGGAGATGGAGAAGAGAGATCAGAAAAGGAGAGGGAGAAGAGAAAGACATACCTTCTGCCGAGAAGACGTGGAAGTCTTCTGCCGGTGGCGAGCTGGCAATCAGCGGTTGCAATTCAGAAGAACAGAACGTGTGCAGTCGGAAGATGAGAGGACTCACGAGTTGAGAACTTATAGGGACATGCGGCGGCTCCACGAGCGGTTTTCATGTGGAACGAAGGGTTTCCCGTATCCAAAACGTACCACGGCAGTTATCCCACGCATAGTAAACACTATTTTCTTTCCTTCAAATCAATAAATAAAAGGATACGTACAGGATACATATTTGGGCAGTATCTGACTGGATACGCGTGCTTTCTGAAGTATCCGCGCAACGTAGATTATATGGGAATTGTTTGTCAGGGAAGATTGTGATTTTGTATTTACAAGCAGGCAAGTACATGAAACATAGTGCGGAGGTGAATGAATTTTGAGTGACTATGACTAATACCGCCCAAATATCTGAATTTATGCATGTGGCTGTTAGTGCGTATAGTATGTATGCTTAGGGGTTGGTACGATGGATATGAGTAGACATCAGACTCTGAAAACCCGTTGTAAATATGAGCCTTTTTTGCTTATTCATTTGAGGGGATAACACCTTTTTTTCTGGTTGTATAATATTCAGTTGACATAACATAATATGTCTATCAAGGGAATGCCAAACATCAACTCCTCTAAATACGGACGCTATTCACATCCACAATTCCACATCATCCAGAACTGAAGTGCAGTAGTGTAATTTATCTTGTATTACTCATCTAGTAGTTGATCTGGAGTTATTTACCATTGGATTTGATCGTGTTTAAAACTCTTCCTGAACTGTTGTTTCTCCTTTCACTACATTTATAGTCGTGGTCAGTAAACTGCATCTTATTCAACTGTCAAGTAACTTATCTGCGCAGAGGTGTTTCAGAGATCCTCATGAATACGCCTTACTTCAGTTCTTTTATGATCCTTCTGAAAGTACTAATTCTTTATGTGAAAAAGGAGCCATGACCTATTTTGTAGCATGGTGATGCAGAACATGTGCCTGTGTGTTAGAAGTATGATTCAACACAGGTCTTGTGTTTCAAAAGTTATGCTCATTTGAAAAAAAAACATTTTGGATTTTTTCTTTTGTTGTATAAATTTTAAATATCGACTTTGTGACCTTTTTACCAAATATTGTGAAGTCAATTGATTGAACATTACGTTTACATTGGCCACTTCTTTTTTGCACCCAAGTATTTTTTTTCTGTTTCGAGAAAACATTAAAGATTGATGTCTTGATGAATTGATAGAAAATGGCAAAACAGCAAGGTTCATGTACATGTACATGCCTAGGGGTAGGCCATCCGTGCACAAATGCCGACAACTATCTAACTTCCAATGGCAGGGAGGAGCCAAACTTCCTGCGACGCCCACCAATTTTTGACTTAGATAGTAATAGACTGACCTCTTCAATTGCATGCCTAAATGTTATAATGCGTATGTTATGTATTTAAAACATGTATGTTACCTTCTGAAACAACTCCATTTGACACCAATTATCGATGCACCTTGAGTGCTATAAAGAGACATTTGTAGTCCTAGAAGAAAGCGGAGGTAAGTACCTTATTAAGTCCATTAGTTGCATCTGCACTAGGAGGCCCCCCCTGTGAAACTTCTGGAACTCCTGCACTTGAATCTAGCGCATGGAGGAGTGGCCAACACACATTAGTAGTATGTACATGTGAATGTGATTACTGAATTCTTGACACGACAACTGTGGATAATTTGAGCAATACTCCACCAATGCAAGCAAGTGGCAATAAGGCCTAAACTGCTTGATCAAGCACCACTTTAGCTGGTGAAGCCTATATGTTAGGTCGAGCAATATTTAGCAACCATCCTGATGCAATCTCGGCTCATCAAAATTTAGCCATTGAAGCCTAACTCATTCGCTCAATCAATAACTTAGCTACATGTGGTGAATTAGTCCCCACTTGTGCCAAGATGTCCCGGGTTCAATGCAGCCCTTCTGCATTGCACTGTGCAGGGGTAAGGCATGCCTCGTATAATCCTTACCTAGATGCCACCTGGTGGGGGAGCTTCTAGCAATGGGTCTTTCCATTTTTTGTGCTTTCTTTTTTCGTTTAGATGCCTTATCTATTTTCATAACAAATACTAGATTTTCTTACTGGAAAGTACTTGTCTTTTTCTGTAGTGTTGCAATATTACTAAATGTATAATCTAAATCCAGCATAAATTATGGTTCAGCTTTCTTTCCAGTTTCATGTTTGTTTCTTTTTAGCTTAGATACCTAGTATGCAATCTTTAAAGTTTTGAGTGTAAATTTGTTTGCATTCAGAATTGTGCCGTTATAATCTGGATTTTTTTTATGTGCATGTCACGAGTTGATTCATATTTTTGGATTTGAATTTATTTTCACCATGTTTTCTCCCTTAGGGTTTCATTCCATGTATATTTTCTTCGTCACCTCTACTTTTCTATCTTACAATAAGTTCCATTGCTTAAGCCTTTACTTCTTACTATTAGATCGAACTTTTCAATATAAAGATCTTCTCTCCTTTTTTTTTCCTCAGGTTTGACACAGACAGTAGCTGACCCTTTGGAAGTTGGTATAGATCAATCACTAGAAGGTTTGTATTTGGTAATCAGATATGGGTTTTTCTGGAAGTTCATGTTTGAATAGACTGTTACCCATCTTTTCTTTAATTAACCTACTGGCAATCTTCTCTCTGTCTCCAGGTGCATCACTGCGACATGACGCTGCTTGTGAAGTTCCTTTTGAAGGTACTCTATATCAATTCTTTCTTTCCTTATTTGCATCTTTTGCATTATTAGTAGCCATTGCCAAGTACTCCCTCCGTCCCAAAATAAGCGTCGCAGATTTAGTACTAAATTAGTATAAATTTTGTACTAGATCAACGACACTTATTTTGAGACGGAGGGAGTAGTATCTAATAAAATAAAATCTGCATACCCTCTCTATACTGCTATCTGCAAATGGAATTGCAAATCAGTACTCGTTTGGCGCCAAGAGAAGAAACTACTTAAATATCAGAGAAATTGTAAGGAACTAATGCCCCCCCCCCCCCCTCGTGTGGCTGTTGCCCCAATGTAGTTCAGTATGATCCTTGTGAGAACTTAGCACTATGTATGATCCCTATGAAGAGGACTACTTTCTTGTGTCCAACATGCTGATATAATGTCTGTAAATAAGAATATTCACATATGAGTATAGTTTATCTGTTTCCGAGGATTGGTGATCATGTCTGCTATGAGCTGTCCTCTGATTTTACTCTTATCTACCTTCTTCCATGGCTCCTGTTTTATTTTTTTCATGCAATTGGTATTGTTGGAGTTGGATCTTTATGTATCCATTTTAATCCTTGCAGCTGCCGACAAAGCCCCCTGTAATGGTGGCACTCCTGGTCCTGGATTGCACACTCCAGTGAAGACAGGTCAAATTTTGCTACTTGACCCTTTCGATAGTTATGAACATGTTAACTTGCTGGAGGTTTTTTATGCTGCATATTGAGCTCCATTTTCCATAAATTTATGAGCCCTGGCCTATTAATAATGCAAGTATAATCAGATCGTAGTGGACTGTGAAAAAGATACTTAGCATTTATCTTGCATTTTATCCGTTGGCACATTACATGGTTTAGTGGTTTACTACTCTGGTTGTATGTAGGGAGGTTTGATCAATCCCACCATATAAAATGCATGGAAATACTATTCTAAACCATGTGATAGTAACTGCTTTTCTGCCTGTCTCCCCTTCCCCAATAAAAAATAATCTTGTGAATTTACTGCAGTTGCTGGAGTCATTGATATCGACAACGAGGAGGATGAAAATGGTCCTAGTCATCACAATGGTGGTGACAAACAAAATATCATTGATCTGGTCAGTGATGATGACGAGGACCAGCGTGATCCAGAATGGGCAAAATGTGATGGACCGAAACCCGACAATGGGATCGCTGCGCATGCACATGATGGACCGGAAGCCGTCAATGGGGTCACCGTACCTACAGTCTGTGTTTCCGATGATCTGGATGGAAACACGGGGCCTGCATGCAGTACTTCACAAGCCATGGCGCGTGATCCCGTAACCGTGAATGGGATAGGCGAGTCAGATCAAGGGTGGCTTTACATGGATCCTCAGGGGCAAGAGCATGGGCCATTCCCAATGGCTCTAATGCGGGAGTGGCAGCAACGCGGGTACTTCCCTGATGATTTCCGCGTGTGGAAAGCAGGGAAATCACGTCGGAGGAGAACCATCTTGCTGGTAGATGCCATGCGGTCATACTAGTGCGGTGGCCTCTTTGTGTTGCATTCTGCTTGGAAAGCCTTGGGGAGTACAATTTTGTTCGTTGCTTTGCTCAACTGTAACTGAGCCGGGCACCATTATAGTTGATATGTTATTGTGGATGTTTGGCCTGATGGTCCAGAGTGGAGAACTCTTTTCCTGTACAGCGAACTCCCTTGTTCCTCTCCAGTCCAGCAACATAGTCATTTTTAGTAGATTCTGATGCAGTTAATTCCCCATAGCATTGAAATTCAGATTTGTTTTGTGTTGTCAGTGTAGATTGGATCCTGACAGCAACATTTCGGGCCTATTTGATTCATGCCCGTACTTTGTAGAATAAAAGCTGGGAAATTTGTGACTCTTCATCGCAAATGTTTTGTTTATCACCGTTCTTGTATGTATGACCTACTATTTTCTAGCCACATTCCCAACAGATTGTTATGGCTTGACATAGTATTTATTTGCCAAAGTTAGTTATGACCAAGTCACCACACGATGGCCCAGTTTTCCTATGCCATACCGCTGCACGGTTTGTTCGAGTAAAATAAAGTCCTATATTTCCTGCAGTGCCCTTCGAAATCTGATCAGATAGTATATACACGGATAATTCCCTGCTGGTTTTGCCCATGCTTGCGCTGACATCCGTTGATCTTCAGTAGTCAGTGCAGGAGGGCCGAGAAAGCGACGTGGCATCTCTTTGCCCATCCGATAAGCACCCGACGACCTAAGATGCATCTTTAGCGCCCATTCCGGCCCGCCCAAAGGAAAGGGCTGCGACTTTTACAAGATAAACACGCAGCACAAAGGTTCACGTGATTCTCTTTTGGCCATTAGTAGGCTTATATCATGCACAAAGCAAGAAACATCTCAAATCATGCATCTTCTGCAGTCTAAATTGCACTGATACAGATACACTATTTGTATCGGGGCAATACGGATATGTAAATACATCATTACATCATTTTTGAAAGTGTCAACATGGGGATACGTTTGACTGTTTTAATAGTTATAGTGATTTTTACAAATGTTTGTTCCGTTATTTGCATATAATGGAACATGGCTCCCCTCTTGGAGGCATATGGAAAATAATAATAACAAATATGTTATCAATTAAGCATCAAGTTATTTGGCGTGTACTTATTTCATTCTGTTGTATCTTCTTACCCATGATTCAAACAAAATCCAATAACCAACGGCGAAATGAGAACGACGACTTAGCAGACATAAAAGTTCAATTAGAGAGAAAATGGAGGAGGATGAAGTCAACAACATGTCATTAGATAGAAATCTATAGGAGTGCTGGTGGGGAGAGGGAGGGGGAGCACCAGAGAAAGGACCCCACCACCAGCTTACCGATGGCACTGTTGGAGCCCGAGAGGTAAAGGAGGCACGTAGCACACTACCAACTTGCCGCCGACTGCTGGATTTGGTGGCGTTGCCAATAGTGAGTACAAAAGAAAGAAAGAGGATAGGGAGTGAATCATATTTTATCGTTACTCTATTGATACATATTGGGATGCATCAGGAGCGAATCAATATCGGATATGGTTCCAATATGGATACAATGGTTGATGTGAGTATCGGTGTTTTTGAGAAGTAAACCGGAATTTGCTCATGGAGCTCGAGCTCCATGAAGCCTGGAATTTGAAAAATTCAAAACTCAAATTTCAAAGTTTAAAAAAATTATGATTTTTTTCACCTATACATATGCATGGTTTCCACAAGTGTGCAAATTTTCATGATGAAATACATTAATGATTTGAGCTACACAACAAAACATGTAGTTTTAGCACAAATGTACTATTCACTATAAAAGTTCATGATTTGTTATTTTTGTGTAGATTGCATAACCATGTATTTCATAATGAAAATTAAATGTACACACTTGTAGACACCATACCTATGTAGATATTTAATTTTTTTCAGATTTTTTGAAACTTTGAAATGTTTGAATTGTTCAAAATTTCGGGCTCCATGGAGCCCGACAGCCAAAAAAAAAAATCCACTTTCGCAGTCAAGCACACTTTCTCCAACTATAAAAATTGTAAACAATAAAATGCAGTTTTGTGGACTTAAATCAAGCACACTTTCTCCAACTATCTTTCTCTACCGAATGCGTTGCTTGCCAGAGGTTCATTCTAATCTTGTGTGGATATGAATACGACCCACTTGTGTCACTGTTATCTGAATACCGTGAGGATACTGTGGTCACAGTGATGTCCATCGTCCTGAACAACTGACTGGGCAACTCTCCAGAGGCCTAAGCCAAGATTATCGCCATTCATCTCAAATTGCAGAAGCAATGGGCAAAAGGTCAAGCGCAGCTAGCAACCAGTGTCGACCGCCCTTTGGAGTTCAGATAAGAAAACCCAGAAAACCAATCAAAAGGCGCGCACAGATCATGCCGGATCCTGTCTGTGTGCCAGGAATCAGGAGACACGATTTTTATATATCCTCCAGCCCTCTGTCAGACTGTCACATACCATGTACGCATGCGCATTGTTTATGAACCACCAATCAATGGTCCACTAATCGAGCCCGATTATACTAATCGGGTGTGCTCATCCAGCCAAGCAAGTAGCAGGCGCAGATAAACAAATTAATAAGCCATGTATGGAGGCTTCGGGAGCTCCACATCGGCATTGGAGTACAATAATGCAGGACTGAGGTCACGGAGTTAGGTCAGCGACCGCTTTCGTTTCGCCCCTGAATGAATTGTAAACGGAATCAGGCGCCATTAGTTTCGCTCCATCAGTGGTGCCCCCCCGCCCCCCGCGTCGCCAACCCTAGGCGACACGGGGGGCGATTCTCCGTCGCTGGTTCTAGGTGTCCTCGCTTCTCTCCTCCCACCTGTCGTCCGCCTGAGGCTGCGTCGGCGTAGCCTGGCCAGTGATGGTGGCGGCAGGGCTCTCTCCCTCGCGCGATGGTGATGTCTTTCTGGCGGCGGCGGTGTTTCATGGGTCGGCGGTTCATCGGCGGCAAGGCGCAGCAGGTGACCGGTGGTGAGTGCATCGACGACGACTGCGTAGGCGTCCTATCCGTGGCTGAGGAGCACCTGTGGTGGCGGCCTAGATTGCGGTCCTTGCCGTGTCCAGATGGGTTTCGGAGGGCTGGCAGATCTGGAGGTCGGCTTTAGGCGGGCATGATGGGCCTGGCGGCACCGGCCTAGGCATCGTGGTGGTGCTGTGACCAGTCAGGTGGCGGCGGCGGTCATCTTCTTCGTCGGAGGTGGCCGGCTAGAGGCTGGGTGGTCGGATCTCGAGATCCGTCATCTAGTCCAGGCTGCGAGTTGGGGAGATAGAGTTGCCGGTGAAAACCGAGCCGACGACAGGCGATGGCGGCGTTCTACGCCGTTACCTTGATGAAGGCATCGCCGTGTAACTTCTGTCGACCCACTCGTGCTGCTTCGGGGGAAACCCTAGGATCTGGTGTTCCAGATCGGACGATGGCGGCACTACGGTGTCGTTTCTCTCTTGGGAACATCGTTTATGTAGCAGCGCTGGAAGACAGAGGCAAGAGGCGGAGCAGCTTCGTCTTGAACGGAGCTTCGGTGAAGATGTCAAGTCATGCCTGGCCGACAGATGCTACGCTGTGTCATGCCTGGTTGGCAGGTGCTACGCATGACAGATCTTTCAGAGTCTCCGCGTCGGGATGGAAGAGCGCAGGGCGGTGGAGTCGTTGCGCGTCGTGGTGACGTCGATGGATGGCCGGAATGGCAAGGATGATGCGGATTTCTCTCTTGAAGATGGGACAGCGGTTCGATGATGATGGTGGCTTCTAAAACGTGTGCATATGGTGTACACTTTAGGTCTGCTGCACCGGTTGTACGTTTCAATACGTTATATGGATGGATCGACGACGACATCAGTTATAAATATGAGGAGTGAGAACATTTCACATTATCAAATTCGTAGGTGTGAGTGAAGGCTTCGGATGGCTTGATGTATGTTTTTATCAGACCTTAGTAAAATAATTAATAAAGATGGCTACATGCATTAATTGATGTAGAAGCCGAGTTTAACCTCCTTTTCTAAAAGAAATTGTACCGACTGATCCAGAGACAGCCTGGGCGATCGGCATAAACTAGTCGGGGAGTAATGCTTGCATCGGCAGCATTGCTATCGTCTTTGGAAGCATCGAGCGATCGATCGGGTCAGGATCAGGATTTTTTTATAAAAGTGCAGCGTAAGCAGATTGGAGGTTCATATTAGTTTATCCAGAGAGTAGTGAGGATCACACCAAGGATCCATGAGGGTTACGTCAATCAGAGAAGCAGCATGTAAAGAACGGGTTCGTTCTCTGCCATGCGGACGTGAACATGCCGTCTGTCAGTGAGGGAAAGGGTGCAATCATGAATCATGGCTGCATATCTGGGCCACCGTGCCAATCGGCTAATGTTTGTCTACTCACCGTTTTCACCTGCATTTTTAGACACATGTGATAATTAAGTGACAACAAGCAATATAGCTTAGAGAAACTGTGGACTTGGCCTGCAATCAACTTGGCCCTGATGCTTCGTTATACATCCACCTCAAGTAAAAAGCTCTCGCTAGTCGGCGGTACGTAGCAGCATCTTCCCACAGTAGGTTTGATCTGATCTTTTCTTTCCCTTCCATTCTTACAGTCAACAGGTTCGATCTTTACCCGCTTTCAGCCTACAGGAGGAGCGAGGAAAGATCGGCGGAGGGGAGAGGGGATGGATAGATAAGCGTCTAGCGAGATCGATGCCGACGCTGAAGAATATTTCTCGACACCCTCTGTACTTTGTACTTCTGACCGATCCACGATATGGTATCTTGAGCGGGCACACGCGTCCCGTCCCAGCACGAAACAGCCCTGCACGGCTACGGCTAGGTGCGTGCGTGCGTGCATGATTGGACGTCGCAGATCCACCTGCACGTCGACCGAAGCCCCGACGATCAAATCGCGGAAAATTGGAGACGAAAAGAAAACAAACGCGCGCCCGGTCGCCATCTCGATCGGTTCCGGAGAACTCGCGCACGCGCGCGCAGCCGGCGCGAGCAGGAGCAGGAGCGCGCTGGCGGCGCTGCCACTGGTGACTGCAGCGCGGCCCACGGCCGAGATCTGAGCCAGTTTGTATCCGGGGCATATTCCTCGCCCCGCGCGTGTGTCTGGACTGGCGGGACAGTGGGCGCATTTTCTTGGTCTCGGCCCACGGGCCGTGGCCGGATCGGGATATGCCTGGACGGTCGTTTCGTGCCGGTTGTCTGCCTGGTCGACGCCCGGGGACGAACGTAGGTAGAGAGGCGGTCGATTGATGGATGGATGGATCGAGCTCGAGCGGAAAGCAACTACTCCGCGAGCTGCGCGTCCAACACCGATCGAGCTCGCTTGCTGGAATCTATCTTATCCATCGGTCAATCCATCCATCTGCGCGCATTTCTACATCACGTGTGCCGTGCCATCTGAATATCTGATCGATCCAAAGCTGCTCTTCAACAGAATACCCTAGCACTGTACCTGAACCTGCCTATTGCTTAGTCTATTCTACCCAAGACCTACCAACCCCCAACCATATGTACGTACGACTAGCACACACGCACGCACACAGCTCGTCGTCGTCTCATCATCCTCATCGTCGACCGGACCGGCCCGATCCGACCCGTCGATCGGCTCGGCACGACACGACTCATCCTTATCCACCACGTCCGTCACACGAACGAAGGAACGCACACCACGACGCCGGTCCCGGCCCAGGCCCACGACGTGTCGCGCCGCCACGGGCCACGCGCGCGGTCCCCTTCCCGAAACGGAAGGCGCGTCCGTCCAAGCGCCCTGACGTAAGCCATGACAGAAGCGGCGCCGCCGATCGGGGCTCCACGTGTCCCGGTCAGCCGGTCAGCGCCCCCGCCCCGCACCACGTGTGCGCTGCCCCTCCCGGACCACACGTGTCGCGCCCCGAGCCCCTATAAATCCCCCCCGCCTCGCCCGGAACAAGTTTCAAGCCTCCTCTCCTCCCTCCTACTACCCTACAGCAGCAGCACAAGACAAGAGAAGGAGAAAAATTCAGTAGCAGCAGTAGAATTCAGAGTGAGGCTTGTTGGCTTGGATCGAGGAGGTTCGCGTGGAGAAGGCGATCGACCGGAGATGAGCCGCGGACAGGAGCTGAATCTGCCGCCGGGCTTCCGGTTCCACCCGACGGACGAGGAGCTGGTGATGCACTACCTCTGCCGCCGCTGCGCAGGCGCGCCCATCGCCGTCCCCATCATCACCGAGATCGACCTCTACAAGTTCGACCCCTGGCAGCTCCCAAGTACGTGCTCCATCTCCTTATCATCTCTCGTCAGTTCCCCTCTCGTCAACGCCTTGATCCGTGCTTTTAGATGATCAGTTCTAGGAATTAAGCATATGAATTGTGATTTGGTTTGCAGAGATGGCGCTGTACGGCGAGAAGGAGTGGTACTTCTTCTCCCCGCGGGACCGTAAGTACCCCAACGGGTCGAGGCCCAACCGGGCCGCCGGGTCCGGGTACTGGAAGGCGACGGGGGCCGACAAGCCCGTGGGCACCCCCAAGCCGCTGGCCATCAAGAAGGCGCTCGTCTTCTACGCCGGCAAGGCCCCCAAGGGCGAGAAGACCAACTGGATCATGCACGAGTACCGCCTCGCCGACGTCGACCGCTCCGCCCGCAAGAAGAACAGCCTCAGGGTAAGCAAACCAAACCACGCCAGCCAGCCTCGCACCAGTAACAATTCCAGCATCTTGTAATAAATCGCCTCGTTAATTACAATCAAATCGCTGCAGATTAGATTAGATTAACTTGGATCGACGCAAGATATTTTAGCGCGATATTTCCATGATCTGCCAATTACGACGCACAGTAGATTTTTTTTTCTTCTTGCGGGGTACAGTAGATTGTTGCTTTCGAAATATAAATGGGCGGATAGGCGGCGCCCATGGATTTGGGCCGGCGGATGGACCAGGGGGGGCGCACCCGGTGCAACTTGCTCAATGATTCCCGCGGTGTGAATGCGTTCGATGCCATCTATCATCATCCCTTTCAGTTTCGAGGGCCCATGACTCGTCCAGCCATGGGAGCCCATGCGACAGCGACGGCGACGGCGCCGACGGGAACGCCGCTGTACCGGTTGAAAGCATCGCAGCAACTGGCCGACCCGATAATGCTAAAATAATGAAGCTTTTTGAATGATCGCCTGATCGTTTGTCTGACATGTTTGTGGTTTTGTTGGGTGCAGTTGGATGATTGGGTGCTGTGCCGCATCTACAACAAGAAGGGCGGCATGGAGAAGCCGGCGTCCGTGGACCGGAAGCCGGCGACCATGGGCGGCTACGGGGGTCCTCCTGGGGCCATGGTGAGCTCCCCGCCGGAGCAGAAGCCCGTCATGGGGATGAACGCCAACGGCGGCGGCGTGCAGCCGTTCCCGGACTTCGCGGCGTACTACGACCGGCCGTCCGACTCGATGCCGCGGCTGCACGCCGACTCGAGCTGCTCCGAGCAGGTGCTGTCGCCGGAGTTCCCGGCCGGGGAGGTGCAGAGCCAGCCCAAGATCAGCGAGTGGGAGCGCTCATTCGCCTCCGGCGGCGACCCCGTGAACCCGGCCGCCGGCTCCATCCTCGAGCCCCACGGCGGCTTCGGCGGCGACCCGCTCCTCCAGGACATCCTCATGTACTGGGGCAAGCCATTCTAAGCGGCAAAGAAAACGATCGATCGATCGAAGCGAGTACCTCCTATCCTTGGCGTTTGTGGTGGCCCTGGCCTTGGGGCGATGAAGCGGGCGAGCCGCCATTGTTGACCTGATGAAGGGGAGATAATTTAAGAAGATATTAGACGGGAGATAAGACAAAATCAGGTGGTTGATGACGACGACGACGACTGCGAAGATTGGAAGGTGGCGGCGATGATACCGTGGGTCCCCGGGCTCTTCACCAGCATGACATGACGTTCGCCAAGATGCTTCTTCAAAGCGTTCGCCGCATTGCATCATCGGGCGAGCGGTTGTGCGCAAGCATGCATGTGTGTGTATATGGGTGTACATACATGGAGAACATGATTGATTTGGTGCAGGGGTTGCTGTTTCTTGATTGGTTAGTTGTAAGGGTTTATTGCTAAGTTGATACCAGCGCTAGCAGCAGCAGCAGCCGTTGCTAGCTAGCTATAGTCCGATGGTAGCAGTGTAAGCCATTCATCAAATGAAATTCAATAATACAGTATTATTCTTGCCCCTCCACTTGCCGAGATACCTCGAGAAAAAAAAACCAAATTCTTCGTGGCTGAATCAGTCGGGCGGCACCAACAGTTGCTTATCTCCGAAGAAAAGATGGGTTGTTTTGTAACTGTGATTTTCTGTGCCAGCAAAAAATAAAAAAGCAGTGAATTTTCTTTTGGCACGTATTTTCGCACTTCCAGAAGAGCACGCTTCACGGACGCTGCTGGCTGCATGCGCTCCAGCTGTGGAGGAGATAAGCCTCCGTACGGTGGAAACGTGCTCGTGCCGCGCCTTCCACGAAAGAGGAGGAGAGAAAAACGTGATGGAAACCGGCGGTGCAGGCGTTGAGCGGACTTTTTAACCTTGGACGTACGGCTGCTGATGTTCACCTAGCACGACCGTGTGCACGTGTATGCGGGCGGGCGGACCCCGAGAATTCACGGCGCCGTACGTGCGCCTCGACCCGACCGATCAATTTCCACGTTCACGCGCGGCCGGATCACGTTGGAGAACCTCGTGCTTATCGCCTCCCGCTCCGATCAGATCACGGAACACGAGTGCGTTTTCGTTGAAGCACGCCACAGAACTCCCGCGAAAAATTCGGTGGCGCGTGCAGGGATTCGGTGGCGGTGGCTAGCATTTTATTTCGGCAACCGGAGCGCACGACTGCGATGTCTCCGGCTGGATCGCTGGGATCGTCCGGGTACTCCGCATCCGGGACGGCGGCGGCCGCTGCCGCCGCTGCTCCGCGGAGACCACCGCCCTGGTCTGATCCTGCTATAGTGCTATGGATGTGTGTGCACACTGCTTTATGCCGAGGACAAAACGGCTGACTGCGCCGGCTGGGATGAGGTTAATCTGGCATATAAAACAAAGCAGCGGCGGCGTCGCCTTCCTCGAAGTTTCGTCTGACACCTTCGTCGCCCACTAGGCCGGGAAGTTTGCTGCTCCGCTTTCTGGGGTTGAGCGGCAGCGGTTTGCTGTTCGTGTGATGGTTCCGTTCACTGGTCTGAGCGGAAGGTGGCGCTAGTAGGTGGGGTGACACCCACTTGGCTAGTTTGCAACTTGTCGCTTGGGCATGTATATTTAACTACTCCCTCCGAGTTCACTAATATAGTAAGATGCTCTAACTTTTCTATGGATCAGATACACATTCTACTGTGATTGTTCGGCGCATATGTAGTCCATGTCTATATACAAAACATCTTATTCTAGTGTGTTTGTTCACTCCTTTCGGTTCGTATGTAGTACATATAGAAATATAGGTAATTTTTGAATTATTTGCGTCACTAGGATGCCATGCACATTAACAGATTGCATCTGAAACACCCAATTAGCATGAACAGAGAGGTTTAGGGATTCTTTACTTATCACAAAAGTTGACATGGTCACCTTCATCGAGCAGGAGAGATGGAGGGATCAGATGGAGGGATCATGTAGTCGAAGAAGATGATCTCCTCGACGTCTTGATTTCTTTAGGCCACCACCGGCACTGTATCGTGACATCAATGAGATGGCTAGGTCTTCCCGACGCTGCAACACTTCCTTTGATTGGATGGGATGGGGGAATATTGGAAGGAGAGTGTGTCGCACGGGAGTTGAGATCGCGTAGGTGTCAGCTCTCTTCCATTGTCCCTTTAATATAGCGTTCGCGACAGGGGACCTAAAAAGTTGATTTGGATGCCCCGATCAGGGCGCATTGGTTAAAGACGAGGGGTTACGTAAGTTGATATGTGGAGCCCTTCTCTTAGCGTTATCTTAATGGGTTGTTTAAGTTGTTAAGTCAAACTGGCATGTTATAGCTGTCATATCAAATCAACATTCTCCCCCTTGATCGTTACACTTAACTACATTCGTCCATTCTTCATAGGAATCATATATCAAAGCAAAGTGTTACAACAACTAGCAAAACACCAAAAAACCTCAACACTCATAGCATAACCATCTGTTTTGTAATGGAAACCATTTTGATTATCGGGAGAGGTTTGTTATAATGGTCCTCTTATTCCAGAATCATAAGGCTTTCAGTAATCCCATGACGACAACATGCTCACGGAAAATACTGGGTGGTAAGGCTTTGGTTAGCGGAACCGCAAGAATATGCGTCATTCTTATATGTTTAACGCCAATTGTTTGATCTTGGATTCTATCTTTCACAACACGATACTTAATGTCTATGTGCTTGGCAAGAGCACTTGACCTGTTGTTACTCTTATAAAAAACAGTGGGTTCATTATCACAGTACAATACAATAAGTTTAGATATATTATCAACCACTTTAACTCCAGGAATAAAACTCTTTAGCCATATAGCCTGCCTAGTGGCCTCAAAACATGCTACAAATTCTGCTTGCATCGTAGATCTAACAATTAGCATTTGTTTGGAGCTTTTCCATGATATCGCCCCCCCCCCCCGGTGAGCGTGAATATATAACATGACATGGATTTTTTTACTATCCGCTCACGCGGCAAAATCAGAGTCTGTATAACCAATAACTTCTAAGTTACCAGACCTTTTATATGTAAGCATGAGATCTTTAGTTCCTTGCATATACACGAGACTTTCTTTGCGGTCTTTCAGTGGTCTGATCCTGGATCTGATTGTTATCTCCAAACATCCCGGTTACAAAACAAAAATCTGGTTGTGTACAAACTTGAGCATACATGATGCTTTCGACGGTTGAAGCATAAGAAACCGACTTGATCTAATCAGTTTCATACTAGTTCCTCGGGCATTGAAATGTTCCAAACTTATCACCCTTGACTATAGGAGCGGGTGAGGGTGAGTACTTATGCATATTGAATTTCCTCAGTGCTCTCTTAAAGTATATCTTTTGTGATAGTCCTAACATTCCTATCAACCTATCTTGATGAATCTCAATGCCGAGGACATAAGAGGCTTCACCAAGATCTTTCATATCAAAACTGGATGACAAAAATTTCCTAATCTCATGCAACATATCCTCATCACCAAGATCTAAGTGTGTCATTGTTGCGTGCATGAGAGCTAGGCCGCTGCTATGCATCACCACTTGCGATATAGATAGATCCTATTTAGCGATTAAGGTGCTGATTTTACGCCATTTGGCAAACTGACGCACCCCGACTACACTAGTTTTAATATGGGCTGGTCGAATTAGTTTATTTCACTTGTTAGGGTTCCCCCGGGTTTTTTCCACGCGTTTTATATTTCTAGTTATTCATGCATGGTATTTGCTCGGCCTTTATTTTATTTTAATTTTAAATTTTCATGAACTTTCCTTTGAATTTGGATTTTTTTTAAATTTTAAATTTAATGATTTCATATTTTTTTTATAAATCCACAAACTTTTCCTAATTAGTGAAAATAAAATCAAAGTGTTCTATTTTCAAATTTGTGAAATTTTTAAAATTCGAATTTGTGAAATATTTTTCAAATTTACAAACTTTTTTGTCAAACTCATGAACTTTTTAAAATTCAAATTCTGGAACCATTTTCAAAATTCCCAACATTGTTTCTCAAACTTGTGAACTTCTTTCCAATTCATGATATTCTTAAGATTTTAACTCATAAAACATTTGTTAAAAATACCATATAAACTGGCAGTTTTTTCCTAGCAAACCAAATGCAGAAAAAACTAGATTTTTAGAGAAATAAAAGGAAAGGAAAAAATCTTTCTGCGAGCGTGTGGTCGAGCCAGCTGGTACTATTTTGGGAGGAGAGGGGGGGGGGGGGGGTCTTCATGCGTGAGAGCGCCAGCTTTCTAACCGACGCTTAAAGCGCAGATCAGGAGCTCTCTACGATACATGAGCCTGGGCGATGCTCAGGTCGCAAGCTCGACGCGCTAGCTAGCCTGCCCACATGTTACTACATGCGTCTGGCCAGCTCGCGACAGGAACTAGCCTACCCGCAAGCTAGTACATAGTGATTATTGATTGTATATTTCGGGGTTTTAACTATTTGTTTTGTTTTAAGTGGTTTCAGTTCAATTCGATAAAATCCAACAATTCAAACAAAGTCACTTGAATTAAAGAAATGTGCACATAGAAGAATTGTTCACATATATTTTTTAAATTGATCCTGATTTAGAAATATACGCAAATTCTTAAACGTTTATGAATTGAGAAAGTGCTCATGAATTAAAAACAAAACACAAATTAAAAAATGACCCAGATTTAAAGAAATGCGCAAAAATGTCTTTTTCATAGATTTGCAAAACCGGTCACAAATTCAAAAAATTCTTTAATTCATATACATTTATTAATTTATAAAATTCTCATGAATTAACATAGCCAAGAATTAAAAAAATACAGGAATTTTAAAAAATCGCGAGTTCCAAAAATGTTCGCGAAATCAAAATCTGTTCGCCAATTCAAATAATATTCAAAAACTTTACGGGATTAAAAAATATTCACAAACTCAAAACATGTGCACGAATTCAAAAATAAATTATACTGAATTCATAATTTTTTAAATGATTTGGGAATTGTTTGCACATTCAAACATGTTGTAGAATTCAAAAAATCTTCATGAATTCACAAAAAGTTATGAATAGAAACTTTAATGGATTTTTTAAGAAATTAGAAAAACATTCATGGATTTGAAATAATATGCATGAATTCTAAAAAAATTCTGGACATTTCTTGATATTCTGAACATTTTTGAAATTCTGAACATTAAAAAAAAACTGAACTGTTTTGTGATATTACGAACCATTTTATATTTAGTGCATTTTCTGAAAAAAAAGTTTTTTTTAAAATTTCAGATTTGTTTTAATGAGTTTTTTCTTTATTTTCTGTAATTTTGAAAGAAAAAAGCAAACAGAGAAAAGAACAAAGAGAGGCATTGTGAAACACACGGAAATTTTGTCACCTACACATTATGAAATGCGCGGCCATTTTCGAAATGTCCATTCATTTTTATGAATCGTTGAGACACTTTTTTAAAATTGATGCTAACAAGATGATTTTTTTACATTAACTATTATTTTCATAATATATATTTTTGTGTTTGTAACAGATTTTTTTTGAGGGGAACCAAGTTTTGTTCATTCAAAAACCACATGTTGTGGGATATAGAAAGGATCATGTGGGATCGACATCCAGACGTGCCTCCCTTGATCTAATGAATAAGCAAATTTAGCTAATCTATTAGCGTCATGGTTTGCCGCTCTACCTTCGAACAAAAAATTACATGTAAAAGAACGTGATGTAGCTTTGATCTCAAAGATAATAGAACCATATCTACCCTCATTGCTCTTCTGGATATCACTTATGATTTGTTTGGAGTCTGACGCGATGACGATGTTCTGAAGGTAAAGATCAGATGCTAGAGCCAGGCCTTCTCTGCATGCCAATGCTTCCAACGTCGCCACATCCGTAATACCACATATGGTTAGGGCTGAGCTACCTAGGAAATTTCCTGATCCATCCCGGCACACAGCAACGGTAGCTCCCCGTGTGTGCATTTTGGAGATAGCAACATCGACGTGAATCTTGGCAAAGCCCGCTGGAGGAGCTTTTGGCTTGATCACCGCCGGTGTGATATTGCGTTGGTGCTTCACTTTGCTCGGTAGAAGGGCAAGTTCATGAATGAACCTATCTATGAATTGATGTGTTGCTGCTAGGCTTTGGAAAATATCCTCGTGTATAGCCTTCCTCCTTGCCCACCAAATAGCCCAGAGGGTAACTGCTAGTCGAATGAAAGCTTCACGCGATACGGTGTCAATCATAGCAAACAACCATTGTTTTGCGTCAGGCTCTATAGTGGCGCATAGATGTTCCGCAAGTTCTCCATCCACCATAGCCCATATGCACTAGGACACTGAACATTCCAACATCGCATGACGCCAGGAATCCGCTGCACCGCACAACCCACACGCGAATGAGCTCGACATATTACGGTGGGCTCGAACATCTTCAATGATCGATTGCTTTGCTAGCCGCTAGAGAAACAATCTGATCTTCCCCGGAACATGAGTCTTCCATAGTTTCTTCCATGACTCGGCATCTCGCTCCGTGCTTGAGGAACCCGCTGCGCCATCAAGCCATGCTCCTCGCCTGTATTTTGTATCTGACAACATTCTATAAGCAAACCTTATTGAGAAATTTCCATTCTTCTCGAAAAATCATGGCCATGTATCTGGGATGTTGCTAGTACACAAAGGTATTTGAAGGATAGCAGAAATATCTATGGGTAGACAAGCTTCCTCCAGCATTTTCAAATTCCAAGTTGCACTTGTTTGATTGATCAGATCAACCACCATCTCGGGAGGGTTCGCAGACCGGGTACCGAAGGGCCGCATCATCTTCTTCCTTGGGATCCAGTTATCATTCCATATATGTGTTGTAATAGCACTGCCAATAGAGCGAATCAAGTCTTGCTTCAATATGTCCCTTCCTTCCACTATAGATCTTCATACCTGGCTTGGGTGGGAGCCAATCTCGGCTGAAAGAATGGAAGAATCTGGGTAGTACACACTTTTGAGAATGCGGGCACTCAACGAATTCGGGCTCTGCAGCAGTCTTCATGCTTGTTTTGCCAGATGTGAAAGGTTAAAAAGTTTAAAGTCTTTGAAGCCTAACCCTCCCATGCTCTTCGGCTGGGTCATTGCCTCCCAAGATACCCAACTAGGCTTACGTTTTGCATCTTTGCTCCCCCACCAGAACTTCCTGATCAACATGTCTAGATGTTCACATAACCCCCTAGGCAATTTGAAACAAGACATGGAGAACACTAGGACAGCTTGACCTACTGATTTCACTAACACCTCCTTGCCTGCTGCAGACAGTGTTTTTTCAATCCATCCTTGAACCTTACTCCACAGATAATCTTTCAAATATTTAAAAGTGCCATTCTTTGAAGCTCCCACGTCAGAAGGCATCCCAAGATATTTGGCATTTAAGGTCTCATTAGGGACCTGCATGATCGCCTTCACCTCTTGTCTAACTGAATTAGGACATTTCTTGCTGAAGAAAATTGATGATTTATCATAGTTGCTCCTCTGTCCCGATGCTTGACGGTAAGTTTCCAACAATTGGTTGACCTCGTTCGCCCCATCAACGCTAGCCTTGAAAAACAGCAGGCTGTCATCAACGAATAATAGGTGGTTAACTGGTGGAGCAGAAGCAGCCACTTGAATCCCGCCTACATTGGATGACACATCATCAGATTTTAAGAGGCACAAAAGGCTCTCTGCTGCAATCAAGAATAGGTATGGGGAGATTGGGTCTCCCTGTCGGATCCCTCGAGAGGGAGCAAACTCTTCAAGTTTTTTGCCGTTGAAAGGACAGAGAATTTAACTGATCTTACCATGCTCATCACTATGTTCACCCATCTTTCAGAAAAACCTAGCTTCAGCATAATGCTCTGGAGATAATCCCACTCCACTCTGTCATAAGACTTCATCATGTCTAGCTTCAAAGCACAGTGGATGTTCCTCTTAGATCTATTTAGTTTCATAAAGTGGAGGCACTCATAAGCAGAGATTATGTTATCTGTGATGAACCGTCCCGGGATAAAAGCAGACTGTTCCTCAAAGATGATGTTGGGGAGAATCGTCTTTAGCCTATTTGCGATAACCTTGGAAGCAATCTTGTACATGATATTGCACAAAGAGATGGGCCTAATCTAAGACAACGATGTGAGGTTCTTAACTTTCGAGATGAGGACAAGGATTGTGCCGTTGATACATTCCGCTGATTCAGTGCCATTGATAATCCTGAGAACAGGTGACTGCTTCAGTCACCTGAGGTCCGCAAACGTCCCAGTGTCTCTGAAAGAACCGTGCTGGAAATCCATCAGGTCCCGGAGCTTTCATGGGGAACATTTGAAAGAGCGCCGTTTTCACTTCCTCATGTGTATATGCCGCTTCTAAAAGCTGATTCATGTGAGGTCAGTATGACCTTACCATGTTGTAACTCGTCCGGCCCACTATCGGGTAGCTGAGTTCACGCTCGTGTTGCGCTCGCTTCGGGTGCGCATGCTTTAAGTCGCTTTTAGCGAGAAAAGCATCCATCTCGCCTGAAGATAGAGCCGGCCCATTAGCTCAGGTCGTTCCATAGCTCGGTCGATGTATTTGTATGGTCTGTGTTTCTTGTTTTCTGTTCTTTCTTTTTTGTTTTCTTTTGTTTCTTCACCATTTTTCTTGTTTTGTTTTTGCTTTTTCATTGTTTTTTTATTTCATTCATGGTTTTTTTCTTGGCTTTTCTTGGCTTTCATTGGATTTTTTCTTTTATTTATTTTGATGTCAACTTACACATTGAACATTTTGTACATGTTTGCATTTCCAAAATACATGTTAAAAAAATTAACATTCTTGTATAACTTATATTTTGTATATCTATGTTTTCGTAGATATTTTACGCATAAGCTAGCTGATCTTAGAAGCCGTAGGTGCAGCTGCTTGATTTTGGTGTAGGTGGTCGTTAGATCGTAGGCTTCCAACAACGCGTCTTGCTCTTCTTCCTTCGCATTCTTCTCTCGCGTCACACCCACCAGGGAGCAGCCCCTGCCCAACAAGCAATGCAACACTGCTGTTCATCCGAGTATCGTTCTTGTCGCAACAGAATCACAATCATACCATAGACGATGCTCCAATGAAGCATCCGGTGGCCCGACGATGCTCCAATGCAGCACCAGAGCCACGGAGATGCTACATCACAACATCGACGGATCTCACGATGCTTCATCGCAGCTTCGGCACCTTGGCAATGCTTCATTGAAATACCGGTGAATATTGTTATGCAGCACGCATCGGCGACGTCGCATGCTGCGATGCAGCGACGATAACGGCGGATGCTGCTACGCAACACAAGGCAGTGACGTCGACGGATGCAACAACAACACACAATAGTGATGGTGTAGTTGCGATGGCAGATGCTGCATTGGAGCATCTTCTGTTGTAGTGCTGGTCGCCAAGGATGGGAGGCAGCCTCGCAGCCATGCATTTGCAGCAACGCCCATGACGGAGAAGACGAGAGTGGTTGGAGAATAAAATGAGATATGATCGTGTGGAAAGAAAAGAGAAATGAGTGGCTCAGATCCTCGCGTCGAAGGATAAGGTTGAGACGACATGGTCGGGTTCATGGGTAAGACATGGGTGGCAACAGAATCGAGCTTCATCACATGGCTTGGGACGCGGCCTACGCAATACAAAAATCAGTCGGTTTACAAAAATAGTTTTCCTTTTTTATACAATAAACATTTTGTATACTCAACCTTTTTAAATATATAACTTATATTCTTAATATAGTAATTTTTATATCTATTTTTTGATAAATATATTATATTTCTTTTTGTACACCAGGAACATTTTGTATGTTCATGTTTAACATTTCCAAATAGATGATTGATATTTTTTAAACATATTTTTTATGTCTTCTTTTTTCATACACATTGTATATGCTTTTAATACATCATTAATATTTTTTATATACGCATTTAACATTTTCAAATACATGATTATCATTTTCAAAACCTTATATTTTCTTATGCCCCATCTTTTCATACACATTGTACATTTTTTTATTCACTGGCAACATTTTTTATAACATGTTTAAAATTGTTAAAATACATGATTAACATTTTTTTCATACATATATTTTGATGTTTATTTTTTCCATGCACGTTATGAACTTTTCATATAAATTAGAAACATTTTTCTACACACGTTTAACCGTCATCTTATTGCGGTATTAACATTTTCAATTTGTATATAAAGCTATTTTTATAATCGATATATACAAAAGTGGAAAAAATATTAATATAGGAATCACCGGGTTAGCAGCCATACGAGCGGCAGGGCTGTGCCGGCAGCATTACAGGTGGCCTCGAGGCCGCCGGCCACATGCATGACATCCACCTGGATCACCGTGCACAACCTCCATGGTCGGTTCAGGTTGCCATCTCTCGTCCGTGACAATGGCAGCCCTGTCCAAGCACCTAGATTTCTCTCATGCTACCTGAATTGGTTTATTTTAACAGGACCTGAACTGGTGTGTGTGTGCTGCAATCGCTTGTGCTTGAGAAGAATTTACACATGTCCAAGCATTTACACATGTTAGGTTGTCAGGTTACTTGAGAAGAATTTGCCCGATGTGAGTTGCATAATTCAGAACTTAGACTAGTTGATTATGTCTGAATATGTAACTGGTTTAGATTGCCTGGTCATCAAGCATGCATAAAATATGTGCCTGCAGGATCGAGCTGCTCTCGCCCAAGGCCGGCGCCGCCGAGCAGGCATTCTTCTCCGTGCTCGTGCTGGCCAAGCCCGCCCTGATCAATGGCTTGGTGGAGATCCTCTTCAACTCCGTCAGCGCGCAGTTGCTGCAGGTGGCTCTCTTCCTCCTCGCGGCCGCGGAGCTCGCCTTCGGGCAGATGAGGCAGACGCGATGTTACAGATTTGAGGGGGAGATTAATCCGGTTTTATACTTGAGGCGGGATTTTGATCCATGAAGAAGGATTTGAGGGGGAAAATTATGCTTTCCTCTCAAAAAATAATGGCATCCGCAACCGGACCAGCCTCCAGTCATAAATGGATACTTCTAAAGAACGCAGACCTTCTAAAGAATGGATGGATACTTCTTCTACCTTGGATGGACAACTTGTTATCACTGTCCACGTCATGGATCCGGCTGTTCCGTGGAGGTGACTAGCCGTTGATAATTCCAGCCAAGAAATTGAACTCCACCATAAATGTAATCCTATTCCTAACGCGTGTGTGTTTTACAAGATTTGTGCTAATCTACATGCGGAAAGAAACACGGATGAGAATGAAATGTATCTGGTTGGCGGCGATGCATGAATTCGCAGAGGCAAGGGTAGAAACCCGAGCCTTTTGGGACTTTTAAAAGGGGGTGCTAGGCGGTAATTTCCTCACCAGAACCAGACATTGCCGGATTCTCGTCAGCGCTCCTCTCCTCTTGCTGGTTCTCGTGGAGGCTTTCTGCTCAGGTTGCCAATCTGTTTTGTCTCTAATGGTTGGTTAGGGTGGGAGATAGTAGTAGTAGTACTGACAAGACAATTTCGGTTGGAGTTGTAGAGGAAGATGGCTGCGCAGGGGAGCAACGGGAAGGAGAAGCTGCAGTGCATCGACTTGTCGTCTGACGATTCAGATTCAGAACGGTCCTGCAAGAGGCCCCGGCAGGCGGCTTCAGAGACCATCCCAGAGCAGCAGGTATAATCCTATGTTGAATTCTCGCTTGTAGGGTTCTGTTGGTAGAATAGCTGTACGGGTTTCATCCTCTGCGATGCAATCCTGTGTTAATGGATTATAGGGCTTACTTTTTCTCTGTGATGTTTCTTGAGATGATTTGTTGTTCTGGGTAAATCTGCATTAGTTTTTTTGTCTCGAAGAACTACAGATCTTACAGATTTCTGCTAGATTTTATCAATCAAATCTGTGGACTGAAAGAAAAGGCTTAACCTGAATTTTTATCCAACCCCTGAACTAATTAAAACATCAGATGGGGGAAAACAATTCAGAAACCCAATAGACAAAGATCTCGTGTTAGTCTTTAGCTCCAACTCTGGCATGGTAGTGTTTTTCAAGGTTGCAGCAGAGAGAACCTGATCTGATCTGATCTGTACAACTATCTAACACTCCTAAATCTTGCAGAGGGCACATGGTTCCATGAAAATCAGGGATCGAAAAGGATGGGAGCATGGTACCATGATTAGCGGAAAAGGGCATTGGAAGTGCAAGTACTGCCCCATGGTTGGGCTCAGCGGTGGTGTCACCAGCCTCAAGCATCACGTTGCCGGCGGCAGTAGCAGGGTGAGGCCGTGTCCATCTGCTCCAAAGGATGTCTCCAATCAGATGAAACGTTTGTTGGACAGTACCAGGCGAAAGTGGACTTCACGAAAAGCTACTGTTGTGCAGCCGGCTACGGCAGCAGTCTCTGAGCCCAACAAGTCTGTACCCTTGACCTCAGGTGTACCATGCTCCACACCAAGCGACTCCGCACAAGGTTCCATGACGGAGATATATTCCGATGAAAACGGTGCATTCCCCTCCCCAGCATCATTCATGACACGTCTTGTGGACATGATGCTTGCTGCCGCAGAGGTGCTGAAGGCGGAGGAGGAGTCGGAGGCTTCGGCAAAGAAGCCGTGAAGAACTAGGAAGATTATGGGAGGTTCAGTGGAAAAATAATAATATTGTTACCTTGACCTCTGCGAGGTCAAATTTATTTTAAGTAGTACTCGTCAATGTAACCCGAGGACGCTTCATACAGTATTGTCCTCTTGGGAGGATGCTGTCATTGTCTTCAGAAAAGATGAATGTTAGCATTTAGTGTGCCTCATGTTTCCAATTATCGCCCTTGGATGTGAAGTTATCTTGCTATACTATGATGCCGAGCCGTCGCCGTTGAATGCTAAAAGTTGCACATCCCAGTCATCATTTCGTTCATGATCTCTCCTCTGGCTGTCTTAATCTACTGGTGCATATCTCATAATGTGGGAATACATCTGCTAAGTGCATACCTCGGTGACATTGATTTGTAAACAGTGCAAGCGTTTTTACCTATCGCTTTTGTGGTTATTTACTTAGCCGATTGATAAACATGTTATGGACCCTGGAATATATATGCTACACAAGCCTACAAAAGCTAATAACTTATCTAGCCTCGAATCTAGAAGAGTGAAATGCAATAGTTGGAGGCAGAGGGAATGGAAATTTCAAGATGAAACTTTTGACTGTTTGTTGCTCTGTATGATTAGAGGCAACTGGTATAGTTACCCTGTAAGGCTGTAACTAATGAATCATGGCATGATTTTTTTTACTCAAGATAATTTTTAGCAAAACTCTTGAAATCTATGTAGTTCTTTCAGAAAAGTAAGAAGATTTACCCAAAACAATTGGTTACCTGAAACAACTTAGTCCTATTGGAAGTGTTTTGGCTTTTCTTATAGTGGCGTGTACATTCACATTATCAGATATGCCCCAGTAGACTGAGACAGGCCGGGACGTGCAACTTTTAGCATTCAAGGGCGACGTCTCGGCATCATAGTATAGCCAAATAGCACATCCAAGGGCGATAATTAGAAACATGAGGCCTTCTAAATGGGAACATGCAACTTTTCTCAAAGAGTATGGCAGTATCCTCCCAAGAGGAGAAGACTGTTTGAAGCATCCTCAAGTTACATAGACAAGTACTTAAAATAAATTTGACCTTGCAAAGGTTAACGTAACAATATTATTATTTTTACGAGACCTCCCGCAATCTTCATACTTCGTCACAACTTGTTTGCAGAGGCCATCGACTGCTCCTCTACCCTCAGCACCTCTACAGCAGAAAGCAACATGTCCACAAGACATGTCATGTGTAGTTTGAATGATGCTCAGGAGGGAATGCATTGTTTTCCTCATAATCTGTTTCCATACGTGACCAGAAGATTTTTTTTTTGTTTAACAAATTATGAAAACATCAGCTAGTTACTACGTATTACCTATCTAATCCCGCAAGCTGTTTGTTCAATTGTAACCTAGGAGTATACCCAAGCTGTTTGTTCAATTGTAACCTAGGAGTATACTTTTCTTTGAACAATCTAACCTGCTCTATACTATGCTGATACTTTGCTTTTAACTCATGTTCTTCTATGACCTGATCGATATTATGCTATTCTGCAGCCAGTTGCCATGATTTGCAATTAGTTCTTGTGCACCTGGTGCACCCTACATTAGCAATCTATATGATAAAAGCTTCGGAAAATGATTGATTATAGATATAATGTTTATCTATAATGTCAAAAGATTTCAATCAAATTCAACTCACAATGTGAGAAATGGAAAAGGCTAAATCATGCTACAGATGGTAGTTTAGCCAAACTGGGCTATGAATTGGACCATTAACACTACCCCAACCAAATTTGTTATGTATGTTTCTCAAGCCTTGAGTTGAACTTCTAAATGAAATTTTATGCCATATTAAATGTGTACAGTCTCTATGTACTCAATTATTTTTAGATTTTTTCAGAACTTAATGATTGTTTGAAGTTTTGGTGCATCGGTTGTACAAGAGCTCTTGGTGACAGAGTACACTCTCTGCCCTGAATAGCTCTAGGACAGATACCCGCCTAGAGTTTTTGTGCAACCGGTGCATCAAACGCCAAAAACACATACCAAAAGTTTAACAAAAAAATGAAAATGATCGAGTACATACACATTGGATACATTTAAAATTGCATACAATTTGAGCTACAAGTTCAATTCACAATTCGAGAAACACAAATAAGAAATAAAGTTGTGGTAGTGCTGATGGCCCTAATTGACAACCGATTTTGAATAAACTATTGTCTATAGCATGATTTTTTTTCTCAGCTGTGAATTGAACTTATAATTAAATTTTGTGACATGGTAGATGTATGTTCTATCTATATACTGACTTCATACCCTCAACCTCACATGGATTAATATCCTATGTACTATAAAAGAACTTCAACTCCACACAAAGGGAATCAGCATAAGGTTTCATGATCTTGGCAGGATTAAACGGGTTGCTCTCTTGAGAAATAGGTGCCCTGCAAGAAGCTTCAGATTTTCCAAGTCACCAAACTACTTAAAATATGTCGGTGAAAGAAGTGAGAGTTCAAAAGCAGTCGTGGTTCGGTGGAGGTCCATAATACAACTACGGATTTTTGTATCTGTGGCTACACTTCTGTTAGTATGTACGTCGCTAGTGTCACTTGTCCCTTCATTGTTCCTTCTTTTTCGTCTGTCACCCGTCCCCATATGTAAAAAAGGAGGGGGAACAGGCGATCTCGTCCAGTATATCTATACCTAATAATAATAATAATAATAATAATAATAATAATAATAATAATAGTAGTAAGGTGTGTTCCTTCTTTTTCATCTGTCACCCGTCACCCCGTGTAATTTTTTTGAAAAAAGTTTAATTCTCAGGGCAGTGATTCAAACACTGAACTATCCCATCAATGGGACATGCACTAGCTAGTCCACCAGGCAACTCTTCTGTAGTAGATAGAGATAAACTCAATATATACCTGATTGATTGATTGATGGATGGATGGAGACAGGTTGGCCCATCCACGAGGAATGTTTCGGACCCACGTTCTTGGGCCTCTTCGTGTGATATAGAAGATGGCATGCCACAGGCGCACACACTTTGCCTAAATTAAAAAATGATGAACTTGTGACTCGAAATCCAGGCTAGAGCATTGTGATAGCATTCCCTAGTCAACTCAGCTAGCTTCTTATTTTGCTACGAAACAACAATTGCTAGTACTGGTTATTCTTTTAGTTGACTCGATTGTTAAATAGTCTCACCTCGCCCCCTTACATCAAATCCTTTCAATTTATATACGTTTTGAGATTTTAGGTATCACGAAGTTCTCTTATCAATTAGTAATAAGCAAAGGGTGCAAAGAATAAGTAAAAGAAAGAGGAATAAGAAAGGAAAGAGGAATAAGAAAAGGAATAATGAAGGAAAGAGGAATAAGGAAAGGAATAATGAAGGAGAGATGAATAAGGAAGGTGTGCATGGAATAAGGAAGGAAAGAGGAATAAGGAAGGATAGGAATTGAGATAGAGAATAAGGAAGACATGCAACGAAAGGAAATCTCTAATTAAAATGGAATTTATATGGAGCGCTCTTGGGCATACGAAAGAATTTCGATGACCTGTGGATTTCACTCAAAACTCAAGGGACAAACTTTGGACCTGTTCATAAATGAAATTATCACTTTTTAGGCCATATTTATTGGTTTTCTTTACAAAAACCATAGTGATTTGATTAGGAGTACCGGTGTGTGAGGAATTTGTATCCATCTTTGTTCTAAGAATTACACAACAATGAACACCGAGGATGTTGCCATATTAAGATATGGTGGCATGTGATGCCATCATAAGATTAGAATGAGAGTTTTTTCAACGCATGATTTTCGGATGTTTAGGGTTCGTTAATCTACCTCACCTCTCATGCTTGAACTTGTTGTCTTAAGCCAATCCAGTTGGGCGTCATGATCCACTTTATTGTTAGATTTATGCTATGGGTATTCACTTAAGGCCCACCATGGATCTAGTGAGAAATGATTGTACAACAATATAGAGGTGGGTAGCAATGAGAACCGAGGGTATTGTCATCTATCGATCTGGTAACCTGCAATCACCTCTCGCTAAAATTGCGAGGAGATATCTTCTCAACGGATGGTTTCACTAACACTTATTGGATTTGCTAAGAACGTACCTTATATGTATTGCCCGCTCTCCCAGATTTGGGGTAATCAGGACGAATATCGTGATCCATCTTTGTCATGAGATCTACACCATGGGAATTCATCGAGGCCCCTTAGATCTGGAGAGGAGAGATGATGGGAAGCGACATGTGTCAAGGGTGTTTCCATCTATCTAGATCTGGTGGATTGTGGCATGGATTCTGGCAAGCTCGAAGCTAAAACTAGGAGGGATGAAATCGAGGCTTTCAACTGGAAACAAATGGACAACATGCGGTGGGAGGCGGTCAGGTGGCAAGGTGGTCGCGCGGCCATAGGTATGGCGGCTATGGTGGCAAGGTATGGTTGCTATGGTGGCAAGGTATGGTGTCAACAAAAAGTAGAGACCATATGCGAGACTGGAGTTGCTAGAGATGATGGAGATTTGTATGAGAGGGGCGGCGGCAGAGGTGGAGGAGGAGAGTGGGAGGCACGGGTGGGGATTTAGGGTTGGGTAGGCTTAAATAGACCCATTGGATATATTAGGGAAGTGTGTGCATGTTTTGCTATATAGCCCCTTTAATAATCTAAATTTTACGGGAAAGGGTAGAATTGCTGAAAAATATTAGAATATTTTTCAAGAACCCGCACTAAGCCTTGACCATTTAATATCCCTTATAGAGTCATGAAGGAGGATATGGGATGTGAATTGAATGTAATAGATGTCTCGTGGAAAAATCAAAAGAGAACATTTTTCTGCAGAAGAAGAAGGCAAGGGTAAGTACAATGGTTTGTATACTATCTCAGCGAAGTCTTGACCGACTCAAAACAAATATGCCCACACTACCGGAAGCTTATCTATGGCATATTCCTAGCCGCGCGGAAATTAGCTCACTAGTTCCAAGACCATCAGATCACAATCGTAAGCTCTGTCTTGTTGTTAGAAATCATACATAATAAGGATACCACAGGCCGATTGGCGAAATGGGCAAACGAATTATTGCCTCATCATTTGAATTACAAGCCAAGAATAACAATCAAATCTCAAGCATTAGGTGATTTCACAACATAATGGAATTAATCCCAAGGCCCACCCACCCAAATGCAGTAGAACAAGTTCGATTGGGTCAGACTAGACAATCTTACAAATCGATGCGAGTCGGTTGAAATAGAAGACAGTGGTGGGATAGGCAATAACAACATAGGAGCGTGATGCTAATGGTGATTGACTTCTGAGCGTGAAAACACGTGGCACATGCCTAAGGGCTTGTGTGACTTCTACAAGACTATGACGTGGGTTTGATTCATGGCGGTGCACATGTCATCTTGAAGTGGACGGGCACGGGGGTGGACTGATCATCTACCATGGAGGCATGTCGAGGGTGAAGCTGGAGTATGATGAAGAATTCACTCAATGTTGATTGAGGGGCTACTGCATAAGACGTAGAGTTGAAGCCTGTTTCAACGGGAAAAGTGAGAGACACTATGTCTCGACTGGAGCTCGGTGGTCTGATGGAAACGTGAAATTCATCATTGATCGGCGATGACCAGTGTACTATGTAGTGGGGGTTGGGGGTCTTGGTTCGTAACCCTTGAGACTCAATCGGGATATCAGAGGCTCGATGCGGTAATATCAGTGAGGCATGGAGTAAGGACGGGACATGGAGACCGGCTAGGGCTCTTGAGATCATACGCTTGGTGAGAGACTACTGCGAATTTAAATCAGGATGACTACAAGCAACGAAGAAATTACTTCAAATTTCTCATAGGCGGTCAAGAAAGAGCGGGAATGTTGAGTTCATGTAGGTCCTATTATGCCACCTATTAAGTTAGTAGTTCACTTTCATGCAGACCAATCATCGGTGTGTGGTGGCATTGAGTGGATACTCGAAAGTTGGGAACACAAAACAGAGTAAAGATGAACTTAATTTCGTGTGAGTGTTGGTTGTAATTAATTAATAAAAGAAGGGATTAGAGTTGCAGGTGCAGTGACATGTAGTTTTGGAATAGCAGTGATTCTCATAATGTAACTCAACTCCGATATACGTGCAAATTTGACAAAAGCAAATTCAAGGTGGAGGAGAATATTTGCCAAGGAGGATTTTGTGGGAAATATGCCCTAGAGGCAATAATAAAGTGGTTATTATCATATTTCCTTATTCATGATAATAGTTTATTATCCATGCTAGAATTGTATTGACCAAAAATTTAAATACATGTGTGGATATATAAACAACACCATGTCCATAGTGAGCCTCTACTAGACTAGCTCGTTGATCAAAGATGGTTAAGGTTTCCTAACCATAGACATGAGTTTTCATTTGATAACGGGATCACATCATTAGGAGAATGATGTGATGGAGAAGACCCAACCATAAGCATAGCATTTGACCATATCACTTAGTTTGTTGTGTTTCTTTCTTCATGTCAAGTATCTGTTTCTAAGACCATGAGATCATGTAACTCCCTGACACCGAAGGAACACCTTATGTGCATCAAATGTCACTTCATAACTGGGTGATAATGAAGGTGCTCTACATGTATCTTCGAGGGTGTTTGTTGGGTTGGCATGGATCGAGATTGGGATTTTTCATTCCGTTTGATGGAGAAGTATCTCTGGGCCCTCTCAGTAATACATCACAAGAAGCTTGCAAGCAATGTGACTAAGGAGTTAGTCAGAGGATCTTGTATTACGGAATGAGTAAAAAGAATTTTCGGTAATGAGATTGAACTAGGTATGGAGATACCGACAATCGACTCTCGGGTAAGTAACATACCTCTGGACAAAGGGAACTGCATACGAGATTAACTGAATCCTTTGCATTGTGGTTCGACCGATAAATATCTTCATGTAATATGTAGGAACCAATATGGGAATCCAGGTACCGCTATTGGTTATTGACTGGAGAGGAGTCTCGGTCATGTCTACATGATTCTCGAACTCGTAGGGACCGCATGCTTAATGTCTAGTGACGCTAGAGTAGTATAATGTGATATGTATGTTGGTGACCGAATGTTGTTTGGAGTCTTGAATGATATCCCAGAAGTCGTGAGGAGTTCCGAAATGGTCTGGAGGTAAATATTTATATATGGGAAGTCCTATTTTGGTCATGGGAAAAGTTTTGGGCATTGCCGGTAACGTATTGGGGTCCAACGGGGGTCCACCTGCCCTGGGGGCACACATGGTCCATACGGGGGCGCCCTAGATAACATGGTCCAGGCGCACTAGCCCCTAAGGGCCCATGCGGCTTGGGGGCAAGAGTCCCAAAGGGACAAGGCACCCCGGAGGTGCCTTGGAGGAGGGAGACTCCTCCCTAGCCGTCAGACCTCCTTGGAGGAGGGGCCAAGGGCTGCGGCCCTAACCCCGACCCTTGCCTCATATATATATATATATATATATATATATATATATATATATATATATAGTATAGGAGAGGGGGGTTGGACACAACAATCTCATGCCTTGCAGCCTCCTCTCTCTCTCATTCTTCCTCGTTCGTAGTTCCAGAAGCGCTTGGTGAAGCCCTGCTGACACTACCGCACCACCATCTTCACCATGTCATCATGCTGGTTGAGATACCATCTACTACTCCATCCTCACATGCTGCATCGAGGAGGCGGAGATCTCATCAAGCTACATGTGTGTTGAACGCGTATGTGTCGTCCGGTTGGCGTTGGATCGCAATTGGATCATGAAGAGTACGACTACATCAACAACGTAATTGATAGCACATTTGCTCCCTTGGTGGTTTTGGTAATTAATAACAACATATAAGTCATTGAACTAATGTCTCCACCAAGTATATTTCAAGAAAAGTTCAATGATAGGGATGGCAAAAGGATTGTGGAGATTGTAGAATCACACCAAGATGCAAGGAAATAGATTGGCCAAGCTTCAAGCAAAAGGACTCTACATTTTGCATTTGTGAGAAATCAATTTGAGTCTATAGGAAAGCCAATAGTATTAAAAGGGGGTAAGGTTTTGTTGGTGAACAAAATACTCATACGTGCACAAGTGATAGTCACCAAAAACATCCACAAGCTCTCCCACCAAAGTCTATCTATAGCTAAACATTCAAAATCGGTGCAACCAACATTCCTATTCCTGCGCCACTGATTCCAAAACCTAGACAGACCCAGCCAAATCCTAGCCACTTCGGTGCAACCGATTCCATACCGGTGCCACCGATTTTAGGTTACCAACTTTCTGTTACGCAAATTCACATTTTAGGTCCCACTGAGAATGTTGGGTCGGCGTCACCGAGATTGGAAATCTGGCCGTTAGTCACCTTATCGGTGCAACCGAGATTCGTATATCGGTCCCTCCGAGATTCAAAAGTTGCCACCTTTTGGTCAGTTCGGTACCATCGAGATTAAAACATCGGTGTCACCGAGTTGGTCATTTTGTGTGTAACGGTTGGATTTTTGGGGATGCCTATATATACCCCGCCACCACCACCTACTCTAAATAGAAGCACTCAGAACTATTCCATACCTATCCTATCAGATTTTCTGAGAGAGAACCACCCAACCTTGTGTTGAGATCAAGATCTTCCACTCTAACCATATGGATCTTGATTTCTAGCCTCCCCAAGTTGCTTTCCACCAATCCCATCTCTTCTACCAAGCCAAATCCGTGAGAGAGTGATTGTGTGTTGAGGAGTCTATCATCTTGAAGCACAAGAGCAAGGAGTTCATCCTCATTACCGAGCCTATTACCTTTTGGAGGGTGGTGCCTCCTAGATTGGTTAGGTGTCGCTTGGGAGCCTCCTACTTCGTGTTGTGGAGTGAACCAAGAATTTTGTAAGGGCAAGGAGATTGCCTACTTCGTGAAGATCTACCCATAGTGAGGCTAGTCCTTCGTGGACCCTTATGGGTGGATCCCTCCATGGACTCTCGCGATCATTACCCTCCGTGGGTTGAAGACTCCATAAACGTGGATGTATGATAGCGCCACCTATCGAAACCACAGGAAAAATCATTGTGTCTAGAATTGCGTTTGATCTTCCTATCCTATCCCTTTTAATCATGCTTGCTGTTACTTTCTGCTGCTATACTCTTAGACATGCATGTGTAGGGTGAAATTGACTTGCCATGAATGCTAAAACTGCAAACACTAAAATTTGGGAAAAGGCAAAACTTCTGTTTGGTCAAGTAGTCTAATCACCCCCTCTCTAGACTTACTTTCGGTCCTACAAGTGGTATCAGAGCTTTGGTGTCCATTGCATTGGTATCACAACCTAGGAGAAGTATGGCGTCTAGTGAGGGAAATTATCACCGTAGAGGTCTGTACTTTGATGGCACAAATTTTGCTAGTTGGAAGCACAAAATGAAAATGCATTTGCTTAGTCATAACCCCTCCGTTTGGGCTGTTGTTCGTGTTGGCATGCAAGGTGAATTCTTTGCGGAAGGAAAGGAACCCGATCGTGAAGCAACCGCGGATGAGTTAAAGATGTTGCAACTCAATGCTCAAGCATGTGACATTCTCTTCAACTGCCTATGCCCCGAAGAATTCAACAAGATCAACCGTCTTGAGAATGCAAAAGAGATTTGGGATAGTTTGATTGATATGCATGAAGGTACGGAATCTATGATAGAATCCAAGTTGGATGTTCTTCAAAGTCAACTTGACAAGTTCAAGATGAAGGATGGTGAAGGAGTCGCTGAGATGTACTCTAGGATAGCTCTCATCACCAATGAGATTGCCGGCTTAGGAAGCGAAGAAATGACTGACAAATTCATCATCAAGAAGATACTTCGAGCTTTGGATGATCTATATGACACCGTTTGCACATTGATCCAAATGATACCCAACTACAAATATCTCAAGGCAACGGAAGTGATTGATAGAATTGTTGCTCATGAGATGACACTCAAAGACAAGGAAGAGATTCACCATAAGTCTAGTGGTGCTTACAAAGCCACAAGTGAGGCTCCCGCTACCTCAAGCGACAACCTTGTCACAAATCAAGAGATAATCCTCATGGTCAAGAAATTCAACAAGTTCTACAAGAATAGAAGCAAAGATCGAAGCTCCAACTCAAGATATGAAGAGAAGCATTCGTCAAGTTGTGACCGCAATTTCTACAATTGTGGGAAGCCCGGACACTACTCCAATGAGTGCACGTCTCCCTACAAATGAAGAGAAGAGTCACCTAGAAGACGAAGCTCAAGGAATGAATCACCTCAAAGAGAGAGCAGGAGTAGAGATGATCGTTATGAACGAAGACCCTCAAGGAGAAGTAGAGATTCAAAGAAGAAGTACAAGTACACCAAGAGCTACTCAACAAGGAAACATCAAGCTCATGTTTGTGAATGGGTTTCCGGCTCCGACTCCGACAACCACTCCAAGAGAAGCTATCACTCCAACTCCGACTATAGTCAAGATGAAGGTGTTACCGGAATTGCACTAGTGACTACCAACTCCTATGATCTATTTGATTCACCAAACGAAGGGAGTGGAAGTTTCTTCATGGCTAAAGGCCCCAAGGTATCACACCCCGAATATCTTGATTTCGATAGTGATGAAGATGATTTGCTTTGTGATGATGACTTTCTATGTGATAAAACTAGTGATGTTGATCAAAATGAACTTGATAATTCTCATGCTAGTCAAGATAGGTTGATTGACGATGATAAGATGAAAATAGAAGAACTAACTAAAGAACTTAACACTCTTAAGTTAGCCCATGAATCTACTCTTGAAGATCATAGTGAGATTGTAAGAACTCATGAGAAGCTACGCTTCGAGAAGCTCAATTTGGAGAAAGAACATGAATTTCTTAAAGCTATCAATGACGATCTCCGAAATAAGACTTCATCTTATCTTGCCAAAAGACTACTCTTGTCTACATTCATGCCACAAGTTAAATCTAAGCAAACTAGTAACAAAGGCAAGAAAGGTTCTTCATCTAGTAGCAACAATAAGAATGCTAAACCCAATGATGTTGATCCTAGTAGTTCTATTGATTCCACTAATGATGATTCTCTTAGCCAAGTTACACTTGAGCAAGAAAAAGCTTTATTGAAAGGAATTATAGAGAAAGGTATCTACAAGAGTCTTGCCGGGTGTAAGCAATTTGAGGAAATTGTACGCAAGCACGGAGGATACCAGAAGAATCGTAGTGTTGGCTACTTCAACACTAATGGAGTTGAATGGTAAGAAGGTCAATATCCCAATCCCAAGTTTGTTCTTCAAAAGGAGAAGTATGAAAATACTCTTCCCAAGGGGACAAACACTCAAGATAACCTTCCACCACAAGACCACAAGCTCAAGGGAAAGAACAAGCTTCAAGAGGACATTGACTCATATGAAGATGAATCCCTAGCTATGGAGGAGTGGGTTCCCAAGGCTACTTCAATCTCAACGTCTACAAAGGCTACTACAACACCAAGGGTCCCCATCAACTTGATGTGGGTCCCCAAGAAGAAGAACTAGAAAGTTCTTGAGGGGTGACTCCGCCAATGAAATTCACTCACATTCATTATTGGCAAGATCTATTTGCAATCAACATCAACCCTATGCAATAGTTCAAGGAGTCACACATTCCCTCAAAGGTAAGCAAGGGACAAGGTAATCAACAAATCTATGGACATCATCACACATGCTTTGCACTCCATGTCCATAGATATCCTTGTATTTTATCTCTTGTGTGTTGGGACTAACCCATGTAGGTGAGAAGAGTAAGGAAACAACAAGGATGCTCCCAACTCTTGGTGATCTTCATCAACTTTGAGCATCCACCACTACCTCACCAACATGAAGTCTTCATCGACAAAACCCAAGGTTAGTTTATCCCTCTTATGGGGGGGGTTCACATCAAGGGGGAGCTTTACTCTAAGACTTGAGTCAAAGCATCTCTTAGTATGTGACAACATTAAATGCTTTATGTAAAAGTGGTAACCCCACTTGTGCTTAAACGATGAGTATGACCTATGATCAAGTATTAATACTTGGCTCCTAAATCAAATACTCATATATAGATGACTTCGTCATCGCCCAAGTGCTTGCTAGATGCTAGAGTGTTTGTGCATGTTTGTCATGATTTCATTTGACATCTTATTGTCTGAGCATGTTAGTCTGCATTTATTTTCTCATTCGAGGACATCCAATTGTTGCTATTTTGTCTTTGATTTATATTTTGCCAATTGAATGGATAAGAATGCCTAGGACCACTCTTTATCTATCTATGCTTTCTCACCTCATACTCTATTCATGCTGCATCACAAAATTTGAACAAGTGCTTTTCGATCCCTCTGTGTGTGGAGCACTCGGAGTTTCGTATCGACAAGGACTGACCATTAAAACCTCCCAAGTGCATCTCGGTGGAACCAACTCCAAAATCTCAGTCTCACCGACTGCCTAGGGCTATCTGGTTTTTCAATCTCAGTAACACCGATTCCATATTCTCGGTTACACCAAGTTTCCCTGTCAACTGAGAGTTGAGAAACTCGATGACACCGACAATATAGAATCAGCGACACCGACACTGGTGGGTATATATACTGTGGACCCCGACACTTTGAAATTCATCGTCAAACTGTCACACCTCAGAACCCTAAGTTGCCGTTTTCAAGACCCCTGTTCATTGCCCTTGTCCCCCTGCGCTCCTCCGCTGCTGGGAATCACCATTGTCGACAAAATCTTCTCCATCACCGTCGTCGTAGCGGATCCATCGCCAAGCTAGGGTATGGTTTCGGCCCCCTCTTGTGCTCCAACCTCCAAATTTTGCGCATTAGGGTTTTTATGATATCTTGCCACTGTTTGAAAGCCTTCTATCCACAAAAGGAATCCCGTAGATTAGAGAACCGTGGAATTTTAGGGTTTTTTCGTCTGCCCGATGAATCTCGGTGGAACCGAAGCAAGCAAATCGGTGTCACTGATTTGGACATCTGGGGTACTGAGAACTTTCTCGGTGAAACCGAGTGCACCTTTCGGTCTCACCGAAAGGGATGCCAAGTTTTGGCTAAGGAGGAAGTCTGTCTCGGTAGCTCCAATAATTGTGCTTCGGCTGTACCGATATTCATTTGACAGAATGCAAAACTTTGAAAATCTATTGTTCAAACTTTCAAAAACCAGCCTCATTTTGTGATGACTCATCTTCTTCTGCTCTTCTATATTCTATTCACAGGGTCAGTATATCAAATGCTGAAGATAGTCATAGAGCTTCAGAAGGAAGTTGACTCAGTGCACATCCCTCGGGTTTCTTCCACTTCTGATGACGATGATGATGATGATGATGATGATGGATCACCTCTCAGGCCGAGCACACACTTCACTACTCGGGCTAGATCAGCCATAGTGCCTGCTCCAAACTTGAGGCCCTCTTCATCAGCTCCTGTTACTGTCACTTTAGCTCCTGCTCCATCAGCTCCAGTTCCTCCAGTTGCCACTCCAACTCCATCCATGACATCTGCAGAGATCTCCGCGAACACCGTTCTCTCGACACCTTCATCAACAATCGGATGAGATCAGCCCAAGAACGCTTAGATATATGCCTTTGAACTTTTTGGTAACTTGTTGCCAAAGGGGAGAACTGTATATAGATCTTTAGGGTTCGAGTGAGAGAGCGTTTGGTGTTTGTTGCTTTTCAAAAACAATTGTTTTGCTTTGACAACTTTTGGTTGCTTGTGATACACATTTGATGATGTTTGATAATACGCTTTAATGTGTGATGCTACTATTTCCTATCATCTTAATGCTTATGTGATGATCATTCATCTTTGGTTGAGTGTGTTGTAATATGATGTTCATTCTAATTATTCTCGCACACCACCAAGTTGTATGTGACATGTAAGAAGTGTCCCATGTACCTAATAGATTGTGCATTTGCATTCAACCACAAATTTAAAATAATGCACAAATTTAGGGGGAGCTCTTGCTTATCACATACTTCTCAAAGCGATGATTATATTCATTGATTATATCTTTGTTGAAGCTTTGATCTATATGTTGTCATCAATTACAAAAAGGGGGAGATTGAAAGCACATTTGCTCCCTTGGTGGTTTTGGTAATTAATAACAACATATAAGTCGTTGAACTAATGTCTCCACCAATTATATTTCAAGAAAAGTTCAATGATAGGGATGGCAAAAAGGATTGTGGATATTGTGCAATCACCCCAAGATGCAAGGAAATAGGCTGGCCAAGCTTCAAGCAAGAGGACTCTACATTTTAAATTTGTGAGAAATCACTTTGAGTCTATAGGAAAGCCAATACTATTAAAAGGGGGTAAGGTTTTGTTGGTGAACAAAATGCTCATACGTGAACAAGTGATAGTCACCAAAAACATCCACAAGCTCTCCCACCAAAGTCTATCTATAGCCAAACATTCAAAATCGGTGCAACCAACATTCCTATTCCGGTGCCACCGATCCCAGAACCTAGACAGACTCAGCCAAACCCTAGCCACTTCGGTGCAACCAATTCCATACTGGTGCCACCGAGTTTAGGTTGCCAACTTTTTGTTATGCAAATTCACATTTTCGGTCCCACCGAGAATGTTGGGTCGGCGTCACCGAGATTGGAAATCTGACCGTTGGTCACCTTATTGGTGCAACCGAGATTCGTATATCGGTCCCTTTGAGATTCAAAAGTTGCCACCTTTTGGTCACTTTGGTACCACAGAGATTAACACATCGGTGTCACCGAGTTGGTCATTTTGTGTGTAACGGTTGGATTTTTGGGGATGCCTATATATACCCCTCCACCACCACCTACTCAAAAGAGAAGCACTCAAAACTATTCCATACCTATCGTATCAGATTTTCTGAGAGAGAACCACCTACCCTTGTGTTGAGATCAAGATCTTCCACTCCCACCATATGGATCTTGATTTCTAGACTCCCCAAGTTGCTTTCCACCAATCCCATCTCTTCAACCAAGCCAAATCTATGAGAGAGTGATTGTGTGTTGAGGAGTCTATCATCTTGAAGCACAAGAGCAAGGAGTTGATCGTCATTACCGAGCCTATTACCTTTTGGAGGGTGGTGCCTCCTAGATTGGTTAGGTGTCGCTTGGGAGCCTCCTACTTCATGTTGTGGAGTGAACCAAGAAGTTTGTAAGGGCAAGGAGATCGTCTACTTCATGAAGATCTACCCATAGTGATGCTAGTCCTTCATGGACGGAAGCCATATGGAATAGTCAAGGTTGCTACTTCGTGGACCCTTATGGGTGGAGCCCTCCGTGGACTCTCGCGACCGTTACCCTCCATGGGTTGAAGACTCAATAAACGTGGATGTACGATAGCGCCACCTATCGAAACCATGGAAAAAATCATCGTGTCTACAATTGCGTTTGATCTTCCTACCCTATCCCTTTTACCCATGCTTGTTGTTACTTTCCGCTGTTATACTCTTAGACATGCATGTGTAGGGTGAAATTGACTTGCCATGAATGCTAAAACCACAAACACTAAAAAAATGGGAAAAGGGAAAACTTTTATTTGGTCAAGTAGTCTAATCACCCCCCTCCAGACTTAATTTCGGTCTTACAGTAATATATGCTTCTGCTTAATGGTCTACGAGGATACGTAGATACACTCTCCCCACTCATTGATATGCATCTCCATAGATAGATCTTGGGTGTTTGTAGGAAAAATTGTTTCCCATGCAATGTTCCCCAATAGTGACATCATGAACTGGGTCTATGCGTAGATGATATGCACGAGTAGAACACAAACACGTTGTGGGCATTGATATTCAGATTGCTTATCTCCCATGTCTTATCTTGATTTGCTAGTATTGTGGGATGAATCGGATCGGACCAACCTTACTTGTCCTTGCATAAGAGACTGATTCCACCATTTGACATGCAACTTGCTTTGCATAAATGTGGTTGGCGGGTGTCTGTCTCTTCCACTTTAGTTGAATCGGGTTTGACAAAAGGGCTCCATGTAGAAGGTTAAAAGGCAACTTTATTATCATCTTTGTGGCTTTGCATAGATAAGAACAGTTCTTGCTAGTTGCCCATAGCAGCCACGTAAAACTGCAACAACAAAGTAAACAACATCTAACTTGTTTTTGCAGGGTATGTTGTGATGTGATATGGCCAAGGCATGATTTTATATATGTGATGTATGAGATGATCATGTTTTGTAATAGTTATCACGACTTGCATGTCGATGAGTACAGCAACCGACATGAGCCATAGGGTTGTCTTTAATTTATTTTATGGCTTTGCTTTACTTTATCATTATGTGTTAGCAATAGTTGTAGAAGCAATAGCTAGCGAGACAACCATATGATGACACGATGATGGAGATCATGGTGTCATGTTGACGACGATGGAGATCATGTCGGTGCTTTGAAGATGGAGATCGAAAGCACGAACAATCACGGCCATATCTTGTCACTTATTTGATTTGCATGTGATGTTTATCCTTTTACGCATCTTATTTTTCTTAGGATGGTGGTAGCATTATAAGATGATCCCTCATTGAATTTCAAGATAAAACTGTGTTCTCCCCAAGTATGCACCAATGCGAAAGTTCGTTGTTTTGAATCACCTCGTGATGATCGGATTTGATAGACTTCACTCACATACAATGTGTGTAAGCCAGTTTTGCACATGCAGAAAACTTGGGTTAAAATTGACGAGCCCAGCATGTGCATACATGGCCTCAGACCACAGGAGACCGAAAGGTCAAACATGAGTCATATAGTAGATATGATCAATGCTACTTCTTGAGCTTGCGTTGTATTTCCCTTGAAAAGGAAAGGGTGATGCATCAAAGTAGATAAGTATTTCCCTCAGTTGTTGAGAACCAAGGTATCAATCTAATAGGAGATATAAGCAAGCCATAAATGGATGCACCTACACAAACAATCAAACTCTTGCACCCAACGCTATAAAGGGGTTGTCAATCCCTTCACGGTTATTTGCAAGGATGAGATCTGATAGAGATAGATAGGAAAGATTTTGGAAAGTAAAAAAAAGGTAAATAAATTTCAGCAAGGTATTTTTGGTATTTTTGGCTTATATATCTGAAAATATATATGGAAAGTAGACCTGGGGGGCATAGGTTTCACTAGAGGCTTCTCTCTTGAAGGAAAGTAATACGGTGGGTGAACAAATTACTGTCGAGCAATTGATAGAAAAGCGAATAATTTTGAAGATATCCAAGGCAATGATTATGCATATAGGCATCACGCCTGTGTCAAGTAGACCATAATGAGTCTACATCTACTACTATTACTCCACACATCGACCGACTGCTACCTGCATCTAGAGTATTAAGTTCATGAAGAACAGTGTAACACGTTAGGTAAGATGACATGATGTAGAGGGATAAACTCAAGCAATATGATGAAAATCCCATCTTTTTATCCTTGATGGCAACAATACAATACGTGCCTCGCTACCCCTACTATGTCACTGGGTGAGGACAACGCAAGATTGAACCCAAAACTAAGCACTTCTCCCATTGCAAGAATTACCAATCTAGTTGGCCAAACCAAACTAATAACTCGAAGAGACTTGCAAATATATGAAATCATGCATATAATAATTCATAAAAGACTCAAACAATATTCATGGATAATCTAAACATAAACCCACAATTCATCGGATCTTCACAAACACACCGCAAAAGAGTATTACAATGGATAGATCTCCATGAAGATCATGAAGAACATGGTATTGAAGCACAAAGAGAGAGAGAAGAGGCCATCTAGATACTAGCTATGGACCCGTAGGTATGTGGTGGACTACTCACGCATCATCGGAGGGGCAATGGAGTTGATGTAGATGCCCTCCGTGATCGAATCCCCCTCCGGCAGATTATCGGAAAAGGCTCCAAGATTGGATCTCTCGAGAATGGAGGCTTCTGGCGGCGGAAAAGTATTAGCGTGGCTCTTTTTGGTATTGGGGGAATATTTGGGAATTTATAGGATGAAGAATAGGGTTAGGAGACCTGTTGGGGGGCCACAAGCATGCCAGGCGCAGCCAGGGGTGGTGGTCGCCCCTGGCTTGTGACCTCCTGGTAGGTCTCTTGCCTTGCACACCAAGTATGGTAGATGTCTTCTGGTCCAATAAAAATCACCGCGAAGATTTTATTCCGTTTGGACTCCCTTTAATATTCCTTATCTGCAATACTCAAAAACAAGGAAAAAAAGAAACTGACACTAGACTCTAGATTAATAGGTTAGTCCCAAAAATAATATAAAATAGCATATTAATGCATATAAAACATCCAACACAGATAATATAATAGCATGGAACAATCAAAAATTATAGATACATTGGAGACGTATAAGCATCCCCAAGCTTAATTCATGTTCATCCTCGAGTAGGTAAATGATAAAAAAAGAATTTTTGATGTGGAATGCTACCTAACATATTTATCCATGTACTATCCTTTATTGTGGCATGAAATATTCAGATCTGTAAGACTCAAAACAAAAGCTTAATGTTGACATAAAACAATAATATTTCAAGCATAATAACAAAGCAATTGTATCTATTCAAAATATAATGGCAAAATAAAGTTATCCCTACAATATCATATAGTCTGGCTATGCTCCATCTTCCCCACACAACGTATTTATATCATGCACAACCCCGATGACAAGTCAAGCAATTGTTTCACACCTTTTGTGTTCTCAAACTTTTTCAACTCTCACGCAATACATGAGCGTGAGCCATGGATATAGCACTATAGGTGGAATAGAATATGGTGGAGGTTGTGAAAAAAAGGAGAAGATAGTCTCACATCAACTAGGCATATCAATGGGCTATGGAGGTGCCCATTAATAGATATCAATGTGAGTGAGTAGGGATTGCCATGCAATGGATGCACTAGAGCTATAAGTGTATGAAAGCTCAAAAAGAAACTAAGTGGGTGTGCATCCAACTTGCTTGCTCATGAAGACCTAGGGCAATTTGAGGAAGCCCATCATTGGAATATACAAGCCAAGTTATATAATGAAAAATTCCCACTAGTATATGAAAGTGACAAAATAGGAGACTCTGTATAATGAAGATCATGGTGCTACTTTGAAGCACAAGTGTGGAAAAGAAGATAGTATCATTGTCCCTTCTCTCTTTCTCTCATTTTTTGGTCGGCATCTATGGCCTCTTTTTTTATATGGCCTTCGCTGGCCTCTTTTATTTTTCATAAAGTCCGGAGTTTCATCCCATATTGTGAGGGCATCATAGCTTCCATCATCCTTTCCTCACATGGGACAATGCTCTAATAATGATGGTCATCATACTTTTATTTACTTACAACTCAAGAATTACAACTCGATACTAGAACCAAATATGACTCTATATGAATGCCTCCGGCGGTGTACCGGTATGTGCAATGATCTAGCATAGAAAATGACATCAAAAAATGGACAAGCCATGAAAACATCATGCTAGCTATCTTACGATCATGCAAAGCAATACGAAAATGATGGTGCATGTCATAATAAACGGAACGGTGGAAGTTGCATGGAAATATATCTCAGAATGGCTATGCAAATGCCATAATAGGTAGGTATGGTGGCTGTTTTGAGGAAGGATATATGGTGGGTGCAATGCACCGGCGAGAGTTGCGCGGTACTAGAGTGGCTAGCAAAAGTGGAAGGGTAAGAGTGTGTATAATCCATGTACTCGTATTAGTCATAAAGAACTCACATACTTATTGCAAAAGTCTATTAGTCATCGAACCAAAGTATTAGACCCATTCCCCTAGGGGATAGTCTAGTAGGAGTAAACCATCGCGCGCTCTCAACCCTCACACAAAGGCTGACAATCAATAAACAAATCATGCTCCGACTTCCTTACATAACGATTCACCATATGTGCATGATACGGGAATCAAAAACCGTTACATGAGTATTTTTACCAATTCACAATTACTTCCTAACATGACTCTTAACATTACCATCTTTATATCTCAAAACTTTATGCAAGGAATCAAACTTCTCATAATACTCAATGCACTTAATATCAAAGTTTTTATTATATCCCTCTTGGATGCCTATTATATTAGGACTAAATTCATAACCTAAACCAATTACCATGTTGTTTAAAGACTCTCAAAATAATATAAGTGAGGTACGAGAGATCAATTATTTCTATAAAACAAAACACCATCATTCTCTAAAAAGATATAAGTGAAGCACTAGAGCAACATTGCCTAGCTCAAAAGATATAAGTGAAGCACATAGAGTATTCCAATAAATTCACGATTCATGTGTGTCTCTATCAAAAGATGTGTGCAGCAAGGATGATTGTGGAAAACTAAAAATCAAAGACTCGTATCATACAAGACGCTCCAAGCAAAACACATATCATGTGGTGAATAAAAATATAGCCTCAAGTAAATTTACCGATGGATTGAAGACGAGACAGGGGATGCCTTCCGGGGCATCCCCAAGCTTAGGCTCTTTGGCATACTTTAATATGACTTGGGGTACCTTGGGCATCCCCAAGCTAAGGCTCTTGCCACTCCTTATTCCATAGTCCATCAAATCTTTACCCGAAACTTGAAAACTTCACAACACAAAACTTAACAGGAAACTCGTGAGATTCGTTAGAAGAAAAATAAATCACCACTTTAGGTACTGTTGTGAACTCTGTTGTGAACTCATTCTTTATTTATTTTGGTGTGATATCTACTGTATTCTAACTTTTACATAGTTCATACCCCCCGATACGACTCATAGATACATCAAATGAGGTAAACAACACAAAGAAAACAGAATCTGTCAAAAACAGAACAATCTGTAGAAATCTAGAAACTTCGTATACTTCTGTAACTCCAAAAATTCTGAACAATTAGGACAATATAATAAATTTTTATGTAAATGTTGTGTAAAATTTCATACTCATTCGACGCTCTGATAAATTTATCAAATTCCTGGACTTGGCACAAAAGTTTTTGTTTTTCAGCAAGATCAAATCAACAATCACCATAGACCATCCCAAAGGTCTTACTTGGCTAAAACACTAATTAAAACACCAAAACACAATTACTGCAGAGGTAATAATGTGTGAAACACTCAAAAATAGAAGCAAAAAACATAAACATAAAAATAAAATTGGGTTGCCTCCCAACAAGCGCTATTGTTTAACGCCCCTAGCTAGGCATAACGCAGTAGATCGAGGTATTGTCATATTTGGTATGCAATCCAAAAGTAGCTCTCATAATAGATTCATATGGAAATTTTATTTTCTTTCTAGGAAAGTGTTCCATGCCTGTCCTTAATGGAAATTGGAATGTAATATTTCCTTCTTTCATATCAATGATTGCACCAAGAATAATAGGACATGTAGGATTGCAATATATCACGAAAATGAAATCTATGGGCACATAATTCCTATTTGCAACAATAAGAACAACATTAATCCTTCCCATAGGTTTCTTAATAGTGGAATACGCAAGATGCAAATTTAAAGAGAAATCATCAAGATCATGGAAACCTAGCACATCACATAAAGTTTTCGGAATCGTGGAAATGCTAGCACCCAAATCACACAATGCATGACACTCATAATCTTTAATTTTAATATTAATAGTAGGTTCCCACTCATCATAAAGCTTTCTAGGTATAGAAACTTCCAACTCAAGTTTTTCTTCAAAAGATTTCATCATAGCATCAACGATATGTTTAGTAAAAGTCTTGTTTTGATTATAAGCATGCGGAGAATTCAAAATGTATTGCAACAAGGAGATACAATCAATCAAATAGCATATATCATAATTAAAGTCCTTGAAATCCAAAAGAGTGGGTCCATTGCTATTTAAAGTTTTGACCTCTTCAATCCCAATTTTATCAATCTTAGCATTAAGATCTATAAACTCCAAATCATTGGGATGACTTTTAGCTAAAGTTGACTTATCTCTAGTCCCATATTTATCAATATTTATATTGGAAAACAAAGATTCAATAGGATTCACATCAATCACTTTCAGATCTTCATCATTATTATCACGAGAACACACTTTTTTCAAGCCATTCAAACTTAGCACGTATTCTAGCGATTCTTTCCTTACACTCATCAATATAAATTCTCATAGCTTTTAAAGACTCATTAATATCATGCTTGGGTGGAGTATATCTAATTTTGAAAGAATCAATCTCAAGCGAAATTCTATCAACATTCCTAGCCAAATCATCAATCTGGAGCGATTTTTCTTCAATCGAAGCATTGAAAACCTTTTGAGAACTAATAAATTCTTTAATTGTTCTCAAAATCAGAGGGTATCTTCTTATAATTTCCATAATAATTCTTTTAGGAATTACCATAACTACCAGAGGAATTACTAGGAAACGGCCTAGGGTTGAAATTACCTCTATACGTGTTATTACCAAAATTGTTCCTACCAACAAAATTCACATCCATAGATTCATTATTATTTCAAATCAAAGAATACAAATGCATATCATTAGGATCAACATGAGCACTCTTACTAGCAAACAATTTCATCAATTCATCCATCTTTTCACTCAAAGTATTTATTTCTTCAATAACATGCACTTTTTTACTTGTAGGAGATCTTTCAGTATGCCATTGAGAGTAATTTGCCATAATATTATCTAGGAGTTTAGTATCTTCTCCTAATGTATTTCCATAAAAGTACCACCCGCGACGGAGTCTAGAAGATTCCAGATGCAAAATTCAATCCCGCATAATTTTTTTGTATAATCATCCATAAACTCAAACCATGCGCAGGGCAATTTCTAATCATTAATTTCATCCTCTACCAAGATTGTGAAACATGCTCATGATCAAGTTGCTTAAAATTCATTATGTCGTTCCTAAGGGAGATTATCGTAGTGGGCGGAAAGTACTTGGAAATAAAAGCATCTTTACACATATTCCATGAATCAATACTATTTTTAGGCAAAGATGAAAACCAAGTTTTAGCACGATATCGCAATGAGAACGGAAATAGCTTGAATTTAACAATATCATTATCCACACCTTTATTCTTTTGCATGTCACACAACTCAATAAAAGTATTTAGATGGGATGTGGCATCTTCAATAGGAAGGCTAGAAAATTGTTCTTTCATAACAATATTAAGCAAAGCAGCATTAATTTCATAAGATTCCACACTACTGGCGGGAGCAATCGGAGTACTAAGAAAATCATTATTATTATTATTGGAGAAGTCACACAATTTGGTATTCTCAGACATCGTGACAAAGCAAGCAATCAAACAAGCGAGCAAAAAGCAAACGAAAAGACGAACGGAACAAGGGTGAATAAAAAGGCAAATCTTTTTGGTGTTTTCTCAAAATCGTTTTAGAAGTGGGGGAGAGGATAGAGACAAATGGAAAATAATGTAAATGCAAGAGATGAGTTTGTGATGGGTACTTGGTAGGCTTGATTTAGATCTCCCCGACAATGGCGCCAGTAATCCTTCTTGCTACTTCTTGAGCTTGCGTTAGTTTTCCCTTGAAGAGGAAAGAGTGATGCAGCAAAGTAGATACGTATTTCCCTCAGTTGATGAGAACCAAGGTATCAATCCAGTAGGAGATACAAGCAAGTCACGAATGGATGCACCTACACAAAAATCAAACTCTTGCACCCAACGCTATAAAGGGGTTGTCAATCCCTTCACGGTTACTTGCAAGGATGAGATCTAATAGAGATAGATAGGAAAGATTGCGGAAAGTAAAAGGTAAATAAATTGCTGCAAGGTATTTTTCATATTTTTGGTTTATAGATCTGAAAATATAATATGTAAAGTAGACCCGAGGGACATAGGTTTCACTAGAGGCTTCTCTCTTGAAGGAAAGTAATACGGTGGGTGAACAAATTACTGTCGAGCAATTGATAGAAAAGTGAGTAATTATGAAGATATCCAAGGCAATTATTATGCATATAGGCATCACGTCCGTGTCAAGTAGACTGAAACAATTCTACAACCACTACTATTACTCCACACATTGACCGACTCTTGTCTGCATCTAGAGTATTAAGTTCATGAAGAACAAAGTAACGCATTAGGAAAGATGACATGATGTAGAGGGATAAACTCAAGAAATATGATGAAAATCCCATCTTTTTACCCTTGATGGCAACAATACAATACGTGCCTCGCTACCCCTACTATGTCACTGGGTGAGGACACCGCAAGATTGAACCCAAAACTAAGCACTTCTCCCATTGCAAGAATTACCAATCTAGTTGGCCAAACTAGACCAATAACTCGAAGAGCCTTGCAAATATATGAAATCATGCATATAAGAATTCATAAAAGACTCAAACAATATTCATGGATAATCTGAACATAAACCCACAATTCATTGGATCTCGACAAACACACCGCAAAAGAGTATTACATTGGATAGATCTCCATGAAGATCATGAAGAACATGGTAGTGAAGCACAAAGAGAGAGAGGAAGCCATCTAGCTACTATCTATGGACCCGTAGGTCTATGGTGGACTACTCACACATCACCAGAGGGGCAATGGAGTTGATGTTGATGCCCTCCGTGATCGAATCCCCCTTCGGCAGATTATCGGAAAAGACTCGAAGATTGGATCTCTTGGTAACGGAGTCTTTTGGCGGCGGAAAAGTATTTGCGTGGATCTTTTTGGTATTGGGGAATATATGGGAATTTATAGGACGAATAATAGGGTTAGGAGACCTGATGGGGGGCACAAGCCTACCAGGCACGGCCAAGGGTGGTGGCCACGCCCCCCTGTCTTGTGACCTCCTGGCAGGTCTCTTGCCTTGCACTCCAAGTCTGGTAGATGTCTTCTGGTCCAAGAAAAATCATCGCAAAGATTTTATTCCGTTTGGACTCCGTTTAATATTCCTTATCTGCAATACTCAAAAACAAGGAAAAAACAGAAACTGGCACTAGGCTCTAGATTAATAGGTTTGTTCAAAAAATAATATAAAATAGCATATTAATGCATATAAAACATCCAAAAAAGATAATATAATAGCATGGAACAATTAAAAATTATAGATACATTGGAGACGTATCAATCAACATGGAGATGTTCACCATTGAAACCACCTCATCTCACGTGATGATCAGACTTGGGGTGGTAGATTTGGATCATGCCACACTTAGACAACCCAAGGGATGTTGATTTGAGTGGGAGTTCATTAGTAATTTGATTAAATGAATTAATTATCATGGACATAGTCAAAATGACTTTGCAAATTATCTTGTGGATCAATAGCTTGTGTTGTAGCTCCCATGTATTTTGATACATTCCTAGAGAAAACTAAGTTGAAATATGATGGTAGCAATTGTGCGGGCTGGGTCCGTGATCTAAGGATTGTCCTCATTGCTGCACAGAAGGCGTATGTCCTTGATGCACCACTTGGTGCGCCACCCTCTAAGGCATCATTTGTGGATTTTGTGAACATCTGACCGGCACCTTCTAATGACTACTTGATAGTTCAGTGTGTCATGCTTTACGACTTAGAATTGAGACTCCAAAGACGTTTTGAACGTCACAAAGCATATGATATGTTCCAAGAGATGAAATTGCTATTTCAGGCTCATGCTCTTGTTAAGAGATATGAGACCTCTGACAAGTTCTTTGCCTGTAAGATGAAGGAGAATAGCTCAATCAGTGAGTATGTGCTCAGAATGTCTAGGTACTAGAAATGGTTGAATCAAGTGGGAGTTAATCTTCCATATAAGATAGTGATTCATAGAGTTATCCAATTCACTGCCACCAAGCTACTAGAGCTTCTCTATGAACTATAACATGCAAGGGATGGAGAAGATGATCTCTGAGCTATTCGTGATATTTTACGCCACAGAGGTAGAAATCGAGAAGGAGCATCAAGTGTTGATGGTTAATAAGACCACTAGTTTCAAGAAGGTCATGGAAAGAAGGGAAGCTTCAAGAATGGCAAGCCAGTTGTCGCTCCAGTGAAGAAACCCAAGGTTGAACCCAAACCCGAGACTGGGTGCTTCTATTGTGTGGGGAATGGTCACTGGATGCAGAACTGCCCCAAATACTTGGCAAATAAGAAGGCTGGCAATGTCAACAAAAGTATATTTGATATACATGTTATTTATGTGTACCTTACTTGTGCTCGTATTATCCCCTGGGTATTTGATATTGGTTCAGTTGCTAATATTAGTAACTCGAATGGGAGCTACAGAATAAATGAGACTGTCTAAGAACAAGGTGACGATGCGTGCTGGAAGTGTCTCCAAGGTTTATGTGATCACCATCGGCATACTCGCTCTACCTTCGAGATTAGTTTTAAACCTAAATAAAAGTTAATTGGTGCCTGTGTTGAGCATGAACATTATATTGATCTTGTTTATTGCGACACTATTATTCATTTAAGTTAGAGAATAATGGTTGTTCTGTTTATGTATAATATCTTTTATGATCATGCACCCAATGTGAATGGTTTATTGAATCTCGATTATAGTGATACACATGTTCATAATATTGATGCCAAAAGATGCAAAGTTAATTATGACAGTACCACATACTTGTGGCATTGCTGTTTAGGTCATATTGGTGTAAAGCAGATGATGAAACTCCATACTCATGGATCTTTGGACTCACTCGATTTTGAATCACTTCAGACATGCAAATCATGCCTCATGGGAAGGATAACTAAAACCCTGTTTTTTGGTACGATGGAGCGGGCAAGTGATTTATTGGAAATAATACATGTTGATGTATGCAGTCCAATGAGTGTTGAAGCACGTAGTGGATATTGTCATTATCTTACCTTCATAGATGATTTGAGTATATACGGATATATTTACTTTATGGAACAAAATTCTGAAATTTATAAAAGTTCAAGCAATTTTTGAGTGAAGTTAAAGATCATCGTAACAACAAGATAAAATGTCTACGATATGATCGTGGAGGTGAATATCTGAGTTATGAGTTTGGGACAAATTTAAGACAATGTGGAAATTGTTTCACAACTCACGCCACGTGGAACACCATAGTGCAATGGTTTGTCCATACGTCGTAGCCGTGCTCTATTGGATATGGTGCATACTATGATGTCTCTTTACTGATTTGCCACTACCGTCTTGGGGTTATAAATTATAGACCACTACATTCACTTTAAATAGGGAACCATCTAAATCCGTTGAGATGACATCGTATGAATTATGGTTGGGCTAGAAACCTAAGCTACTATTTCTTAGAGTTTGCAAATGCGACACTTATGTCTGATAAGCTCAAATCCGAAGTGAAAAGGTGCATCTTCATAAGATATCCTAAAGCAACAATTGGGTATAGCTTCTATCACATATCCGAAGGCAAGGTCTTTATTGCCAAGAATGGATCCTTTCCAGAGAAGGAGGTTCTTTTGAAAGAAGTGAGTGGGAGGAAGATAGAACTTGATAAGGTTATCAAACCTTCACTTGAATTGGAAAGTAGCACACTGCATAAAGGTGTTTCTGTAATGCGTACACCAATTGAAGAAGAAGCTAATGACGTGATCATGAAACTTTGGATCAAGTTATTGACGAACCTCGTAGGTCGACAAGGACACGTACTGTCCTGAGTGGTACGGTGATCCTATCTTGAAAGTCATGTTGTTAGACAACGATGTGCCTAGGAACTATGAGGAAGCGATGATGGGCCCGGATTCCGACAAATGGCTAGAGGTCATATAATCCTACCGAGATAGTATCCATGTATGATAACCGAGTATGGACTTTGGTAGCTTGCCCGATGACCGGCATGCCATTGAGGATAAATGGATCCATAAGAAGACACACTTTGGTAGTAATGTCACTATCTGTAAAGCTCAACTTGTTGCAAAGGGGATTTCAACAAGTTCAAGGAGTTGACTATGATGAGACTTCCTCACTGTAGCGATGCTCAAGTATGTTGGGATTATGTTAGCAGTTGTTGCATTTTTCAATTATGAAATCTGGTAGATGGATGTCAAAACATTGTTTCCTTAAGGAAAGGTTGTATGTGATACAACCAGAAGGTTTTGTCGATCCTAAGGGTATTAAAAGTCATGCGAGCTCTAGCGATCCTTCTATGGACTCGTTCAAGCATCTCGGAGTTGGAATATGCGCTTTGATGAGGTGATCAAAGCTTTTGGGTTTATACAAAGTTTATAAAGAAAATTTGTAGGATCGAAAGTAGAGTGTCTAAGGGGGGGGGGTGAATAGACTACTAGCAGGAATTTAAAACCTAACCTTTTCCCAAGTTAATTGGTTGGCAGATTTTAACAGTTGTTAGCAAAGCTAGCAAGTCTAACAGCCCTACACATGCATGTCAACAAATATGGCAGCGGAAAGTAAAGACATTGCATATGAAGTAAAGAGTTGAGATAGGTAGATCAAACGCATCTGGAGACGCAAGGATTTTCCCATGCTTCCGATAGGTGGCACTATCGTACATCCACGTTTATGGAGTCTTCAACCCACGGTGGGTAACGGTCGCGAGAGTCCACGGAGGGCTCCAACCAAAAGGGTCCACGAAGTAGCAACCTTGACTATCCCATACGACTTCCGTCCACGAAGGACTAGCCTCACTGTGGGTAGATCTTCACAAAGTAGGCAGTCTCCTTGCCCTTACAAACTTCTTGGTTCACTCCACAACACGAAGTAGGAGGCTACCAAGCGACACCTAACCAATCTAGGAGGCACCACCCTCCAAAAGGTAATAGGCTCGGTAATGATGATGAACTCCTTGCTCTTGTGCTTCAAGATGATAGACTCCTAAGCACACAATCTCTCTCACATATTTGGCTTGGTAGAAGAGATGGGATTGGTGGAAAGCAACTTGGGGAGGCTAGAAATCAAGATCCATATGATTGGAGTGGAAGATCTTTACCTCAACACAAGGGTAGGTAGTTCTCTCTCAGAAAATCTGATAGGATAGGAATGGAATAGTTCTGAGTGCTTCTCTTTCGAGTAGGTGGTGGTGAAGGGGTATATATAGGCATCCCCAAAAATCGAACCGTTACACACAAAATGACCAACTCGGTGAAACCGATGTGTTAATCTCGGTGGTACCGATGTGACCAAAAGGTGGCAACTTTTGAATCTCGGTAACGCCGATATAGGAAACTCGGTTGCATCGATAAGGTGACTAACGGTCAGATTTCCAATCTCGGTGACGCCGATCCAACATTCTCGGTGGGACCGAAAATGTGAATTTGTGTAACAGAAAGTTGGCAACCTAAACTCGGTGGCACCGGTATGGAATCTTTGAGTGTTGGGTATAGAACAGACTTTGGTGGGAGAGTTTTGTGGATGTTTTTGGCAACTATCACTTGTGCGCATTTGAGCATATTGTTCACCAACAAAACCTTACCCCTTTTAATAGTATTGGCTTTCCTATCACTCAAAGTGATTTCTCACAAATATAAAATGTAGAGTCCTCTTGCTTGAAGCTTGGCCAACCTATTTCCTTGAATCTTGGGGTTTGTCCACAATCTCCTTTTGCCAACCCTCTCTATAGACTGTATTTGAAATACTCTAGGTAAAAATATCAGTCCAAGAGACAATGTATGTTGTCATGAATTATCAAAACCACCAAGGGAGCATGTTGTGCTTTCAATCTCCCCCTTTTTGGTAATTGATGACAACATAAAATCAAAGCTTCAAATAAAGATATGCATGGTTATACTGAAGACTTCGAGAGACACATGACTTAGACTTGTTCCCCCTAAATGTGTGCAGTCCTTTTAAAGGATAGTTGCTTTTGAATGCATGTACACACATAATAAGGTAGAAGGGATATAACAGGTCATGTGTATCTTTGTTATATGCATCAAGTATATATGAATGAGACGTATCTTTGTTCAAGACACCACGCTTGCGAACAATATGTGCAAGAAGCAAGAGATCATCTTGACCAAGGATATGATGCATATACTTACCTTGAGTTCTTGAGCATCCTGGTGATAGAGACACACTTGAGATAACAATGTTAGGAAACACAAGAGTATTCTATCAAACAGCAAGGCAATAGAACTCAAAATTTCCAAGATAAGATATGGAGGACATATATAAAATAGTATTCCTTAGAATTGATATGTCTCCAAGATCATTTAGAATTTTCTCACGATAGATATGAAAATAGGTTATCCTCTCCCCCTGAATCTTAGCATGTAGATATTAGGGTTGGATAAGGTGAGAAAGGTCAAAAAAAAAATCTTCTGTCTACTTTGATATTCTCCCCCTGATTATAAAGATATGAGTATTGATGTTGGCTCTCCCCCTTGATCATATCTCCCCCTTTGCATAAGCATGCATCTCCCCTTTAGCATGAAGCTTTGGTCTTCTCCCGAAATGGTTGAAGCCTTTGATCTTCTCCCCCTTTGGCATAAATTTCCAAAAAGGTCAAAGACAGGGAAAGATACAGGGATCATTGACTGAGAGGGGATCCTTGAGAAGAAGGGTCATCGAATAGTAGGATTCATAGAAATTAAAATTGAGAGAGTCATTGAAAATGATTTGTTCTTCTCCTCCTTTCTTCATTGAAGATAGGGTTCCTCGAATAAAGAAATAATCTCTCCAAAATTAACTTTAGTTCTTCTCTCCCTAAGTAATATTTTTTTTATTATTTAAAAAATAGGGATCATCAAAGTAATAGAAGTATTACAAGAGAGATCACTAAGAAAACACAGAATTGCAAAAACGAATTCAAAAGAGTTGGAATGAAAATTGGTGACGCCGGGATAGATAGATCGGTGGTATCGAGATTTTGTAGTGCAACTTATCTGCAGTTTCGGTAGAACCGAGATATCTGAGTCGGTGGCTCCAAAACAGAAACCAAGTTTCTGTTTTCACAGAGTTAAGAGAAAGTTTTTCAATGAAATATGAAGTTTTTACAATGGACATCAACTAGAGAAGAGTGGAGTGGTTATGGGAAATCATGCAATAGAGAGCAGATCACACCAGATTCTTAACTAGATGGTGGGCGGTGACTAGGTCACCTATATTAGAGTATATAGACTTAGGAGCCAAGCAAGAATACTTGATCATAGGTCATACTCTATGTTAAGCTCAAAATGGGGTTACCATTTTTCGATTATGCATTTTAATGTCTTCATATAACTTGAGTTGCTTTAGCTCATCTCTTGGAGTAAAGCCTTTTCAAGGACATGAGTACATACCTTTTAGTGATGTTGATGACGTAGCTTGTAGATGAACTTGTTGAGGATACTCGAGGTTGATGAAGATCATCTTGAGTTTTGAGCAATCCTTCTTGTTCTAGTACACTGGTTACCTACAAAGATTAGTCATGCAAGGAAGAACAATAGATATATCCAATTGACATGATACCAATTGAGAGTGTGCAATTTTGATCAAGTATATGTCAAGGATATGGTTGAGTGGCCTTCTTCCTTCCATCATCAAGAGGGGTTGTGGATACTTGGTAGTGACAAGATTGCTTATGATTGGAATTGATGGCAATCTTGTGGAATGAAGTTTTTCCAAGTACCTACAAGAGATTAGATGCAATACAAGGGAGCATAGAATTCCATGGCATAAGATGAAATGTTATGATACATGGAAATATCAAGAAAGCTCATGCCCTTGCATGCAACCGAGTGAGTCTAGCTCAAGTTTGAAGCATCGATGATGTTCAACTCACTCCTCAAGTGACAAAATGTCTTCTCATCAAGTGGCTTAGTAAAGATATCGGCCAATTGCTTGTTAGTGCGAACATGCTTAAGATTAATATCTCCTTTGGCAACATGATCACGAATGAAATGATGTCGAACTTGAATATGCTTAGTTCGAGAATGTTGCACAGGATTATGACCAATTTTAATAGCACTTTCATTGTCACAAAGTAACGGAACATTTTTAACATGAATTCCATAATCCTTAAGTGTTTTTGTCATCCAAAGAAGTTGCTCACAACAAGATCCAGCAGCAATGTACTCAGCTTTGGCAGTCAATAGAGATATCGAGTTTTGTTTCTTAGAGGACCAAGATACAAGAGATCTGCCCAAAAATTGACAAGTACCCGAGGTGGATTTTCTGTCAACCTTGTAACCGGCATAGTCCGAATCAGAATAGCCAACAAGGTCAAAGGAAGATCCCTTGGGATACCAAATGCCAAAATTTGACGTTTGTATCAAGTATCTCGCAATGCGTTTAACAGCTGAAAGATGACATTCTTTTGGTGCAGCTTGATATCTAGCACACATGCAAACACTCAGCATAATATCGGGGTGAGATGCACATAGATATAAAAGTGAACCAATCATAGATCGATAAACTTTCTGATCAACCGGCTCATCCTCTCTGGTAAGATCAACATGTCCACTAGTAGGCATAGGGGTTTTCATACCTTTGCATTCCTGCATGTTGAACTTTTTGATCAAGTCCTTGGTATACTTAGTTTGAGAGATGAAAGTTCCTTCTTTCGATTGTTTGATTTGCAACCTGAGAAAGAATTTCAGCTCACACATCATAGACATCTCATACTTCTCTGACATAAACCTTCCAAACCTTCCACTAAATTGAGGGTTAGTGGAACCAAAGATAATATCATCCATATAAATTTGGCACACAAATTGTTCACCATTAACTCTCTTAGTGAATAAGGTTGCATCAATTCTACCAATTTCAAAGCCTTTTTGATAAGAAACTTCGTTAAACATTTGTACCAAGCACGAGGGGCTTGCTTAAGACCATAAAGAGCTTTACGAAGTTTGTAAACATGATTAGGTTTCTTAGGATTAACAAAGCCAGGTGGTTGTTTAACATAAACCTCTTCTTCAATTTCACCATTTGAAAATGCACTTTTAATATCCATTTGATAAAGTGTGATATCATGGTGATTGGCATAAGCAAGAAGAATGCGAATAGCTTCAAGTCTAGCAACGAAGGCGTAGGTCTCACCGTAGTCCATACCTTCGACTTGCGTATATCCTTGAGCTACGAGGCGAGCCTTGTTGCGCATGACTTGAGTGTCTTCGTCTTGCTTGTTTCGGAAAACCCATTTGGTTCCGATGATGTTGTGTTCATCCTCGGGCTTCTCCACGAGTGTCCGCACTTCGTTCCTTTCGAAGTTGTGAAGCTCTTCATGCATAGCGTTCACCCAATCCGCGTCTTTAAGAGCTTGTTCTAGATTCAAAGGCTCAATGCTAGAAATGAAAGAATAATGCTCACAGAAGTTTTCTAGACGAGTTTTAGAGCGAGTGATTCTCCCTGTTTGTATATCACCAAAGATTTGATTTAGGGGATGGTTCTTGGTCACTTGTGCTCGAACTCGGGTCAGCTTCCGGTTGTTGGTTGGTGGAGCTTCTTCTTCATCATCATCTTCTTCATCTTCGTTGTTGCTGAAGGTGTAGTTCCCTTGAGGTGGTGGTGAAGGAGGTTGTGGTGGATCTTCATGATGCACTTCCTCCTCTTCATCATCTTGTCGTGTACCGCTTGTGGATGCCTCCAAGTCATGTTGTGGTTCACCTTGTCATGAGGTAGAGGCTTCCACTTGAGTTGATGAAGTACTTTCCTTCACCTCCATGGGACGTATCTTGCCGATGGGTAAATCTAGGATAGCTTCCGAAGGGTTCTTATCACCTACATCATTTGGCAATTGTTCGACTTGCGAACCATTAGATTCATCAAACTTCACATCTACCGTCTCTTCAACTTTTCGAGTGAAGTTGTTGTAGACACGGTAAGTGTGAGAGTTCGCTCCATAACCAAGTAGGAATCCTTCATGAGATTTGGGAGCAAATTTAGTACGACGATGCTTATCAAGAATGTAGCACTTGGAGCCGAATACCCGAAAGTATCCAACTTGGGGTTTGTTACCGGTGAGTAGCTCGTATGCCGTTTTACCGAGAAGCTTGTGCAAGTAAAGTCGGTTTGTGGTATGACATGTTGTTTCCACGGCTTCTGCCCAAAAGTGCTTTGGCGTCTTGTATTCGTCAAGCATCGTTCTTGCCATCTCAATGAGTGTCCGTTTCTTGCTCTCAACAACTCCATTTTGTTGAGGCATGTACGTAGCCGAGAACTCATGTGAGACACCTTCTTTGTCGAGAAAAGTATCCAGATGGGTGTTCTTGAACTCATATCCGTTATCGCTCCGAACCTTCTTGATCTTCACTTCAAACTGATTTTGCACTTTGCGAGCGAAGTTCTTGAAGATCTTTTGAACCTTTGACTTATCATCAAGAAATAATACCCACGTAAATCTGGAAAAATCATCAACTATAACTAGACCATAGGAATTTCCACCGAGACTCTTGTAAGCATTGGGACCGAAAAGATCCATGTGAAGTAACTCGAGTGGTCTCCTAGTAGTCATGATATTCTTAACAGGATGACTTCCACCTATTTGCTTTCCAGCTTGACATGCACTACAAAGTCTATCTTTGTCAAAGATAACATCTTTAACACCAAGTATATAATCACCTTTGATAAGTTTGTCTAAATTACGCATACCAACATGTCCTAATCTTCTATGCCAAAGCGAACCTTTAGAAGATTTAGTAATGAAACAAGTGCGAGGTTTGGATCTTTTAGTGAAATCGACAATGTATAGATCACCTCTACGGATATCGGTAAAGACAATTTTATGATTATCTTGACGAAACACTTGGCAATCTACTTTTTTGAATAGAACATTGAAACCGAAATCAGCAAGTCTAGATACGGAAAGAAGATTGTAACCAAGGGATTCAACAAGCATAACATTTTGAATAGAGCTATCATGGGATATGGACACCTTACCAAGGCCAAGCACCTTAACCTTAGAGTTGTCTCCAAAGGTCATGTACCGTCGAGGACCTTGATTAGGCATGATTTCTTGGAACATGTCTTTATCACCAGCCATTGATCCGTACATCCGCTGTCGAGAATCCACTCTTTTCCTCCGGACATGTAATCCTTAAGGTTTGCCATAAGACTCAGATTTTTCATGATCTTCTCATACTCGATGTCAAAAAATTCATCTTCTTCATAATAGCCATGTTCCACATTGTCATCATCAAGTGGGAAATCCTTGTCATAAAGAACAAGAGATTTGTTAGAGTAGTGATCATGAAAATGTTCAAGTTTATGAGTGCGAATGGCTTCAAAGATAATGTTGTTGATAGTGGTGACATCTCCTTTAGCGCGCATGAGATCACGGAGTTCAAATAGGCATTTATCAAAGATTGGATCACTAGGCTTCCTTTTGTGAAAAGCAATGGCTTTATGAAGAATTTCATCTAGATTCCCTAAGGAAAGATTTGGATATCGTTTCTCCAAATCATTCCATAAGGTATATGCACATGCAAAGTTCTTCATTTGAGAAATCACGAATCTTGGTAAACCTCTAACGATAATATTGACAGTTCTTAGGTTACCAACCATGTTAATTTCCTCTTCGTGTGTGGGATGCAATTCATCAATAGGAGGCTCATAGGGGCGCATAACATATTTGCTCAACTGAAATTCATTAAATAGCTCAAGCATCAAAAACTTCCATTGACTATAATATTATCCATCAAGAATGGGCACTCTACAACTAAAACTCCTTATACTAGACACATCCATCTTCCTCCTCGGTGATTAAGCCGAAGCAATGGAGACCAATGCCCTGATACAAATTGTAGGATCGAAAGTAGAGTGTCTAGAGGGGGGGTGAATAGACTACTAGCGGGAATTTAAAACCTAACCTTTTCCCAAGTTAATTGGTTGGCAGATTTTAACAGTTTTTAGCAAAGCTAGCAAGTCTAACAGCCCTACACATGCATGTCAACAAATATGGCAGCGGAAAGTAAAGACATTGCATATGAAGTAAAGAGTTGAGATAGGTAAATCAAACGCAGCTGGAGACGCAAGGATTTTCCCATGCTTCCGATAGGTGGCACTATCATACATCCACGTTTATGGAGTCTTCAACCCATGGTGGGTAACGGTCGCGAGAGTCCACGGAGGGCTCCACCCAAAAGGGTCCATGAAGTAGCAACCTTGACTATCCCATACGACTTCCGTCCACGAAGGACTAGCCTCACTGTCGGTAGATCTTCACAAAGTAGGCAATCTCCTTGCCCTTACAAACTTCTTGGTTCACTCCACAACACGAAGTAGGAGGCTACCAAGCGACACCTAACCAATCTAGGAGGCACCACCCTCCAAAAGGTAATAGGCTCGGTAATGACGATGAACTCCTTGCTCTTGTGCTTCAAGATGATAGACTCCTCAGCACACAATCTCTCTCACAGATTTGGCTTGGTAGAAGAGATGGGATTGGTGGAAAGCAACTTGGGGAGGCTAGAAATCAAGAGCCATATGATTGGAGTGGAAGATCTTTACCTCAACACAAGGGTAGGTAGTTCTCTCTCAGAAAATCTGATAGGATAGGTATGGAATAGTTCTGAGTGCTTCTCTTTCGAGTAGGTGGTGGTGAAGGGGTATATATAGGCATCCCCAAAAATCCAACCGTTACACACAAAATGACCAACTCGGTGAAACCGATGTGTTAATCTCGGTGGTACCGATGTGACCAAAAGGTGGCAACTTTCGAATCTCGGTAACGCCGATACAGGAAACTCGGTTGTACCGATAAGGTGACCAACGATCAGATTTCCAATCTCGGTGACGCCGATCCAACATTCTCGGTGGGACCGAAAATGTGAATTTGTGTAATAGAAAGTTGGCAACCTAAACTCGGTGGCAACGGTATGGAATCGGTTGCACCGAAGTGGCTAGGGTTTGGCTTGAGTCTGTCTAGGTTCTGGAATCAGTGGCACCGAAGTGGGATAGTTGGTTGCACTGATTTTGAGTGTTGGGTATAGAACAGACTTTGGTGGGAGAGTTTTGTGGATGTTTTTGGTGACTATCACTTGTGCATGTTTGAGCATATTGTTGACCAATAAAACCTTACCCCCTATTAATAGTATTGGCTTTCCTATGACTCAAAGTGATTTCTCACAAATATAAAATGTAGAGTCCTCTTGCTTGAAGCTTGGCCAACCTATTTCCTTGAATCTTGGGATTTGTCCACAATCTCCTTTTGCCAACCCTCTATATAGACTGTATTTGAAATACACTAGGTAAAAATATCAGTCCAAGAGACAATGTATGTTGTCATGAATTATCAAAACCACCATGGGAGCATGTTGTGCTTTCAAAATTGTATTTACAAAAAAGTGAGTGGGAGCACTATAGAATTTCTGATAAGTATATGTGGATGACATATTGTTGATCGGAAATATTGTAGAATTTTTCGAAAGCATAAAGGGTTATTTGAAAGGAGTTTTTCAATGGAAGACCTGGGTAAAGTTGCTTAAATATTGGGCATCAAGATCTATAGAGATATATCAAGATGCATGATAAGACTTTCATAGAGCACATACCTTAACAAGATTTTGAAGGAGTTCAAAATGAATCAGTCAAAGAAGGAGTTCTTGCCTGTATTATAAGGTGTGAAGTTTAGTAAGACTCAAAGCTTGACCATAATAGAACAAAGATAAAGGACAAAGGTAGTCCCCTATGCCTCAGTCATAGGCTCTATATTGTATGCCATGTTGTGTACCACACCTGATGTGTGCCTTGCCATGAGTCTGGCAAGGGGGAACAAGAGTGATCCAGGAGTGGATCACTGGACAATAGTCAAAGTTATCCTTAGGTACCTAACGAGGACTAAGGAAATGTTTCTCGGTTATGGAGGTGATAAGGAGTTCGTTGTAAAGGGTTACGTCGATGCAAGCTTTGACACCAATCCAGATGACTCTAAGTAGCAAACAGAATATGTATAGTGGAGTAGTCATTTGGAAAAACTCCAAGTGCAGCCTGGTAGCATGATGTATAGTATGACATATAGATTTGCAAAGTACACACAGATCTAAATGTTGCAAACCCATTCACTAGAACCTCTCTCACAAGCAAAACATGATCAAACCCAGGACTCATTGAGTGTGAATCACATGGCGATATGAACTAGATTATTGACTCTGGTATTGCGTTGTGTAGACATCTCCATATAAAGATTTTGATCTTCCCTGGGAGACGGAGATTCCAAAGCTTCTTCCACACCGGATGAACCACCAAACCGCTTTGGTGGTTGCACAAAGAACCCGATGTGATGTATGTTTCCTCCCATTGTTTGTAATAGGTTGATCGTACTGAAAAATACCATTCCTTGTCAGGTGTCATGCCACAAAATCCTCTGTAGCGTGTTGATGTAGAGGGATTTGGATGATGTGTTCCGCATCAATGTGCCAGAAGGTATCTCTTATGAGCTATTCATCCCACTCGCCCAAAGATGAGTCGATGAGGTTGCTGACTTTGGTGATCAACTGATTCCCGCGGACCGTGAGTACTTTCCTATTTGCACTGTTCAGAATCCAGCAGTCACTCCGAATATCAATCTTTTCTCCGTTCCCTACCCACCAAATGCAGCCTTTCTTGAACGTCTGGACTCCTACCAAAATACTTTTCCAAACAAAGGAGGAGCCCTTCTTTAGTGCACAGTTCGTAATATCTCCATTAGGGAAAAACCTCGCTCTCATTACTTTTGCACATAAGGAATCGAAATTATCAATCAATCGCCAACATTGCTTAGCCAGCATGGCCAAGTTAAAACTGTGTATGTCTCGGAAGCCCATATCTCCACTCCCCTTGGGGATACACATCTTGCACCAAGCGAACCAATGCATTCTCTTGTGGTTTTCCTCATATCCCCACCAATACTGTGACATTGCATCAGAGATCCTCTTGCAAGCTTTTTTTGGGAATTTGAACACATTCATCGTGTATGTTGTGATGACTTTGGCCAGCGCTTTGAGGAGGGCTTCTTTGCCCCCGAAAGGTAGGGTTCTCTCTTTCCAACCATTCACCATCATCTGAATCCTCTCAATCAAGTCTTGGAAGCATGTCACCTTGTCCACACCAATCATGGCTAGGAGGCCCAAGTATTTATTAGAGATAGATTCTGTCATGATGTTTAAAATCTGGCATACCTATGCCTTGATTTCCACATCCGTGTTCGGATTGAAATAGATCGAGCATTTACCTTCACTGAATAATTGTCCTGAATCCGAACAATAATCATCCAATATTGACCTAAGAGTGTGGGCATTTTGAGTGTTAGCTCTCATCAAGACAAGGGAGTCATCAGCAAATAACAAATGTGATATGACCGGGGACTCATGACACACCTGCACCCCTATTAGATGACCCGCCGCTTCCTCATGTGCTATTAGAGCTGAAAGCCCTTCCGCACACAATAAGAATAAGTATGGCGAGAGTGGGTCTCCTTGACGGAGGCCCCTTGTTGGCGAGAAAGGTAAGGTCTCATTCGAATTAAATATAACCTTGTACTCTACCGACTTGACACATGCCATGATCATTTGAATCCACCTACTTGCAAAGCCGAGCTTATTCAACATTGCCTCCAAGAATACCCACTCGACTCTATCATATGCCTTATGCATATCGAGGTTCACCGCACATGTCCCCACTTTCCCCTTCTTCCTTTTCTTCATTGTGTGTAGGCATTTGTACACCAACTATCACATTATTCGTTATAATATGCCCAGGAACGAAGGCACTTTGGGTTTCACTAATGAAATCCGGCAATAACACTTTCAGTCTTGATGCCAACATCTTTGAAATGACCTTGTAAACCAGATTGCACAAGCTGATCAGTCAGAACGGTGTGATTTTCTCTGGATTATCTACCTTCGGGATGAGCACAATTGTAGTTGTGTTCCAACCTTCTTGTATCACGCCAGTATTAACTGCATGAAGCACTTCTTTCACCAAATCCTCCCCCAGGGATGTCCAGTATTTCTCATAGAATATTGCATGTAAGCCCTCCGGCTCTGGTGCTTTCAGATCTCCTATAGAAAAAAGAGCGCTCTTCACCTCTTCAGCTGTACAAGGTGCAAGAAGGGAGTCATTCATACAACCAGAAACACATGGTTTAACTTTATTTAGAACTTCCCCGTTTGGTACAACAACTTCAGAAGAAAACAAATGTTGAAAGTACTCAGACACCAGTGTCCTCATTGCCTCATTATCCTCCAGCCACTGCCCCACATCATTCATCAATCGCCTGATGTGATTTCGTTTCTTACGTGTTGTTGCAAAGTCGTTAAAGAAATTGGTGTTTCTGTCACCAAACTTCAGCCAGTTAGCCCTGCTTCTCTGTACCCAGTAGATCTCTTCCTTCTCTAGATTTTCTACAATTTCTATCAATACCACAGGCTGCCGATCCACCGCCTCGTCAGTGAGGGGGCCCAACCACAGGTTTTCCAACTCCACGTTAAGCTCATTCGGGCATTTTTGTGGCTCCTTCGGAATCTCACAGTCCCACTTGTGCATTTCTGCGTGAATAGCCTCAGTGCGCATTGCCAATGGCGCATTAGGATTAGTCTGCTCCCAAGCTTCGTGCACGAGCTGGATTACATCATCTTCCTTCAACCACCTCGCTTCAAACTGCTTAAACTTCACTCTGGAATTGTCTCCCACTACATCGCCCTCCATGTCCAAGAGTATGGGTCTATGGTCAGACTTTGTATGGTTTGTGTTGGTGATCTTTGCGTTTGGAAACAGCAGTGGAATTGACCATCGTAGAAAGCCTGATCCAATCTTTCTTGTAGCCTTCTCCTTCTCCAAGTGAATTGATCACCGGTAAAACCCATATCCTCCAGTTCACAGTCCCAAAACCTCCCGGAAGTTTTCCATCATTCTCACCGGGAGTGTGTAGGATCAAAAGTAGGTCTAGAGGGGGGGTGATTAGACTACTTGACCAAATAAAAGTTTTGCCTTTTCCCAAATTTTAGTGTTAGCAGTTTTAGCATTCATGGCAAGTCGATTTCACCCTACACATGCAAGTCTAAGAGTATAGTAGCGGAAAGTAACAACAATCATGAGTAAAGGGATAGGGTAGGAAGATCAAACACAATTGTAGACACGATGATTTTTTCCAGTGGTTCCGATAGGTGGCGCTATCGTGCATCCACGTTTATGGAGTCTTCAACCCACGGAGGGTAACGGTCGCGAGAGTCCACGGAGGGCTCCACCCATAAGGGTCCACGAAGTAGCAACCTTGACTATTCCATACGGCATCCGTCCACGAAGGACTGGCCTCACTATGGGTAGATCTTCACGAAGTAGGCGATCTCCTTGCCCTTACGAACTTCTCGGTTCACTCCACCATAGAAGTAGGAGGATCCCAAGCGACACCTAACAAATCTAGGAGGCACCACCCTCCAAAAGGTAATAGGCTTGGTAATGACGATGAACTCCTTGCTCTTGTGCTTCAAGATGATAGAGTCCTCAACACACAATCACTCTCTCACAGACTTGGCTTGGTGGAAGAGATGGGATTGGAGGAAAGCACTTGGGGAGGCTAGAAATCAAGATCCATATGGTTGGAGTGGAAGATCTGGATCTCAACACAAGGGTAGGTGGTTCTCTCTCGGAAAATCTGATAGGATAGGTATGGAATAGTTCTGAGTGCTTCACTTACGAGTGAGTGGTGGTGGAGGGGTATATATAGGCATCCCCAAAAAACCAACCGTTACACAGAAAATAACCAACTTGGTGACACCGATGTGTTAATATTGATGGTACCGAAGTGAGCAAAAGGTGGCAACTTTTGAATCTCGGTGAGACCGGTATAGGAATCTCGGTTGCAGCAACAAGGTGACCAACGGTCAGAATTGCCAAACTCGGTGACGCCGATTCAACATTCTCGGATGGATAAAAAATGTGAACTTGCGTAAAAGAAAGTTGGCAGCCAAACTCGATGGCATCGAAAGCAGTGTCGGCTGCACCGAAGGGTTAGGGTTTGGCTGAGTCTGTCTACGGTTTTGGAATCGGTGGCACCAGGATAGGAATGTTGGTTGCACCGATTTTGAATGTTTGGCTATAGATAGACTTTGGTGGGAGCGCTTGTGGATGTTTTTGGTGACTATCACTTGTGCACGTATGAGCATTTTGTTCACCAACAAAACCTTACCCCCTTTTAATAGTATTGGCTTTCCTATGGACTCAAAGTGATTGCTCACAAATGTAAAATGTAGAGTCCTCTTGCTTGAAGCTTGGCCAGCCTATTTCCTTGCATCTTGGGGTAATTCCACAATCTCCACAATCCTTTTGCCATTCCTATCATTGAACTTTTCCTGAAATATAGTTGGTGGAAACATTAGTTCAATGACTTATATGTTGTTATTAATTACCAAAACCACCAAGAGAGCAAATGTGCTTTCAATCTCCCCCTTTTTTGGTAATTGATGACAACATATAGATCAAAGCTTCAACAAAGATATAATCAATGAATATAATCGTCGCTTTGAGAAGTATGTGATAAGCAAGAGCTCCCCCTAAATTTGTGCATTATTTTAAATTTGCATTTGAATGCAAATGCACTATAGATTAGGTACATGGGTCACTTCTTACATGTCACATACCACTTGGTGGTGTGCGAGAGTAATTAGAATGAACATCATAGCACAACACAATCAAGCAAAGATGAATGATCGTCACATAAGCATTAAGATGATAGGAAATAGTAGCATCGCACATTAGAGCGTATGATCAAACATCATCAAACGTGTATCACAAGCAACCAAAAGAGTATCACAGCAACCAAAAGCAATTGTTTTTGAAAAAGCAACAAACACCAAACGCTCTCTCACTCGAAGCCTAAAGATCTATATACACTTCTCCCCCTTTGGCAACAAGTTAGCAAAAATTTCAAAGGCATATATCTAAGCGTTCTTGGGCTGATCTCCTCCGGTTGTTGATGAAGGAGTCGAGAGAACAGCGTCGGTGAAGATCTCTGTAGATGTCATGGATGGATCTGGAGTGGATACTGGAGGAACTCGAGCTGATGGAGCGGGAGTTGTGCTGGCAGTAGCAGGAGCTAATGAAGAGGGCCTCAAGTTTGGAGCAGGCACTATGGCTAATCTGGCCTGAGTAGTGAACTGTGTGCTCGGCCTGAGAGGTGATCCATCCTCCTCATCATCATCATCATCATCTGAATAAGTAGAAGAGACCTAAGGGATATGCACTGAGTCAACTTCCTTCTGAAGCTCTATAACTGTCTTAGTCACCTTGTCCACCTTATCATTCTGAGTCTTGATCCTCGTTTCAAAGATCCTCACAAGATTGCTTTGGTTGTCCAGAATCCCCTTAATATCCCTCTGCATGCCCTGAACTGCTGAGATCAAAAGATCCATTTACTCATTTCTGGATCTAGGGACTTGAGCACTAGTGGCTCGAACTACCTCTGCCTCTGCCTATGTTGTAGCAGATGTGGGATGATCTGGGTCCATCACCACAATGTTGTCCTCAAGCTCTGGCTGTAAGGGAAAATGTGGACGATCTAGAGCAAATATGTGCTTTTCCAACTAAGAGTTGATAAGCATCTAGATGTAGGGTGCATAGCAGCAAGAGCGCTTTTGATCAGCAGCAACCCTCTTAATCGTCTCAACAATTAAGTCCATAACCCTAATCCTGGTGTGACCGTCAAGATGGATCAGCATGTTGATGGAGTAGCCTCAGATCATCTTGTCATCTCCTGACTTGGGCATCAAGGTATGCCTCGGAATAGAGTTCATGGTACGGAGGCCAGCTTGCAGATAGTAGATGGATCCTAGCTTGTGAGATTGCACTTTGTCTCTAGGGATAGGAGTATACATATCCTTCATGGCATTGTGGCTCGCCTTGGATTCTGAGTATACATCCAAATCACCATCTTGAACGTCTGGAACTCCTAGAAGTGCAGCCCACTCATCAACAGTAGATTCATACCTTGCTCCTTCAGTCATCGATACAATCCTACCATCTCCACAGAAATGTGCAGTGGAGTAGAATTGCAAGATCATCTCATCGTTCCATGCAGTAAGCTCTCTTCCAATAAACTCATCCACACCAATGCAGTGGAAATTATCTTGGACACTTGGAAAGTAGTCCTCATTCTCCTTAATGAATTTCCAGCCAACTTATCTCATATCACTAACAGCTGGGTGCTACTTCTCGAGCATGTGTTGGTTTCTCAGGAAGAGGAACGGTTTGATGCAGCAAAGTAGATAAGTATTTCCCTCGGTTTTTGAGAACCAAGGTATCAATCCAGTAGGAGATACAAGCAAGTCACCAATAGATGTACCTGCACAAAGAATCAAACTCTTGCACCCAACGCTATAAAGGGGTTGTCAATCCCTTCACGGTTACTTGCAAGTATGAGATCTAATAGAGATAGATATAATAGGATGCTTGAACGGAAAGCAAAACTAAAAGTAAAAATAATGCAGCAAGTATTTTTGGTATTTTTGGTTTTAGATCTGAAAGTATAATATGAAAAATTGACTCGGGGGCCATAGGTTTCACTAGATGGCTTCTCTCATGATGGCAAGTATTACGGTGGGTGAACAAATTAGTGTCGAGCAATTGATAAAAAAGCGAATAATTATGAAGATATACAAGGCAATGATTATGCATATAGGCATCACGTCCATGACAAGTAGACTAAAACGATTCAGCATCTACTACTATTACTCCACACATCGACCAACTCCTGCGTGCATCTGGAGTATTAAGTTCATGAAGAACGGGGTAACGCATTAAGTAAGATGACATGATGTAGAGGGATAAACTCAAGATATATGATGAAAACCCCATATTTTTACCCTTGATGGCAACAATACAATACGTGCCTCACTACCCCTACTTTGTCACTGAGTGAGGACACCGCAAGATTGAACCCAAAACTAAGCACTTCTCCCATTGCAAGAATTACCAATCTAGTTGGCCAAACCAAACCAATAACTCGAAGAGACTTGCAAAGATATGAAATCATGCATATAAGAATTCAGGAAAGACTCAAATAATATTCATGGATAATCTGAACATAAACCCACAATTCATCGGATCTCGACAAACACACCGCAAAAGAGTATTACATTGGATAGATCTCCATGAAAATCATGAAGAACATGGTACTGAGAAGCAAAGAGAGAGAAGAAGCCATATAGATACTAGCTATGGACCCGAAGGTCTATGGTGAATTACTCACGCATCATCGGAGGGGCAATGGAGTTGATGTAGATGCCCTCCATGATCAAATCCCCCTCCGGCAGATTACCGAAAAAGGCTCCAAGTTTGGATCTCTCAGGAACGAAGGCTTCTTGTGGCGGAAAGTGTTTTTGTGGCTCGTTCTGATAATGATGGAATATTTGGGAATTTACAGGCCGAAGATTAGGGTTAGGGGAGCTGCCATGGGCCCACAAGCCTGCCTGGAACGGCCTACCCCCTTGGTCATGCCCCTAGGGCTTGTGGCCCCATGGTGGCTCCTCTGCCTTGGTTCTCAAGTCTCGTAGTTTCCTTTCGTTCCAAAAAAATCATTCCGAAGGTTTTATTCCGTTTGGACTCTGTTTAATATTCCCTATCTGCGAAACTCAAAAACAAGGAAAAAAACAAAAACTGGCACTAGGCTCTAGATTAATAGGTTAGTCCCAAAAATAATATAAAATAGCATATTAATGCATATAAAACATCCGAAACAGATAATATAATAGCATGGAACAATCAAAAATTATAGATACGTTGGAGATGTATCAGCATCCCCAAGCCTAATTCCTGCTCGTCCTTGAGTAGGTAAATGATAAAAACAGAATTTTTGATGTGGAATGCTACCTAACATATTTATCCATGTAATATTCTTTATTGTGGCATGAATATTCATATCCGTAAGATTCACAGCAATAGTCTAATATTGACATAAAAACAGTATTACTTTGAGCACACCAACAAGGTAGTCGTGTCCTTTCGAAACGGCATGGCCTTAGAAAGTCATCCCTACAAAATCATATGGTCTGGCTATGCTCCATCTTCTCCACACAAAGTATCTAAATCATGCACAACCCCGATGAACAAGTCAAGCAATTGTTTCACACTTTTGGTGTTCTCAAACCTTGTCAACTCTCATGCAATACATGAGCTTGAGCCATGGATATAGCATTATAGGTGGAATAGAATATGGAGGAGGCTCAAGGGGAAAAAGGAGAAGACAGTCTCACATCAACTAGGCGTATCAACGGGTTATGGAGATGCCCATCAATAGATATCAATGTGAGTGAGTAGGGATTACCATGCAACAAATGCACTTAGATCTATAAGTGTATGAAAGCTCAAAAACAAAACTAAGTGGTCGTGCATAATGAATATCCACTAGTTATATGATAGTGAAAAAATAGGAGACTCTCTATCATGAATATCATGGTGCTACTTTGAAGCACAAGTGTGGAAAAAAGGTAGTAGCAATTGTCCCTTCTCTCTTTCTCTCATTTTTTTATTTTTTATTTTGGTGGGCTTCTTCGGCCTCTTTTATTATTATTTTGTTTGGGCTTCGCTGGCCTCTTTTATTTTTGTAAAGTCCAGATACTCATCCCAACTTGTGAGGGAGTCATAGCCTACATCATCCTTTTCTCACTATTAGTGAAAAATCATCACACTTTTATTTACTTATAACTCAAAGAAAAAGAAATTACAACTCGATTCCTATGACAAAATATGACTCTATATGCAATATGAAGTGATGATGCAAGTCATAAAAAAAACTACATGTTGGAAGTTGCATGGCAATATATCTTGGAATGGCTATGGAAATGCCATACTAGGTTGGTATGGTGGCTGTTTTGAGTAATATATGGTGGCTGTTTTGAGGAATATATGGTGGTTGTTTTGAGGACGGAAGGTCGGGTGTACCGACGAAAGTTGCGCGGTACTAGAGAGGCTAGCAAAGGTGGAAGGGTGAGAGTGTGTATAATCCATGGACTCAACATTAGTCATAAAGAGATCACATACTTATTGCAAAAGTCTATTAGTTATAAAACAAAGCATTAGACGCATGCTCCTAGGGGAGAGATTGGTAGGAGTTAACCATGGCACGCTCCCAACCCTCACACAAAGGTCGACAATCATTAAACAAATCATGCTCCGACTTTGTTACACAATGGTTCACCATACGTGCATGCTACGAGAATCACAAGCTTTAACACACGTATCTCTTCCAATTCACCCCTCCTTATATAGGTGGAGAGGGTAGGTTTACAAATAGAGTCCTACTAGAAGTAGGATTAGCACTAGTCTCTCTAGAATCCTATTCCGGGTCTTGTAACCTTCGGCAGGGAGTCTTTCTCTCTTTGAGCCTTCTCTTTTGAGCCACCTGATGCCGGATTACACGCCGGGTCTTGGGACTGGTCGTCCTGTGATCCGCCAGTGTCATTAATAAAATGTCATGTCTTTTCCGGGTCTCCAGTGAGTCGCCAGGCCGGGTCATACCATGAGGTATATCCCCGACATTAGCCCCCAGATTAGTTTGAATTTGTTCATGCTAAGCTCCTGAAATAAGAATAATAAATATGTTAAGTAGCCGGCTTACTCCTTTGGCCGGCTTATGAAATGGCTCCTTAGAAATCCGGGTCATTTCTGCATATGAAATAGTCGTCTTTGATAATCATCTTGCTTGTCAATGTCCTTTGAAAAATATTGAGAATAGAACACCCATATGCCATTGAGTCAGCTTCCAATACTCTTGGTGGGTCATTTCTGCTGGGTCATAATCATTGATGATGCCGGGTCATTATCGTTGGTGATGCCGGGTCAAATAACTAGAATCCAGCTGACTTGATAAAAATATTGGGATGAAAATGCATCTGATGTAAAACCGGACTTCCATTGTTGTGAAGCAGGGCGGCTTATATAAAATCTGGCGGGTTATGATCTTTTGATAATGTCGGATCATAAATGTTTGGTGACGTCGGGTCTAACAACTGAACTCCATAATTAGCATCTTGAAAATTTCTCCTCAAAGTTTTTGATATGTCCATATTACCTGTAGCCCCCAAGCTCCGAGATTATCCATGATGACTTGGTGCTTTGCAATAATATTTTGGATTGTGTAGCCCCCAAGTGCCGAGTTGTCCTGCCTACAGCAACCTGGGACTTATAACTGCCTTATATCTTTATAAAGCTTCGGCGGGTGTAGCCCCCAAGAGCCGGCTCATCAGAATGTGATGCGCCGGGTCTTCAATTTGAATCTCTATCTGTTGGAACAGGTGAATACTATAGCCCCCAATTGCCGGGTCACACGCCTGCGGTGACTTGGGACTTTAGAAAATTTGTTCTGAGTGGTGTAGCCCCCAAGTGTCGGGTCAGTAAGAATTATTGGGCTGGGACTTAGGAAAATATAGAAACACCGGCTCATCTCCTTGAGATAATAGGGTCTTGCTGACAATGTAATGATTTGAAAAACCGGCTTGCATTAGCCCCCAAGTGCCGTGGTGCATGCTTGCAGCGACATGGGACTTGCTTATCTGATATAAACTGAACTTGAATAATGTAGCCCCCAAGTGTCGGGTTGTCTGCCTGCGGCGACTCGGGACTATGTGAGAATAATATGACTCATCACAACTTGTTGGATGAATCTTTGACCGTGGTTGTAATATAACCCGGAATGAATATCCTGGAATAATTCCTTCGTCTTTGACATGAAATCCCTGCTCGTGGTTGTGATGTAACCCGGCAAATGTATATTGGAGGAATCCATGAGTGTTGTAGATTACCACAGAGCACAATTGAAGAAAACTGAGAACCGGTTAATTAGATGACACGGCATTATATCTGATAGGGCATCTCTTGAAAACTAATGAATTCTCCGAGCCGTCCTGAAAACCCCCAATCATCTAGTACTGGTTTTGATAAACCATGAAGATCCAGCGAGGTTGGCTATTAAAGATCCATTTACTCTTGCAGAGTACTTAATGGCGGCCCATCTTAAGAGATAAAACCTGCAAAAATGAACAAGACAGAATATATTCTGCATTGTTGTAAGGGCGGCTTGAAAAAGCACAACCCGGAGATGTTATAACATTGCTCCTTCTTTCATAATCTTGCTCTGACCCGGCTTGATAAGCCGGCATGTCATGTGAATATGATTCGATGTATGATGCAATGTTGATGCAATGTACGATGCAATGTTGATGCAATATATGATGCAATGTGTGATGCAACGTTTGATTTGTCAGTATTTTTGGCACGAACGCCGGTTGTTGGGGTTAGATAAGCTACACCCGGAGGTGAGAAGCCCCCTTTTACAATCGTGGCTAATCATGTTAGCCGGAGATGGCATAAAGCCGGCCGATAAGGCGTTAGAAGCGATACCCGAAGGTAAGAAGCCGCCCTCAGCCTACGGCTAATCGTGTTAGCCGGAGATTTGGCATAAAGCCGGCCGATAAGGTGTTAGAAGTGATACCCGAAGGTAAGAAGCCGCCCTCAGCCCGCGGCTAATCGTGTTAGTCAGAAGATTTGGCATAAAGCCGGCCGATAAGGCGTTAGAAGCGATACCCGAAGGTAAGAAGCCGCCCTCGGCCCCCGGCTAATCGTGTTAGACGGAAGATTTGGTATAAAGCCGGTCGATAAGGCGTTAGAAGCGATACCCGAAGGTCAGAAGCTGCCCTCCGCCGGTTGTTAGGGTGTTAGATACCCATCGATAAGAACCCCCTACAATCGCGGCTAATCCTGTTAGCCGGAGATTTGGCATAAAGCCGGCCGATAGGGTGTTAGAAGTGATACCCGTCGGCAAGAAGCCCCCTTCAGCAATTTGGCGTAAACGTCGGCCGATAAGGCATTAGAAGCGATACCCGAAGGTAAGAAGCCGCCCTCCGCCATGGCTAATCGTGTTAGCCGCAGATTTGGCATAAACCCGGCCGATAAGGCATTAGAAGCGATACCCAAAGGTAAGAAGCCGCCCTCAGCCCGTGGCTAATCGTGTTAGCTGGAGATTTGGCAAAAAGCCGGCCGATAGGGTGTTAGAAGCGATACCCGTCGGTAAGAAGCCGCCCTCAGTAGTCGCAGTTGACATGATAACTGGAATATTTGTGAATTCTTCTTGTAACTCGCCATCTCGTAAGCCGCCATCTTGTATGAAGAAACGACAGAAGCTCCCAGTGATGATCCAATAAATCCGGACACCTATGTTTGAATGGTGCATCACGGCGGTTCGTCCTCTTGGGAAACTTTTTTTAATCTTCCTCCAAAAATGTAGTAGCCCCCAGGATCAGGTTAACTTTGCCATGACCCGGGGTTCTAGTTGAAAACGACCAAATGTGCCTTGCCATGTCTGTAGCCCCCGAGTCTTAAGTTGTCTCGAAGAGGCGGCTTTGAGAGTCTCCACTGATGGTTAAGGTTGACCGTGGTGGGTTATAGACGATCCCGTATGAATTGTTTGAATGATCCGGTCGATGGTTCGTCTTGGTTGGTTGTTGAAGTGAACCAAACTGTAATGGCGGCGACTTGCGCGCTTGTCCATTGGGCGGCTCGTATCGACGAGCACTGCACCGATATGTTGATGTAGATGAAACTGTGGGCGGCGGCTTGCGCGCGTCAATTGGGCGGCTCGTATTGGTGTGTTGATGTAGACGTCGAAATCAGCTACGACATGATCGCGAGAGACGGCCACGACACTGTAAGTCGGCGTGGTCGCGAGAGATGGCCACGGCGTTGCGAGCCGGGCGGTCGGTGAGCTGCGGTATTGTTAGCGAAGACCATATCGCGAATGCGACGGCTTACCGCGTCCATTGGGCGGCTCATAATTCCGGGTTAGCACGAGTGGTATCGGCGCGTCGATGTAGACGTAGAAACTAGCCATAGCATTGTAAGTCGGTGCTGTTGTGGAAGACGCCATGGCGTTGTAAGCCGGCGTGGATGGCGAGAGACGGCCACGGTGTTGTAAGCTGGTTCGGCCACAAGGGACGGCCATGGCGTTGTAGGCCAGCACGGACGTGCAAGTCGCCGGTGGTGTTGTAAGCGCGGACGGGAGAATCAGCCATGGGCATTGTAAGCCGGCGCAAACGGGTGACTTGGCCGTAGGTATTGTAAGCCGGTGCGGATAGATGACTCAGCCGCGGACGTTGCGAGCCGGCACGGCCGCAGGGACGGTTGTGGCGATGTAAGCCAATATGGACGCCGGTGCAAAATGACGCTGGTGCGCCTCCATCTCCGCGACATGATGCCACTTTGGTAAGAATAATTTGTCATGTGTAAAAAATATTACAAAGACGAAGTAATTGTTCTTCGAAGGAATCAAAATGTTTAGATAAAATAAATTGGGTGGATAGCACCTGTGACCCGGCGACGCAGGTGGTAGTGCGAACCATGGTGGAGGCGGCTCATCCGTGAGGAAATCGGTGGCTCACGATAGTAGAAACGGCGGCGGCTCGACAGCCCTGGTCCGCGGTGGAACCGGAACAAGGTGGAGGCGGCTCACGGCAGCAGCCGGCGGCGGTTCACATCAGCAGGGGCGGCTCGGTCCTGTCATTTTTGAAATGGCGGGTTGTACCAACAGGGGAGACCGGCCCCGGGGTGGCTCACGGTGTAGCTGGCAGCTTGGGGAGCTCGGAGCATAGGCGGTTGGCAGCACAGGCCAGTGGTGGCTCGAAGTGCACCCCGACGAGTCGAACGTGCGATGGAGGCGAGAGTTGGCCAAGGCCACGGTGCACAGAGGTGGAGCAGCATGTGGCGACACGAGCTGATGAGGCCAGTTCGGATGAGACATGATCTCAAACTGGCATCGGCTCTTCTTTATCCGAAAAAATTATGTGCTTCCCGATCCTTGGGAGAGATCCCTTCAAGAACACAAACCACCATGCGTACCCCATGGTGGGCGCCAACTGTCGTGGATTTGTCACGGCAGATGTCCGGGTGAACGGACTTAGGTTCGAGGCGAAGACACAACTACATGGCGGCTTGAAGGGGTTACGGAGTTACCCAGGTTCGGCCCCTCCGATGGAGGTAAAAGCCTACGTCCTGCTTGTCTGGTATTGATGATGAAGGAGATCTCTCAGATACAAGGGTGTTGTTTGCTACCTCTAATCACGAGGGCCTCTAATCTGTCTAAACTTGTGGACTTGTCCCTCTAGGGGTGCTCTACCCCTCCTTATATAGGTGGAGAGGGTAGGTTTACAAATAGAGTCCTACTAGAAGTAGGATTAGCACTAGTCTCTCTAGAATCCTATTCCGGGTCTTGTAACCTTCGGCAGGGAGTCTTTCTCTCTTTGAGCCTTCTCTTGTGAGCCGCCTGACGCCGGCTTACACGCCGAGTCTTGGGCCTGGTCGTCCTGTGATCCGCCTGCCGGGTCATTAATAAAATGTCATGTCTTTTCCGGGTCTCCTGTGAGTCACCAGGCCAGGTCATACCACGGGGTATATCCCCGACACCATCCCTATTATCTCAAAACTATATGCAAGGAATCAAACTTCTCATAGATTTTAATGCACTTAATATGAAAGTTTTTATTAATCCCTCTTGGATGCCATTATATTAGGACAAAATTCATAACCTAAACAAATTACCATGCTGTCTTAAGAAACTCTCAAATTAATATAAGTGAGGAAGGCGAGCTCAATATTTCTATAAAATATAACACCACCATGCTCTATAAAGATATAAGTGAGGCACTAGAGCAACATTACCTAGCTCAAAAGATATAAGTGAAGCACATAGAGTATTCTAACAAATTCACGATTCAGCGTGTCTCTCTCAAAAGATGTGTGCAGCAAGGATGATTTTTGGAAACTAAAAATCAAATAATCATATCATACAAGCCTCTCCAAGCAAAACACATATCATGTGGTGAATAAAAATATAGTCTCAAGTAAATTTACCGATGGATTGAAGACGAAAGAGGGGATGCCTTCCGGGGCATCCCCAAGCTTAGGCTTTTTGGTATCCTTGAATATGACTTGGTGTGCCTTGGGCATCCCCAATCTTAGGCTCTTGCCACTCTTTCTTCCATAGTCCATCCAATCTTTACCCAAAACTTAAAAACTTCACAACACAAAACTCAACAGAAAACTCATGAAATCCGTTAGTATAAAAAGATAAATCACCACTTTAGGTACTGTTGTTGAACTCCTTCTTTAGTTGTATTTGTGTAATACCTACTATATTCTAAATTCTCCATGACTCATACCCCCCGATACGACCCATAGATGCATTAAAATAAGCAAACAACACAAAGAAAACAAAATGTGTCAAAAACAGAACAGTCTGTAGCAATATGTAAACTTCGAATACTTATGGAACTCTACAAATTCTGAAACATTAGGACAATCAGGGAAATTTGTATATCAATCTTGTGTAAAAATTTCAGATCAATTATACACTCTTAACAATTTGGAAAATTCCTGGATTAAGAGAAAAAGTTTCTGTTTTTCAGCAAGATCAAATCAACAACTACCATAGATCACCACAAAGGTTTTACTTGGCTCAAACACTAACCAAAACACAAAAACACAATTACTACAGAAGTAATAATGTGCAAAATACACCAAAACAGAAGCAAAAAAGCAGAAAGCAAAATAAAATTGGGTTGCCTCCCAACAAGCGCTATTGTTTAACGCCCATAGCTAGGAAATATGCAATAGATCTAGGTATTGTCATCTTTGGTCTGTAATCTAGAAGTAGATCTCATAATAGATTCATAAGGCAATCTTATTTTTTTTAGGAAAGTGTTCCACGCCTTTACTTAATGGAGATTCGAATCTAATATTTCCTTCTTTCATGTCAATAATTGCACCAATCGTTCTAAGGAAAGGTCTACCAAGAATAATAGGACATGTAGGATTGCATTCTATATCAAGAACAATGAAATCTACGGGCACAAAATTCCTATTTGCAACAATAGGAATATCATGAATCACATGGCAAGTATATTTAAGTCTAACCCACTTCCTATGCATAAGGATTTTGTGAGCAAACAAATTATGGAAACAAAAATCAACTACCATAGGAAGGCAAAACAAGCATAACTTCCAAACTTTGAACACATAGAGAGGAAACTTGATATTATTGCAATAGGTAAAAGCGTGCGTTCCTTTATCATAGTAATTTTCAGTATCATCATGAAGGAATCTCACAATATAAATATCACCCAAAGCATTCTTTTCATGATCAATTATAGCATATGTGTCATCACCAAAACTTGGGGAACAAAAAATATCATCTTAATCAAGCATAGCATCCCCAAGCTTGTCGTTTTGCATATCATTAGCATCATGGATATTCAGAGAATTCGTACTAACAACATGGCAATCATGTTTTTCATTCAAGGAGATATCATGAATCACTTTATAATTTTCTTCTTCATCAAAATTTTTAGATTCATCATTTTCAACAAAACCTCATAGAGATAATAAAGCGCACTCAACTCACTAGCAATTGGTTCATCATAATTTGGTCTTTTGAAAATATTAGCAAGTGGATGAGGATCCATATCAATAGATTTTTAGCAAGCGAAGATGCAAGCAAACAGGAGGCACATGGCAACACAAGCAAACAAAAGGCAAACGAAAGAAGGGCGCATAAAAAGGCAAATCTTTTTGGTATTTTCTGAAAATCGTTTTAGAAGTGGGGGAGAGGAAAACGAGAGGCAAATGGCAAATAATGGAAATGCAATAGATGAGTTTGTGATGGGTACTTAGAAGGCTTGATGTAGATCTCCCCGCAACCAAACCAGAAATTGGCAAGTTGAAGAGAGAGTTCTTATCTTGACTTGCTATGTATCTCCTCGGCAACAGTGCCAGAAATCCTTCTTGCTACTTCTCGACCATGCATTGGTTTACCATGAAGAGGAACGGTTTGATGCACCAAAGTAGATAAGTATTTCCCTCAATTTTTGAGAACCAAGGTATCAATCCAGTAGGAGATACAAGCAAGTCACCAATAGATGTACCTGCACAAAGAAACAAACTCTTGCACCCAACGCTATAAAGGGGTTGTCAATCCCTTCACGGTTACTTGCAAGGATGAGATCTAATAGAGATAGATATAATAGGATGCTTGAATGGAAAGTAACACTAAAAGTAAAAATAATGCAGCAAGTATTGTTGGTATTTTTGGTTTTAGATCTGAAAGTATAATATGGATAATAGACCCGGGGGTCATAGGTTTCACTAGATGGCTTCTCTCATGATGGAAAGTATTATGGTGGGTGAGCAAATTACTGTCGAGCAATTTATAGAAAAAGCGAATAATTATGAAGATATTCAAGGCAATGATTATGCATATAGGCATCACGTCTATGACAAGTAGACTGAAACGATTCCGCATCTACTACTATTACTCCACACATCGACCGACTCCTGCCTGCATCTAGAGTATTAAGTTCATGAAGAACAAAGTAACATATTAAGTAAGATGACATGACGTAGATGGATAAACTCAAGCAATATGATGAAAACCCCATCTTTTTACCTTTGATGGCAACAATACAATACGTGCCTTGCTACCCCTACTTTGTCACTGGGTGAGGACACCGCAAGATTGAACCCAAAATCAAGCACTTCTCCCATTGCAAGAATTACCAATCTAGTTGGCGAAACCAAACCAATAACTCGAACAAAATTGCAAAGATATGAAATCATGCATATAAGAATTCAGGAAAGACTCAAAAAGTATTCATGGATAATCTGAACATAAACCCACAATTCATCGGATCTCGACAAACACACCACAAAAGAGTATTACATCAGATAGATCTCCATGAAAATCATGAAGAACATGGTATTGAGAAGCAAAGAGAGAGAAGAAGCCATCTAGATACTAGCTATGGACCCGAAGATCTATGGTGAACTACTCATGCATCATCGGAGGGGCAATGGAGTTGATGTAGATGCCCTCCGTGATCGAATCCCCCTCCGACAGATTACTGGAAAAGGCTCCAAGATTGGATCTCTCGGGAACGGAGGCTTCTGGTAGCGGAAAAGTGTTTTCGTGGCTCGTTCTGATAATGATGGAATATTTGGGAATTTATAGGCCGGAGATCAGGGTTAGGGGAGCTGTCGTGGGCCCACAAGCCTGCTCGGCACGGCCTACCCCCTGGCCGCGCCCCTAGGGCTTGTGGCCCCACGGTGGCTCCTCTGCCTTGGTTCTCAAGTCTCGTAGTTTCCTTTCGTTCCAGAAAAATCATTCCGAAGGTTTTATTCCATTTGGACTCTGCTTAATATTCCTTATCTGTTAAACTCAAAAACAAGGAAAAACAGAAACTGGCACTAGGCTCAAGATTAATACGTTAGTCCCAAAAATAATATAAAATAGGATATTAATGCATATAAAACATCCAAAACAGATAATATAATAGCATGTAACAATCAAAAATTATAGATACGTTGGAGACGCATCACTAGGCTCTTGTCTAGCAGGGCTGACTCATAGAAGTCTTGTTGCTCTCTGGTGTAGAATATGTAGTCAACATCAGTATTCTTCCTCTGAGCATATGGATAAATAGCTCTCCACACCCTCAAACCTCAGTCCTTCCTCTTCTTCATATCTTTAGCAACTAGTTGGCTGACATCATGTATTGTAAGATGTGGCCTAAGCTTCATCAACGTTGTCAAGTCATCATCATCTTCAACTCTGGAAGCAATTCTCTTATTCTTTTCAGAAGCTGGAATCTACCTGGATGTCCTCTTAGGATTTTTAGCAGCTGCCTTCTTGGATTTGGTGCTCTTGGATGTGCCAGTCTTGGGAATAGCATCATCCATAAGCTTCTTGGCCTTCTTCTTGGGAGGAGACTTCTCAACATGTTCTTCCTCCTCTTCCTCAGCAGCAGCACCAGCAGCTTCCTATGGATCTTCATACATGGATGTAGGCCTGCCAATCACATGAATAATCCTCTTTCCGGCTTTCTTCTCTCCTGCCTTCTTAGGCATAGACTTCCTTGGGGGATCAATAGTCATTGTGTCCCTAGCACTCTCAGGTGCTCTCATAGCTTCAAAGCTGGCATAGACTTTGCTGACAACTTTCCTGGAAGAAGTGGCTTCAGTAGCAGACTTCTTAGCAGCCTTTTCTTGCTTCTTGGCAAGAATCTCCTCAGGGACAAAGTCTGAATCCTCCTCATCTGAATTCAGCTTCTTTCTGGTCCTTGTAGCGGCTTTGGGCAACCCATGGGAGCTAGGGGTGCCTGGATCTGAAAACGAACTAGACTCTAGGCTTGTGCCTGAACTCATGTCAACACCATGCTCTGGCAAGTTCTGACTGTCCTCAGCACCTGACATACTGACCCTGTGAATAGAGTATAGAAGAGCAGAAGAAGATGAGTCATCACAAAATGAGGCTGGTTTTTGAAAGATTGAACAATAGATTTCCAAAGTTTTGCATTCTGTCAAATGAATATCGGTACAGCCGAAGCAAAAAAAATCGGTGCTACCGAGACTGACTATCCCCCTTAAAAGAACCTTGGCACCCTTTTCGGTGAGACCAAAAAGAAGTACTCGGTTCCACCGAGACAGTTCTCAGCAACACAGAAAGACAAATCAGTGAGACCGATTTGTTTGCTTCGGTTCCACCGAGTTCCATCGGGCGAAAGGAAAAGCTTAGAAAATCTAACATTTGCTAGACTATTGGAATTTTGTGTGGATAGGAAGACGTGCAATAGGTGGCTTATAGATAAAATCAAATCCTATGCGCAAGAATCAGACGAGGAGCACAAAGGAGGTCGAATTCGTACCCTAACTTGGCGCGGATCCGCTACGGCGGCGATCATGGAGAGGATTTCATTGACGGCGGCGATTCCCAGCGGTAGAGGAGCGCAGGGAGACAAGGGCAATGACTAGGGGTGTCAAAAGCGGCAGCTTAGGGTTCTGAGGCGCGACGGTGTGAGGATGAAATTCAAAGCGTCGGGGTCCACAGTATTTATACCCACCACTGTCGGTGACATCGATTCTAACTTTTCAATGTCATTGAGTTCCTCAACTGTCAGTTCATAGGGAAACTCGGTGTAACCAAGAAGATGTAACCGGTGGTATCGAGATTGAAAACCAAATCAACCCTAGGCATTCGGTGAGACCGAGATTTTGTGGTTGGTTCTACCGAGATGCACTTGGGAGGTTTTAATGGTCAGTCCTTGTCGATACGGAACTCCAAGTGCTCCACACATAGAGGGATCGAAAAGGACTTGTTCAAATTTTGTGATGCAGCATGAATAGAGTATGAGGTGAGAAAGCATAGATAGCTGAAGAGGTGGTCCTAGGCATTCTTGTATATCCAATTGGCAAAAGATAAATAAAAAGCCAAATAGCAACAATTGGATATCCTCAAATGAGAAAACAAATGCAGACCAACATGCTCACACAATAAGATGTCAAATGAAATCATGGAAAACATGCACAAACATTATAGTATCTAACAAGCACTTGGCAATGATGAAGTCATCTATATATGAGTATTTGACTTAGGAGCCAAGTAAGAGTACTTGATCATAGGTCATACTCATCGTTTAAGCACAAGTGGGGTTACCACTTTTACATAAAGCATTTAATATTGTCACATACTAAGAGATGCTTTGATTCAAGTCTTAGAGTAAAGCTCCCCCTTGATGTGACATCCCCCCATAAGAGGGATAAACTAACCTTGGGTTTTGTCGATGAAGACTTCATGTTGGTGAGGTAGTGGTGGATGCTCAAAGTTGATGAAGATCACCAAGAGTTGGGAGCATCATTGTTGTTCCCTTACTCTTCCCACCTACATGGGTTAGTCCCAACACACAAGAGACAAATACAAGGATATCTATGGACATGAAGTGCAAAGCATGTGTGATGATGTCCATTTATTTGTTGATTACCTTGTCCCTTTCTTACCTTTGAGGGAATGTGTGACTCCTTTAACTATTGCATAGGGTTGATGTTGATTGCTAATATATCTTGCCAATAATGAATGTGAGTGAATTTCACTAGCAGAGTCACCCCTCAAGAAATTTCTAGTTCTTCTTCTTGGGGACCCACATCAAGTTGATGGGGATCCTCGGTGTTGAAGTAGCACTTGTCGAAGTTGAGCTTGTAGTATCCTTGGGAACCCACTTCACCAAAGCTTGGGATTCATCTTCATATGAGTCAATGCCCTCTTGAAGCTTGTTCTTTCCCTTTAGCTTGTGGTCTTGTGGTGGAAAGTCATCTTGAGTGTTTGTCCCCTTGGGAAGAGTATTTTCGTACTTCTCCTTTTGAGGAACAAACTTGGGCTCGGGATATTGACCATCTTCCCATTCAACTCCATTAGCATTGAAATAGCCAACACCACGATTCTTCCGGTATCCTCCGTGCTTGCGTACAATCTCCTCAAATTGTTTGCACCTGGCAAGACTCTTGTAGATACCTTTCTCTATAATTCCTTTCAATAAAACATTTTCTTGCTCAAGTGTAACTTGGCTAAGAGAATCATCATTAGTGGAATCAATAGAACTACTAGGAGCAACATCATTGGGTTTAGCATTTTTATTGTTGCTACTAGATGAAGAACCTTTCTTGCCTTTGTTACTAGTTTGCTTAGATTTAACTTGTGGCACGAATGTAGACAAGAGTAGTCGTTTGGCAAGATAATATGAAGTCTTCTTTTGGAGATCGTCATTGATAGCTTTAAGAAATTCATGTTCTTGCTCCAAATTGAGCTTGTCGAAGCGTAGCTTCTCATGAGTTCTTACAAGCTCTCTATGATCTTTAAGAGTATATTCATGGGCTAACTTAAGAGTGTTAAGTTCTTTAGTTAGTTCTACTATTTTCATATTATCATCATCAATTAACCTATCTTGACTAGCATGAGAATTATCAAGTTCATTTTGATCAACATCACTAGTTTTATCACATAGAAAGTCATCATCATAAAGCAAATCATCTTCATCACTATCGCAATCAAGATATTCCGGGTGTGATACCTTGGGGCCTATAGCCATGAAGCAACTTCCACTCCCTTCATTTGGTGAATCAAATAGTGTTGGGGAACGTTGCATGGGAAACAAAAAATTCCCTACGCACACGCAAGATCTATCCATGGTGATGAGCATCTACGAGAGGGAGAGTGGATCTACATACCCTTGTAGATCGCTAAGCGGGAAGCGTTAAGAAACGCGGTTGGTGTAGTCGAACGTCTTCGCGATCCAAATAGCCGAGCATCCCGCAATCTCATCACGATCCGTTCCGCGATCCAATCATGATTCGTCCCGCAAACTCATCACGATCCATCCCACGATCTCATCACGATCCGTCTCGCAATCTTGATCATGGTCCTTCCAATCTAGCGTCGAACAGACGGCACCTCCGCGTTCAGCACACGTACAACTCGATGACGATCTCTGCCTTCTTGATCCAGCAAGAGGGAGAGGAGAGGTAGATGAGTTCTCTGGCAGAGTGACAGTGCCGCGGCGATGGTGGTGGAGCAATTCCGGCAGGGCTTCGCCTAAGCACTGCAAAAAACCGATCTAGAGGAGAAACTATGCACTAGAGGAACGGGTAGCACGTGGCTGAAAATCTAGTGCCAAAAACCCTAAAACCTCTAGTATATATAGGAGGAAGAGAGGAGGGGGCTTGTCTCCCAAGGATCCAGCCGTTGGGTCGGCCGAACCAAGGAGGATTGGAGGATTCCTCCTCCAATCCTAGTAGGACGAGGACTCCTCCTTATTTTTGCCTTTTTTGCCTTTTCCCACCTTTTTCTCTTTGGGCTTTTCTTCCCAGACGCATGGGCCTTGTGTGGGAATTTCACCAGCCCACTAAGGGCTGGTATTTACTCTCCCATAGCCCACGTAGCCTCTTGGGTCGAAATACCCCTCCCGATGGTCTCCCGGTACACTACCGGCACTCCCGGTACACTACCGATGAGCCCGAAACTTTTCCGGCGACCAAAACAGGACTTCCTATATATCAATATTTACCTCCGGACCATTTCGGAGCTCCACGTGACGTCCGAGATCTCATCCGGGACTCCATACAACCTTAGGTCACCACCATACATAACTCTATACTACCGAAACGTCACCGAACCTTAAGTGTGCAGACCCTGCGGGTTCGAGAACTATGTAGACATGACCAAGACACCTCTGCGGTCAATAACCAATAGAGGGACCTGGATGCCTGTATTGGTTCCTACATATTCTATGAAGATCTTTATCGGTCGAACCTCTGTGTCAAGGATTCAGTTAATCCCGTATGATGTTCCCTTTGTTCTTCGGTATGTTACTTGCCCGAGATTCGATCGTCAGTATCTCCATACCTAGTTCAACCTCGTTACCGGCAAGTCTCTTTACTCGTTGTGTAGTACAAGATCCCGTGACTAAAGCTTAGTCACATTGCTTGCAAGGCTTATTGTGATGTTGTTACCGAGTGGGCCCTGAGATACCTCTCCGTCACACGGAGTAACAAATCCTAGTCTTGATCCATGCCAACTCAACAGACACCCTCGAAGATACCTGTAGAGCACCTTTATAGTCACCCAGTTACGTTGAACATTTGATACACACAAGGCACTCTCCGGTGTCAGTGAGTTGCATGATCTCATGGTCATAGGAACAGATACTTGACATGCAGAAAACAGTAGCAATAAACTGACACGATCATATGCTACGTTTGTAATTTGGGTCTTGTCCATCACATCATTCTCCTAATGATGTGATCCCGTTACCAAATGACATCTCATGTCCATGACTAGGAAACCATAGCCATCTTTGATCAAGGAGCTAGTCTATTTAGAGGCATACTAGGGGCATGGTATTGTCTATGTATCCACACATGTATCTAAGTCTCCGATCAATACAATTATAGCATGGATAATAAACGATTATCATGAACAAGGAAATATGATAATAACTAATTTATTATTGCCTCTAGGGCATATTTCCAACAGTCTCCCACTTGCACTAGAGTCAATAATCTAGTTCACATCACCATGTGATTCGCATTGTTATGAAGCTAACACCGAATGAGTTGTGGGGCTCGATCATGCTTTGCATGTGAGAGAGGTCTTATAGTCAATGGGTCTGTGACATTCAGATCCATGTGTACTTTGCAATCTCTATGTCAAACTATAAACACTGCTACCACACTCCATTTGGTACTATTCCAAATGGCTGCTCCACTATACGTATCCAGATTGCTACTACGAGTCATCTGGATTGGTGTTAAAGCTTGCATCGACGTAACTCTTTACGACGAACTCTTTATCACCTCCATAATTGAGAAACATCTCCTTAGTCTTTTAGTTACTAAGGATAATCTTGACCGCTGTCCAGTGATCCATTCTTGGATCACTCTTGTACCCCTTGTCGGACTCATGGCAAGGCACGCACAGGTGCAGTACACAGCATGGCATACTATACAGAGCCTATGGCTAAGGCATAGGGGACGACATTCGTCCTTTCTATTTCTTCTGCCGTTGTCGAGCTTTCATTCTCACTCAACTTCACACCTTACAAATCAGGCGAGAACTCTTTCTCTGACTGATCCATTTTGAACTCTTCCAAAATCTTGTCAAGGTATGTACTCATTGAAAATCTCATCAAGCATCTTGATCTATCTCTATAGATCTTGGTGCTCAACAATTAGGTAGCTTTATCCAGGTCTTCCTTTGAAAAACTCTTTTCAAACAACCGTTTATGCTTTCCAGAAATTCTACATCATTTCCGATCAACAATATGTCATCCACATATACTTATCAGAAATTCTATAGTGCTCCCACTCACTTTATTGTAAATACAAGTTTCTCATAAACTTTGTATAGACTCAAAAACTTTGATCACCTCATCAAAGTGTATATTCCAACTCCGAGATGGTTGCTTCAATTCATAGAAGAATCGCTGAAGCTTGCACACCTTTTAGCATCCTTAGGACTAACAACACCTTTTGGTTGTATCACATACAACCTTTCCTCAAGTAAACCGTTAAGGAAACGATGTTTTGATATCCATCTGCCAGATTTCATAATTGAAAAATGCAGCAACTGCTAACATAATTCCAACAGACTTTAGCATCACTACGAGTGAGAAAGTCTCATCGCAGTCAACTCCTTGAACTTTTCGTAAACTTCTTTGCAACAAGTCGAGCTTTACAAATGGTGACATTTACCATGAGTGTCTGTCTTCATTTTAAACATCCATTTGTACTCAACGACCTGCCGTCCAACGAGCAAGTCTACCAAAGTCTATACTTGGTTTTCATACATGGATCCTTTCTCGGATTTCATGGCCTCTAACCATTTGTCAGAATCCGGGCCCATCATCGCTTCTCCACAGCTCGTAGGTTCATCGTTGTCCAACAACATGACTTCTAAGACAGGGTTGTCATACCACTCAGGAGCAGTACACGTCCTTGTCGACCTATGAGGTTCGATAGTAACTTGATCCGAAGCTTCATGATCATCGTCATTAACTTCCTCTTCAACTAATGTAGGCTTCATAGAAACATCTTCCTGTGTTGTGCTACTCTCTCGTTGAAACAAAGGTTCAACAACCTCATCAAGTTCTATCTTCCTCCCACTCAATTCTTTCGAGAGAAACTCTTTCTCGAGAAAGGACACAGTTTTAGCAACAAACACTTTATGCTTGGATCTGAGATAGAAGGTTTACCCAACTGTCTTTAGGGTATTCTATGAAGATGCATTTGTCTGCTTTGGGTTCGACCTCATTAGGTGAAAACCTTTTTAACATAAGTGTTGCAGCCCCAAACATTAAGAAATGACAGCTTAGGTTTCTATCAAACCATAATTCACACGGTGTCATCTCAACGGATTTAGATGGTGCCCTATCTAAAGTGAATGTAGTTGTCTCTAATGCATAACCCCAAAATTATAGTAGCAAAACGATAAGAGACATCATATCAAGCACCATTTTCAATAGACCCGACTATGACGTTCGAACACACCATCACACTATGGTGTTCCAGGTGGCGTGAGTTGTGAAAAAACTTTCACATTGTCTAAAGTTGTATGCCAAACTCGTAACTCAGATATTTACCTCCACGATCATACCGCAGACATTTTTATCTTCTTGTCATGATGATCTTAAACTTCACTCTGAATTTGCTTGAACCTTTCAAACGATTCATACTTGTGTTTCATTACGTAAATATACACTATATCTACTCAAATCATCAGTGAAGGTAAGAAAATAACGATATCCACCGCACGCTACAAGACTCATTGGATTGCCTACATCAACATGTATCATTTCCAATAAATCACTTGCCCGCTCCATCCATCTGGAAACGGGGTCCTTAGTCATCTTGCCCAAGAGGCATGGTTCGCATGTCTCAACCGATTCAAAATCGAATGAGTCCAAAGATCCATCGGCATGGAGTTTCTTCATGCGCTTTATACCAATATGACATTTAGCGGCAGTGCCACAAGTATGTGGTACTATCATTATTAACTTTGTATCTTTTGGCATCAATGTTATGAACATGTGTATTACTACGATCAAGATTCAACAAACCATTCTCACTGGGTGCATGACCATTGAAGGTATTATTCATGTAAACAGAATAACCATTATTCTCTAACTTAAATGAATAACCGTGTTGCAATAAACACGATCTAATCACGTTCATGCTCAATGCAAAACACCAAATAACATTTATTTAGGTTTGTCACTAATCCCGAAGGTAGAGAGAGCATGCGATGTTGATCACATCAACCTTGGAAACATTTCCAACACACATCGTCACCTCACCTTAGCTAGTTCTCCGTTTATTCCGTAGCTTTTATTTCGAGTTACTAACATTTATCAACCGAACTAGTATCCAATACCCAGGTGCTACTAGGAGTACTCGCAAGGTACACATCATTAACACGTATATCAAATATACTTCTGTCGACGTTGCCAGCCTTCTTATCTACCAAGTATCTAGGGTTGTTCCGCTTCAGCGACCGCTCTCCTCATAATCAAAGCACTTAGTCTCGGGTTTGGGTTCAACTTTGGGTTGCTTCACTGGAGGAGCAACTGACTTGCTATCCATCAAGTTTCCCTCGTTGCTCTTGCCCTTCTAGAAACTAGTGGTTCTGACTAACCATCAACACTTGACGCTCCTTCTTGATTTCTACCTTCGTGGTGTCAAACATCGCGAATAGCTCAGGGATCATTATTTCTATCCCTAGCATTTTATAGTTCATCACCAAGTTCTAGTAGCTTTAGTGACAGTGACTTGGAGAACTATATCAATCACTATCTTATCTAGAAGATCAACTCCCACTCGATTCAAGTGATTGTAGCACCCAGACAATCTGAGCACATGCTCAACGATTGAGCTATTCTCTTTCATCTTGCAGACAAAGAATCTTGTTGGAGATCTCATATCTCGCAACATGGGCACGAGCCTGAGATCCTAATTTCAACTCTTAGAACATCTCATATGTTCCGTGACGTTCAAATCGTTTCAGAGCCTCAATTCTAAGCCGTAATGCATGACGCACTAAACTATCAACTAGTCATCAGAACGTGCCTATCAGATGTTCACAACATCTACAAACGACGCTAGAGGGGTTGGCGCACCGAGCGGTGCATTAAGGACATAAGCCTTCTGTGCAGCAACGAAGAAATTCATGTTCTTGCTCCAAATTGAGCTTCTCGAAGCGTAGCTTCTCATGAGTTCTTACAAGCTCTCTATGATATTCAAGAGTATATTCATGGGCTAACTTAAGAGTGTTAAGTTCTTTAGTTAGTTCTTCTATTTTCATCTTATCATCGTCAATTAACCTATCTTGACTAGCATGAGAATTATCAAGTTCATTTTGATCAACATCACTAGTTTTATCACATAGCAAGTCATCATCATAAACCAAATCATCTTCATCATTGTCAAAATCAAGATATTCAGGGTGTGATACCTTGGGGCCTTTAGCCATGAAGCAACTTCCACTCCCTTCATTTGGTGAATCAAATATGTCATAGGAGTTGGTTGTCACTAGTGCAATTCCGGCAACACCTTCATCTTGACTATATTTGGAGTTGGAGTGATAGCTTCTCTCGGAGTGGTTGTCGGAGTCAGAGCCGGAAACCCATTCACCAACACGAGCTTGATGTTTTCTTATTGAGTGGCTCTTGGTGTACTTGTCCTTCTTATCTGAGTCCCTACTTCTCCTTGAGGGTCTTCGTTCATAACGATCATCTCTACTCCTTCTCTCTCTTCGAGGTGATTCATCTCTTGAGCTTTGTCTTCTTGGTGACTCTTCTCTTCGTTTGTAGGGAGCCGTGCACTCATTGGAGTAGTGTTCGGGCTTCCCACAATTGTAGCAATTTCGATCATGACTTGACGAACGCTTCTCTTCATGTCTTGAGTTGGAGCTACGATCTTTGCTTCTATTTTTGTAGAACTTGTTGAATTCTTGAGCATGAGGCTTATCTCTTCATTTGCGACAAGGTTGTTGCTTGAGGTAGCGGGAGCATCACTTGTGGCTTTGTAAGCACCGCTTGACTTGTGGTGAAGCTCTTCCTTGTCTTTTAGTGTCATCTCATGAGAAACAATTCTACCAATCACTTCCGTTGGTTTGAGATCTTTGTAGTTGGGCATCATTTGGATCAATGTGCACACGGTGTCATATCTCTCATCCAAAGCTCGAAGTATCTTCTTGATGATGAATTTGTCTGTCATTTCTTTGCCTCCTAAGCCGGCAATCTCATTGGTGATGAGAGCTAGCCTAGAGTACATCTCAGCGACTCCTTCACCATCCTTCATCTTGAACTTATCAAGCTGACCTTGAAGAACATCTAACTTGGATTCTCTCACGGACTCGGTTCCTTCATGCAAATCAACCAAAGTGTCCCAAATCTCTTTTGGGTGTTCAAGACGGCTAATTTTGTTGAATTCTTCGGGGCATAGGAAATTGAAGAGAATGTCACATGCTTGAGCATTGAGTTGCAACATCTTCAATTCATCTGCGGTAGCTTCACGATCCGGTTCCTTTCCTTCCGCAAAGAATTCACCTTGCAAGCCAACATGAACAACAGCCCAAACAGCAGGATTATGACCAAGCAAATGCATGGTTTAACTTTATTTAGAACTTCCATGTTTGGTACAACAACTTCAGAAGAAAATAAATGTCGAAATTACTGAGACACCAGCGTCCTCATTGCCTCATTATCCTCCACCCACTGCCCCACATCATTCATCAATCGCCTAATGTGATTTTGTTTCTTGCATGTTGCAAAGTTGTTAAAGAAATTGGTGTTTTTGCCAAGCGACACCTAACCAATCTAGGAGTCACCACCCTCCTTGCACTTACAAACTTCTTGGTTCACTCCACAACACGAAGTAGGAGGCTCCCAAGCGACACCTAACCAATCTAGGAGGCACCACCCTCCAAAAGGTAATAGGCTTGGTAATGACGATGAACTCCTTGCTCTTGTGCTTCAAGATGATAGACTCCTCAACACACAGTCACTCTCTCATAGATTTGGCTTGGTGGAAGAGATGGGATTGGTGGAATGCAACTTGGGGAGGCTAGAAATCAAGATCCATATGGTTGGAGTGGAAGATCTTGATCAAAACACAAGGGTAGGTGGTTCTCTCTCGGAAAATCTGATAGAATAGGTATGGAATAGTTTTGAGTGCTTCACTTACGAGTGAGTGGTGGTGGAGGGGTTTATATAGGCATCCCCAAAAATCCAACCGTTACACACAATAAGTCAGACTCGGTGACACCGATGTGTTAATCTCGATGGTACCGAAGTGACCAAAAGGTGGCAACTTTTGAATCTCGATGAGACTGGCATAGGAATCTCGGTTGCACCGACAAGGTGACCAACAGTCAGAATTGCCAAACTCGGTGACGCTGATTCAACATTTTCGAATGGACCGAAAATGTGAACTTGTGTAACAGAAACTTGGCAACCCAACTCGGTGGCATCGAAAGCAGTGTTGGCTGCACCAACGGGTTAGGGTTTGGCTGAGTCTGTATAGGGTTTTGGAATTGGTGGCACCGGGATAGGAATGTTGGTTGCACCGATTTTGAATGTTTGGGTATAGATAGACTTTGGTGGGAGAGCTTGTGGATGTTTTTGGTGACTATCACTTGTGCACGTATGAGCATTTTGTTCACCAACAAAACCTTACCCCCTTTTAATAGTATCGGCTTTCCTATGGACTCAAAGTTATTGCTCACAAATGTAAAATGTAGAGTCCTCTTTCTTGAAGCTTGGCCAACCTATTTCCTTGCATCGTGGGGTAATTCCACAATCTCCACAATCCTTTTTCCATTCCTATCATTGAACTTTTCCTGAAATATACTTGGTGGAAACATTAGTTCGATGACTTATATGTTGTTATTAGTTACCAAAACCACCAAGGGAGCAAATGTGCTTTCAGTGTGCTGCTCCACCTTCCTTTTCATGAGAATAGAGTATCTCGTTGAAGTCTCCAGCTATAACCCAATGGAGTCGGTCTTGATGATATAAGGTTCGCATGTATGGCAACATATCCTATGCATCCGGGGGCCTTTGTGTATCCGTGTGTCCATCTGCGCTGAGCCTTCCGATTTAAATCCCACGTCCAGCATCAAAAGCGTGCCCAATTTGCAAAGACGTACCCATCTATGCACGTAAGACAAAGCATCTTTACAATAAACCCCATTTAATTAATAGATAGCGGAGGGCGGTAACGAATTAGATCTAGATAGGACGTGAGTTTGCATGTGTTGGGTATGATTAGCTTCGGTAGAACGTGAGTTTGTATGCATGTGATGAATCCTTATGAAATTTTTGGCGCCGGTAGCTGCGTTATGTGGCCAGCCACCGGCCGCTGTGTTGTGTGGCCGTTCGCCGGGGCGCCGCGATTGTATGACCGTCTAGTGTTGCGGCGTTGTATGATCGTCTAGTGGGCGCGGTGTTGTGTGGATGTCCATCGGCATGAGGAATCGATTGGTTTGAGGTCTATAAGATGAAGAAATTATTAGGCGTTACAGCAAAAATACGGCGACTTGCGTGCCTCAGCGGGCGTGTAAATGCAAATTAGTCATGCATTTGACGGTGCGCGTGGGATATGAATCGAAGGGCAGAGGACTGGCGAATGCATAGGATACACGAGGCACCTAGATGCATAGGATATGTTGCCCGCATGTATCCCCAATAATGGTGTTTATCTTCCCACCGTGGCTCGCCATAGAAACCAGTAAAGTGCCATGGCTCATCACCACCCACTCCCACTGAGACGCCGATTAAGTTTTTTGTTTTCCCATTCAGTTGCAGGGTGACAGGGCTATGCCAGAAGAGGAGTAGTCTCCCATTGCTACCAACACTCTCGACAACCTCTATTGTATCCATCTTAATCTTCCTCCTAAGCTTCTCTACCCTTGTTGTATTCAGATGTGTTTCGGACAGAAAAATCACATCCGGCCCCCATTGCTTCTAGGTGTCTAGAAGCGTTCTCTCTGTCGTGGCACTGGCCATACCATAGCATATCCAACATAGGATTTTCATTGCTCCCGGCGATCACCCTCGAGGGGAGTCGCCGATATTAAGTATGTTGTGTCATCTGCCATGGTTCTAGCCCGCTTCGGTTCATGTATCTTTTGCGGTGTGCTCATCTGGGATTTGTTAACAACTTCATTTATGGCACTCTCCAGCAAGCATACTTTTTCACTCACAAAGCCAGGAGGTGGGTTAGTCCCTCTAGTGTGGTCAATAACCCTACCATATTGTCCTATGAGCCTCTTTTTCGCAGCAGTCACCATTGCTCCAAGACTTTGATTCGCCAAATCTATGTCCGTTGAGCTCATCTCTTCCATATTGGGGTTTACTGGTGTACCCCTTCCCCTTCCCCAACCTGCACCTCTACCAAATGTGCTTCCAGTCCCGGTATGTTCCCTACCTCTCCCAGGACCCCCAGCAGGCTCTTCATACTTGGCGAGCAGCCAATTGCCCCACTGACATTCCTTCTCCTTGTGGATGCCATCTCCACATTCGGTCACAACGTGCCCAATCAATCCGCATAAATCACAAAAGTCTGGCAGCTTCTCATATTCAACCGGGTATTTCTTATATTCCTTCAAGGTCAGTGGGACAAATCTCACAAGGGGGGTATCTAGTACCAAGTGCACATGAGCACGTAGATACTTAGTCGGATTGATCCATCCTTCAGTAACAATCACTTTGATCGGTCGGATCCCAACATTCTTCACAATCTTCTCTGCGATATCCTTCTTCTTCATGAGACCATCAGGAATCCCCATAATCCGTGTACATATTGGGATATGGTCCAGCTTATAGTCCTCGACGTTTGTTATGCCATCATACTCTTCCATCACCACGGCGGCGTTCCGTTCATCACCCAGTTTCAATCGCTTAGGCACATGAATTGGGCCAAGAAAATATTAGGCTTTGATGCCTTGAAGATCACTCCCTGGGCTAGCGTCCAAGCGTTTCACATAGCCTTGTACAAAGTGACGTGGCTAAAGGGTGTTTGGGTATGAACCCCAAAGACTGCAATCCATCTAGTCTCCTCTAGCAGTTCCTCAATCTCTCTCGACAGATCCAGCGTTGCTTCCTCCTCCCCATGGATATTCATTCCGGAAAATCTATCTTCCAGATTCAGTTCTCGTTCATGATTCCAGTGCTCCTCTTCAGACGTGTTGCCCTCGGGCACCTTTGTCGGTATCAAAACCGGCAGATCTCGGGTAGGGGGTCCCAAGCTGTGAGACTAGAATTGATGGTAACAGGTGAGGAAGGAGACGATGTTCACCCAGGTTCGGGCCCTCCTATGGAGGTAATACCCTACGTCCTGCTTGATTGTATTGATGATATGCAGGTTACAGAGTTGATCTACCTCGAGATCGAATAGCTAAACCCTAGATGAGTTGTCTCCTGTCTACAACCTGAAACCCTCTGACTTATATAGACGCCGAGGGTACCTAGGGTTTACACATGGTCGGTTACACATCAAAGGGATAAACATGCCTATTAACTACTACAAACATGGAGGACAAGCCACGATTCCCGAAGCTTCCTTCCTGGAGACAGGGCCTTCAATCGATCCAATGCTCGACAAACGGCCCAAATAGGTCCGGCCCATAAGAAACAGGTCGGCCTCCCGAGGACCCCTTAAACCAGGACTCCCTCAGTAGCCGCAGAACTAGCCTTCAACGCCAAGGGTCTTAGCTCCAACTGCTTCATATAATCAGAGTCTTTGACTTGCAAGGCGAGTTCTTCTCCTCAATCAGTGATCGGCCGGGTTTAGTTCGGCCTCCGATAGCATGTAGCTTTTCTTGATCTGTAAATCGTCCAAACACCATGAATATCTTAGCTTCGAAGGCCAAGCGTCAAGGAGCAAAAAGAACTACAAGGCACAGCCATGCCTTCCATTCGCATCCTCTACTTTCCCAATCTCTTGAGCTTCTAGAGCCCATATCTAGTTTTTCCACTCCTTCCTCCTCCAAGCTCGACCATGGCTGGCTCCAATGGCAAGTGGGAGGCTTCCATGGTCACCAACCAGGACATCCAGGACCTCAAGGACGCCGGCTACCTCCCCGCCAATGTCTAGCACCACACACCGGAGAAGGGCCAGGTGGTCCCCACTCCCAAGCCGGGCAAGAGGGTGGTCTTCATCCCTCACTTCACCCAGGGACTGAGCTTCCCACTCCACCCCTTCGTCAGGGGGCTCATGTTCTTCTATGGCCTCGACTTCCACGACCTCCTGTCGAACTCCTTCATGCGCATATCGGCCTTCATCTTTGTCTGTGAGGCCTTCTTGCCAGTCAAGCCACACTTCGGACTATGGCTCAAGATATTCAATATCAAGTCGAAATGTGTCGCAGGAGAACACGCAGACTATGGCAGGGCTGTCATCAGCAAACTCCCCTGCGTCGGATGGCCATCCGGCACCTTCATTAACACCATCCAGATCTGGCAAAAAGAGTGGTTTTACATCACCGAGCCAAGGGGGGAAGGCCGAGCTGCTCCGGTCGAATTCAGATCCGGTCCCCCCACCAGATTGACTTCATGGCTCCGAAAGGGACTCGACTGGGGTTCGGATAAGGAGGTGGACGACCTGCAAAAGTGCATCACCTTCATGATCAGAGGTGATATCGAGCTGGCCAACGTGGTCGAGATTATGCTCCAGCAGCGCATCCTCCCCTGCCAGCGCTGGGACTCTCCCATGTGGGCTTATCGGCTTGACAATGAGCCTACTATTCGTCAGCTCTTCCAAACTACTCAGGAGAAGCTGTGGAAGGCGCTATTCAAGGCGCGGGAGAACTGGCCAGTCGAGGAGGAGGATCGGGGTCTACACGCCGATAAACCTCCTTCCCAGGTATAATATAGTCTTGTTTGATCGACTTTGTTTTCTGAAAGAAAATCTAAGCACTTTCCGATCAACTCTATAGAAATGGCTGAGCAAGGCACGGACATCAACTATCCGGCGCCTCAGCCCGAGGACATCAGGTCCAGGCTGTTGTCGAAGATGCTCATCGTGGCGCCTTACAAGGCACCGGAGAAGAAGGAGAAGAAGAAGAAACCAGGTCGAGGAAACCCATGCCTCCTCCAATCAGGAGGAGGAGCATGATGATGAGGGGGAAGGCGATTCGCCCCTCGCAAGAAAGAGGACGGCGTCATCAGACGCCACAGAGGATGTACCCCCTCCTGCATCGAAGAAAGCGCGTCGGACACAGGTAATTCTGTCCGATGACAGTTCGGGCTCAGATACCGAAGGTAAGAATCTGAAGACTTCCTGATCTGTTAATGCTAAGTTTTTGGATGTTAAAATCATGTGAGCGCCCATTGATTTGCATCCCACCACGCGTCCTCCCCACCGACCAAGTTTTGGATGGGGAGACCCCGCCCGCCGAGCTAGCGGGGAGCGGGACCGCGTCTCACTCCACTCCTCCGGGCACCGCGAAGGATGCCGCGGAGGTATCATCCTAGTAGACTCCTATGGAGCCGAACACCTGCGGTGGGGGAGACGATGTCATGGTTGAGGCTAACACCCCGACCACCGAATACCAGGGGGAAGATCCCCTCCCGGATAGTGAGGAGACCGGACGAGGGGAAGTCCACCCCCTCCAAGGCCGTCTCCGGAGGGCATAACGCCTTCGGAGGCACCGGTTCAATCCCCGGTTGGAGATCGGATTGACCGATCACCACCGGCGCCACCGACCAATGGGTGGCCGGTGATGGGGGAGACTCTATCAAGTGCCTCCATCTCCGAGGAGCACCGCGCTCTCATGGGTGCGGTTCTACAAAGCATTCAGTCCGTTGATAGCGGACTGAAGGAGGCTTTCAAAGGTCTCCTGACAGGCTTCCAAGTGAGCCACGTGATACTTTGTGCATGAAATGTTTATTTCTTTACGATATGGTTATATACATGGCAGCCCCCAAGCCCTAGGTGAGTTTGGAAAAAAACTCACCTGGGGGCCAATCATAGATCATAATCCGAACTATGTACGAGACAATATTTGTTCGGGACGTTCTAACAGACCTTAAGAGGACCGGACATAGGATCATATTGATGACAGTTCGGAAGTTTGGAACCCATGTAACCTGATAGGGATTTGTTTTTTACAGGCTTCGTCATCGGCGGCGGCTGCGAATGCCGCTGAGCTAGACGAGCTGAATCGGAAGCTCAAAAGCTCCGAAGACGAGCTTGATGCTTTGAACAAGAGATTCGACGAGGCACAAGGTAAGCCTGATTCAATATCCAAAAAATTTCATCATCGTACTGTCAATGCAGTATTCATATTTTTGATGCTTACACAGCCTCGGCGAAGGAAATTGAGAAGCTCAAGGCCGAGGTACAGCATGCGAAGCAGGAGGCTGTGGTCGAGAGGGCGGTGGTCGAACAAGTGGCTATTGTGCTTTTCGCCTTAAGAGCCACCAGCGGCAAGCATGAGGCTCGAGTGGAGGAAATCCAATAGGAGCTCAAAGACGCCGGCCAAAAGTGTGAGGCCTCGAGCAAAGAGGCAAGGAGCAGGCCGCCGAACTATCCACCCTGAAAACCGACCTCCAAAAGGAGCGGGTGGATAGGCGGTTCTTTGAGGAGCAAGTCCGCCAAGCGAAGGTTATAACAGATGGTAAGCCATACTTATTGTAGTGTGTCTTCGGGGATAGAAAGTTTGAGTTTCTTACCCAGGTGTGGCATTCCTTAGGCGCCTGCTCCGACCTCCAAAAGAGCGCAGCAGACGCGAATCAGTTCTATGCTTCGCGGGGAGAAGGAGATGAAGCCCGTCTATTCTGGGCGCAGTTTTAAGCCCCCGAGCGCTCTCCTCTTCTTGTCGAGAAGCTTAAGTAGCAGATGGAGCTGCACTGGATGGCGGAGCCGGCCCTGAAGGATCTCTGCATACGGCTATGGCCCAATGAGCCACTACCGGGCAGCTACTTCGGCCTAGTGTAGAAGCTGAGCGATGCCTCGCCTCGGATCAACACACTAAGGCGTTCCTCCTGTATTGAGGGAGCTCAGATGGCCTTTGCGAAGGCCAAGGTGCACTGGCCGGGGCTTGATCCGATGAAGATAGCCACCACCCCTCCGCCTCCTGGAAAGGAGCATAGGCACCCTAAGCTATACTTCTCAGGAGTAATGGAGGGTGCTCGGGTGATAGAGTCACAGTGTTCAAAAGACAACATTTATGATTAAATGTGTTGTAATATGCCCGAAGACCTTTGAACGCTTGTATATTTGTTATGTATGGTTTATCATGTTTTTAATGGTTTGCGTTCCTTTATAACTCATGTGTAGCCGTTGAAACTGAAAGCTGCGAGTCGTCGGTTTCAGCCCCCATGTAGATGCTACGTGGGGTGTCTCTACTTACGCACTATAACCCATAGCCGAGCTATCGGTACCCAAAGGCGGTAGTGTGCGGCGGACCAGGCAATCATACCATAATGCTTTGTTGCTTTCACTTAGCCATAGGGGTACGAAAAGGACTGCGGGAGTCTGGTGACTAGCCCCCGACGACTTGTCATGTTCGGATGAACCGCGGCTAAAGACGATATCACATGGTTTGTACGAATACCAAACCCATCGTATGACACGGAATAACCTCTGACGAGGTCTGGAGTATAACACTTAAGCTCGGATTCGCAGACCGGTTCTCACATACTATGATCGTCAGTTTTCGGCTTTCTCCTCTGAGGTGTTTGACCAGGCTAGACGGAAACACAATCGTAGAGGTTCTCCCTTCGCCCTTTTAGCCAAACAAGCGGAACATAAAGGGGCAAGCATAGGAGACGGGCAACCCAACTATTGACCCAAGACATAGTTCGGAACCAATGCATATAAAGTGAATTCCAAGACGCCGAACGCATATTCAATTGTGCATAGGGCAATTTTTTTATACTCGAGCCCCGGGTCTATTAGATGGTTGCGTCGTAATGTACCGAACAGTTTTGCAAGAAGAGGGAGAAAATAGAATATGTGCCAAAAAAGGGCAATGAGACAACCATGTATAATGATTTTATATTTTTCTCAATGACTTTTATTGCTCGAATAGCCGAAGCAACTGTTTACAGGTATTCGAAAATAGAAAATTTACAGGAGTGGTTGTACCATGGGTCTTCAATTGGTGACCTTACGTTCGCGATGTGCCATGTCGCTTGTCTACTCCCGTGCCTCCTAGGGAGTGGTGCACCTCAATGGGTGGTACTGTTTGGCGAACGGGTCTTGCAAACAAGGTCTTGAGAAGTCGCCGAAGTTAGGATGAGCTTTACGCCTTTGGTAGGCCCTTGATGGTACCTGCAGTGTGTCCGAAGACATTTGATGGTAGTAGTTCGGTCCAGCCGAACACTTACCCTTTTTCCCCACCACCGCCCATGGAATTTTGAGCACGAAGTTGTGCCTCCTTAGCACATACTTTGCTGGTCCTACGGCTGTGCGATGGGGGGCGAGTCCCTAGTTATGGGGAGAAGAAGGTTCTAAGAGTTCGGGCAGAAACCGAGCTCGTTTCCCAACCTTACGTGCCTTTACGGCATGTGTCGGCGTTTGCCGATCATCTTTGTAGTGGAACTCGGCCGCCAGGGCCAACGCATGTTCCTCAGTTCGGAGGGAGCGCTTTGTGTTGCCGTTGACAGTAATGACCCCCTTGGGGCCGGGCATCTTGAGCTTGAGGTATGCGTAGTGTGGGACGCGTTAAAGCGAGCGAACATTGTACGGCCGAGCAGGGCGTGATAGCCGCTGCGGAAAGGTACAATGTCAAAGATCAAGTCTTTGGTTCGAAAGTTATCGGGCGAGCCGAACACTACTTCTAGGCTTACGGAGCCCGTGCACCGGGCTTCAACGCCTGGGATCACTCCTTTAAAGGTAGTGTTGCTAGGTTTGATCCTTGACGGATCTATACTCATCTTTTTCACCGTGTCTAAATAAATCAGGTTAAGGCTACTTCCTCTGTCCATTAGGACTTTCTTGAGGTGATACCCATCTATAATGGGGTCTAGGACGAGGGCGGCCGAACCTCCATGACAGATACTGGTCGGCTTGTCACGTCGATCAAAGGTTATCAGGTACGCCGACCATGGGTTATACTTCGGGGCTACAGGCTCTACGACGTAGACCTCCCGAAGGGCGCGCTTCCTCTCCTTCTTGGGTATATGGGTGGCGTATATCATATTTACTGTTTTCATCTCTAGAGGGAACTTCTTTTGTCCGCCACCAATCGGACCCTGAGGCTCATCCTCGTCCTCGCTGTGTGGGCTCTTGCCTTGATCCTCAGATGTGAGTTTGCCGGCATGTTTGAATACCCAACAGTTACGGTTGGGGTGGTTGGCGGGCTTCTCTTGAGTGCCATGGATTTGGCAAGGTCTTTCCATGATCTTCTCCAGCGGGGTAGGTCTGTCGTGATTGCCTTTAGGAAGCTTCTTCCACTACCCGGGTCGGGAATTGCGAAAGCTGACGTTAACGGCCATGTCAGCGGCATCACTATTATTGTGCCGGCACTTATTCCTATTGCGCTTTGGTTTCTCGTTTCCGTCCTGAACTTTGGAGGTTCTCGGGTCTTCAGGGTTGTGGCTCCATCTTGCGAGCCAGTTATCCTCACCCGCGCAAAAGCGGGTCATGAGGGATGTAAGGGCGGACATTGTTCGAGGTTTATCCTCGCCGAGCTAGCGGGCGAACCATTCATCCCGAATATTGTGCCGGAAGGTGGCTATTGCCTCGGCGTACGGGCAGTCAACAATCTGGTTTTTCTTGGTCAAGAACTGATTCCAGAATTGTCGTGCGGACTCTCCTGGCTTTTGGACGACGTTTCTCAAATCAGAGGAGTTTGGCGGCCAAACATAGGTGCCCTAAAAGTTAGACCGGAATGCGTCCTCTAGATCTTCCCGGTATCCTATGGACTTTTCGCGGAGGTTGTTCAGCGAGTGCCGATCTGGCCCCTTAAGTTTTAGGGGTAGATATTTGATGGAGTTGAGATCATCTCCTCGCGCCATGTGGATGTGGAGGAGGAAATCCTCAATCCATACGGTTAGGTCAGTTGTCCCATCGTACTGCTCTATGTTTATGGGTTAAACCCCTCCGGGAACTGATGCTACATCACCTCGTCCGTGAAGCACAGTGGGTGGGCGGTGCCTCTGACCTGAGCTATGTCGCGCCGATGATCGGCGTCTGTTCTAGCCCGGTTTCGTTCTCGGCCTCTATTGTTGCGGTCGAGCCAGGGCCGGTACCATCCCGTTGATCGGCTGAGTACCCTCTGGATCCGTAGATGGATCTTGTGCGACCTGCCCTATGGTCCAGATTGTGTCGTAGGTCGAACCTGTCATCAGGCTCTATTGGCTCTTTTCCCCGTCTTCGGGGTATCGCTGGCCTATAACCAGTGTAGTCAACCGTCGTGTCGCGCCCTCGAGGGGGCGGTCTGGCTTATCGTATGGGGTATGTTTGGGAGACGGTGTATCAGTGAGCTCGTCGTCGAATTGTGGCAGCAGCCTTCTGTGTGGATAGATCTTAGGTTGGTCCGACGGACCGGTAACATATCCTTCCTCGGCTGTGAGGACTCTCGTCCATCGATCATTGATGTTGTCTTGTTCGGCTTTACGCTGTCGTTCTTTTGTTTTCAGGCTGCGAGCTGTGGCTATAAGCTGTTGCCTGAACAGTTCCTGATCTTCAAGATTATCGGGAATGTTGAATTCATCAGCTTCTGGGATGTCCTCCTCCTCGACAGGGGGAGGTAATTGTCATCCTCAGAATCGTTTAGGTCATCGGGGTTGCGCTGGTCTTCAGGCCTCTCCTGACCCTCTAGCGGGTGTTTGGGGATATCGGGATCACCGAGGTCTTCCGGGGTATCTCCGTCCCCGGTGCTGATGATAGTTTTCCTTCCATTTTTTCCTTTTGACCGTTTATGCGGTTTATGGCGCCTTGACGGTGCTTCACCCGACTTGTCGCCATCGTTTTTAGGCGTGTTCTCTCCATTAGCGGCTGGAGTGTCCACCATGTAGACGTCGTATGTGGAGGTGGCAGCCCAACGTCCGGTGTTAACGGGGGTGGGAGCACAATCCTCCTCCTCCATGTATTATGCCTCCTTGGAGGCATAGTCCAACATGTCGGATAAATCTTCGACTATGGCTATCAAGTGGGTGCCGGGTGGGACGAAAAATTCATCCAGACCCGCCCTGAGACCAATCTAAGCATGGATCGGGGTTGGGTCATCGGTAATCTTCATCGACGAGATCTGATCTAGGGCGTCATTGAGTATTGAGAGCTCGATCGAGTCAACCTGCTCGGAGCTCTCGAAGTTGACCTCTGTTGTGTCCGCGCTAGGGGAGTGTTCGGTAAGAACAGATGTCCGGTCATCCGACACTATGGCCTGATCGGGACTAAGAGTCAGGTCCTCGTCGGGGTAAATCCCGTGGACATGACCGAAAGGAGGATCTGAGGTTAAAGCCTCAGAGTCTTCGGGCATGGCAGGCGAGACTGCGAGCCCGGTTAGAGAGAGATCGCCCGAGAGTCTACGGAGAACTCTAGATTCCCGAATCTGACCTCTTGATTAGGGGTGGAGCTTCCAATCCGGCCTAGATGGTCGGTCGGGTCAGCGTGCAGCACAATGCTGCCGAAAGCGAAGATCTATCTAGGGACAAAAGTGTCCATGTTGCAGACCTCTTCATTGATGATGACACGAGCCATCGATTCCTCTAGTGATCACAGCGAAACTCTCAATGAAAGCATCAATGTCGGTGTCAAAACCGGCGGATCTCGGGTAGGGGGTCCCGAGTTGTGAGACTAGAATCGATGGTACCAGGAGACGAAGGAGACGATGTTTACCCAGGTTCGGGCCCTCCTATGGAGGTAATACCCTATGTCCTGCTTGATTGTATTGATGATATGCAGGTTACAGAGTTGATCTACCTCGAGATCGAATAGCTAAACCCTAGATGAGTTGTCTTCTGTCTATAACCTAAAACCCTCTGGCTTATATAGACGTCGAGGGTACCTAGGGTTTACATATGGTCGGTTACATGTCGAAGGGATAAACATGCCTGTTCACTACTACAAACGTGGAGGACAAGTCACGATTCCCGAAGCTTCCTTTCTACAGCCAGGGCCTTCAATCGATCCAATGCTCAGCAAACGGCCCAAACAGTCCGGCACATAAGAAACAGGTCGGTCTCGTGAGGACCCCTTAAACCAGGACTCCCACAACCTCACCTCCGATCGCGTCCGCCATGCAGCCGAATAGGAACAACACGAGGCAATCGGAGATCATGCTCTAGTCGTCCTAGACTAGCTCGTATGTGAGATTCACTCGAAATCTGCTATATTTGGTGGAACCCTAGCGGCAGCGCCGAGGGGGAAAAGGGGAACCCTAGCCGCCTAGGGGAGAAAAATGGCTTATTCTAACAGGATGCTTAATTGGCATGCATGCTTTCCGTTGATCAGTACGTCATAAATAATCTGAACAACTTCGTGTCCGGTCAAGTTATTTTGGTCAAGTGGGAGGCGCATGCTTTGGTGGCTGAAACTAGAACAATGAATGAAAAGACCTTGGTGGCCGATGTTCCTAGTAATCTCCATAGTATTTTGTTGGCTGATTGTAAGGGCATCCCTAACATTTTGTATACCAAATCAGATAAAAAATTATCCAGCCGTATGCATCAAATAGGCATCAAATTGGATAGAGACGTGTGTTAAACATGCCTAGAGGAAAAGACACATGGATTGTGAGGACATGTGATCCAAATAACAATGGGTCAAGCGTATTGTCTGAACTCCTAAAAATCCCCTCGGATTTGGTTTGGAATTAGTGGATTTTTAGTACCCCTTTGGACGAGGGAGCTCCTATGTGGCGCCTTAAGCGCCACTTGGGGGAACCGACACTCATCGTTGCACCGTGTTGGGCTGGCCCACCAACACGAGCAGGTGGAGGTGCTAGGTCAGGTATCTTTAGTGCGACCGTTCAAAATAAATAGGTCATTGTAGTGCACAGTGTTGGGGATTACCCAGGTCCTGTACGGCGCCTTTAGCTCCTAATCTGCTATGTGACGCTCACGCAAAGGCTCTCAAGGTGTAGCCCAATAAGGGTTGGTCGCTGGGCATACTTTTATTCGGGACACAATCGCTTCGTTAGTCAGTGGTTAGTGGGTCGGTGGTTAATGGGTCAGTGGTTGACCAGCCAACCATTGAATTTTGAAAGAAAAACACAATAAAATGAAATATCCCAAAAAATGGGAAATCGTGAATTCAAAAAGTTCATGGATTTTAAAAAATTCACAAAAAAGGTCAAAAAATTCGAAACAAAATTGTACTTTTGAAAAAAAGATGAATTTTGAAAAGAGCTTATATTTTTTTAAAATATCATGGTCTTGGAAAAATATCTTCAATTTTGAAAAGTAAGTACACAGATTTGAAAAAAGTCCAAGGAATATGAAAAAACTCATCAAAATTGAAAAGATCATCAAGTTTGAAAAAAATCAAAAAAAGTTCATCGATTTTGGTAAAAAAGTTAATAGAGTTTTTTAAAAACATCAATTTTGAAGAAATAGTTCACCAACTTGAAATTTTTCATCAGTTTAAAAAGAACTATTGCATTTGGAAAAAAGTTCATCAATTTTAAAAATATATCATCGATATTGAAAAATGTTCATGCATTTTTTAAGTAAAATAAGTAAAAGGAGAATTTAAAAAGGAAAAAAAGGAAAGAGAATAAACGTAAATTAAACCAGTCTAGAAAAAACCATATAAAATAAAAAAAAGGTTGGGTAGCTTTCCAAAATCGGCGGCTTCCCCAAACTGAAAAAAGAATAAAAGGACAAACCGAATTAATTTGGCACAAACATTCAGATGTCGTAGTGGTGAGCGGGGTTCTCTTTGAAAGAAAGTTCTGGAGTTCGAATCAAGTTCAAAACACGTTTAGGGATGTGAGTCACAAGGTGATCTTTGTGTGCCAGGCTTAAAATGCGTTCTAGTTTAATCGGCTTCAATGTTGTGGCAAAGACTTGAATCGAATAGTGTCTAAAGTAAGGTTTTTGACTTGCTGAAAATATTAGCACTTTTTTTATTAATCTAATCTACAAGTAAATCATAAACCTGGCATTCACAATATGTAACTCATAATGATACATAAGCATGTGAGCACATACAATACATACAATTGAAACATCTATGAACACGTCATATATGGCTAGCACATGCACAAGCAAGCAGTGGATGAAAAAGAATACCTTCTGGTTGGCCAGGCCAACGCAGCGATGACAATAGCAGACTCGGCGTCGTCTGCGGCCTTTTTCTTGGCAGCTTCATCGGCGGTTACTCTAAGGACAGGGTTTCGGATGCACGTGCTCTTGCACACCAAAAGGAACAGTAAGGCGGAGGAGGAGCTCGCATGTACCGCTCCTCTTCCCAAGCTCCTAATGACATGTGATAGAGCAACCCTTATAAAAGGATATCAACTCTCCTTAACTAGCAAGGTAGTACTAAACTTTCCACCAGTTATCATACACATTCATGGCCTTAGAAATTAATCAGGAATTATTGTCATTATATGGACCAAAGCACATCTAAATTTCACCAATGGCATCATATAAGAAATGCCTTTGGATGAAAATAAGTGTTTGGACTACGCGGTCCAAACATTTAGGATGTGTTTGGTTGATTGAGTGGCTTTTTGCTGCATTGCATGGGGTTCCTGGGTCAGTATGGCCACATTTAGGTAATGGAAAGTTGCGCCAAGATGGATGTTTGGCGAGCTTGTGTCATACGGCTTCACGAGGTGCATTTTTGTCCAAATGTCATTGAAATTGATGCGGAAGGAGGTGCATGCGGCACACGAAGCGAGGGGATCTTGGTATCCGCGGCTCCAAACCTTGCTTCGGGCCAGTTCTTTTGTAGCTTATTTTGAGCTTCTAGAATAAGTTGTCCCCCACTCAGCTTATTCTAGAAGCCCAAACTTAAATTTTATTTTAGAAGCCTACTAGTTGACCTTCAACTAGTAGGCTTCTAAAATAAAATTTAAGTTTGGGGTCAACTAGTAGGCTTCTAAAATAAAATTTAAGTTTGGGCTTCTAGAATAAGCTGGGTAGGGGTAGCTTATTTTCATAGCTCCAAATAAGCTACAAAAGAAGTGGCCGGACAGCACGGAAAGGCAGGGTGTGGCGTGCGGGAGCGACGCTCAGTCGAGGACGGTTGCGGCGCTTGATGAGAAGTTGTGGTGGTGTTTCCTGATGGTGGCGGTGTTCTTCATCAGTGGTTGGACTTTGACGAAACCGTAATTACGTCAATGGCCGACAGCCGAGCGCATGAGGGAGATGGACATGGATAAGGGAAGGGCCGGTGGGGTGGTGTGGAGGCACGTGGAGGACAAAGACCGGCAGGCGGGTGAACTCGAGATGCCGGGAGGCTCGGTCGATGGGGTCATGGGACATGGGAAGGAGTGACGGCGAAGCTTGGGGAAGAGATGAAAGGAAGACGAAAGAAAAGACTCAATGGCATTTTTCAAAATAAATGAGAGATTTTATTCATTAGAGATAACGAGTACATCGTTTATGAGGATTGTTACAACTTTATTTGTTTTTCTATTATACAATGTTCGAACCAAGTAGCAATGAAATCACAAGCTAAATGAAAACAATCATAAAAAGTGTCGACGTTGTACCAGCCTCCTTCCTCCTTCATGGTGTCAATCACCTCAAGATGGGGGTTGCCAGCAGCTTGCGCCCCGGGGAGAATGGCATCGGCTACAAGCACTGGAGATAGTTCAGGAAATCATCTAGTGCACAGAGCCTGTTGATCAAAGGGGGACAAAAATTATGATGTTGCTTGCAAGCTGGGAGTTGTGGCCAGAGAGGAACAAATGCACCTTCAAGAAGAAGCTCCCGTCTACCCTACACGTCATCCGCGAGATCAGAAGCTCCATTGAACTCTAGATATTAGCAGGTGTTGAATGCTTAGAGAGCCCCTTCGGGGACCCGTCGTGAGATATCAGCGTTCTTTTGTTCTAAGTAAACCGACAGGTTGCCTAATATCGGGAACATCTCCTATTATTTTCCAATTTTTTTCCTAGGACATCCCCACCTTTGTACTCTTACGCATGCTTTCTGTTGGAAGATTAGGCAAGTTCATGATTAATTCTAGTACATAATTCATGACTAGAACAGATATTAGCACGCAATAATCTAGAGAACTAGATGAACAGCAGAACATGCACATCATCATTGCACACGAGGTAGCAATGCTAGTAGAAAACAGGCCTTCCGTTTCAAACTTTAGTCCCGGTTTGGCTTTGATCTGGGATTAATGTTTCCATTAGTCCCGGTTCCAACGGCTAGTAGCGGTTAGGGGGCACGGGCCCCATTAGTCCCGGTTCATCTGGGACCTATAGTCCCAGCTTGTATCACAAAGCGGGACTAAAGGGGTGGTGGCAGGCTGGTGTCAGCCTGGGGCCCCCACGAGCCCTTTTAGTCCCGGTTTGTGATACAAACCAGGACTATAGATGGACCTTTAGTCCCAGTTTGTTTAATTAACCGGGGCTAAAGCTTTCCCTATATAAACCCTTCGTCCAACACGACTCCATTTCTCTGTTTTCTCCATTCGAACTCCCCTCTCTGTTTCTTCCCCTAGCTCGAGCTCATCCCTCCATTTTTGTCGAGATTTGTCAAGATTTGAGGCTCCCCAATCCATCCAAGTGTTCACAAAGGTTAGCAACTTTGTCCTTTCATCTCTTATTGCTAGATTAGCTCGTGCAATGCTTTATAAGTATAGTGATTTGTGGGTTTTAGTTTGGATGTAATTATGTGATAGTTTGTTTGATTTATATGCAATTTGAGGTCAAATTAACTCCTTAGTTTGCATATGTGTAGGTGTGGTTTACTTAGTGTGCCTTCCCGTCCCCGTCCGAACCATCGTCGATCGACCGCACCGTCCTATTGCCGGCACCACCTTGGTGAGCTTCTTCTCGTGTTCTTATCATTTTTATAAATAAATCGTATTTGTATGATTTAGATAGTTACTTGCATAGTTTTATTACTTGTATGGTTGTTGTTATATATAGTGGCATGGTTATGATATCCATGCCCGTCGGCCCTCGTCTGGTTTACGATTCAGATGTGGTATATTCTCTTTTATAACTATTTTTTGCATTTCGTGTTAATGAAAATTATGCCCATCAAGTTGACATAGATATTTTTATCTAGGAGGTAGTTGAACTGGAAATGCCAACCGACCCTATTGTCGAGAAATTAAATTTAGTTGAAAAAGAAAACTAGGATTTGAAAGAAAATTGAAAAGAGGTGAAGAAGAGAAGATGAAATTGGAGTTGTACGTTGCCGATGTCGTCGATGATCACAAGATCAAGATGGATGCAATGCTCTTGAAGATTAGAAAGATTAGAAAATATGCCATTAATAAAGAGGCTTGGTATCATTTTGTTGTTGGATCAATTTTTACCTTAGTTGCGATTTTGATCGCATTTGTTGTTGCATTTAAAATGTTTTAGCTAGATAGTTTTCTGTTGTTTTATGAGAATGAGTGTGTATGAACTTGTATTGATTTGGTCTTTTCGGTGTTGTGTAATGAAGATGAACCGATAATGGATCTACGTTGACCGACGCTCTCCCTAGTTCATTAATGGTGTGATGATTTTTTGCGTGCAGGTGAGGCAAACAAGTGGGATGGTTTTATGTGTTGTCCATATGGTGTGTGTAAGAATGATAAGACTTACTCTATCTCAGAATAGATTCACATCCATTTGTTTATGTCCGGTTTCATGTACGGCTATAATTGTTGGACCAAGCATGAAGAAAGAGGGGTTCTAATGGAAGATAATGAAGAAGAAGAGGATGACGAAAACTATCCTCGGTGTCCTGAATATGATGGTAGTACAATGGGGGAAGAGAATGAAGAAGAAGAAGCTGAGGCATCAGATGAGCCTACTGATGATCTTGGTCGGGCCATTGTTGATGCAAAGAGAAACTGCGAAAATGAAAAGGAGAAGTTGAAGTTGCAGCGCATGTTAGAGGATAAAAAAACGTTGTATCCAAATTGCGAAGATGACAACACAAAGCTCGGAACCACACTAGAATTGCTGCAATGGAAGGCGAAGAATGGTGTATCTGGCAAGGGATTTCAAAAGTTGCTAAAAATAATGAAGAATAAGCTTCCAAAGGACAATGAATTCCCGACAGTAAATACGAAGCAAATAAGGTTGTCTGCCATCTAGGATTAGAGGTGCAGAAGATACATGCATGCCCTAATGACTGCATCCTCTACCGTGGTGAGTACAAGAATTTGGATGCATGCCCGGTATGCAATGCATTGCGATATAAGATCGGCCGCGATGACCCTGGTGATGATGTTCAGGGCGAGCGCCCCAGGAACAGGATTCCTGCCAAGGTAATGTGGTATGCTCCTATAATACCACGGTTGAAACGTTTGTTCCAAAATAAAGAGCATGCCAAGTCATTGTGATGGCACAAAGAAGACCGTAAGAAAAACTGGAAGTTGAGAGTACCCGCTAATGGGTCGCAGTGAAGAAAATTCGAGAGAGAGTGGCCGGACTTTGCAGATGACACAAGGAACTTATGGTTTGGTTTAAGTGAGATGGCATTAATCCATTCGGGGAGCAGAGCAGCAAGCATAGCACATGACCTGTGACTCTATATATCTATAACCTTCCTCCTTGGTTGTGCATGAAGCGGAAGTTTATTATGATGCCAGTGCTCATCCAAGGCCCTAAGCAACCCGGCAACGACATTGATGTGTACCTAAGGCCATTAGTTGATGAACTTTTACAGTTGTGGAATGAAAAAGGTGTACATGTGTGGGATGAGCACAAACAGCAGGAATTTGACCTCCGAGCGTTGCTCTTTGTATCCATCAATGATTGGCCTGCTCTTAGTAACCTTTCAGGATAGACAAACAAGGGATACCATGCATGCACGCAGTGTTTAGATGATACCGAAAGTATATATTTGGACAACTGCAAGAAGAATGTGTACCTAGGACATCGTCGATTTCTTCCGGCCAAGCATGCCTTAAGAAAGAAAGGCAATCATTTCAAAGGTGAGGCAGATCACCGAAAGAAGCCCTTCCTCCGTACTGGTGATGACATACTTGATATGGTCAAGGATTTACAAGTAATATTTGGAAAGGGTCCTGGCGGACAATCTGTTCCGACTGACGCTTAGGGACGCGCACCCATGTGGAAGAAGAAATCTATATTTTGGAAGCTAGAATGTTGGAAAGTCCTAGAGGTCCGCTCTGCAATCGACGTGATGCACGTGACGAAGAATCTTTGCATGAACCTGCTAGGATTCCTGGGCGTGTATGGAAAGACAAAAGATACACCGGAGGCACGAGAGGACCAGCAACGTGTGCCCGAAAACGACGGCATGCATGAGGAGTATGAAGGTCCTACCAGCTACGCTCTTACCAAAGCAGAGAAGGAAATATTTTTTGAATGCTTGCTCAGTATGAAGGTCCCATCTGGCTTCTTGTCGAATATAAAGGAAATAATAAATATGACGGGGAGAAAAATCCAGAACCTAAAGTCTCATGACTTCCACGTGATCATGACGTAATTGCTTCCGGTTGCGTTGAGGGGGCTTCTACCAGAAAATGTTCGATTAGCCATTGTGAAGCTATGTTCATTCCTCAATGCAATTTCTCATAAGGTAATCGATCCGGAAATCCTAGCAAGCTTATAGAATGATTTGGTCCAATGTCTTGTCAGTTTGGAGTTGGTTTTCCCACCATCCTTCTTTAATATTATGACGCACGTCCTAGTTCTCCTAGTCGAAGAGATTGCCATTTGGGTCTTGTATTTCTACACAATATGTTCTCCTTTGAGAGGTTCATGTGAGTCTTAAAGAAATATGTTCATAACTGTGCTAGTCCAGAAGGAAGCATTTCCAAGGGCCATGAAACAGAGGAGGTTATTGAGTTTTGTGTTGGCTTTATTTCTGACATTAAGTGGATATCAACAATCTTGGGCACACAGACGAACCATTTGTTCTAGCCAATAATGTGGCGCAAGTTTTCTATGTGAAGGACATGTCTACCAAACCGAGAAAAAGGAAAGATAAGAAAGCGGATACATCATACGATGAGCCAAAGCGCCACATAGTTCTTTCTGGGAAAAGAAACATCGTCAGAGTGGAGGACAAGACAGACATGTCAAGAGATTATGAAAAGTTTGGTGAAATTCCTCCCTTCGCAATGAATACTGACCCAAGCATCATGTTAAATGATGAATATTGTCCATGGATACGGCGCAAAAATCAAGGGACACACGCAAACAAAAAGTTTTATACCCCAAGATCCCACTCTAGGATGTGACTAGCTGCACCATCATCACTTTTCTTCTCTAGTGAGTAGCCGGGATGGTTCAGTTTGTACACAAAGTGCATCCATTTTTTGTTGTAACCCTCTCAAAATTTTACCACTTGCTATGTGTGTGAAATGATGGTACCATGCCAAGTTTCAACCTTTTCAGAGTTCATTTGTGGTGCTTTTTAATTTCAGGGTCATTTAGCTCAAAACAAATCATTAAATGCATGAAAAATAGAAAATTAAGTTAGATAGAGTTGAAATTTTTGTATGTTGCTTCTAATGGTTCATATTGAATGCACAAAAAGTCTGGAGTTGAAATAAGTTAAAAAATTGAAATCCTTTTGTAACAGACGAGTTTTCGTGCGAAATCCCGATACTTCGAAGGAGATTGTCCATTTTGTACACAAAGTGCATCCAGTTTTTGTTGTAACCCTCTCGATTTTTTAGCACATGCTATGTGAGTGAAATGATGATATCATGCCAAGTTTAACCTTTTCAAAGTTCATTGTGGTGTTTTTTAATTTCAGGGTCATTTAGCTCAAAACAAAAGATTAAATGCATGAAAAATAAAAATGAAGTTAGATAGGGTTGAAATTTTTGTATGTGGCTTCTAATGGTTCATATTGAATGCACAAAAAGTCTGGAGTTGAAATAAGTTTAAAAAATAAATTCTTTTGTAACAGACGAGTTTTCGTCCGAAACCCCGATACTTCGAACTAGATTGTCCATTTTGCACACGAAGTGCATCCAGTTTTTGTTGTAACCCTCTCATTTTTTTAGCACATGCTATGTCGGTGAAATGATAATATCATGCCAAGTTTCAACCTTTTCAGAGTTCATTTGTGGTGATTTTTAATTTCAGGGTCATTTACCTCAAAACAAATCATTAAATGCATGAAAAATAGAAAATGAAGTTAGATAGGGTTGAAATTTTTGTATGTGGATTCTAATGATTCATATTGAATGCACAAAAAGTTTGGAGTTGAAATAAGTTAAAAATTGAAATCCTTTTGTCACAGATGAGTTTTTGTTCGAAACCCCGATACTTCGAAGGAGATTGTCCATTTTGTACATGAAGTGCATCCAGTTTTTGCTGTAACGCTCTCAACTTTTTAGCACATTTTATGTGGGTGAAATGATGATACCATGCCAAATTTCAACCTTTTCAGAATTCAGTTGGGTGATTTTGATTAAAACAAATGAAGGTATAAAACTTAAAGAGTTAAACGGAATCTGGTTTTGATTAAAACACCTATTTAAATTATCCTAAAAATTCCCAACTTTAACATAATGATAAAATATACTAATATTAAACAACAGGAAAAAGAATCAATCAAAAATCTATTTCTAAACTAAAGTTATTCATAAATTACTATTTCACACAATTTTCAAATGAATTCAAATTTAAACTATTTCAATTTGAAAACTACTGGCACTAACAGAAATTTTGTAATTGTTTTGACCTAAAGCAAAAAAGATTCATTAAAAAAATATTCTAACAGTTATTCCAAATATAAAAACAGAAATTAGAAAAACAAAACAAAACAAAAAAAAGAGAAAATACAACTGTAGTCCCGGTTGGTGCTACCAACCGGGACTAAAGGTCCCTTCCCGCGTGGAATTTGGGCCGCCAAAAAGAAGCGCGCGGAATTTGGGCCTTTAGTCGCGGTTGGTGTTACCAACTGGGACTAAGGGGTCTTTAGTCCCGGTTGGAGCCACGACCCGAGACTAAAGAGTCCCTCTATATATGCACGACTTTGCGGTTTCTTCCCAACATCTCCCATTCTGCCCGACGCCGCCCCTGCCCCGACGCCGACGGGCTGCCCGTGCTCCCCGCGTGCCTCTTCTCCCTCAACCTCGCCGTCGTGTTGCCTCCCGCCAGAGATCGTTCTCCCCGACCCGCTCGCTCCGACCGACCTCGCCGTCGCCTCGACCTTGCCGTCGCCTCGACCTCGCCGCCGAGCCCGCTATGAGCCACTCTTATCTTGAAGCCCCCCCTCCCTATTCGCCATTGCCGCCATGCATGGCCGCCCCTCCCCGTCCGCCATTGCCGCCGGCATGCATGGCTGCCCCTCCCCGTCCGCCGTTGCCGCCATGCATGGCCGCCCCTTCCCGAGCCCATCCCGGCCCAACCTAGAGCCACCATCGGAGATGCACAAGAGCCGCTGCCCCATCCATCTCCGGTGTAGGAGTCCCGCCGCACGGCTTGTCCATCTCCGACGGTGCCGCAAACACACACACACATATTGTTTAAAAACGTGCAAATTTTTGTGGTTGGTATACAATATTTTTTCATTAAATAATGTGTTAAGAAAATTGTAGTACGTAGATGGATAAGTAGATTAATATTGTTAGATGAGTTTGTTTATGATGCTTTTTATGTTTTAGTTGTTTTATGTTTTAGTTAATTGGGAGTCCTAGGGAAAATTAGCCTGTGTATGTTAGATTAGAGAAAATTTCTTGGGTTTTGGAAAAATTAGTGATTAAACGATAAGAAAATGTTCTCATAGAAATTTTTCTCGATATTGACGATGCCCGGCCCGCATCCTCGTCGTTGAGTGGTCCGCAAGAGCCTACTTGATAGGTGCCATGTCCGGGACTAGGCTCCGCCGGGCTGGCACTGGGAGGTGCTCCCTTTCGGGGCTCGGAGCTTGGTGAGGAATCCGGGTCTCGTCGTCGACCCGGAGCTTCTTTGGTGGCGGTCATGTGGGCCACTTTCGGTGCAGAGGGAGCAGGCCCCCATGGAGGTGGTACATCGTCATGTCAGGAAGGAGGACGAGCATGTCCGTCGCTACATGGCGGCGTTGGACGCTAGGTTCAACAATACCTGGCAGATTCTTCAGGGATCTCACCCGAGTTATGATCCCGTGATGGTTCCTTATCTTTGGGTGTCCACCACCCGCGACTCAGGAACCGCTAGTGACTTAGATTATTCGATAGTATTCGATCTGTATTAGTGATATTATATGATAATATTTGAGATGCATTAGTTAATATTTGATGATGCAATAACTGGATTATTCGAGATGATGTATTAGTGATATTATATTCGAGTTCGTTATAAATGTATTAGTGATATTTTATCGGTATAATGTGTGTGTGACTTTTGGTCTGTCGTTGCTCCTTGTGTGACTTTCATGTGTGTTCTCGATGGAGGAATCCCGACTGTTGTCGTGGGGGGCGCCTCCTCTTCTTCTCTTCTTTGCAATATATTTGTCGGTATAATGCGCAAGAAGAGAAGAGGGGGCGTCCATCACCGACGGTCAAACTATTACTGTGAGAGAGTGTCCACCAACATATATACACCATCATATCAGTGTGAGAGAGTGCACACCAACACACCATGAGATATGAGGGTTATTTAAGGAAAGCCTCGACGGACCGAAAGTCACACACGCATTAGGATCCAAACATGCCATAATTCTTGAATCATGAACACAGAAAATGTTGTCGTCATCAGACGATGATAGGATCCAAGCGTGTGAATTTTGCGGTGAAGATAAGGGTCTTCGCGACCAACCTGGCTGCGAGACGACAGGTTCTTCACCATGAAGCTTTACGAGGACTTTGATATTTCTACGGTACGCAACGATGACAACTGTTTTTTCGTAATTAAGCATGACTTCTGTTTCTTTCCTTCAATGCGTAATTTCTGTTTTATACAATTCGACTAGTTCATCACCTGTCATGCAAGACAACATTTCTTGGAGAGGCTCGGTTTCGCAGAGCACGAGATTTTCGAGACGAGGACAACCAACCTGAGGACTAAACATGGTCACACATTTCTGGTGAAAGTAATGAATGCACCTAATAACACAGAATTAGGATGCTCAAATTGGGAAGCTCTTTGCAAGGCATATGGATTTCAGGAGGATATGGAAAGAACATTCGATCTTTGTACTAAAGATCATATTAAAGGAAACATCGACATTTGGATGGATGTCGATATGCTTCCTGTTTTACCTCCATGCGAGTTTGTCAACTATGCATATTTGTCAAGTAATTTGCATTCTATATTTAAAAATATTTGATGTTCGTCCGTACTAAAATTGTTAATTTATAATTTACAACTTATTTCATTTCTTCGAGTGAAACATAGAACATAATCGACACGACACACTACACTTATGGATCACATCTAACTTGGGAGGAGAAGGATGATCTTATCAACTCTGTTATTGGTGTCCTAGTTGGTAGGGAGATCTTCCCGTATAATTTGGGAACTGGCCCAAATTATACATTATATAGGACACTAGTGCATAGGTTGAGGGCGGATGACATTCGCCAAAATATCTTGGTAAGAGTTGCTAATTAAGTACAGTAGTACTGTTGCGTAAAGGATATTGATTATATTGCTAACTAGGCTACTATTATGTTCTTCAACAGAAACTGCCATATGAAGTTGTGCCTCTGTTGATGCAAACCGAAGGTAATATGAAAATTAAAAGCCCCTTCCATCCCGAGTTCTCTTCTACATACTCGACTGAGTGCAAACCACCAAGACAGCTCCAAATTAAAGCATGGAGACAAATAAAGAAGGATCGCAAGCCACAAGTTGAAGACCGTTGGATCTCTTTGCTTCATCATGGAGACATAGGTGTTATTCTGTTTTATGTCATTTTAGCTAGGAGGGAGGACTAGGTCCTATGAGGGAGGAATATGTCATTTTATCTTTTTTTTATAAGATTTTAACTTGGTATGATTAAGATGATGATGATGAGTTGTTAGATGAGTAAGATGATGATGAGTTATATGACATATATTTGATTAAAGTGGATGGATGCAAGTGATCATGTTGAATTAGAGGAAAAAATTAAATGGAAAACACAATATGAAAAGAAAAAAATAAACAATTCCTTAACCTTTAGTCCCGGTTGGTAACACCAACCGAGACCAAAGGTCCCCATGCCCTGGCGCGCTCTGCCGCCTTACCAACCGGGACCAAAGGTCCCCATGCCCTAGCGCGCTCTGCCGACCACGTGGCTAGGGTTTAGTCCCGGTTCGTAGCCAATCGAGACTAAAGCCTTAGACCCTTTAGTCTCTATACTTTAGTCCCGGTTGGGGACCCTTCCCAACTGGGACTAATGGCATGTTTTCTACTAGTGCAACTATAGCGAGAAACACAAACAGATAGAGCACGGACAGCGTACTGTAAGTTAGGTGTTGCAGCAGCGATGGTGTTGATGACAATGTTGTTGACAATATCTCGCTGACGGCGGTGAAGGCGGCGATGAGTAGCACCGCCCGACTTGGACGGTAGACGACCCGTGATGACGATCTTGAGCAGTTGCGCAAAGCGCTTCCTAAAAACCTAATTCGTCCTCTCCCGATGTAGGATCGCAAGTAAGAACGGTTTCGGAGACCTGCTCTCTCGCACGTCGATTCACGTCGGCGTTGGAGATGGAGTAGACTACGACGGCGGCGCAAGCAACGAGATGAGACAAAACCCTAGGCTTTTCGGTGTGTCTTTGGTCGAGACTGGTAAGCAGTATATATAGGAGGACCAGAGGCGGTACCGCGTCGCGATCACGATCTCAAACCGACTTGGTTTCGAAGTCGTATACTTACCGAACAAGAAATAATTAACTTGTCTGCCAAGACATAAAAAACTAAAACGACAAAAGGAAGTCGCGGCCAGGCAATCGAGCACGCGTGTGGTCTTCCTCTTTCTTTTCTCAACACACACTTAGAGTGATGGAGAGAATCAATTATATAAAGAGGTCCAACACTTACTCCACTAGCAGTATGGTATTAAACTTTAGCATCACCACACCATCACCTGCCATTTTATTCATGGACTCATTTAAGATTTCAGAATTTGTAGATGGCCAAGCCCATTAATTCTAACACTTTCTGCTAATGCCAATGAAAAAGCCAGTAATTGCTGGTCCGTTCAAAAAAAAACTCCTTAGCATTGTTACGGAGAAATAGCATGTGTTTCGGGCCTTCTGGGCCAGTAGAGCACATATGGCAAGTTGACAAGATTTTCATATTTTTATTAGCGAGGGTAACACGATTTGGGAGTGTGCCATGTATGTAAGACTCAAAGGTTTAGAATCGGATGGACGCGCACTCTCGTGTAAGGAAGGCTCGAAGGCTCAGAGGCATCCAAAGCACGTGCGGTTGATAAATCCACCTTGCTTTGTCAAAGGAAATTCAGCAAGGCGCTCGGTTGTAGAGTGCCCACTGCCCAACTTCACATTTCCTCAGTCAAGTCAAGTGCGCTCCGCTCAGAGCAGTTGCAACCTCACGTCCTTTGGCTTTTCATAATCAGTTCGAGTGCGTTCCAAGCAACTGAAACGTCGCACGTTCTTCGGAGTAATTTCCTTGTAGTAATCGTTTATTCTACCCTGCGACTAAAATGTTTTTCTTTCTGCGACTAAAATGTTCCCAAGCTACTGTACCAGATTTGCTGCTGGCTAAATCATGCAGGGTACGGTGAGTTCGACAGGCAAGATCGGGCAGCTCGTTTGATGCTCCCCTCTGTTGGGGCCTCGTGCTGGTTGATTCCTTGCAAAGCTCGCTTTTAATTTACCTTTCCGGGATGGATCGATGGATCTCATCGTGGCGCCAGCTTAGCTAGCAAGGTCTCGCTGGATCGATCGGATCCCGGTGGCTAGCTACCAAGTTTCTTCGGATCTGGGGGGTCTCTGCTTACACGGCCGCGGCGAAACCTTATCCGAATTGAATCGACCGTTCATCTGTTACGACGTGCCACGAGATAAGAGAAGAAACACCTAGCGCCCAATCGTACTGTCCACTGAAAATTTCGTTCATGCTGGAGCACCAATCAGCGAACACATTCTAGAGACGGCGAAAGACATTTCGGATCAGGCGAATCTAGTACCCTACTCTAGCCGGCCAGCTAGGAAGTCCAAGTCACGAGCGGTTTGGTGTGCCTCAACACACAGACGAGACGACAGCCGAACAGTCACGGCAGCCGCTGGGGCAGGTAGGCCGCGCCGCATTAGTGAGCGACCCGATCAGCCGCGCCGCGCCGACGCCGACGCCACCATCCACGACCCGGGCCGGGTGGGGTGAGTGGGCTTGTCCCCGCCCCGAGCCAGACCCAACTTGTCTGTTGTCCCGCGGGACCAGACCAGGGTCCATCCAGGGCGGCCCTACGCGCCACCGACACCGCGCGGGGAAGTGGATCACGCAGCGCGCGCGGGCGGGGCCCAGGGCGCCGTACGTGGTGGACGCGAGGCCCTGCGCCTGGTTCCGTGGACCTGCGGAGTGGGATACGGAGCAGCGGGGTCCGCGTGTCGGTCGGTGCGGCGCAGTGGGCGAGGTGCGTGGTGGGTGGCTCTCGCGGGGCGGAGGGGTTTGCGCAGTCGGCTCAGTCCCGCTCACGCGTTCGGCCCCGTTTCGCGCGGTGTGTGCCGAGAGGAACGCGGCTGCTGTTTTTTGCATTTGCATTCCCACCCTCCGAAGAAAAAGGTTCATTCATTCCGCATTTCGTAGACGATACTTTCCTCCCTAGTCCCTGCGGACTTCCCATAATTCTCAGAATGGCGAGTTTATCATTCTCCGCAAAACAAAGAAGCATGATGCTTCCGCTTGTGTTACTTCGGTTGAGTACAAGGTGAGGTTCAATTCAAATGAAACAGATGTTTTCTCCCCAAGTAGGGGACTACGGCAAGGGGACCCTTTCCTTCCTATCTGTTTTTGCTATGTGTTGAAGGTCTCTCGGCATTGATCACCCATGAGGAAGAACATGGAAACTTGAAGGGAGTCCAGGTTTGTCGGGACTCCCCTTTTATCACTCATTTGCTCTTTGCGGATGATTCTTTGATTCTTATGAGGGCAGATGCAGCTAACGCCATCACTTTAAAGAGGATTCTAGATGACTATTGTGAAGCTTCGGGGCAAATGGTCAGTGCCGCAAAATCATCTATATATTTCAGTCCAAACACCAATGTTGAAGATAAGGTAGAAGTGTGTCAAATCCTTGATATTATGACTGAGTCTTTGTCTGATAAATATTTGGGACTCCCTTCAATGATTGGTGTAGATCGAGTGGATTGCTTTAAACATCTTATTGAAAGAATTCAAAAACTGGTAAACGGTTGGAAGGAACGCAACTTGTCTTATGGAGGAAAAGAGGCTCTGTTGGAAATATGCCCTAGAGGTAATAAATAAAGTGTTTATTATTGTATTTCCTTGTTCATGATAATCGTTTATTATCCATGCTATAATTGTATTAATTGGAAACATGGATACATGTGTGGATACATAGACAAACACAATGTCCCTAGTATGCCTTTAGTGAACTAGCTCGTTGATCGAAAGATGGTTAAGGTTTCCTAGCCATGGACATGAGATGTCATTTGATAACGGGATCACATCATTACAAGAATGATGTGATGGATAAGACCCAAACTACAAATGTAGCTTATGATCGTGTCAGTTTATTGCTACTGTTTTCTGCATGTCAAGTATATGTTCCTATGACCATGAGATCATGCAACTCACAGATATCGGAGGAGTACCTTGTGTGTATCAAACGTCGCAACGTAACTGGGTGACTATAAAGGTGCTCTACAGGTGTCTCCGAGGGTGTCTGTTGAGTTGGCATGGATCAAGACTGGGATTTGTTACTCCGTGTGACGGAGAGGTATCTCAGGGCCCACTCGGTAATGCAACATCACAATAAGCCTTGCAAGCAATGTGACTAAGTGTTAGTTGCGATATCTTGTATTACGGAACGAGTAAAGAGACTTGCCAGTAACGAGGTTGAACTAGGTATGGAGATACCGACGATCGAATCTCGGGCAAGTAACATACCGAAGAACAAAGGGAACATCATACGAGATTAACTGAATCCTTGACATAGAGGTTCGACCGATAAAGATCTTCATAGAATATGTAGGAACCAATGTGGACATCCAGATCCCACCATTTGTTATTGACCGTAGAGGTGTCTCCGTCATGTCTACATAGTTCTCGAACCCGCAGGGTCTGCACACTTAAAGGTTTGGTGACGTTTCGGTAATATAGAGTTATGTATGGTGGTGACCGAAGGTTGTTTGGAGTCCCAGATGAGATCCTGGACGTCACGAGGAGCTCCGGAATGGTCCGGAGGTAAAGATTCATATATAGGAAGTCCTGTTTTGGTCGCCGGAAAAGTTTCGGGCTCATCGGTAGTGTACCGGGAGTGCCGGTAGTGTACCGGGAGGCCTCCGGGAGGGGTACTTCGACCCAAGAGACTTCATGGGCTGTGGGAGAGTGAATATCAGCCCTTAGTGGGCTGGTGGAAACTCCCACACAAGGCCCATGTGGCTGGAGGAAAAAAACCAATAGAAAAAGGTGGAAAAAAGGGCAAAAAGGAGCAATCCTAGTCCTACTAGGATTGGAGGAGGAATTCTCCTCTCCTAGTAGGTTCGGCCGAACCAGCTAGCCTTGGAGGCCAAGGCTGCCTCCTCTCCTCCTCTCCTCCTATATATACTAGAGGGTTTTGGGTTTTTGCACTAGATTTTTCAGCCACGTGCTACCCGTTCCTCCAGTGCATAGTTTCTCCTCTAGACCGGTTTTCTACAGTGCTTAGGCAAAGCCCTGCCGGAATTGCTCCACCACCATCGCCGGACCGCCGTAAGGATGCCAGAGAACTCTTCTTCCTCTTCACTCCTTCTTGCTGGATCAAGACGGTGGAGATCATCATCAAGCTGTACGTGTGCTAAACTCGGAGGTGTCGTCCGTTCGGTGCTAGATCGGAAGGATCGTGATCAAGTTCGTGGGACGGATCGTGATCAAGTTCGTGGGACGGATTGTGATCGGATCGCGGGACGGATCGTGATTGGATCGCGGGACGGATCGTGATTGGATCGCGGGACGCTCGGAGATTTGGATCGCGAAGACGTTCGACTACACCAACCGCGTTTCTTAACGCTTCACGCTTAGCGATCTACAATCGTATGTAGATCCACTCTCCCTCTCTTAGATGCTCATCACCATGGATAGATCTGCGTGTGCGTAGGAAAATGTTTGTTTCCCATGCTACGTTCCCCAACAGTGGCATCATGAGCTAGGTCTATGTGTTGATGAGATCTCGAGTAGAACACAAAAGGTTTGTGGGCGTTGATGCTTAGATTGTTTCCTCCCTTGGTCAGATTTTGGTTCAGCGGTATTGTGAGATGAAGCGGCCCGGACCAACATTACTCGTACGCTTACGAGAGACCGGTTCCCTCGACGCAACTTGTTGCCTAGATTGCTTGCGGGTGGCAGTTTCTCTCACTTTAGTTGGATCGGATTCGACAAAGGCGGTCCTTGAAAAGGTTGAAAAGCAAATTATGTATCACCGTTGTGGTTTATGCGTAGGTGAGAATCGTTCTTGCTAGAAACCCGTAGCAGCCACGTAAAACATGCGACAACAATTAGAGGACGTCTAACTTGTTTTTGCAGGGTATGTTGTGATGTGATATGGACAATTACATGATGTGATATATGTGATGTATGAGATGATCATGTGATGTATAGAATTTCACGACTTGCATGTCGATGAGTACGGCAACCGGCAGGAGCCATAGGGTTGTCTTTAATTATCGTATGACCCGCATGTCAATCATTAAGCGCTATGTAATGCTTTACTTTATTGCTAAACGGTAGCAATAGTAGTAGAAGCATGCAGGGCGTGACAACCTCGATGGCGACACATTGATGGAGATCATGGTGTCGTGCCGGTGACGATGAAGATCATGTCGGTGCTTTCAAGATGGAGATCTAAAGCACAAGTTCATGGCCATATCATGTCACTTATGAATTGCATGTGATGTTAATCCTTTTATGCACCTTGTTTTGCTTAGTACGACGGTAGCATTACAAGGTGATCCCTCACTTAAATTTCAAGATAAAATTGTGTTCTCCCCGAGCGTGCACCGTTGCGAAAGTTTGTCGTGTTGAGACACCACGTGATGATCGGGTGTGATAGACTCTACGTTCACATACAACGGGTGCAAGCCAGTGTTGCACACGCAGAACACTCGGGTTAAACTTGACGAGCCTAGCATGTACAGACATGGCCTCGGAACACAAGAGACCGAAAGTTCAAACATGAGTCATATAGTAGATATGATCAACATAATGATGTTCACCATTGAAGCTACCTCAACTCACGTGATGATCGGACTTGAGTTGGTGGATTTGGATCATGTGACACTCAGATGACCTGAGGGATGTCAATTTGAGTGGGAGCTTTAGTAATTTGATTAACTAAACTCATTATCTTGAACAATAGTTTAAGTCAACTTTGCATATTTATGTTGTAGATCAATGGCTCGCGCAGTAGCACCCCTGAATTTTAATGCGTTCCTAGAGAAAGCTAAACTGAAAGATGATGGAAGTAACTTTGTTGACTGGGCCCGTAATCTGAGGATTATCCTCACGGCTTCCCAAAAATCATATGTCCTTGATGCACCGCTTGGTGACCAACCAGAAGACATGACCTCCGAACACGTTAAGAACGCTTGGGAGGCACGTACCGGAGATTACTCAATAGTTCAGTGTGCAATATTGTATGGCTTAGAACCGGGACTTCAAAGACGTTTTGAACGTCATGGAGCATATGAGATGTTCCAGGAGTTGAAGTTTATCTTTCAGAAGAACGCCCGGATCGAGAGGTATGAAACCTCCGATAAGTTATATGCTTGCAAGATGAAGGAGAACGGGTCTATCAGTGAACATATACTCAGAATGTCTGGGTATTCAACTCGTCTAGCGGAGTTGGGAATTGCCCTTCCGCCAGAGGCGATCACTGACAGAGTTCTTCAATCACTGCCACCTAGTTACAAAAGCTTTGTGATGAACTATAACATGCACGGGATGAGCAAGTCAGTCGCCCAGCTGTTTGCGATGCTAAAAGTCGCTGAGTCTGAAATCCAGAAAGAACATCAAGTGTTGATGGTCAATAAAACCACTAGTTTCAAGAAAAATGGCAAAGCCAAGGGCAAGGGCAAGAAGGGTAAAACCAAGAAGGATGGCAAAGGAGTTGCTACTCCTGCAAAGAAGCCCAAGCATGGACCCAAGCCAGAAACTGAGTGCTTTCATTGCAAGGGAACTGGTCACTGGAAGCGGAACTGCCCCAAGTACCTGGCTGACAAGAAGGCGGCCAACGACAAACAAGGTATATATGATATACGTGTTATTGATGTGTACCTTACTAGCTCTCGTAGTAGTGCCTGGGTATTTTATACCGGTTCGGTTGCTCACATTTGCAACTCAAAGCAGGAACTACGGAATAAATGAAGGCTGGCAAAGGAGGAAGTGATGATGCGCGTGGGAAATGGTTCCAAGGTTGATGTGATCGCCGTCGGCACGCTCTCTCTTCAATTACCATCGGGATTAGTGATGAACCTGAATAATTGTTATTTAGTGCCTGCGTTAAGCATGGACATTATATCTGGATCTTGTTTATTGCGAGACGGTTACTCATTTAAATCAGAGAATAAAGGTTGTTCTATTTATATGAGTAATATCTTTTATGGTCATGCACCCAATGTTAGGGGTTTATTCATATTGAATCTTGATAGTGATGACACACATGTTCATAACATTGATGCCAAAAGATGTAGAGTTGATAATGATAGTACCACTTTTTTGTGGCACTGCCGTTTAGGTCATATTGGTGTAAAACGCATGAGGAAGCTCCATGCTGATGGACTTTTGGAGTCACTTTATTTTGAATCACTTGACACATGTGAACCATGCCTCATGGGCAAGATGACTAAAACGCCGTTCTCTGGAACAATGGAACGGGCGAGTGACTTATTGGAAATCATACATATTGATGTGTGCGGTCCGATGAATGTTACAACACGTGGTGGATATCGTTATTTTCTCACCTTCACTGATGACTTAAGTAGATATGGGTATATTTACTTAATGAAACACAAGTCTGAAACGTTTGAAAAGTTCAAGCAATTTCAGAGTGAAGTTGAGAATCATCGTAACAAGAAGATTAAGTTCCTACGATCTGATCGAGGAGGTGAATATCTGAGTTATGAGTTTGGCAGTCACTTAAGACAGTGTGGAATTGTTTCACAGTTGACACCGCCCCGGAACACCACAGCGTAATGGTGTGTTCGAACGTCAAAATCGAACCTTATTAGATATGGTGCATTCTATGATGTCTCTTGCTGATTTGCCACTGTTGTTTTGGGGTTATGCATTAGAGACAGCTGCATTCACTTTAAATAGGGCACCATCAAAATCCGTTGAGATGACGCCATATGAACTATGGTTTGGCAACAAGCCAAAGTTGTCATTTCTTAAAGTTTGGGGATGTGATGCTTATGTCAAAGAGCTTCAGCCTGAAAAGCTGGAACCCAAAGCGGAGAAATGCGTCTTCATAGGATACCCGAAAGACACAGTTGGGTATACCTTCTATCTCAGATTCGAAGGAAAAGTGTTTGTCGCTAAGAACGGAACATTTCTTGAGAAAGAGTTTCTCTCGAAAGAATTGAGTGGGAGGAAAATAGAGCTTGATGAGGTTATTGAACCTTTACTTCAACCAGAAAGTAGCGCAGCACAGAAAGATGTTTATGTGGAACCTACGACGGTAGAAGAGGAAGTTAATGATGATGATCATGAAGCTTCGAATCAAGCTGCTATTGAACCTCGTAGGTCGACAAGGCCGCGTACTACCCCTGAGTGGTACGGCAACCCTGTCTTGGAGGTCATGTTGTTGGACAACAATGAACCTATGAGCTATGGAGGAGCAGTGATGGGCCCGGATTCCGAGAAATGGTTAGAGGCCATGAAATCCGAGATGGGATCCATGTATGAAAACAAAGTATGGACTTTGGAAGTATTACCTGAAGGGCGAAAGGCCATTCAGAACAAATGCATCTTTAAGAAGAAGACAGACGCGGATGGTAATGTCACCGTCTATAAAGCTCGACTTGTGGCAAAGGGTTTTTCACAAGTTCAAGGAGTTGACTAGGATAAGATTTCTCACCCATAGCGATGCTTAAGTCTGTTAGAATCATGTTAGCAATAGCTGCTTATTTCGACTATGAAATTTGGCAGATGGATGTCAAAACAGCGTTCCTCAACGGTTTCCTTGAGGAAGAGTTGTATATGATGCAACTCGAAGGTTTTGTCGATCCAGAGAATGCTGACAAAGTTTGCAAACTCCAGCGATCCATTTATGGACTGGTACAAGCATCTCGGAGTTGGAATAAGCGCTTTGATGAGGTGATCAAAGCGTTTGAGTTTATACAAGTTTACGGAGAAGCTTGTATTTACAAGAAAGTGAGTGGGAGCTCTATAGCGTTTCTAGTATTATATGTGGATGACATATTGCTGATTGGAAAAGATATAGAAATGCTGGAAAGCGTGAAGGAATATTTGAACAAGAGTTTTTCAATGAAGGACCTAGGAGAAGCTACTTTCATATTAGGCATTAAGATCTATAGAGATAGATCGAGACGCTTAATAGCACTTTCACAGAGCACATACCTTGATAAAGTTTTGAAGAAGTTCAAAATGAAACAGTCCAAGAAGAGGTTCTTGCCTGCGTTACAAGGTGTGAAGTTGAGTAAGACTCAATGCCGAGTAACTGCAGAAGATAGAGAAAAGATGAGTGTCATCCCCTGTGCTTCAGCCATAGGCTCTATCATGTATGCAATGTTGTGCACAAGACCCGATGTCAGCCTTGCCATAAGTATGGCCGGAAGGTTTCAAAGTGATCCTGGAATGGAGCACTGGCAAGCAGTCAAGAATATCCTTAAGTACCTGAAAAGGACTAAGGAAATGTTTCTCGTTTATGGAGATGATGAAGAGCTCGTCCTAAAGGGTTACGTCGATGCAAGCTTTGACACTGATTCGGACGACTCTAAGTTGCAAACCGGATACGTATTTATTCTTAACAGGGGAGCGGTAAGCTGGTGCGGTTCCAAGCAAAGCGTGGTAGCTGATTCTACGTGCGAAGCGGAATACATCGTAGCCTCGGAGGCGGCGAAGGAAGGTGTCTGGATGAAGCAGTTCATGATAGATCTTAGAGTAGTGCCCAGTGCACTGAATCCAATGAGCCTGTTCTGTGACAACACTGGTGCCATTGCTCTGGCCAAGGAACCAAGGTTTCACAAGAGGACCAGACACATAAAGCGACGCTTCAACTCCATCCGCGATTACATCATGGAGAAATACATAAATATTTGCAAAGTGCACATGGATCTGAATGTTGCAGACCCGTTGACTAAACCTCTTCCAAGGGCTAAACATGATCAACACCAGAACTGCATGGGTGTTCGATTCATTACAATGTAAATCATATAGTGATGTGAACTAGATTATTGACTCTAGTGCAAGTGGGAGACTGTTGGAAATATGCCCTAGAGGCAATAAATAAAGTGTTTATTATTGTATTTCCTTGTTCATGATAATCGTTTATTATCCATGCTATAATTGTATTAATTGGAAACATGGATACATGTGTGGATACATAGACAAACACAATGTCCCTAGTATGCCTCTAGTGAACTAGCTCGTTGATCGAAAGATGGTTAAGGTTTCCTAGCCATGGACATGAGATGCCATTTGATAACGGGATCACATAATTAGGAGAATGATGTGATGGACAAGACCCAAACTACAAACGTGCTTATGATCGTGTCAGTTTATTGCTACTGTTTTCTACATGTCAAGTATATGTTCCGATGACCATGAGATCATGCAACTCACAGATATCGGAGGAGTAGCTTGTGTGTATCAAACGTCGCAACGTAACTGGGTGACTATAAAGGTGCTCTACAGGTGTCTCTGAGGGTGTCTATTGAGTTGGCATGGATCAAGACTGAGATTTGTTACTCCGTGTGACGGAGAGGTATCTCAGGACCCACTCGGTAATGCAACATCACAATAAGCCTTGCAAGCAATGTGACTAAGTGTTAGTTGCAAGATCTTGTATTACGGAACGAGTAAAGAGACTTGCCAGTAACGAGGTTGAACTAGGTATGGAGATACCGACGATCGAATCTCGGGCAAGTAACATACCGAAGAACAAAGGGAACATCATACGGGATTAACTGAATCCTTGACATAGAGGTTCGACCGATAAAGATCTTCATAGAGTATGTAGGAACCAATGTGGACATCCAAGTCCCGCCATTGGTTATTGACCGTAGAGGTGTCTCGGTCATGTCTACATAGTTCTCGAACCCGCAGGGTCTGCACACTTAAAGGTTTGGTGACGTTTCGGTAATATAGAATTATGTATGGTGGTGACCGAAGGTTGTTTGGAGTCCCGGATGAGATCCTGGACGTCACGAGGAGCTCCGCAATGGTCCGGAGGTAAAGATTCATATATAGGAAGTCCTGTTTTGGTCGCCGGAAAAGTTTCGGGCTCATCGGTAGTGTACCGGGAGTGCCGGTAGTGTACCGGGAGGCCTCCGGGAGGGGTACTTCGACCCAAGAGACTTCATGGGCTGTGGGAGAGTGAATATCAGCCCTTAGTGGGCTGGTGGAAACTCCCACATAAGGCTCATGTGGCTGGAGGAAAAAAACCAATAGGAAAAGGTGGAAAAAAAGGCAAAAAGGAGCAATCCTAGTCCTACTAGGATTGGAGGAGGAATCCTCCTCTCCTAGTAGGTTCGGCCGAACCAGCTAGCCTTGGAGGCCAAGGCTGCCTCCTCTCCTCCTCTCCTCCTATATATACTAGAGGGTTTTGGGTTTTTGCACTAGATTTTTCAGCCACGTGCTACCCGTTCCTCCAGTGCATAGTTTCTCCTCTAGATCGGTTTTCTGCAGTGCTTAGGCAAAGCCCTGTCGGAATTGCTCCACCACCATCGCCAGAGCACCGTCAGGCTGCCAGAGAACTCTTCTTCCTCTCCACTTCTTCTTGCTGGATCAAGACGGTGGAGATCGTCATCAAGCTATACGTGTGCTGAACGCGGAGGTGTCGTTCGTTCGGTGCTAGATCGGAAGGATCGTGATCAAGTTTGTGGGACGGATCGTGATAGAGTTCGTGGGACGGATCGTGATCGGATCGCGGGACGGATCATGATTGGATCGCGGGACGGATCGTGATTGGATCGCGGGACGCTCGGCGATTTGGATCGCGAAGACGTTCGACTACACCAACCGCGTTTCTTAACGCTTCCCGCTTAGCGATCTACAAGGGTATGTAGATCCACTCTCCCTCTCTTAGATGGTCATCACCATGGATAGATCTGCGTGTGCGTAGGAATTTTTTTGTTTCCCATGCTACGTTCCCCAACAGGCTCTTATTAAAGCGGTGGCTCAAGCCATCCCAACCTATGCGATGGGTGTATTTAAATTCCCGAAGAAAATTTGTAAGGGAATCACTGATACTATATCGCACTTCTGGTGGGGGAATGGTGAGGACCAGCGTAAACTGCATTGGTTTGGTTGGTGGAAGATGTGTATTCCCAAATCTTGGGGAGGTATGGGTTTTCGTGATATCCACAATTTGAACTTAGCAATGCTTGCTAAACAGCGTTGGAGACTCATAGATAATTATGATTCACTATGTGCTAAAGTTCTGAGAGCTAAGTACTACCCATCGGGAGACTTACTAAATTGTGATTTGAAGAAGGGTTCATCCTATGTGTGGGAAAGCATATGGTCAGGGGTACAGACCTTTAAAGGGGGATGCATTTGGAGGGTTGGAAATGGAATGAAAATCGACATTTGGGATGACCGTTGGATTCCTAATAGCAGCTCCAGGAAGATAATAACAGTGCGGGGAAACTGTGTCCTCTCTAAGGTAAATGAGCTTATCGATCCAATCACAGGTGAGTGGGATGAGATGCTTATTCGTGACAACTTTTGGCATGTAGATGCTGAAAGGATCCTACAGATTCCTATATACCAACATGAGACTGAGGACTTTGTAGCTTGGCATCTCACAAAGTCAGGGATCTTTACAGTTCGGTCTGCTTACTACCGGCAATGGGAGTTGGCTTTTGCGCCCAACATTGACAATCCTTTGATGGCACAAGGTTCCTCTCCACATCCCATCTGGGGGATTCTATGGTCTTTGAAGATCCCGAGCAAGGTTAAAATATTTATATGGAGATGTTTACACAATGCTATTCCTTGTAGTTGTGTTCTCACCAACAGACACATTGCCCAGTCCTTGCAATGCCCCATCTGCTCGTTGCATGCGGAAGATACGACACATTTGCTCTTTAAGTGTGGCCGAGCAAAGGACATTTGGGCAAACTTGGGACTACATGAAATCATACGTATAGTGGCAACGCCGGATCGCTTGGGTGCTGAAATTCTTGAGATCTTCCTTTGCGAACCGGCCCATAGTGTCAATTATATGGATGTGGTGCAGCTACCAGAATTATCCATTACATGTTGGTACCTCTGGTGGCAGAGGAGACTTATTGTGCGGGAGGAAGAGGTTCAGCCACCGAGTCAATCTGGCCAAGCAATTCGGGCTCTGGTTCTCAGTTTCGTTCGTGCTTTGAGTAAACCAACAGGGACCCCTTGAGTGGACAGATGGTATAAACCTCTTCATAACTAGCTGGCTCTTAATGTGGATGCTTCTTTTTCTGAAGAAGATCATACGGGGGCTGGTGGAGCGATTCTGAGAGACAACTTGGGCACTTTTATTGGAGCACTGACAACAAAGTTTGATCATGTGGCAGACGTGGTCTTAGCAGAAGCCGCAGCCCTAGCAGAGGGCCTAAGACTTGCATCAAGTGTGGGCTGCACATCTACTCGCATACAATCAGACTGTTTGGTGTTAATACAAGCATTACAGAACAATGAAGGACATTCCATGGTTGTTGCTCCACTTCTGGATAGTTGTCTTTTATCACTTCTAGATTTCGGAAGGTTGTTTTAGAGCATTGTAATCGAGAGGCTAATATAGTAGCTCATGTTCTAGCGCAGAATGGTCATGTTGATCCACCGAATTTGTGGTTGGACTCACCTCCGGGCTTTATTCTTGAACCTTTAGCGGACGATGTAAGCGTTGTTTAAACTTTAATAAAGCTAGCCATGATGGCCTTCCCCTCAAAAAAGAAGCATGATGCTTCCCATCTATTCCCATCTGGTGTTTTTTCAATGTCTTGTTTTAAATTGCCTAGAGGCTTGTGTGAACATCTGAATAAATTGACAAGACAATTTTATTGGGGAGTAAGATAGGTCAGAGGAAACCTCGTTGGGTATCATGGAGCGCCATGATACACCTGAAAAGGTGTCGCAGGCTAGGTTTTAGAGATTTGGAGTTATTCAATACAAAAAATGCTAGACATACAGGCTTTTACAGGTTTCTACAGGCTCCATCCAAATTTTCTAAACACTCCCCCTTGATTTCAATGGGAGGGGGCGTGCCTCTACTAATGACCAATTAAAAACTGCCACAACACCCTGTAATCATCTCATCCCTGTAACATCTTGTATGTGTAGCAAAGCTCTATTCAATATTGCACTGTTGGCACGTCAAGCTTGGAGTCTCTTGACAAATCCTGAATCATTATGTGAAAACTTGTTGGAAGCAATATACTTTCCATGAAGAAACATCCTTACGGCCACTTTGTGTACTCACCCATCCCAAGTATGGAGATCGATACTGGAAGGAAGGGATGCTATGAAAGGTGGCATAGTTAAGAGAATGGGTGATGTGGTTTCAATAGAGATATGGTCGCAAAATTGGATACCGAGAGACCATGCCATGAGACCTATTGTGTGTTTGGGCCAGGATCCGCCTTTGTGTGTATCTGAACTTATTGACACAATGACGACAACATGGCGTGATGATCTTCTACAAAAATTCTTCTTGTCGGATGATGCAACAGCTATAAAGAAAATCCCGCTGCGCACTAGTCCCATGGTTGACTTCTGGTCATGGCAGTTTGAGAAGAAGGGCACATTCTCGGTAAAATCTGCATACAAAATGTTGTGGGAGACAAAGATGAGAGGAGAAAACTTGCTAGGCAACAGATCCTTGGTTTATGGTCACTCCTCTAAAGAGAAGGGCTGGGTTTCATTATGGAACACCAAGGTCCCCTCCAAAATCAGAACCTTCATGTGTCATTTGACAAGGGTCTCTCTGCCAACAGAAGATGTGAGGAAATATAAATAGATGAGCACCATGGACACCTGCCAACTTTGTGGAAATAATGACTCATGGCGACACTCATTACCGGAATGCTCAATGGCACGTTGTGTGTGGGCTCTGGCGGATGAACGAATAACTGAAGCAATATCTGGAGCAGTTGAGCCTAGTGCCAAGCATTAGTTATTTCACATGCAAAGGTCGTTATCGCATGCTTAGTTTGTGGAAACGACAGTGACGTTATAGGCAATATGGACTGCGAGGAGAAAACTGGTCCATGAAGAAACCTGCCAAAGTCCCCTAGCAACACATTTGTTTGTCAAAAGGTTCATTACCAAGCTAGGAAAATATTGAGACGCTCGCCCAGTCTGCGGAATCGACGGCTACTGCAAGACAAGCCCCCTAAGAGTTCTGCTTGGAAACCCCCTCCAGCGGGACACATGAAGATTACGGTCGATGGTGGGGTTGCTCATGATTGGGAAATAGGTGCAACAACTGCGGTATGCAGGAATGAACAAGGCACATACCTTGGTTTTTCATCATTGGTGATCCAAGGATGCATAGATCCGACAGTCTTGGAAGCCATCGCCTGCCGGGAGGCACTTGCATTGGCGAAGGACCTCGCTATTTGGAACATAACAATGGCTTCTGATTGCAAACAAGTGGTCAATGACATTCACGAAGAGACCGATGGATCTTACCTACCGGTGATCAGAGAAATTACCCACAGGAGTACCTTTTTTGATAGTTGTCTTTTTATTTTTGAGAGTAGAACATCAAATATTGATGCACATAATCTTGCCAAACATTCCCTTTTGCTTGATCAGGGTCGCCACCTGTGGCTTTTATCCCCCCATAACCAAGCATGTATACCACTCAATGCTACTATAGATCATTTAAGCATTTGGCACCCCTAAAAAAGATCTACTCTCAAGAATCTTAGGAGGTGTTTGTTTGAGATATTTTTGCTAGTCACATGTTAACGCCATAAAGGGAAAATAGCTGGTGTGTTTGGTAACTCCACATGGTAAAATCCTCCGTAAACGGATCCAGGCCGGTTATTGATCGATACCGCCCAACCCCCACGATAAAGGTTGCGGTATTGAGCCCATGACCTCCCCTCCCCCCAAGCCCCATCCTCCTTGTCCGCTGCCTTCTCCTCGACCCCCTTCGAATATGGCACTGGCGCATCCACAATCCCCTTCGAGCCCCCCTTTGTTGGTGGCGTGAGAGCGGAGCAGCCAACGACACTTGACATCGGAGGTGCCCAGCCGCGCACATGCTTGGGGACATCAGCTGATGGATAAGATCCAAGCGGCCGGCAACGGTTGAGATCTTGGGAAGCCTGGGCCTGGCAAGATCCGACCATTTACGGGGAGGATGGTGGCCGGTGAACAACAAGGATGCTAATCAATTCCTTTACCTAAACGTGGACCGAACAAACTTCAAAGATACTCACTACACCTACTTAAACCTTGTGATCTAATTACGTTAACATTGTCGTTACCATTTCTGTAGCCAAACACCTCCTTAGCAAAATGAGTCATGCGCTTGGAGAAAAAACCGAGACGAGACTAACATGTATAACTTGATGAAGTATGCTATATGCAAGTAAAAAATGCTCAATAGAGCTACAAATTGTGCTACATAATTTAGAGGAAAATAAATATCTCAAACAATGGCGAAGCCAGAAACTTTGTGTACCCTGGGCAAGTTGAGACTAAGTGTATAATCCAAAAATCGAAATTTGGGTATTTGAATACACAACATATAGTATAGTGCCAGACTCATGAACCACAAATACACATTAATAATCAAGTCAAACCAAATGTAATAATCATAGAAAATGAAATTTTAAAGTGCACTAATATATAATATATCAATATCCGTTTCATAGACCAAATAAAGTGAACTGATATATTATATAGTACATCTACTACTTGCATCAATTTTTCATAGCACATGACTACTTGCGTCAATTTTGCATAGTACTAAACCATTTTGCATCAACTATTTGTGTCAAGTACAACTACAGGTTCATACAATTTTTCTCTAGTCATGAATTCATGATCACCGCAAGAAATTTTCCCAAACTTAAGCCCGACCTTGAACTCTCATACCATAAGCTTCATATGTACAATTAGTGAGGTGTGTATGTACCCCGATTTGTACCTCACATCAACCGATCAACCCCTACTTCCCTAGCCCAGATCAAATATTCAGAATTTCAGACTTCGGAGATGAGGGATCCCTAGCCCTAACTTCGACAAAGATTTCTTACCAAAGGAAGCTGAAGCAGAAAGAGAGGAAGGAGGGGTTGATTGGACGACCTGTCGAGTAGACTGCTTGGGGGCCTCGCATCTGCCCGCCACCGGCCATGCGTCTAGCTGTCTAGGGATCAACCTCAAGGATAACCGCCAACCCCTTCTATCACCCGAACTCCCGGTCCCTATGCGTGTGAGTTGTGAAACAGAGAGAGAAGTGAGAGTTGAAGTGATCGATTCTGTTGCATCGTTTATTTTCCTGGCCTCGGCTGCAGGCTACGTAGTTGGGTAGTTGCATTATGAGCCTCTAAGAAATGAAATCCCAATCTTTTTGCCCGGGTAAAGCAATTTAGTGATCAGTTTTACCCTATATTTAATTTGTCGATCGCTGCTGTTAGGAGTGAGGGAGCCCGGGCAAGTGCCCAGGGTCGTTGGGCGGTGGCTCCGCCACTGGTCTCAAAGATCGTCATCACCTTCCTCCTACTCCCCGATTAGACAAGATGCCAATGGTTAACCATTATCCGCATCCCTGTGGGTAATTACTGGATTAGGGGTCGAGGATGGGACGGTTTTGATGGGGAAGCTATTGGGTCAAATACCTTACCCAATTGGTAAGACGGGGGTGAGGACGTGACATCCTTATATGTGAGCCCTAAAATAAATACACCTCAGATAATTTCAACAGATACCCACATTAGATTACGCTGCAAAAAATACCCATGTCACATAATTCCAAATTTATACCATCCATGCTATTTGCCCCCTCCCCCCAAAACCTAACCTAGCCACACCATATGCCCTAAAAGGCCTTACGTTGTTTATGTACTAAAATATTTTTTGTGCTAAAGTGTTACTCAATGTTCGTGTGAATTTTAGCTATGTGTTTCCCCATGGGACGAAAAATCTGACAAGGACGAGGATGGGATTTTTTTATCCCCATGGACGGGGACAGTGAACAAGGACGATGATAGGCATGGGGAGGCTATCATTGGGACAGGGATGGGAGTCCAATATCAGTTTGGGTAATCCCCATTGTTAGCTTGACCCACAAGGGTGCAACCAAAAGATGAGTTCCACCATTACGTGTCGCCCATGCCTTTGTGTGTTCGCCCCCGACCTCTGGTCGGCGGAGGTGTTGGAGTTTCGGCTGGGATTTCTCCTCGCCGGTGACGAGAAGCTCTGCCTCCTCAACTCGGAGGCGCAAATGGTGGATGCGAAAAGGTGGGGTGATGATGTGGCGCTAATCTAGGGAGATAAGGTTCAATCATGTGCCATGTTATGCGAGTGGGTGTTGTGTGCGACCAAGGCGAGCCATGACATGACGCAGAGCCCGAGGTGGTTAATGGCGGAGTGCAAGGAGGTATGCAGTTATCCCCCGTGGTCCATCTCCCCGAGTGACAAAAGCCTCCACTTCTTTCGCCTCCCCACTTCTTCCCCTCGTCCTCTCTGTCTCCAGATCCAGTTGAGGGGAACCGCAATAGTGAGAGGAGACCTATCTATTTATTGCATGTAAGTTTCAAGATAATCACCAAAGTTTTAATGAATAGATTGTCTAGATGTGTGTCTCCTGTTATTTCTCCTAATCAAATTTCTTTTATCAAAGGGAGATACATTATGGGAGGGGTGGTTGTGCTTCATGAGGCACTAAACTCCATTCATAAAAATAAAAAGAGTGCCCTTGTGTTTAAGGTTGACTTTGAGAAAGCCTATGACAAAAGTAAATGGCCTTTTGTGATTCAGATTTTGAGGATGAATGGTTTCCGTTACAAATGGTGCAATTGGGTCATGGAAACCATGAGGGGAGGACATGTAGTGATTATAGTTAATGATACTATAGGTCCTTATCTTAAAACATTTAAAGGGCTTAGGCAAGGGGACTCCCTCTTCCCTTTCTGTTTGATGTGGTAGCTGATGCACTGGCTATAATTATGAACAAATCTAAGGATCATGGGCTGGTGAGGGGGGTCCTGCGTGAAAACTTAAATAATGGTGTCAAGATGTTGCAATATGCAAATGATACTATCTTTCTTCTAGATGATGATATTGAAAGTGCTAAAAACTTGAAATTGATAGTTGATACTATGCATTTGAACAAATGTTAAGACTCAAAATCAATTTCCACAAAAGTGAGCTCATGCTTTTGGGGGAAGCTAGTTAGAAACAATCCATTTATCAAGAAACTATAACTTGAAAGATGGGGGAAATGCCAATCAAATATTTGGGACTCACTGTGTCCAAAAAAAGAATCATAAACAAACAGTGGGGGTGTGGGTGTGTGGTTGAAAAAATTGAATAAATATGTGGATGTTGTTGGAAATATGCCCTAGAGGCAATAATGAATTATTTCTTATCATATTTCCTTGTTCATGATAATCTTTTATTATCCATGCTATAATTGTATTGATCGGAGACTTAGATGCATGTGTGGATACATAGACAAAACCATGTCCCTAGTATGCCTCTAATGGACTAGCTCGTTGATCAAAGATGGTTAAGGTTTCCTAGCCATGGACATGAGATGTCATTTGATAACGGGATCACATCATTAGGAGAATGGTGTGATGGACAAGACCCAAACTACAAACGTAGCATATGATCATGTCAGTTTATTGCTACTGTTTTCTGCATGTCAAGTATATGTTCCTATTGACCATGAGATCATGCAACTCACTGACACCGGAGGAGTGCCTTGTGTGTATCAAACGTCGCAACGTAATTGGGTGACTATAAAGGTGCTCTACAGGTATCTCCGAGGGTGTCTATTGGGTTGGCATGGATCAAGACTGGGATTTGTTACTCCGTGTGACGGAGAGGTATCTCAGGGCCCACTCGGTAATACAACATCACAATAAGCCTTGCAAGCAATGTGACTGAGTGTTGGTCACGGGATCTTGTATTACAGAACGAGTAAAGAGACTTGCCGGTAACGAGGTTGAACTAGGTATACAGATACCGACGATCGAATCTCGAGCAAGTAACATACCGAAGAACAAAGGGAACATCATACGGGATTAACTGAATCCTTGACATAGAGGTTCGACCGATAAAGATCTTCGTACAATATGTAGGAACCAATATGGGCATCCAGGTCCCGCTATTGGTTATTGACCGTAGAGGTGTCTCGGTCATGTCTACATAGTTCTCGAACCCGCAGGGTGTGCACACTTAAGGTTTGGTGACGTTTCGGTAGTATAGAGTTATGTATGGTGGTGAGCGAAGGTTGTTCGGAGTCCCGGATGAGATCCCGGACGTCATGAGGAGCTCCGGAATGGTCCGAAGGTAAATATTGATATATAGGAAGTCTTATTTTGGTCACCGGAAAAGTTTCGGGCTCATCGGTAGTGTACCGGAAGTGTCGGTAGTGTACCGGGAGACCATCGGGAGGAATATTTCGACCCAAGAGGCTACATGGGCTGTGGGAGAGTGAATACCAGCCCTTTGTGGGATGGTGGAAGTCTCACACAAGGCCCATGCGTCTGGGAAGAAAAACCCAAAGAGAAAAAGGTGGAAAAAGGCAAAAAGGGCAAAAATAAGGAGGAGTCCTAGTCCTACTAGGATTGGAGGAGGAATCCTCCAATCCCACTAGGTTCGGCCGACCCAAGGGCTGCCTATTTGGCAGCCAAGCCTCCTCCTCCTCTCCTCCTATATATACTAGAGGATTTTAGGGTTTTGCCACAGAATTTTCAGCCACATGCTACCCGTTCCTCTAGTGCATAGTTTCTCCTCTAGATCGGTTTTCTACAGTGCTTAGGCGAAGCCCTGCCGGAATAGCTCCACCACCATCGCTGAAGCGCCATCATGCTGCCGGAGAACTCTTCTTCCTCTCTGCTCCCTCTTGCTAGATCAAGATGGTGGAGATCGTCATCAAGCTGTACGTGTGCTCAACGCGGAGGTGCCGTCCGTTCGACGCTAGATCGGAAGGACCATGATCAAGATAGCGAGACGGATCGTGATGAGTTCACGGGATGGATCGTGATGAGTTCACGAGACAGATCGTGATGAGATCGCGGGACGGATCCTGATGAGTTCGCGAGACGAATCGTGATGAGTTCGCGGGACGGATCATGATTGGATCGCGGGACGGATCATGACGAGATTGCGGGACGCTCGGCGATTTGGATCGCGAAGATGTTCGACTACACCAACCGCGTTTCTTAACGCTTCCCGCTTAGAGATCTACAAGGGTACGTAGATCCACTCTCCCTCTCGTAGATGCTCATCACCATGGATAGATCTTGCGTGTGCGTAGGAATTTTTTTGTTTCCCATGCGACATTCCCCAACAGTGGCATCATGAGGTAGGTCTATGTGTAGATGAGATCTTGAGTAGAACACAAAAGTTTTGTGGGCGTTGATGCTTAGATTGCTTCCTCCCTTGGTTGGATTTTGGTTCAGCGGTATTGTGAGATGAAGCAGCCCGGACCAACATTACTCGTACGCTTACGAGAGACCGGTTCCCTCGACCGCAACTTGTTGCATAGATGGCTTGCGGGTGCCAGTTTCTCTCACTTTAGTTGGATCGGATTCGACAAAGGCAGTCCTTGAGAAGGTTGAAAAGCAACTACTGTATCACCGTTGTGGTTTTTGCGTAGATGAGAATTGTTCTTGCTAGATACCCGTAGCAGCCACGTAAAACATGCAACAACAATTAGAGGACGTCTAACTTGTTTTTGCAGGGTATGTTGTGATATGATATGGCCAATTACATGATGTGATATATGTGATGTATGAGATGATCATGTGATGTATAGATTATCACGACTTGCATGTCGATGAGTACGGCAACCGACAGGAGCCATAGGGTTGTCTTTAATTATTGTATGACATGCGTGTCAATCATTAAGCGCTATGTAATGCTTTACTTTATCGCTAAATGGTAGCAATAGTAGTAGAAGCATGGTGGGTGCGACAACCCCGATGGCGACACGTTGATGGAGATCAAGATGATGGAGATCATGGTGTCATGCCGGTGACGATGGAGATCATGCCGGTGCTTTCATGATGGAGATCAAAAGCACAAGTTCATGGCCATATCATGTCACTTATGATTTGCATGTGATGTTAATCCTATTATGCACCTTGTTTTGCTTAGGACGACGGTAGCATTATAAGGTGATCCCTCACTTAATTTCAAGATAAATTGTGTTCTCCCCGAGTGTGCACCATTGTGAAAGTTCTTCGTGTCGAGACACCACGTGATGATCGGGTGTGATAGACTCTACATTCACATACAACGGGTGCAAGCCAGTGTTGCACATGCAGAACACTCAAGTTAAACTTGACGAGCCTAGCATGTACAGACATGGCCTCAGAACACAAGAGACCGAAAGGTCGAACATGAGTCATATAGTAGATATGATCAACATGATGATGTTCACCATTGTAACCACCTCAACTCACATGATGATCGGACTTGAGTTGGTGAATTTGGATCATGTATCACTCGAATGACCGGAGGGATTTCAGTTTGAGTGGGAGTTCTTAAGTAATATGATTAATTGAACTCATTATCATGAACATAGTCAGTAGTGTCTTTGCAAATTATGTTGTAGATTACTTGCTCGCGCTGTAGCTCCCTTGAATTTTTATATGTTCCTAGAGAAATAGATTTGAAAGATGATGGTAGAAATATTGCGGACTGGCTCCATGATCTGAGGATTGTCCTCATTGCTACACAGAAGGCTTATGTCCTTAGTGCACTGCTCGGTGCGCCAACCCCTCTAGCGTCGTCTGTAGATGTTGTGAACATCTGACAGGCACGTTCTGATGACTTCTTGATAGTTTAGTGCGTCATGCATTACGACTTAGAATTGAGGCTCTAAAACGTTTTGAACGTCACGGAACATATGAGATGTTGTAAGAGCTGAAATTAGGATCTCAGGCTCGTGCCCGTGTTGTGAGATATGAGATCTCCAACAATATTCTTTGCCTGTAATTTGAAAGAGAATAGCTCAATCGTTGAGCATGTGCTCAGATTGTATGGGTGCTACAATCGCTTGAATCGAGTGGGAGTTGATCTTCCAGATAAGATAGTGATTGATATAGTTCTCCAAGTCACTGTCACTAAGCTACTAGAACTTGGTGATGAACTATAAAATGCCAGGGATAGAAATAATGATCCCTGAGCTGTTCGCGATGTTTGACACCGCGAAGGTAGAAATCAAGAAGGAGCGTCAAGTGTTGATGGTTAGTCAAACCACTAGTTTTGAGAAGGGCAGGAGCAAGGAGGGAAAACTTCATGGATAGCAAGTAAGTCGCTGCTCCAGTGAAGCAACCCAGAGTTGAACCCAAACCCGAGACTAAGTGCTTCGATTATGAGGAGAGCGGTCGCTGAAGCGGAACAACCCTAGATACTTGGTAGATAACAAGGTTGGCAACGTCGACAGAAGTATATTTCATGTACGTGTTATTTATGTGTACCTTGCTAGTACTCCTAGTAGCACCTGGGTATTGGATTCCAGTTCGGTTGCTAAATGTTAGTAACTCGAAATAAAAGCTACGAAATAAACGGAGCACTAGCTAAGGGTGAGGTGACGATGTGTGTTGGAAATGTTTCCAAGGTTGATGTGATCAACATCGCACGCTCTCTCTACCTTCGGGATTAGCGACGAACCTAAATAAATGTTATTTGGTGTTTTGCGTTGAGCATGAACGTGATTAGATCGTGTTTGTTGCAACACGGTTATTCATTTAAGTTAAAGAATAATGGTTATTCTGTTTACATGAATAATACCTTCAATGGTCATGCACCCAGTGAGAATGGTTTGTTGAATCTTGATCGTAGTAATACACATGTTCATAACATTGATGCCAAAAGATACAAAGTTAATAATGATAATACCACATTCTTGTGGCACCGCCGCTAAATGTCATATTGGTATAAAGCGCATGAAGAAACTCCATGCTGATGGATCTTTGGACTCATTCGATTTCGAATCGGTTGAGACATGCGAACCATGCCTCTTGGGCAAGATGACTAAGGACCCCGTTTCCTGGTTGATGGAGCAGGCAAGTGATTTATTGGAAATGATACATGTTGATGTATGCAATCCAATGAGTCTTGTAGCATGCGGTGGATATCGTTGTTTTCTTACCTTCACTGATGATTTGAGTAGATAATAGTGTATATTTACTTAACGAAACGCAAGTCTGAATCGTTTGAAAAAGTTCAAGCAAATTCGGAGTGAAGTTTAAGATCATCATGACAAGAAGATAAAATGTCCGCGATATGATCGTGGAGGTGAATATCTGAGTTGCAAGTTTGGTATACAACTTAAGACAATGTGAAAGTTGTTTCACAACTCACGCCACCTGGAACACCATAGTGTGATGGTGTGTCCGAACGTCATAGTTGTGCTCTATTGGATATGGTGCGAATTATGATGTCTCTTATCCTTTTACCACTATCATTTTGGGGTTATGCATTAGAGACAACTACATTCACTTTAGATAGGGCACCATCTAAATCCGTTGAGACGACACCGTGTGAATTATGGTTTGATAGAAACCTAAGCTGTCATTTCTTAATGTTTGGCGCTGCAACACTTATGTGAAAAAGGGGTTTTCACCTAATGAGCTCGAACCCAAAGCGGACAAATGCATCTTCATAGAATACCCTAAAGACAGTTGGGTAAACCTTCTATCTCAGATCCAAGCATAAAATGTTTGTTGCTAAAACTGGGTCCTTTCTCGAGAAAGAGTTTCTCTCAAAAGAATTGAGTGGGAGGAAGATAGAACTTGATGAGGTTGTTGAACCTTTGTTGAACTAGAGAGTAGCGCAGCGCAGGAAGATGTTTCTGTGAAGCCTATGTTAGTTGAAAAGGAAGTTAATGATGATGATCATGAAGCTTCGGATCAAGTTACTATCAAACCTCGTAGGTCGACAAGGACGTGTACTGCTCCTGAGTGGTATGACAACCCTGTCTTGGAGGTCATGTTGTTGGACAACGATGAACCTACGAGCTATGGAGAAGCGATGATGGGCCCAGATTTCGACAAATGGTTAGAGGCCATGAAATCCGAGAAAGGATCCATGTATGAAAACCAAGTAGACTTTGGTAGACTTTCTCGTTGGACGGCAGGTCGTTGAGTACAAATGGATGTTTAAAATGAAGACAGACGCTCATGGTAAATGTCACCATTTGTAAAGCTCGACTTGTTGCAAAGAATTTTACGACAAGTTCAAGGAGTTGACTACGATGAGACTTTCTCACTTGTAGCGATGCTAAAGTCTGTTGGAATTATGTTAGCAGTTGCTGCATTTTTCAATTATGAAATCTGGCAGATGGATGCCAAAACATCGTTTCCTTCCTTAAGGAAAGGTTGTATGAGATACAACCAGAAGGTTTTGTCAGTCCTAAGGATGCTAAAAGGTGTGCAAGCTTTAGTGATTCTTCTATGAACTTAAGCAAGCATCACGGAGTTTGAATATACACTTTGATGAGGTGATCAAAGTTTTTAAGTCTATACAAAGTTTACGAGAAACTTGTATTTGCAATAAAGTGAGTGGGAGCACTATAGAGTTTCTGATAATTATATGTGGATGATATATTGCTATTCGGAAATGATGTAGAATTTCTGGAGAGCATAAACAGTTGTTTGAAAAGATTTTTTCAAAGGAAGACCTGGATAAAGCTACCTAATTGTTGAGCATCAAGATCTATAAAGATAGATCAAGATGTTTGATAAGACTTTCAATAAGTACATACCTTGACAAGATTTTGAAAGAGTTCAAAATGGATTAGTCAGAGAGAAGTGTTCTCGCCTGCTTTGTAAGGTGTGAAGTTGAGTGAGATTCAAAGCTCGACAACGGCAGAAGAAATAGAAAGGACGAATGTCGTCCTCTATGCCTTAGCCATAGGCTCTGTATAGTATGCCATGCTGTGTACCGCACCTGTGCGTGCCTTGCCATGAGTCCGTCAAGGGGTACAAGAGTGATCCAAGAGTGGATCACTGGACAACGGTCAATATTATCCTTAGTAACTAAAAGACTAAGGCGATGTTTCTCGATTATGGAGGTGATAAAGAGTTCGTCGTAAAGAGTTACGTCGATGCAAGCTTTAACACCAATCCGGATGACCCGTAATAGCAATCTGGATACATATAGTGGAGCAGCCATTTGGCATAGTACCAAGTGGAGTGTGGTAGCAGTGTTTATAGTTTGACATAGAGATTTGCAAAGTACATACGGATCTGAATGTCGCAGACCCGTTGACTATAAGACCTCTCTCACATGCAAAGCATGATCGAGCCCCAGAACTCATTGGGTGTTAGATTCATAACAATGCGTATCGCATGGTGATGTGAACTAGATTATTGACTCTAGTGCAAGTGGGAGACTGTTGGAAATATGCCCTAGAGGCAATAATGAATTAGTTATTATCATATTTCCTTGTTCATGATAATCGTTTATTATCCATGCTATAATTATATTGATCGGAGACTTAGATGCATGTGTGGATTGTAGGAGATATGCCCTAGAGGCAATAATAAATGTTATTGATTATCTCCCTGTTCATAATTATGTTTATGTTCCATGCTATAACTGCAATGATTCTCGAGTCTACAAATAAAACGAGGCTTGGAGGGAAACTCATGTGCACGTGTGGGATAATAAATGGTAAAATATATTCCTAGTCTGGCCTCTAAGACTGGCTCAAGTATTGCATGATGATCCTGTTTTCCTGATCATGGGCATGGCTATGCCGGCAATTTTGAGGGCACAATGTTAGCAGAACATTTGTGTTGAATCGACCCAAATTAATGTTATGTTATGAGATACATTCGTCATAAGTTAATGGTTAATAACACAGAGAAGTTAATGTTTGCATAATTCCTTAGACCATGAGAGTATCGAGTTTCTTCATGCTTGCTTCATGAACTTTGGGGTTTGTTAAACGTCATCCGTAAATGGGTGGCTATTACGGCGGCTTACGGGTTCATGGAAAAGTAAGTGAAGTAACTTGATAGCTCAAGATTGGGATTTTCTCCTCCGACGATGGAGAGATATCTCTGGGCCCTCTCGGTGTTACGGTATCCATCATCGTCTGGCCAGACACTTTGCGATTTGATCACGGGGATGCCGGAACACGGGAACGAGAAAAGAGAACAATACCGATAACGAGGTAACTGGCATAGTGGACAAGTTTTTGATCCATGGGGATGCCAACATGTCTCACCTCGGGTATTTGTAACATATCGCGAAGCAACAGGAATAGCACACGTCAACTGGAGGTTCACTCGAATATTTATTCGTGTGGGTATAGGGATCGATATGGGTGTCCACGGCTCCGATGTTGATCATTGATCGGAAGGGGTTCCGGGTCATGTCTATGCTTCACCGAACCTATAGGGTCACACGCTTAAGGGTCATCTATCTGTTGAATACTAGACAGGGAGTCTGAGAGAAAATCACCGAAAAGTTTCGGACACCGGAAAAGTTTCGGAAAGTAGAAAAGTTCCGTAGACAGGTCACCGGAACAATTTCGGTGAAACTGAAAAGTTGTTTCAGAGGATACCATAAAGTCAAATTGGTTTTGGCACATGCCTGATAATTCTTGGAGGGTGCCAGAATCATTCTGGAAACTTCTGGGAATTTTCCGGAAGAATAACCGGAAATGTTCCGGAGCTGCCGGAACCGCTTCAGATGCTTTTCGCAGATGAAAATCACTATTCCGGAATTGTTCCGGATCGTATTGAAAATTATTTTAGTGGGTACTGGAAATGTTCTAAGCCCACATAAATATTTTTAGTTCGAACGGACGCTGAAAAATATCGTCATGAATAGTGAAAGTGCTTTTTGGATTACTTTATTGGAAACACTATTTTGTGAATAGTGGAAACACTATTCGTGAATAGTGGAAACACTATTATGAATAGTGGGAAACACTATTGGGAGAAAATATCTGATGACTAGTGAAAACACTATTACGAAATAGTGGAAAACACTATTGTGAATAGTGGGAAACACTATTTATGAATAGTGGAATCACTATTATGAATAGTGAAAATATCTGAGGGCATTTTGGTATTTTTACCATAGTCTCTCATCCTATAAATAGGGGTGAGGAGGCAGCCCAAAATCCTCATCCTTGTGCTCTCATACACATGCTTTGCTTTGCAAGCTCTCTCTCTCCCTCCCAGCGAAATAGTTTCGTAGAGCCGAAAGGCTGTCTGGGTTCCGGCAGGAACTAGTTCTGGACGGCGAAGCCCTGCCGGATAGATGACACCGTATGTGTGCAACTTTGTAGAGAGATCGTAGTTTCGGTCTTAGTTTGAGAGTGCCTCCCGAAGGGCTGTCCGTGTGACCGTCCGAGTTTTGGAGGTCCTCCCGAAGGGCTGTCCGAGTGACAGTCCAAGTTTTGGAGGTCCTCCCGAAGGGCTGTCCGCGACACCGTCCGGGGGACTGTGTGACCGCCTCCCGGAGGGCTGTCCGAGGGGCAGATGAGGGTATACATCCTCGCGGTTGGGAGGTTGTAAATCCTAGCTGCGGGGATCTGCACCGCCGTTCGTCATCGACTCTACTTCCGCTGCGCTACGAGTCGGTAACGAAAATGATCAAACCTTGTATGCAGTCTCCATAGTGGTCCTGGGCTGGTGCGTAGGTCGGGAAATTTTTGTTTTCTGCTGCATAACCCAACAGTGGCATCAAGAGCCAGGCTATGAGTAGATGCATGTTATGATCTAGAATACATGAGATGTATGGGTATTGCATAGTATAATTTTGTAGTAGATGAGATCTATTGCTGAAAATTATTTGTGCGGGTAGCAGATGAAATCTGTTACCCGATGTTCCTATTGCTTCCCGTGAATTTGTGTAGTCCATATCTTGACAGAATGGTGGAATCTTACAAAGTTCTGACAATCCGCGATCCTTTCATGCTGCTCCTGAGTATGCTGATTGACAGATCAACGAAGTGCTAACAGTTCTTTGGGTTCCACCATAGTCAAAAGAAATATGGATGTTTCGCAGACGAAAGGGCAATGCAGATGTGATCTGCACGGGGGTCACGCGTATGACGAAGTTTAGTATGGGGCTCGAGATTTTATTATCTTGTGTTTCATACACCCTGGAAAGTTAATCTAGCAACTTGAATTATCATACTTGATGATGGACCTTGGTAGATTCGGTTTGTTTCGAAACCTTAGAAGCCACGTAAAACAAGTTTTTGCATGGACCGATTAGAGGCGTCTAACTTGGTTTTGCAGGATGGTTTGCATGTGCATGTGATGTGGTATAGCAGTGTTCATAATAATTTGATTATGTATGAGATGACTATATGATGTAAATTGATTAACATGACCTGTGTGTCATGATTCGGCATGATGGTTGGAGCCATATGATTGCACTTTAATGACCTGCGTGTCAACCTTATGTAATGCACTTATTTTATTAAGCTATAGAGATAGCAATATTATTTGGTGCATCAACAAGGTGGTGGCAATCTTCGCAAAGGTGAACACCGACGCGAATGCCGAAGACGAAGGAATGAAAGACTTCTCCGTCAGAAAGGGCTATACCATATCATGCTATTATGAATTGCCTGAGATGTTTATCCCTCTTGATGCACCCTTCTTGATTGCGCGGTAGTCGCTTTTTATTAGGGTGATCTCTCACAAAATATCAAGTAGTTAGTGTTCTCCCAAGTGTAGCACCGTCACGGCACCTATCTCTTCGGGGTATCACATGGTTACATGGGTACGAACGATTAGAGAAGTGTGAGGCGGGTGAGTTGAGACCTCGCAGCGAGATCACTTGGTTGTCTTGACGTTCAGGCATGAAAGTCATGAGCTCGGAACACATGCATCGAAAGATGAACAAGAGTCACATAGAGATGTGATTGGCAAGTTGGCCTACCGATTGCAATTCTCGTCACTTGAGATGGATACATCCTTGGCGTTGAATTGTAATTTGGATCTTGAATCACCCACAATCAATTATGAGAGATATTGATTTGAGTGGGAGCTCACTGTAGAATTAACTTGTTTTAATTCTCAGTGCAATTAATTTTGAACAATGTCTAAGTGTGATTTGCATAATAGTTGTAGGATAATGGCTCGCGTTTCCACCTTCCCTATTAAAATTGAATAAGTTGTTAAATATCTGGTTAAAACTTTACGGTTGGTAACGTAATGTGAGGATTGTCCTCAAGAGTGCCGAGAAAGACTTGTCCTATCGCATGCTTTCGGTATTCTCCCGCTAATGCTATGGATGATATGACTCCCGTCCTTCGATCCAAAAGCTAAAATTCCATTTCGGTCAAGTGAAATATGTTTGCTTCCATGAGACCCGAACTTCGAAAGTTTGGATAGTTATGTGATATTCATGGAATCTGAAAATCATTTTCAAAGACAGACAAAGGCTAAAAAGATATAAGATATCCAAAGCAATGTTTGTTTGCAAACTATTAGTAAAGGAGTTTACTATGCATTAGACTGATAAGAGAGGGATCCAGGAGAACGCCTGTCATATGATGAAAGGTGAATAAAACAACAACTTAAAGAGAAAGGAAGTGTCCGAAGGGTGTTAGTGAGACTTTCACGCCTAGGAAGTCCGGGGCTAACGCCACTCTTAAGTTGGGTGCTTCTTCTGAGAGTAGGAGAAATACTGAAAGTTAAACTATTAGAAGTATAATGGCAAAAGGAAAGAAGAATGGAATATCCAGCTCATGTATGAATGTCATACAAGTTTTTGATGTATAGAAGGCTGGTCAAAGATATAGTTCTTGGGAATTATGGTTAAACATGTTAATCATTAATTCTTGGGTACTGTGAGTTGGTCACAAAGATACCCGCTCGATTGCATTCTGTTGCAACTCGATGTAAGAACTACTATGGCCTGAAAGACTAGCCAGAAATATGAGGCTTAGATACACGCAGGGAACATAGTAAATGTTACTATGCCTTCCATCGGTGTATTCCCTATGTATTAAGTTTCATAATTCATTTTAGAGTTTCACACTCTAGCCCTTTGCATAAGGTATCTTGCAAGAAGGTTGTTCATAAGAGAACTTTTCATGTTCGGTGTTATGAATAACATAAGGGCCATATTTTCATTATGAATGAGACGTATGTTATGAATATTGATAATAATACATTACCTCTGGGTTTATTTTCATAGTTCATTTTAGAGTTGCATACACTCTAGCCCATTGCACAATGTTTGTTGCAAAAGATTTGTTCATAAAAACAACAATTGTTGTTCAGTATTATGAATAACATGAAGGGCCATGCTTCCATCCTAGATGGGATGTATGTTATGAATACTGATGGAAATATGATACATCCATAACACTGACGCTAAATGTCGCAAGACTAAAAGAATACCACATATGTGTGGCACTGCATTTGGTCACATTGGAGAAACCCGCATGGAAAATTCCATTATGATGGATTTTGAAGTCGTTTGATTTTGAATCATATGACACTTGCAACTTTCCTCCAAACGGTGAAGTGACTGAAATACCGTTCACAGGCAATAAGGAACGAGCAAAGAACTTATCAGTGATCATACATTTGATGTATGTAGTCCGATAAATGTTGTTGAAAACAGTGGATTTGTCTACCTTCAAAAATGACTCAAGTAGATATATGGATATTTACTTGATGAGACGTAAGTCTGGATCTTTTGAAATCATTCGAAAGGTTTTAAAAATTGAATTAGAAGTTATTGTACCAAGAAAATTATGTTTCTGCAATTTGATTGCGGAAAGGAATATTTGAGTTACAAGTTTAGCGAATGTCTGATGAGTTGTGAAAAGAGTTTCATAACTTGCACCTCCCTGAACACTACTCCAAAGTGGAAAGTCCGTGAAGATGTAATCGAACCATTTATGACATGGTAAGATCAAAGATGACATAAATAGATTTGCCATTATCCCTTTTATAGAGTGATGCTTTAGAGACTGCGGCTTTTACACTGAAAAGAGATCCATTAGGTCTGTTGAAATGACGCCATGGTATGGTACGCCCAACCATGTTATATCTTTTCTTAACATTTGGAATATGGGGCTTGTGTAAAAGGTTACAAACCTATTCCAAATCAGACAAGTACTATTTTGTATGGTTATCCCAAGTCATTGGGTATTCCCCCACCACTATACCGAGGCAAAGGGTTTTGCCACAAAACAATATGTTTTTAAAGAGAATAGTTCTTACAAAAGGTGAGTGGGAGGACAGTGCAACTCGATGAGATAACCAGTATCTTCGTCATCGGTTCAAAGGAAAGAAACCCTGGAAGTGATTCCGTTGTTTCCTACTACGACTGATACGTAAGTCTCTACAATAAAATGTATGGACTTCGGTCGAACGTGCAGCTGAACCACGTAGGCAAAGCTCGTGCAAACCTATCAGGTGCGCAAAGAAGATATTGTTGTTGGACAACAGTATACCTACAATACACAAGGAAGCATTGATGGGCCCTGACTCCGGGATTGGCTAAATGCCAATACAATCTGAGATAGTTTCCATATATGTGATTCAAGATTAAAACCTTGACACACCTTTCAGAGGACTTAGAGTCTAACGAATATTTATGGAACTAAAAACTGATACGGATAAAAATGTTTTATCCATAAAGCTCGACTTGTTGAAATAACAAGTTCAAGGAGTTGGCTACGATGAGGTTGTTTCATCATAGCGATGCTTAAGGTCGGTTCGGGTTGAACTAGCAATTAATACATATATCAATCATGAGATATGAAACATGAATGACAAAAGGATTTCCATCTGATGTAAATGAAACCAAGGACTTGTATGTGATACAGTCCAAAGTAATTTGTCGATCCAGAGGATGCTAGTAAGTATGCAAACTTCAGAGTTCCAGCGATGGACAGAAGAGAGCAAAGTGGAGTTGGAATCTTCGTTTTTGATGGAATGGTCAAAGGGGTTTGACTTCATCAAATGGGTATCGAAGATGCTTGTGATTCAAGAAAGTAAGTGAGAGCATAATACTATTTCTAAAAACCTTGTGTAATTGACACATTGTTAATTGGAAATAAATTTCTTGACACGAATTAGGACTTCATTTGAAAATAGTTTTTTCCATGAAGTGCTTAGGCTAAATAGCCTCAATATTAGGCATGATGATCTATGGAGATAGATTTACCTAATGGGGCTAAGCAATGAATACATATTGACAAGGTGCTAAAACCTTTTAGCATTTAAAATGCCAAGGAGTGATTCTTGCCGAAGTCACATGGAAAGAGTTTTTGCAAGACTCAGTGTCCCAAAACACTGATGAGTGAAATACATGATGGAGATTCCACACACTCTTGTGTTTGGATTAATCATGTATTCCATGGTATGTAAAGCAACCAGATATGTCAAATACTCCCAAGTTGTTGCGAGTATAGATACCAAAGTGATCAAAGCACTGATCATGGGACAATAGTGAAAGATGTCATTAAGTACTAGAGTAGTGCTGATGACATGTTTCTCGCAAGCAGAGATTATGAAGTGCTCATTGTAAGAAATTACATCGATACAGTCTCAATCAATGCTCCATGCGATTTTCGATTTAAGTTAAGGGTTTTGTGTAATACACAATATGGTGGCACGGTAGTTGGAAATTGTTCCAAACAAGATACTGTGGCGAATTCTATAACAAAGGCTAAGTATGTTGACGCTTTGGAAGCGACAAAGAAGTTGTTGAATCATATAGTTCATTCATGAACTTAGTATGGTTCCAAGATGGTTTTGGTCTATGAGACACTATTGCAGATAGTTGCTCCATAGCTCAGTCTGAGGAATCGGGTTTCGACCAATGATTCACACATATGAAAAGCCAAGTTCACACAAAATACGAATTTTGTGATAGCATGAAAACGCGAGGATATGCATAGTTACACACGGAGCTGAAGTTGTCAGATCCGTTTGACATCAGGCTATACCACAAGCGAAGCATATTTTACACCAGTATGCCATAGGTGTAAAGTGCATTAGCATTGACTAGATTATTGACTCTAGTGCAAGTGGGAGTCTGTAGGAGATATGCCCTAGAGGCAATAATAAATGTTATTGATTATCTCCCTGTTCATAATTATGTTTATGTTCCATGCTATAACTGCAATGATTCTCGAGTCTACAAATAAAACGAGGCTTGGAGGGAAACTCATGTGCACGTGTGGGATAATAAATGGTAAAATATATTCCTAGTCTGGCCTCTAAGACTGGCTCAAGTATTGCATGATGATCCTGTTTTCCTGATCATGGGCATGGCTATGCCGGCAATTTTGAGGGCACAATGTTAGCAGAACATTTGTGTTGAATCGACCCAAATTAATGTGATGCTATGAGATACATTCGTCATAAGTTAATGGTTAATAACACAGAGAAGTTAATGTTTGCATAATTCCTTAGACCATGAGAGTATCGAGTTTCTTCATGCTTGCTTCATGAACTTTGGGGTTTGTTAAACGTCATCCGTAAATGGGTGGCTATTACGGCGGCTTACGGGTTCATGGAAAAGTAAGTGAAGTAACTTGATAGCTCAAGATTGGGATTTGCTCCTCCGACGATGGAGAGATATCTCTGGGCCCTCTCGGTGTTACGGTATCCATCATCGTCTGGCCAGACACTTTGCGATTTGATCACGGGGATGCCGGAACACGGGAACGAGAAAAGAGAACAATACCGATAACGAGGTAACTGGCATAGTGGACAAGTTTTTGATCCATGGGGATGCCAACATGTCTCACCTCGGGTATTTGTAACATATCGCGAAGCAACAGGAATAGCACACGTCAACTGGAGGTTCACTCGAATATTTATTCGTGTGGGTATAGGGATCGATATGGGTGTCCACGGCTCCGATGTTGATCATTGATCGGAAGGGGTTCCGGGTCATGTCTATGCTTCACCGAACCTATAGGGTCACACGCTTAAGGGTCATCTATCTGTTGAATACTAGACAGGGAGTCTGAGAGAAAATCACCGAAAAGTTTCGGACACCGGAAAAGTTTCGGAAAGTAGAAAAGTTCCGTAGACAGGTCACCGGAACAATTTCGGTGAAACTGAAAAGTTGTTTCAGAGGATACCATAAAGTCAAATTGGTTTTGGCACATGCCTGATAATTCTTGGAGGGTGCCAGAATCATTCTGGAAACTTCTGGGAATTTTCCGGAAGAATAACCGGAAATGTTCCGGAGCTGCCGGAACCGCTTCAGATGCTTTTCGCAGATGAAAATCACTATTCCGGAATTGTTCCGGATCGTATTGAAAATTATTTTAGTGGGTACTGGAAATGTTCTAAGCCCACATAAATATTTTTAGTTCGAACGGACGCTGAAAAATATCGTCATGAATAGTGAAAGTGCTTTTTGGATTACTTTATTGGAAACACTATTTTGTGAATAGTGGAAACACTATTCGTGAATAGTGGAAACACTATTATGAATAGTGGGAAACACTATTGGGAGAAAATATCTGATGACTAGTGAAAACACTATTACGAAATAGTGGAAAACACTATTGTGAATAGTGGGAAACACTATTTATGAATAGTGGAATCACTATTATGAATAGTGAAAATATCTGAGGGCATTTTGGTATTTTTACCATAGTCTCTCATCCTATAAATAGGGGTGAGGAGGCAGCCCAAAATCCTCATCCTTGTGCTCTCATACACATGCTTTGCTTTGCAAGCTCTCTCTCTCCCTCCCAGCGAAATAGTTTCGTAGAGCCGAAAGGCTGTCTGGGTTCCGGCAGGAACTAGTTCTGGACGGCGAAGCCCTGCCGGATAGATGACACCGTATGTGTGCAACTTTGTAGAGAGATCGTAGTTTCGGTCTTAGTTCGAGAGTGCCTCCCGAAGGGCTGTCCGTGTGACCGTCCGAGTTTTGGAGGTCCTCCCGAAGGGCTGTCCGAGTGACAGTCCAAGTTTTGGAGGTCCTCCCGAAGGGCTGTCCGCGACACCGTCCGGGGGACTGTGTGACCGCCTCCCGGAGGGCTGTCCGAGGGGCAGATGAGGGTATACATCCTCGCGGTTGGGAGGTTGTAAATCCTAGCTGCGGGGATCTGCACCGCCGTTCGTCATCGACTCTACTTCCGCTGCGCTACGAGTCGGTAACGAAAATGATCAAACCTTGTATGCAGTCTCCATAGTGGTCCTGGGCTGGTGCGTAGGTCGGGAAATTTTTGTTTTCTGCTGCATAACCCAACATGGATACATAGACAAAATCATGTCCCTAGTATGCCTCTAATGGACTAGCTCGTTGATCAAAGATGGTTAAGGTTTCCTAGCCATGGACATGAGATGTCATTTGATAACGGGATCACATCATTAGGAGAATGGTGTGATGGACAAGACCCAAACTACAAACGTAGCATATGATCGTGTCAGTTTATTGCTACTGTTTTCTGCATGTCAAGTATATGTTCCTATGACCATGAGATCATGCAACTCACTGACACCGGAGGAGTGCCTTGTGTGTATCAAACGTCGCAACGTAATTGGGTGACTATAAAGGTGCTCTCCAGGTATCTCCGAGGGTGTCTGTTGGGTTGGCATGGATCAAGACTGGGATTTGTTACTCCGTATGACGGAGAGGTATCTCAGGGCCCACTCGGTAATACAACATCACAATAAGCCTTGCAAGCAATGTGACTAAGTTTTGGTCATGGGATCTTGTATTATGGAACGAGTAAAGAGACTTGCCGATAACGAGGTTGAACTAGGTATACAGATACTGACGATCGAATCTCGGGCAAGTAACATACCGAAGAACAAAGGGAACATCATACGGGATTAACTGAATCCTTAACATAGAGGTTCGACCAATAAAGATCTTTGTAGAATATGTAGGAACCAATATGGGCATCCAGGTCCCGCTATTGGTTATTGACCGTAGAGGTGTCTCGGTCATGTCTACATAGTTCTCGAACCCGCAGGGTCTGCACACTTACGGTTTGGTGACGTTTCGGTAGTATAGAGTTATGTATGGTGGTGACCGAAGGTTGTTCGGAGTCCCGGATGATATCCCGGAGGTCACGAGGAGCTCCGGAATGGTCCGGAGGTAAATTTTGATATATAGGAAGTCCTGTTTTGGTCACCAGAAAAGTTTCGGGCTCATCGGTAGGGTACCGGAAGTGCCGGTAGTGTACCGAGAGACCATCGGGAGGGATATTTCGACCCAAGAGGCTACATGGGCTGTGGGAGAGTTAATACCAGCCCTTTGTGTGCTGGTGGAAGTATCACACAAGGCCCATGCGTCCGGGAAGAAAAGCCCAAAGAGAAAAAGGTGGAAAAAGGCAAAAAGGGCAAAAATAAGGAGGAGTCCTAGTCCTACTAGGATTGGAGGAGGAATCCTCCAATCCCACTAGGTTCGGCCGACCCAAGGGCTGCCTATTTGGCATCCAAGCCTCCTCCTCCTCTCCTCCTATATATACTAGAGGATTTTAGGGTTTTGGCACAGAATTTTCAGCCACATGCTACCCGTTCCTCTAGTGCATAGTTTCTCCTCTAGATCAGTTTTCTATAGTGCTTAGGCGAAGCCCTGCCGGAATAGCTCCACCACCACCGCCAGAGCGCCGTCATGCTGCCGGAGAACTCTTCTTCCTCTCTGCTCCCTCTTGCTAGATCAAGACGGCGGAGATCGTCATCAAGCTGTACGTGTGCTGAACGCGGAGGTGCCGTCCGTTCGGCGCTAGATCGGAAGGACCATGATCAAGATCGCGAGACGGATCGTGATGAGTTCACGGGACGGATCGTGATGAGTTCACGCGACGGATCGTGATGAGATCGCGGGACGGATCGTGATGATTTCGCGAGACGAATCGTGATGAGTTCGCAGGACGGATCGTGATTGGATCGCGGGACGGATCGTGATGAGATCGCGGGACGCTCGGCGATTTGGATCGTGAAGATGTTCGACTACACCAACCGCATTTCTTAACGCTTCCCGCTTAGCGATCTACAAGGGTACGTAGATCCACTCTCCCTCTCGTAGATGCTCATCACCATGGATAGATCTTGCGTGTGCGTAGGAAATTTTTTGTTTCCCATGCGACATTCCCCAAGAGATGTTACCAAAGGAAGCTGAAGCAGAAAGAGAGGAAGGATGGGGCTGATTGGACGACTTGGCGAGTAGACTGCTTGGGGGCCTCGCATCTTCCCGCCACCGGCCATGCGTCTAGCCGTCTAGGGCTCAGCCTCAAGGATAACCGCCAACCCCTTCTATCACCCGAACTTCCAGTCCCTATGCGTGTGATTTGTGAAACAGAGAGAGAAGTGAGAGTTGAAGTGATCGGTTTCGTTGCATCGTTTATTTTCCCGGCCTGGGCTGCAGGCTACGTAGTTGGGTAGTTGCATTGTGAGCCTTTGAGAAATGAAATCCCAATCTTTTTGCCCGGGTAAAGCAATTTAGTGATCATTTTTACCCTATATTTAATTTGTCGATCGCTGCTGTTAGGAGTCAGGGAGCCCGGGCAAGTGCCCAGGGTCGTTGGGTGGTGGCTCCGCCACTGGTCTCAAAGATCGTCATCACCTTCCTCCTACTCCCCGATAAGACAAGTTGCCAATGGTTAACCGTTATCCGCATCCCTGTGGGTAATTACTGGATTAGGGGTCGAGGATGGGACGGTTTTGATGGGGAAGCTATTGGTTCAAATGCCTTACCCAATTGGTCAGACGGGGATGAGGATGTGACATCCTTATATGTGAGCCCTAAAATAAATACACCTCGGATAATTTCAACAGATACCCACATTAGATTACGCTGCAAAAAATACCCATGTCACATAATTCCAAATTTATACCATCCCTGCTATTTGCCCCCTCCCCCCAAAACCTAACCTAGACACACCATATGCCCTAAAAGGCCTTATGTTGTTTATTGTACTAAAATATTTTTTGTGCTAAAGTGTTACTGAATGTTCGTGTGAATTTCAGCTATGTGTTTCCCCATGGGACGAAAAATCTGACAAGGACAAGGATGGGATTTTTTTATCCCCACGGACGGGGACAGTGAACAGGGACGATGATAGGCATGGGGAGGCTATCATTGGGACAGGGATGGGAGTCCAATATCAGTTTGGGTAACCCCCATTGTCAGCTTGACCCACAAGGTTGCAACCAAAAGATGAGTTCCACCATTACATGTCACCCATGGCTTTGTGTGTTCGCCCCCGACCTCTGGTCGCCGGAGGTGTTGGAGTTTCGGCTGGGATTTCTCCTCGCGGTGACGAGAAGCTCTGCCTCCTCGACTCGGAGGCGCAAATGGTGGATGCGAAAAGGTGGGTGATGATGTGGCGCTAATCGAGGGCTATAAGGTTCAATCCCGTGCCATGTTACGCGAGTGGGTGTTGTGTGCGACCAAGGCGAGCCACGACATGACGCAGAGCCCGAGGTGGTTAATGGCGGAGTGCGAGGAGGTACGCAGTTATCCCCCATGGTCCGCCTCCCCGAGTGACAAAAGCCTCCACTTCTTTCGCCTCCCCACTTCTTCCCCTCGTCCCCTCCGTCTCCAGATCCAGTTGAGGGGAACCGCAGCAGTGAGAGGAGACCTATCTATTTATTGCATGTAAGTTTCAAGATAATCACCAAAGTTTTAATGAATAGATTGTCTAAATGTGTGTCTCCTGTTATTTCTCCTAATCAAATTGCTTTTATCAAAGGGGGATACATTATGGGAGGGGTGGTTGTGCTTCATGAGGCACTAAACTCCATTCATAAAAATAAAAAGAGTGCCCTTGTGTTTAAGGTTGACTTTGAGAAAGCCTATGACAAAAGTAAATGGCCTTTTGTGATTCAGATTTTGAGGATGAATGGTTTTCTTGACAAATGGTGCAATTGGGTCATGGAAACCATGAGGGGAGGACATGTAGTGATTATAGTTAATGATACTATAGGTCCTTATCTTAAAACATTTAAAGGGCTTAGGCAAGGGGACTCCCTCTTCCCTTTCTGTTTGATGTGACAGCTGATGCACTGGCTATAATTATGAACAAATCTAAGGATGATGGGCTGGTGAGGGGGGTCCTGCATGAAAACTTAAATAATGGTGTCAAGATGTTGCAATATGCAAATGACACTATCTTTCTTCTAGATGATGATATTGAAAGTGCTAAAAACTTGAAATTCATAGTTGATACTATGCATTTGAACAAATGTTAATACACAAAATCAATTTCCACAAAAGTGAGCTGATGCTTTTGGGGGAAGCTACTCAGAAACAATCCATTTATCAAGAAAGTATAACTTGAAAGATGGGGGAAATGCCAATCAAATATTTGGGACTCACTGTCTCCAAAAAAAAAGAATCATAAACAAACACTGGGGGTGTGGGTGTGTGGTTGAAAAAATTGAATAAATATGTGGATGTTGGCAAGGAAGATTGCTAGGGTTCGTTGTAGGGAGAATTACCCTAGTTCAGCCCAGTTTGACTAATATGCCCATCGTCTTGATGTCATTATCCAATCCCTGATTGTATTGTCAAAAAAGCTGATTTTTATAGAGCTAGGTTGGTTTGGCAATAGGATGAAAATGAAAAAAACAAACCATTTATTGAACTGGAAACAATGTTGTACTCCTAAGGATTATGGAGGACTGGGGATCTTAAATCTAGAAAACATGAATGAAGCTTTGGTGGATAAATGGTTTTGGAAGCTGGAAACCGAACAAGGTTTGTGGCAATCTGTTTTGCTGGGGAAATATGTCACAAATGGGTGCATATATAGATTTAGGAAACAACAAGGTGACTCCCAATTCTGGGTTGGTTTAATTAAGGTGAAAGAGTTGTTCTATAAATATGCCAAGAAAAAAAGGGAGATGGCAAAAACACCAAGTTTTGAGAAGATGTTTGGGTAGATGATAAAGCACTTAGGGAGGAATATCCCAGACTTTATGATTTAAATTTTGATCATAACATCACAGTAGCTGAAGCTCTCCAGGTGGGATGAACAAGATTTAAGTTTAGAAGAACCCTGCATGGAGAAACATTATAATTGTGGAGGGACCTTAAAGAGAGATGTGAGAATATAGAAATGGGACATGGTAAGGACAAAGTTGAATGGACTCTCAATGCCGACAAAGAGTTTACTATTAAATCTCTATATAGAGAATTGGTAGTTGATAAAATTAAATTTGCTCAGAAATTCCTGTGGAAAATTAAGGTACCTACTAACATCAAAATCTTTGCTTGGCTTCCTAACAGAAAATCCATCCTAACTAGAGATTCTCCAGCTAAAAGAGGATGGAAAGGAGAAAAGAGATGTGTGTTCTGTGGGAAAGATGAAAATGTTGATCATTTGTTTTTACATGCTTTGCTGCTTCTCTTCTATGGAACCTAGTCAAATGTGACTTTAATTTGAGAACTATTCGCACCTCCATGAATGAATGTATGGGAAGATAGGTTAGAACTTTTAATAAGAAAGATAAGAATTTGGTCCTTGTGGGGACTCTCGCCTTGCTTTGGTCTATTTGAAAAAATAGAAATGCTATTAACTTTGATAGGAAATTTATTAATGACCCAATGATTCTGATCAAAGTTGCTTGTCACTGGATCGCGGTCTGGTCTATATTGCAGATAAAGGCCCCCGACAAAAATCTGCTGGAGCTGGGAGCAAGGCTACTCGAACATGCAACAAGTGAGATCTACACTTCATCCTAGGGCTAGAGATTTGCTGTGCCGCGTCAGCAGGTTTGAAGATTGATGTCTTTGCCAGATGTTTGGTAGTCTTTGCTAGGTTTTCTTTTGGTGGTGTCCTGTAGCTGTAACTACTTGTTTCCAGTGCTACTTGTTTCCTGATGTTTTCGTTGGACCTGGATCTTGGCTTTTGTCGGAGATAGTATCTTCCACATCTGGGGGACTTGCTCTTGGGATGGTGCTTAGTTTATCTGATGCACGGTAGTTCATCTAGATGGTAGTTTTTAGTAGTTTATTCTTATTTTCCTAGTCTCTAGCTCAAATTTGATTTCTAGTAATCGAAATCGAAGGGGGAAGCCCTTCTTTGCTAATTTTTTTTTATGGTGGGGTCTTCTCTTCAGCGGACCTTTCAAGATATCGCAACACTGCCTTTCCATGAACAATGGCTAGTCACAGAGACATCACGAGCAACCATGCCCGAAGATGCAATACCATACATTCTTTCATCTCATTTGTAATGGGATTATAAATAAAGATACCAATATAATGCACATTCAATATGTACAACCTCATGTTTTTTTTTCTTAAGTTGATTTGAAGCAAAACTCATAATCAAACAATATAATTAATACTCCATAACATATATGGCCGTGTGTGCCCTGGGTTATACAGTACTCATTTTGAAAGAAAGAAAAAACATGGAATATTTTGGAATAGATTGATTGATATAATCATTTTGGCACAACCACTCGAGCGTGAGTACATAAAAGTACACGCACGGGCTGGTCACGATAATGCGAGCTCGAGAGGGCAAATCTGCAAAAGACGGCAGCCCATGAGAATCCCACATTTTTAGTCAAGATTCTCGCACTAATTTAACCCGTGCGTACGGCCTAATGCCATCGCCACTGCCCCCATCCGTCTCCTTCGCTCGCTCGCTCGCACTGTCACACACACGACACACTCCACTGCCCTCGCTCCTCCCCCTCCCCCTCTCCCGCACGCTAGCTGGAGGCCAGCCTTTATAACGCGGCGAGGCCACGCTGCGGATCCAAGCACGCCTCGCCTCCTCGATCCCCTCGCCGCCTCCTCGAGATCCGCTCGGAGTCGCGGCCCAGCTCCCCGGCCGGCGAGGTACGAACCCGCCGCCTGCCTCCGCATTGCCCGCCTCCCCCTCTTCCCCCTCTCCCCGTCTGCAGGACTGAGCGGATCTAGCTCGAGCTTGCCCATTCGGCTGATTGGGTGGTGGTTTTTTAGTGCACCGCTGTGCTATGGCGTCCACTAGTGCGTTAGATTAGCGGCCCAGCTCCGAGCCAGCTCCCCCCACAGATCCGATTGCGGTTCGCGCAAGGGAATGGGGATTTGCCAGATTTTTCTTCCTTCATTAATGCACGCGCCTTGTAGGAGTAGGTATGTTTGCATGCTCGCCGATAGGAGGAGATTTGCTTGCCTTTTTCATGGCTTTCCTCTTGGGAAGCGTTGCCATGGTAGGAAACAACGCCTTTTTGGGAGCTATTACTGAGTTTTGTAATGCTCTGCGGATCCGGTGCTTCCTTCTTTAGATCTGGTGGTTTGGTTGGTAGTATAAATTTCTAGCGCTCCGTGTTCTAACGATGAAGTTTAATTTGCTCTAGGTGCGCGCGGTGTGTGGCAGAAAGCAGCAAAGCTCTGCAACCTTTGGTGGATCGAGCTGATATAAACAGGCCGCGTGCTGTGGGCGTGGTCCTGTACATGTGCTAGTGGGACTGATGGCATTCGGCCGAGGCGCGAAGATGGACGGCAGGCGGCCCTCGTCGCCGTCCTCCTCGTTGTGCACGACGACCACCGTCGTCGTGTTTGTGGCGCTCTGCCTGGTCGGCGCCTGGATGATGACATCCTCCACCGTCTTCCCGATAGAGCCCACTTCAAACAAGAAGTCGGAGCCACTAGAGGTATCAACACCGAATAAGAAGACGGAGGTCAAGGACCAACGCGCAGAAGTTGGCTTTGGTGAAACCGAGGAGGCGGCGACATCTGGCAATGCTGGCTCGGAGAAATTCGAGGACACGGACAACAATGACAATGTTCCAGATGAGTCGCATAGTAACAGGGATGCTCCTGAGGAAGAGAAGTTCACTGAGAACACAATGGAGAAGCCTGTGGAGATGACAGAAGAAAAGGAACCGCCAAAAGAGAAGGAGGACAGTAAGGATTCCTTTGATGATGCAAATGGAAAATCCGAAGGACAGAGTGCTAAGGAGGGTGGGGAGTCTGGTGATGAGGAGGAGAAGAGCGAGGAGAGGAAAGATAAGGAGATCACCACTGACAATGATGTTGAAAAATCTGATGGAGAGAAGAAGGAAGATCAAGAAGGAAAGTCTGAGGATGATGCAACTGAGCAGCCTCAAATTGAGGAGAAAGTGGAAGAAAGTGGAGAGAAGGAACCAGCTGCAAAAGCTAATGAGGTATTTCCTGATGGAGCTCAGTCTGAACTTCTCAAGGAGTCGAGTACCGAGAATGGGTCATTCCCTACACAGGCTGCAGAGTCAAAGAATGAGAAGGAGGCTCAAGCAGCATCAAAATCTTCAGGTGATGAAATCACATATAGCTGGAAATTATGTAATAGCAGCGCCGTGACAGATTACATACCTTGCCTTGACAATGAGAAGGCTATCAAGAAGCTTCATTCTACCAAACATTATGAACACCGCGAGAGGCATTGCCCTGAAGAGCCTCCAACTTGCCTTGTTCCACTTCCGGAAGGATATAAGCGCCCCATTGAGTGGCCCAAGAGCAGGGACAAGGTATTTTTGTCTTTTCATGATGTTTCCACAACACTGAGTAATCTTCGGTTGATCAACTTCTCCTTTTGCTTATTAGAAATGTACTATTTTTGCAGGTATGGTACAGCAACGTCCCTCACACTAAGCTTGCAGAGTACAAGGGCCATCAGAACTGGGTTAAAGTTTCTGGGGATCATCTTCTGTTTCCTGGGGGCGGAACTCAGTTCAAGAATGGCGCACTCCACTACATCGATACGATCCAGCAGGTTTATTACCATTGCCCCAATTATGACTTACTTCCACACATCAACAGTTGATTAATAGTATAACACACACCTAAGTCTCAAGGCAAGTGTTTCCATCACTCCCTTGAAGGAGTTTGCACATGTTCCAGGACCGTGATGATGAAATTTGCATGTTCTTTCTTTGAAACAAATATGATCACCATATCATGGTGTCTGAATTCTATGCATTTACATGCTTATCAAACTACTGTGTGCAGGCTTTACCTGACATTGCATGGGGTAAACGAAGCCGTGTCATTCTAGATGTTGGTTGTGGAGTTGCTAGCTTTGGCGGCTACATGTTTGATAGAGATGTGCTTACCATGTCATTTGCTCCAAAAGACGAGCATGAAGCTCAAGTACAGTTTGCGCTGGAGAGAGGAATTCCAGCAATATCAGCTGTAATGGGCACCAAGAGACTTCCATATCCTAGTAGAGTTTTTGATGTCGTTCACTGTGCTCGCTGCAGAGTCCCTTGGCACATTGAAGGTTTGTCTTGTTGGTGGCATGTTCTCCGTTTTGATTTCTCCTGCTAACTACTATGTACTGTATAGTATGGATACAGTTTATGACAACTGGTTACTTTCAGGTGGCAAGCTTTTGCTGGAACTGAACCGACTACTACGTCCTGGTGGTTACTTCGTCTGGTCTGCCACTCCTGTTTACCAGAAGCTCCCTGAAGATGTTGAAATTTGGAATGGTAATTTTACTGAACGCCTCTTTCAATATCACTCGTACTGTCCTACAGAAAGTTGCTGTAATATCAATGGCCACATACCAAAACAGTTATTTTCCTCAGTTTTTTTTAGCTCGGTTCAAGTATAGCTGTTCACTTGCTTTGGTACATCAGAACAAAATGTTTTGTTGCCTCTGAATGGCCACATCACTTTTTCTTATGAACACTGCACTAGAATCCTCATATAGGGAAACCCACATTGTTCCTTGTAACAGAAGTTCAATTGTTGTAAAATGTCGTCAACTGTTTGCACCTACATCGACTGCTGAAAGCAAAAGTTATGTGTGTTATCACAAATACAATGAACCATTGGTTAGCATTAGATGTGTCCAACTTCATGAATAGAGTACGCCTGTTTAATAAAATAATAAAAACATGCTACGAACCAACTGCAAAGTTTTTCATTCATCATCCATCATCCAGGTGAACCAGATCTAACACTCAGTTGCTTACTCTTTTCAGCCATGTCTTCTCTGACAAAGTCCATGTGCTGGAAAATGGTTAAGAAAACAAAGGATACATTAAATCAAGTTGGTATGGCCATATATCAGAAGCCAATGGACAACAATTGTTATGAGAAAAGACCAGAAGACAGCCCACCGCTGTGCAAGGAAACCGACGATGCAGATGCTGCATGGTATGGTTAAGGCTTTGCTACCTTGTATTTACATATCTGAACTACTCTGCTTTTCTTAAACAATCTTGTGTTATGCAGGAATGTACCTTTACAAGCGTGCATACCCAAATTGCCGACTGGTCCATCAGTAAGAGGATCAAAATGGCCAGAGATGTGGCCTCAAAGGCTTGAAAAGACTCCCTTCTGGATTGATGGTTCTCGTGTTGGAGTTTATGGAAAACCAGCGAATGAAGACTTCGAGGCAGACTATGCACACTGGAAACGTGTTGTAAGTAAGTCGTATGTGAATGGCATGGGGATTGACTGGTCCAAAGTGAGAAATGTCATGGACATGAGAGCCGTATACGGAGGGTAAGTAAATGGTTTTCTTTAGATCTCTCGATGATGCATTTTGATTTTGAATTCCACTCATTTCACAAAATGTTTCATTCAAGAACACTCATAATGAGAATGTATTCACACCTCCCTTTAGTTATTTCTCTTCGCTAATGTTTTACATTTGTTGCTTTGCAGTTTTGCTGCAGCACTGAGGGACCAAAAAGTCTGGGTTATGAATATCGTGCCAATCGATTCGCCTGACACACTGCCCATTGTTTATGAGCGTGGCTTGTTTGGAATGTATCATGACTGGTGCGAATCTTTCAGCACTTACCCTAGAACATATGACCTCCTACACGCAGACCATCTCTTCTCAAAGCTCAAAAAGAGGTCAGTGTTTAACTGTCTCGGTTATTGCAGTTTCTTCATGCTTACTAGACTGAAATTCACTTTCATTCACTTTTTGGAGGATTTGAAATATTCAGAGCTCATGATAAGATAACTTTGAGAACTCCAAGAAACATTTTTCTTGAAATATTCCTGCAGTGCATCCAACTACCCCTCTTTGGGGTTTAAGCTCCTTTTCGGGAAAAAAACTCTCCGCACATGCCACCCAATTCCTATGTTTATACTGTTTGTGGGTTTTTCAATTCATGCATCTGAATGGGCCTCAAGTATTTGAGTCCTACAAAGTCCTCATATACTTCCTCCGTTCCTAGTTCAAATTTGAACTAACACAAGGACACTTAATTTGAAATGGAGGGAGTATGTGGCAACATCATTTTGTGCGTGTTGTACCGGTTTGCATAACTGAATCGTCTCAAGCAATTGTGTTGTTTGCTCGCAGATGTAAATTGTTGGGAGTGTTTGCTGAGGTTGACCGGATATTGAGGCCAGAAGGCAAACTGATCGTGCGGGACAACGCGGAGACAATAAGCGAGCTCGAAGGCATGGCGAAGTCCCTGCAGTGGGAGGTACGCATGACCTACGCCAAGGGCAAGGAAGGGCTGCTCTGCGTCCAAAAGACCACGTGGCGGCCCAAGGAGATCGAAGCAAGCATGTAGCGGAACATACATTCAAGACAAAACCGTTATTGGTTAGTGGGTACGTATTACACTAGACTGAGTTTTTGGCTCTAGGTATAAGCATATGATTCTTGTTGATGCTAAAAAAGGCAAAAGCATTGTGCAGCTGTAGAATCATGTATGTGTTTTTTTAGCCGAGCGAGGGGCGGCCTTTCATTCTTTCCTTTTGATTGGACAACATTTGTTGTAAAATGAATGTAACGCTCTACTGGAAGTCAATAGGTAGAGCGGCATCTGGAAGGGTGGTACCAGCTCTTCAGGAAAACCTCACTTGTGGTAATGCTCCAACAGGAAAATAGAACCTCACTTGTGGTAATGCTTCAGCTGTTGAAGTATCCTTGAGTTGATGATGTTGCCCCAACAGGAAAATAGAACCTGAATTATTTCGTAACTCGTTGCTATGCACTCAGCAGTGCTCATCGGTTCATGTTTACCAACTGCATCCGTCACTCAGGAAAGTATTAAGATCCTAGCAGGAGATTCAGAGAAACATCACCTCTTATGCTTCTACTATGTAGAGAAGCTACACCCTTAGCCGGGGCTCTTCATTTCAATTATCAAATTCGTGATCCGCTGGATGCCGGGGGTAGATGAACTGGGGCTATTTACTTTGCACACACTTACAGCCGTGGCCCACTGTCAGTATTTGACCCATTCCTCGCCGGCGCGTATCGCTTGGATGGGGCTGGTCGTCTCCCTGACTTGCGGGGCCTGCCATCTTGCTCACAGCTAACTCATCGGATGCGGTGGCCTTCCCAGGCTCCCAGCACAGGTGTCGCCTGCACACTATCTTCAGTTTCGTCAGTTAACCTCTTGAGTCTGCCTTCCCAGCACAGGCGTATGGTCTCGGCGCTTCTCCCAGCGGCGCCGCAGAAAGCTATTACATAGCTTGTGATGTTTTCAGGACGTGTCGTGGCCGGAAGCCGTCAATCGTTGAGATTGCGATTGCGTTTGCGGAAGCAAACAGCGGCGCCCATTCCCATCCCATTGGGTTCGTCGTCTTGGCCGGCATCGGCATCGGCATGGCATGGCATGGCATGCATGCCGACGCTCCGTTCCAAAAATGGCAGCTCCGACGAAGATAAGCGCGAACCATTTGCCGACAATTCCCGGCTTCCCGCCGCATAAAAGACACGAGACGAAGGAAAGAAACGGGACCACCTCGAGCCGAGCCGAGCCACGAGAAGAGCAAAGGCGCACCACGGTGGCCTCCCTCCGCGTGGCGCAAACCAACAAAAGCCGGCGATTCTCCAACTTGATACAGAGCCGCATCCTGTGAGTGAAAGAGGGAAAAAGAAAAGACAAAGCCCTGATGGCGTCCGTCCAGAATGGAAATTTCAGGAGAAGCCATTTACGCACAAGCGTCCATCCATCCATCCATGTATTTCGATTTCGAGGGAACAGCGTTTATATATTATATTATATTATATTATATATATATATTTCCATGATTTCCATGGTATGTACACTAGGTGAGGAGGAGGAGGGGGCATGCATATGGCGATCGAGTCGTGACAAGGAAGGCTAGGAGGGGGGGACGCCAGCCAGCGTCCAAAAATGGAAGGTTGCGTGGGGCCTGAAATCCACGTGGGCGCCACTCCGCCCGGGCCCACCGCACCTGAGACGGGGGGCGGGCGCGCACGTGGGCTGGCCCCGACAAAAATTCCGTGTCGCGATCCTCGGGGCGAATCAGCCCGTGGATCGATCCATCGATCGGGCGGGCGGAATCAGGCCGCCTGCTGGGCCGAGGCGCAGGCGGAGAACCACTGGGTGAAGGCGTCGAGGGTGCGCGTGTCGGCGCGGTAGTGGCGCTGCGTGAAGCGCATGAGGTCAGCCCAGGTGAAGTCCGGGTACTGCCGCGGGCTCCTCAGGCCCGGCGGCGGCCGCACCACCCGGTCCTCGCGCGGGCACAGGAAGAAGGCCAGCGACCGCCGCTCCTGCCGCCGGTTCACCACCGCCCGGTGCAGGCAGCTCTTGTACCGCCCGTTCGACAGAGCCTGCGTGCATGGAAACAAACAAACAACATGCCTCGTGTTAGTCGGACCATTCCATTTTGACGGCTAATCATTTTTCGAGGAGCAAGCCAAAATGTACACGCGAGACAAGGATGGCCGTTCATGGCTCCAAGAAGCGGCGCGAAATGCAGTGTAACATGAGCTGTAAATAAATTGACTGCTATAGGATCGAAGGCAAGAGGGTCCCCGATCGTGTCGTGTGGGAGCCACGCGACCCACGTGAAGCCCGTCCGACGGGGCGGCGAACAGGAGCACGGCGCACGTGCATGGCCGAGGAGGTGCGGAAAATTAACAGCGACGGACGAAGTGGAGATGCGCCGAAACCAACAGGCCCGCCAATGACGAGCGGCGGAACGATACAGTGCCGTATCTAGATCAACTGGCCGACGCCGACGCCGACGGGCAGCCCAACACCTCACCTGCACCTGGGTAAGAAAGCCAGGAGATCAACTTGACAAGTCCACCCCTTGCCATGGGCGTAGGAGCAGATTCAGAGCGGGAAACGACGAGCGCGCGCGCGCGCGCGCGCATGCACCTGGCCTGGGTTGGCCCGCCACCGAAAGCGCCGCCACCTCACCGTCACCGCCGCTACTGTACAAAACCGCCCACCTACCGTAACCCTCCAAACCTGCCGTCAACAGCAACATACATCCACCCCTCCTCCAATCTACTACACGACTTGCCACCCCCTATCTTTTCTCGCGCTCTAATTGGCTCCGACCCTGGTGCTCGCAGCCTTTTTGGACGGGCGGATGGATAGATACATGGAACGAATGAATAAAACCCTAGCTTTCTGAGACCACTGGAACCGGATACCTCGATCCATGTCCTGCTACTACGTCTTCATCAGCAGAATTGACGAGTCTACAAGTGATGGCAATTAGTTACCACCACTCCCTAACTGGATTGGACGCAAGTTCCTTCAGGCATCGATCGTCCTAGGAAAGCAAGGAAGGGACGGCGATCAGGACTGCTAATGTCGCCATGTCAGTTCGGAGAACGGGACCCGGCCGCTTGTGACTGCTAACCACTAACCACGGCATGTTAATTCTAGCCTGTCCCGTCTAATGATCTAATAACCAGCGTTGATTGGAGCCGAGAAAGAAGAGGGGAAATCACGTCATGTCAGCAGCTTTACCGTGATAGTCCTACCAGCGGCTCGCTTGTTAGGAAACAGAGTGCAATCACGTCGTGTCAGTAGGCTCCCCTCCCACGGTCCCTTTCCTCTTTGTTCCAAGACAGCAAGGCAGTTTTTATGGGCCGGTTCGCTCGTTAGGAAGCAGAGCACAGCGGAACAGAGCACGGGTAGTTGACCACTGTGTCTGTGTGTGTGCAATTAAGCAGCGAAAGCAACGCGTAATTACCATGAAGGTGTCGCCGATGTTGATGACCATGGCGCCGGGGACGGGGCGGACGGGGCGCCAGTCGCCGTCGACGAGGACCTCCAGCCCGCCGACGTCGTCCTGGAGGAGGATGGTGAGCGCCGTGGGGTCGCAGTGCGGGCCCGTGCCCAGCGTGCGCTCCGGCTCCGGGCACGGCGGGTAGTAGTTGCACCGCATGATGGAGCTGCTGTCCGCGAAGAACTCCCGGTAGTACCCGCGCTTCTCCACGCCCAGGCTCAGCTCCAGCAGCTCCATGATCGTCAGCGACAGCTCCTTCATCTTCCCGCAGTACTCCTGGTACACCCTCCTGCAATCATCATCACACCATACGCGCGCGCGCGCACGTGTTCACTCGTCAGTACTCACCACGTACGTACGGAGGGTTCGAGGATTGCTGCTACCGCGTACGTACTACGTGGGCACCGATCCAACGTACGATCGCGCGGAAACGAAAAATGCAGTGGCGGGGATTAACTGGATAGGGCTCTGGGCGAGTGGATATATTACCCCATTGGCTCGTAGTCCGGCCCGAGGGTGCTGGTGAAGTAGTCCACCACGACGGGCGCGCCGGCGCCGGCGCGGTCGTGGAAGCCGAAGGAGAGGGTCTCCTTCCAGGGGAGCTTGGAGGCGAACCGGTCGGCGTGCGCGCTCGTGTACCCGGACACGGTCCCCGGGATGCGCCGCGCGCGCTGCTTCTCGGCCAACGGCAGACGGAAGAAGCCGCTGGCGCCGTCCAGCGCCGCGCGGGCCAGGGCGTCGTCCACGCCGTGCCCGGACACCTGGAAGAACCCGTGCGTGGCGCACGCCGAGGCCACCTGCGCCACAGCGCGGCGGAGCCCCGCGGCGTCGCCATTGCGCAGCACGCCCACGTCCACCACCGGCACGGCCAGCTCCTCGGCCGTGGTGGGGCGCACCTCGGCGTGCGGCCAGACGAACGGGGCGGGGATCTTGGGCTCCCCCTGGAGGTCGTACACCGCGGTGGTTGCGCCGCTGTTCTTGCTGACGATGGCCTTGGCCGAGGAGGGGGCGTCAATGCTGGGAGCGGGAGGGCGGAGGAGCAGGGGGGTTGCAGGGCTGGTGTCCATGGCCGCAGGCGAGCGCGCGCTGCAGTGAGGCGGATGCGTCAGGAATAGCTCTTGCTGAGCGGGCTGGAGCACCATGAGATGAGAGATGTGTGAGCTAGCTGCGAGCGAGTTTGCGGGAGAGCTGTCCGGGATGGTGGGGTATTTGTAATCGGGGGAGGGAGCGAGGGAGAAGGACAGTGGAGGAGGAATATATTTAGAGGGAGGCCAAGAGAAGAGGACAAGAAGGTGCATGCCACCAATCCACCATGAAGAGAATGGGATAAAAGCTTTTCCAGGTTTGATCCCTACAGGGCAATATCTCTATCACCGTCCGATTCTACTTTGAGATTCATGAGATCACAACTGGATGGTGATTAGGACAGCTAAATACGCGCTGAGGGGCTATTGCTGACTAACGGGCACCCGTGAGATGCCTCCTCCCCGCGCGCGGATGTTTTAACATTATTTCAAACTTTCTACTTAAGAAGATTTGCAACCAGCAGACTGAGAAAAGAGTTTTGTCTTGTTTGACTGCTTTTGACTTTGCTAATTCAAAGTCAAACTTAATCGGGTTTTCCTCTAGAAGTAAGAACAAATTTACATTTAATTGTTTTTTTTGAAAAGAAATTTTATCGCCTTAGATGTTACATCAAGACAATACAAGCTCAATTCAGGACGTGGCGTTTCGGCTTTCGGGTGAATTTGCACCCGCGCTCACGAAAAAAATCAAAACAAATACTAGAAAAATTTAAAAAATTCCAATTTTTTTACGTGGTACATATTTTGATGCGTGAGGTTCGTTTCAAATTTCAACTTATTTGGACATTTGAGGAGCTCTCAGCAAAAAAGACAAATCGGGGTCTGAAAAAAAGGTTTACTGTTCACCAATTTTTTTGACCCGATTTGTTTTTTTTGTTGAGAGCTGATAGGATGTCCAAATAAGTTAAAATTTGGAGCGGACCTCACGCATCAAAATATGTACCACACAATTTTTTTTTGGAATTTTTTGAATTTTTCTAGTATTTTTTTATTTTTTCCGTCGGCAGGTGCAGATGAGCCTGGGCTCAGAAACGAATTTTCCCTCAATTCATGCTAACTCGGTTCAATTGGTAATGCTTTGTGTTTTTTCAGTGGAGTATAGAGTGGTTAAACAACGAGGAAACTAAATGTTTCAAACCCTCGATCGGGGTGCGACAAAGGGATCTCCTGTCCCTTTATCTTTTCCTGCTATGCACTGAGTGACAGTGTCCTGGATTAGGGAGGACTCACCACGTCGTCTATCGGCCAGAGGGCCGGACCAAAGACCTCATGGCAGTTCACTAATGGGCCACTTCGAGCAGCCCATGACATATACTTCCTCCATTTCATAATGTAGTGCGTCCTCGGTTTTCGAGCTTGAACTTTGACCATGTATTTAACCAACGAGACCAATTACGGCGTAAGTAAAAGTTACACCACATACGAATTCAGTGGAATAGTTTTGCTCCTGTCGCAATCGGTCTCGTTGGTCAAATTCATGGTCAAACTTAGATTTGGAAAAGCGTGGGCGCACTATATTGTGGAACGGATGGAGTACAAGGAAGATTCCACAAAATTCGGTGATCAAGACAAGGACTCCTCTCCACCGACATAGACGACTAGGACATTTGTTATCCCAGGCCTCTAGTGCATTATATAAGCCGAGGCCAGGTTAGTCGATAGATCATTACAATAAACCCATACGCTTCATCATCACCCTTAGAGTTTAGACCACAAACATACGATCTGAAGGTAGATTAGTTCTGTACTCATTACACCAATAATATAACAAGAGCAGGACGTGGGGTTTTACCTCCATCTAGAGGGCTTGAACCTGGGTAAAAGCCTTGTGTTCCTTGTCTCCTGTTACCATCGATCCGATCTCATAGCTTGGGACACCATACCCGGGGTTTGTTGGTTTTCACACCGACATTGATGCTTTCATCGAGAGCCCGTTGTGTGACTGCAAAGGATCGATGACTCATTTGCAGATTGACATCAGTTCGTTCTGGACAACGAAGTCATTTTCTCCGTCCCCACCTCCTTGAGCGTCGCTTTAACGATTGCTTCGGTGGACTTGTGTGGAATTGAGTCTGGAACAACCCTGTAAATTTCATTGCGTTCTGATGGAGGAATCTTCGATATACCGAAGCCCACTCAAATTTGGACATGAATCTGAGTTTGGAGCGAGGAGTCCATTAGTTAGCTCGGACATCCTTTGGAAGATCCAATCTTTCATTTGCTTCGGAATTCCTACATCGGACAGGTTATTAATGAATGGATTATTGGACAACCTAGGTATTGGACGTCATTTTTGAAGGAATTTTTTTCTGGAGTATTGTGTTTTGTTCTCAAACACGTCCATACAATTTTCAAAGCCTTTTCCGAGGTAATCTTCACCATCGCCTCGTTGCCAAAATCAGCCCAATGACGTTGCTCCATGGCCACCGACCTGCGCTAGATAGATTGTCGCTTCGTCGAGCCGAGGTCAACCTCATCGGATGATCAACTAGGAGAGCCGACCAAGAGTTCGGTATCGCAAAGGCTAAATCATCACCCACATCGTCGCCCCATGGATTGCGTGGGTTAAGCATGCCGGCGTCACCGCACGGTCACTTCATCAGGTCAATATTGACCGCGTCTCAAATCCCGACCTGCATCGGCATCGCCGAGCCGTCGCTTCTTCTAGGTGACGTTCACCATGCCGACCTGCTTCAACATGTTCGCATGCATGAGGGCTCTAGGGTCACCTTACCGACCTCCTCCGTCACCTCATTTGAACAGGGGGCTTCGCCATATCTTCGTGAACCTACTCCAAGGACATCGGCGTCACCAGCCGACCAGCTTCGTCATGTTTGCTGGACTGGGGGCTTTGCCTCGCCGCATCGACCGTGTTGTGTCGCCACTTCGTCAAGCTGAGCTCCTCACTCGGTCACCTCAGGCTTGGGGGCTGGGACCTCGGTCAAGCCAAGGACTACCCACCATGTCGGCTATGTAAAAGTTTAATGGGCGTCCACTTCCTGCCACAAGCCCGAAACACGTTAGCAACACCAAGCACATTAACCAGCTAAGTCGCTTTCATGCTCAGCTTTTTTCAATTTTTGATTTTCTATGTGGTTAAACCAAGCATTATATTTGTGTTAAACAAAAAAGTTGTTTGTCAAAAACTTAGTTTGTTAAAAACGTTGTTTGTTCAAAACACTTCTTTTCCCATGTCAACTGGGTGTTCTTAAATTTATATGTGCTGTTTTATAATAAATGTGTTTTCTTCTTGATCGCTACAAAGTCTTTTCCTACTACTCCTTTTTTTGATGCAAGTGTGTGGTCAATAGCCGGGTAACCTGGTTTCTCTCTAAAGCCACTTGAGTTTAGTTTGCTAAGTTGACCTAAGAAGAACTTCGCCTTCACGATAGGAGGTTGAGGCTGAAGGCTGACCCGCTTGAAGTTTGGAGATCGCATGAATCATGTTAAAGCACGATGGAAGCGCAACCTAATTTTAAGACCTTTTCGGATTGGCACCAAGAAACTTGATTTAGTTCATACGTAAAGTTTTTACTAAAGTTTTTTGGTTTTGAGAGCTTATGACGCGTTTAACCTATTTGTGTGTTTTTATTTCATGAGGGGGACATCCTATTGACCGAGGTGTCCTGCATAATAATTTAGCCTGAGAAATCTTTCCGACCCGTAGTTCGGTATCTTTCCTGTGACCCGCACCTCAGTGCTGGCAAAACACACACGACATCTAGACTAGTTCCCGAGGATATACGATCCTAGGGTCGGCCATGTCGCCCAACCCAAGTCTCGAGGGCTACTGCATTGACGATCCAATGCAGAAAATTAAGTGCAAAACAATTTCCGAGGAGATTACGATCCTCAGGTTGGTTGGACACACCCAACTTGAGTCTCGGGGGCTACTGCACACTGCTTTTCTATTCCTTAAGTATGTTACCGAGCAAGGACTTGATCCTTGGGCCGATTTCAGGAATCGGCTCTAGTCTCAGGGGCTACCGGGATCAATGGTTTTGTTTTATCCTTCCGGTGCATCCCAAATTTTAGGCATCATGCACGTTGAGGACTACTGGCTATACATGTCGGCAGAGAATAATTTGCACCAATCGGAAACATTTCGTAAAGAATCAGCCTAAGGTTGAGGTGGTGCACCACCTCGGAAGAAGTCCGGTGTAAAGCTCAGATCCGAGGGGCTGGCTCCATAGAGGGCTATTCCAGCATTAAGCTCGGTTGAACTATTTCAAGTATTTCAAGAATGAGGTGATTTATGACACCTCGGATGTAGATCGATGTTGGAACTTGGCTGCAAAAAGATAGCTCAGATGGATGCAGCGTTGGAGCTCGGACATAGGAGGACACCGTCGCACGAGAAAAACCTCGAATTTGAGGCGCGACATAAAAAGTGACAAGGCATTGATAAAGGCCAGGAACTTAACGGGGCTCCTCGGATACCCGACGGGTGAATTCTTATGATACACCTCAACAATCCTCCAGATCAGAGACGGGAAGAATTTGTTGAACCAGCTTTCAAGACCGATGGATGAAGAAAAATAATAGTTCAAAAGAACCGAGGAGCGTCCCCAACTTGAAGACCGGCTTAGTGGGCTACTGATGATGTCTTGGACTAGGGGGGACTCACCATGTGATCTCTAGGCCAGAGGGCCAGGCCAAGGACCCCCCATGTTAGTTCACTAATGGGCCACTTCGGGCAGCCCATGACATATATGAGGAAGATTCCACAAGACTTGGTGATGAAGACAAGGACTCCTCTCCACCGACGTATCCGACTAGGACTCTTTTTATCCTAGGCCTCCAGTGCATTATATAAGCCGAGGCCAGGCTAGTCGATAAATCATTACAAAAAACCCATACACATCATCATCACCCCTAGGGTTTAGACCACAAACATACGACCTGGAGGTAGATCAACTTTGTACTAATTATACCAATAATATAACAAGAGCAAGGCGTAGGGTTTTACCTCCATCCAGAGGGCCTGGATCTGGGTAAAAGTCTCGTGTTCCTTGTCTCCTGTTACCATCGATTCGATCTCATAGCTCGCCCCCTACCCGAGGTCTGCCAATTTTGACACCGACACTAAGGGCCTTATAACTTTACCGACTCATGTAGAGAAGAGTGATAACCTGAATGGAGTTAAGGTATGTCATGATGCACCTGCTCTGACTAATCATCTCTATGTCGATGACTCCTTAATTTTGATGAAAACTAACATACAAATGTTGCATGCTTAAAAGTTGCCCTTGATTTATACTGTTTGGCATCCAAACAACTTGTTAGTGTGAAGAAATATAGTATAATTTTCAGCCCTAGCACTAATTTTAATATGAAGGCTCGGGTCTGTTCAATTCTCAATATTATGGTAGAAGCATTGAATGATAAATACCTTTGGCTACCTACTACTTTAGATCCGGATAAAAGTATTAGTTTTCAATATCTTATTGGCCATGTAATTCTGAGATTGGTAGATTGGAAGGTGAAGTTACTTTCTTCAGGTGGAAAATAGGTGTTAATCAAATCTGTTGCAAAAGCAATGGAAACTTATGCCCTCTTGGTATTCAAAATTATGAAAAAAATGCAAAGGAATGACAAATGTGATATCACATTTTTGGTGGGGTGATGATGTAAGTCAAACGTATTGATACGTCCATTTTGCATCATGATTTTTTACTGTTATTTATATTGTTTTTGGTCGTTATTCCACTTTATGATGCAATTACAATGCATTTTCTTCCTTAATTTGCAAGATTTACATGGAGAGGGAGATTACCGGCAACTGGAATTCTGGACCTGAAAAGCTAGAACACAAATATCTATTCTATAGGACTCCAAATGACCTGAAACTTCACAGAGATTTTTTATTGAATATAAAAAATACCGGCGCAAAGAAATACCAGAGCGGGCCTACCACCTGCCTACAAGGAAACATGGCACGACCACCCCCAGGCGCGCCCTCATGCCTTGTGGGTCCCATAGGTGGACTTCGGTGCCCATATTCTTCTATATGAAGGGTTTTGACCTAGAAAATATAAGAGTAGGACCTTCGGGGTGAAGCACTACTATCTCGAGGCGGAACGAGGGCACGAGCACTTTTGCTCTCCAGCAGAATCGTCATCACTTTTGCTCTCAAGGAGGACCTTCGGAAGGATTGATCCTCCCACGATGGAAATGTAGTGACCCGACCTGAAAGGTCAAATCTCCGGTGTTTCTGTACCATCCCAAGATCATGCTGGTACACACACGGTACATCAATGTATATATCAAAGGGAAATCACACAACATTGTATTAATCGAAATCTCATATCGAGTCCTTTATTACAATAAAATTTCAATAAAGTGGCTGAAGGCCAAATCATGAGAATATCTAAATCTTGCGGAAGCGTCGAAGGTAGATGAGTCCATCTGACTCCAAGGGCATCTCACTGAGCATAGAACGTGTCCTCACTCCTGGTCGGAAAAGTACTCTGCAACATGATACGTTGCAGCCATGTAGGTCAGCATATGGAATATGCCGGCAAAGTCACAAAAGAGGGGTGAAAAGATAATCATCTAATCTACATGCTTATATGGCAGGTGGGGTGGTAAGTTTTTGCGTAAAGCCAATTTTTCCCTACATCAAGAGAGGGCTAAGCAAAAATATTACTAAGTTGGTTGATTAATGAGATGGTTCCACCAACCAATTCTCATACCCAAATTGTTAATACCCACATCATCATGTTAATCGTGTTGAGAATTCCGAATGTTTCAGTTCCTTTGGCTCAAGTCGTCCACAACCGAGGACATGACTAATCGATTAGGTTTGAGTACTCTGCAGAGTTTTGCAGACGTTCCCCACAAGATTTGGTCGCCTCCGTTTAATTTCTCACACTTCAGGGTGTTTGAGAAACGGATGACCAAAACATGGTCTTCCAAAGGGTTTCCATGCGACTCTGACGGTGCCCATCCTTTCCTACCGTTCTTCTACATCTCGTAGCACCGCCTGTCCAGGGTCACCACGATATCCAACCAAGCCAGAGCCCATAATGACTTGTGGCTGTGCAGGTAAGCCTTGGGTCTTGAAGCACCCATCCATCTCTTTGTGCCTGGGTGGATCTTTCCGCGTGATTACTGGCCATCTCCAGCATCACCTAGGCAATTCCACTGGTTTCTCCAGGGTGCCGTTCAACCATCATCCACCCAGAGGTATGTTGAAAACTCGGAGTCTTGAAATCTTGATCATTATGTAGGTCTTGAAATTATTAACTCTCTCAACTCTCATGAATCACACAACCAACCCCGTCTACTAATAGCATAGCAAAAAGTAAAACAACGTTTCCCGGGGCCAATGTGTCAAAGAGTTTGAGGGGGTACCTACCACATGATACTACTACAATGTAACCAAGTTTCCAACTAACCTATCTTGCATGCAATTGGGGAAGATGGTAGAACTAATGCATATAAAACATGGGTAAACATGATCAAAGTGACTTGCCTGATTGATGATCTTCGTACGTGAGTGACTCTAAGTAACAAACTTCGCACTCCGGATAATCTAACGAAGCAAACAAGAGCACTCAATAAGCATACAAAAGAATATTGTAACCCACAAACATCAATCAAGAACTAGTAAACAGTCAAGACAAAACAATGCACAAATCACAAGTAAGGAAAACACACAAAGTTTTGTTTACTAGGAGGTGATTGATAAAACACTACTAACATAATAAAACTATTTTGAAATAACCAAAACAATTGTTGAAAGCAAGGAAACAATAAAATACTTTTTATTAATAAACAGAAGAAAATCAATTTAAGTTTGTTGATAAAACTTTTGTAAAGTTTGTAAAAGTTTTGATAAGCACTAAATGGAACAAATATAGTTTTACTAACAAGAGAGCAAAACAAAACTTATTATTTATTGACAAAACATGTTCTTAACAGAAAATAATTTACAAATAAACTTGTCTTAGAAAAAAAAATTAAATTATATAAAACTCTATTAAAAGAATCTATTACTAAACTAGTTGTTTTAATCAAATTAAACCTATTTGAAAGGAAGTTGTGATTCCTATATTAACCAAGAGATAACTAAACAATTTTATATTTTTATTAACAACAAGTAAAACACTAAATGTTTAAACAACAGAACCTACTAAACAAATTAAAACTAAATCTAAGTTAAACTAACTAAAACTAAGTAAATAAAACTATACTATAATACTAGGCAGATTCTGTTTATAGCTAGAACACTAATCAAAATCATCCTAAATTTTTTCAAACTAAGCATAAAGGTAGTCCTGACTAAGACCAAACAGTAGCAAAAAGATTCATATCAAAATCTATTTTCAAACTCTAGTTATTCAGATTTGAAAGTTTTAAGCAAATTTGATTCAATTCAAAGTTTAGAGTTCAAATTTAGAATTTAAAAGTACAGGGTGAAACTACATGAAAAATGTGAGCTATTGCAAAAAGAATCAACTCAAAATATTAAACAGATTAAAAGATATAAGCAAAACAAAATCATAACAGGTTTTGTTTACTAAACAAAAATCAGAAAAAGGAAATATCTATCGGACGGCCAGGGGGCTACGTGGCACGATCCTAATGGTTGGGGGCGTGTGCGCGCGGGAGGTTACGGGCGGGCGACCGGTCTGAAGAGGAAAACGATTCAGAATTAAATCCGATCTAATCTAACGCGTTGATTATTGATCCGACGGTCCAGGGAGCTTACGGAGGAAAGGTCGCCGGCGTCGGAGGTCTCCGGTGGATCCGAAGGCGGCGAAGACGACGGCGAGGAGCTCCGGTGGTCGAGGAAGGCAGCGAAGTGGTCCGGGCGATGGAGCTTGACGTCCGGCGTCGATTGGTGGCAACGGTGGGGCGAGGGGTGGACGGAGTCGATGGCTACGGTCGACGGGAGCTTCGGTGGTCGGAGTTACTCCGGCGAGGAATTGCGGCAGCCTTCCGGCGAGATAGGAGAGGGGTTTGGGGGAAAATGGATGCGGGGACTGGTCGGCTTTTATAGGAGTGCGGGGGAGCGAGGGGGTTAATCGGGGAGAGAGATCCGGGGAGGTGGAAAGAAACGGCCGGCGAGGTCCGGCGCGTGCGGGGGAGGAGAGGGATGACCGGTCGGGCTAACGGTCGGTCGGGGGTGGGGCCCGGTGTCAGTGAGAGAGGGGGCGATGAATACGCGTCGGTCGGCCGACCGGTAACGGTCTCGGCTTTTAAAGCCGTTGGGCCGGCCGTTTAATACAAAACCGTTACCGTTTTTTCCTTTAATGATTTTCCAGAGCGTTCAAAAGCTTTTAAAACATTCAAACCATTTATAAATATAGGGGTATTATATATCAAACTTAACAGAATAATAAATGCTATTTAATGAACATTTTTATTCTGTCATTTGAACACTTTGAAAAAAAATAATATTTTCAGAAATTGCCTAATTGTTTTTAAATCCTTTTTGCAAATATTTTCAAAATAACTCCTGGTTATGTTTGTTCAATTAGATCACCAAGATGACCCTGGTGTGGAGTGTCATGTTACTCCCCTCTTATTTTGAACATTTTACCAAGATTTCAAATAGGTGAAAGCAACTTAGGGAAAATAGAAAGGGCTTTCAGAAATTTAGAAAGAACATTTCAACAATACATGTATTCAAACAATGGTGATGATAGATGCATAGCTTTAAATCATAACATTCCAAAATGGAATTTTGGGATGTTACAAACCTACCCACCTTAAGATGAATCTCGCCCTCGAGATTCGGGTTGGCTAGAAAATAGGTGCGGGTGGTCTCTACGAAGATCTTCTTCGCGTTCCCAGGTGGCTTCTTCCTCGGTGTGGTGACTCCACAAAACCTTACAGAACTTGATGATCTTGCTGCGGGTAACTCTATTGGCAGTCTCGAGGATTCTGACAGGCTTCTCCTCGTAGGTCAGATCATTGTCAAGTTGTATGGCCTCTAGGGGCACTGTATCTCTCAAAGGAATATCAGCTATCTCAACATGACATTTCTTCAGGTGGGACACATGGAAAACATCATGTACTCCGGATAATCCTTCCGGCAATTTCAGCTTGTATGCAACTTCGCCTCTACGTTCAAGAATTTTGTAGGGGCCTATGTATCTAGGTGCTAATTTTCCTTTAACACCAAACCTCTTGATTCCTCGAAGCGGGGACACACGAAGATATGCTCGGTCTCCCACTTCATACGTCACTTCTTTACGTTTGCTGTCAGCATAACTCTTCTGTCGAGATTGAGCTATCTTGAGTCTGTCACGAATCAGCTTAACTTTCTCTTTAGAATCTCGGATAAGGTCGGGACCAAAAAGTTGTCGGTCTCCAACACCATCCCATGTCAACGGTGTTCTGCACCTCCTTCCGTATAGTGCTTCGAAAGGGGCCATCTTTAGACTGGTCTGATAACTGTTGTTGTACGAGAATTCTGCGTAAGGTAAGTTGTCATCCCAACTAGATCCATAATCTAGCGCACAAGCTCTCAACATGTCTTCCAGAATCTGGTTGACTCTCTCAGTCTGTCCATCTGTCTGTGGATGAAAGGCTGTACTGAACTCTAGCCTTGTACCCAAAGTTTCATGTAACTGATGCCAAAACTTTGAGGTAAACTGTGTTCCTCTATCTGACACGATACTCCTCGGAACTCCATGCAGACATACGATCCTGTTCATATATATCTTGGCTAGCTTAGCACTGGTATAGGTGGTTTTCACTGGAATGAAATGAGCTACCTTGGTCAAGCGATCTACCACTACCCAGATGGAATCAAAACCTGAACGGGTCCTAGGTAGTCCTATGATGAAGTCCATACCAAGCTTTTCCCATTTCCACTCGGGTATCGGCAAAGGTTGGAGTAACCCTGCTGGTTTCTGATGTTCAGACTTTACTCGCTGACAAACATCACATATTGCAACATGTTCCGCAATATCTTTCTTCATACCTGTCCACCAATAACTTTCCTTTAAATCCAGATACATCTTGGTATTGCCTGGGTGTATCGAGTAAGGTGAATCGTGGGCTTCCTGAAGTATCAACTTCCTAAGCTCTGGGTCATTGGGCACATAGATTCGGTTCTCAAACCACAAAGTTCCGTGTTCATCCTCACGAAAACCTTTAGCTTTACCATCTTCCATTCTCTGCTTTATCTCAGCTATCTCCTTGTCCGATTTCTGGGCTTCACGAATTCTTTCGGTCAAGGTGGACTGAATCTCCAGTGTGGCAACATATCCTCTTGAGACTATCTCTAGCTTGAGCTCTTTGAGATCATCGGCTAACTCTTGGGGTAATCCTCTCGCTGTGAGTGTGTTCACATAAGTTTTCCGACTCAAGGCATCGGCTACAACATTAGCCTTACTGGGATGGTAGTGTAATCTCATGTCATAGTCCTTGATTAACTCTAACCATCTCCTCTGTCTGAGGTTCAACTCTTTCTGCGTGAAAATATATTTCAGGCTCTTATGGTCGGTGTAAACATCACAACTATTTCCGATAAGGAAATGTCTCCAGGTCTTGAGTGCGTGCACTACGGCTGCTAGTTCCAAATCATGGGTGGCATAATTCAACTCATGAGGTCGTAGTTGTCTAGATGCATAAGCTACAACCTTTCCATCTTGCATGAGTACTCCTCCAAGTCCTTGACGTGAAGCATCACAATAAACCTGGAAGTCCTTCCGAATATTGGGCAAAATCAACACTGGGGCTGTGACCAAACGTTTCTTCAACTCCTGGAAACTGGCTTCACATTCCTCAGTCCAATTATACTTAGATTCTTTCTTCAACAACTCCGTCATGGGCTTGGCAATCTTTGAGAAATTCTCAATGAATCTCCGGTAATATCCGGCTAGTCCGAGGAAACTGCGGATCTCCTTAACTGAGGTGGGTGACCTCCACTCAGTGACGGCTTCAACCTTAGCGGGGTCTACGGCTATTCCTTCTCCGGAAATAACATGTCCAAGGAATCCGACTTCCGTCAGCCAAAATTCACATTTGCTGAACTTGGCATATAACTGATGCTCTCTTAGCTTTTCCAGAACTAAACGCAAATGTTCCTTGTGTTCTTCCTCGTTCTTGGAGAATATCAAAATGTCATCGATGAACACCACGACGAACTTGTCCAAATATTCCATAAACACTTTGTTCATCAAATTCATGAAGTAGGCAGGAGCATTAGTCAAACCAAAGGACATGACAGTATACTCATACAAGCCATACCTTGTGGTGAAAGCTGTTTTGGGTATATCCTGTTCACGAATCTTCAGTTGGTGATACCCTGATCGAAGATCGATCTTAGAGAATACTTTGGCGCCTACTAGCTGATCAAACAAGTCATTAATCATTGGCAGAGGGTACTTGTTCTTGATAGTCACCTCGTTCAAGGCACGATAATCGACTACCATTCTCAAGGTTTTATCCTTCTTCTCCACCAAAAGAACTGGGGCTCCCCAAGGTGAAGAACTTGGGCGAATATATCCCTTGTCCAATAACTCCTTAATTTGCTTCTTGATTTCCACTAAATCATTTGCGGGCATCCGATAGGGTCTCTTGGAAATTGGTGCTGTCCCTGGCTGTAGCTCTATTAGGAACTCAATCTCCCTATCTAGTGGCATGCCTGGTAATTCTTCCGGAAATACATCCAGAAAATCTTTTACCACAGGTACTTCCTCCTGAACAACTCCCGTGAGGGCATTTAACCGAGCACTCATACGTGTGCGTCGGGATACATACTTAATCCTCTTGTTCTCCGGAGTGGTGAGTGAAACAGACTTGCTAGGGCAATCAAGATTTCCTTCATACTTGGTCATCCAATCCATGCCTAGGATTACGTCCAATCCCTGGGATTCTAAGATGATGAGGTCGGTGGGAAAAACATGGTTTCCTATATTGAGTTTCAGGGCATGGCATCCTATTCCTGCCATCATCATACCTCCTGGGGAACTGACCTTAATGGGCTGTCTAAGGGTTTTGGTGGGCAAACCATACTTATCCATAACTACCCTTGATATGAATGAATGAGTTGCACCGGAATCAAAAAGTACTGTAACTGGACGTGAATGCAATAAAAACTTACCAACCACAGTCTCGGGTTGATCATAGACTTCTTCCACGTCGAGGTGGTTCACCTGGGCACGAGGAAAAGGGTTTGGCTTCTTGGATGCGGAGTTGCCATTTCCATTTCCCTGCTTGCTCTCGGGACACTCAGTAGCATAGTGCCCTGTCTTCTGGCACTTGAAACAGGTGATGTGGCTCAGATCCTTATGAGTAGGAACGTGACGGTGGTGGTTGTTGTTCCCATTCCCATTGTCAGTCTTGAAATTGCCATGGTTGGGACGGGCATTCCCATTTCCTCCATGGTTGTGCACAACATGAGTGTGCCTTCCAAACTTACCAGTCCGTGATCCGGTATTCCCTGAGTACGGGGAGTAGCGGGGCTTCGGATGAGCTCCAGAGTTAAAATTCCCCTGAGTGTACTTCCTCTTGCGATTCTCAACTTGCTGCTGTTTACCCTCCAAGATGAGGGCCTTGTCCACCAGCTCTTGGTAGTTGTTGAAAGTAGCCACTACCAGCTGCATGCTCAAATCATCGTTGAGTCCATCCAGAAACTTCTCTTGCTTGGCCGCATCATCGGCCACGTCTCCTGGTGCATAACGTGCCAATGTGCTGAAATCATCCACGTAATGGGCCACAGAGCGATTTCCCTGGCGCTAGTTGCGAAACTCGCGCTTCTTCAGACTCATGGCTCCAGCTGACACATGTGCGGTGCGGAAAGCTTGCTGGAACTGCTCCCAAGTTATATCAGCAATAGGATATGTGGTGGTGTAGTTCTCCCACCATGAAGCTGCTGGTCCATCTAGTTGATGTGCGGCAAAGCGCACCTTCTCAGCGTCAGTACATCCAACGGTGACGAGTTCTCTCTCCATCTTACGGAGCCATTCATATGCCACAATGGGCTCAGTGCTGCTGGAGAAAGTTGGAGGATTCAACCTCAGAAAACGGGTGAGATTGTCAGTCTGGGGTGGATGTTGGTGGTTGTTGTTGTTCTGGTTATTTGTCTGATTCTGGATCAATAGCTGCATCAGTGCATTCTGCTGCTGAAGGAGTTGCGTGAGTTCCGGCGGGAAAGTGAAGTCGGTCTCACGTCGTGGAGGCATCTTGCTGTTTTCAGAGGGGTGAGAATTAGAATAGAACAAGGGCCTAAAAGAAGAAATTCACTACCCATATGCAATGCAACAAACATATCACACCAACCACTCATTCATTTATTCAATCAATGTCAAACATCGGGAATACAAGTCTCAATCAAACTACACATCGACCTACGCTCTTAACGTTGAAAATAAAAGATACATGGAGGGCATAACTAAAGTTTTCCTCAGAAGTACATGGTGACTGAGTCTCCTCCAGTGGTGCTCTCCTCATAGTCATCATCGTTGCTGATGAAAGGAGCCAAGTCTCCCTCAGGATGAAGATTTTCACCCATGTCCATCTGTTCCTCCAAAGTGGCGATACGAATGTTCAGCCTGTCGATCCTCTCTAAGAAATCCTTCACCTCATATTCATGTTCATAGTTGGCTTCCCGCAATCAGCTTCGAGGTCAATCTCATGGTTCATCAGATTCTTGATTGTCTTCGTATCAGCACGAACTCGAAGCTCCAGAGTCCTGATGTGAGTCTCCAGGGTCTGGATATAGGAAATAGTGGTGTCTGTAGTGGGAGGAGTTATGATGTTTCCATTGGCATCTCTGCGACAAACCACGCTGAGTCCTGGTGAAGTGGTTCCACCTCTGTATTCCTCCTGAATACGTCCAAGGGCACGATGAATGGCTATGTCTCTCCCAAGTATCCAACTGGGTGCCACGAACTTGAGGTCAATGGGTTCCTTCCGATTCCCAAAGGTCTTCCCTGGGATATGCACCTCGATCCTGTAGCGTCCATCTTGGGGAAATGACATGATAGGAATCCTGGTGATGCTTGGCAATGCAATCCTTACGTCCTTGATGATCCTCATCAGCTCCTTACCAAAGGGCATCGTTGCGTCAGGCTGGCAAAACTCCGTGATCAACACTGGGATGAAGGTGGCCATCTATAAATTTTGAAATAACCGGAGAGGAGTCAGAAACGAATAGATGAGAGTATAAGAATTTTAAAGACAAAGAGAAACAATCCTAAGGTTTTCCAATCCTAGAGGTTACGTCCTACGGTCAGCGTGTGCTCTGATACCATTTCTGTAGCGACCCGACCTGAAAGGTCGAATCTCCGGTGTTTCTGTACCATCCCAAGATCATGCTGGTACACACACGGTACGTCAATGTATATATCAAAGGGAAATCACACAACATTATATTAATCGAAATCTCATATTGAGTCCTTTATTACAATAAAATTTCAATAAAGTGGCTGAAGGCCAACTCATGAGAATATCTAAATCTTGCGGAAGCGTCGAAGGTAGATGAGTCCATCTGACTCCAAGGGCATCTCACTGAGCATAGAACGTGTCCTCACTCCTGGTCGGAAAAGTACTCTGCAACATGATACGTTGCAGCCATGTAGGTCAGCATATGGAATATGCCGGCAAAGTCACAAAAGAGGGGTGAAAATATAATCATCTAATCTACATGCTTATATGGCAGGTGGGGTGGTAAGTTTTTGCGTAAAGCCAATTTTTTCCTACATCAAGAGAGGGCTAAGCAAAAATATTACTAAGTTGGTTGATTAATGAGATGGTTCCACCAACCAATTCTCATACCCAAATTGTTAATACCCACATCATCATATTAATTGTGTTGAGAATTCCGAATGTTTCAGTTCCTTTGGCTCAAGTCGTCCACAACCGTGGACACGGCTAATCGATTAGGTTTGAGTACTCTGCAGAGTTTTGCACACGTTCCCCACAAGATTTGGTCGCCTCCGTTTAATTTCTCGCACTTCAGGGTGTTTGAGAAACAGATGACCAAAACATGGTCTTCCAAAGGGTTTCCCTGCGACTCTGACGGTGCCCATCCTTTCCTACCGTTCTTCTACATCTCGTAGCACCGCCTGTCCAGGGTCACCACGATATCCAACCAAGCCAGAGCCCATAATGACTTGTGGCTGTGCAGGTAAGCCTTGGGTCTTGAAGCACCCATCCATCTCTTTGTGCCTGGGTGGATCTTTCCGCGTGATTACTGGCCATCTCCAGCATCACCTAGGCAATTCCACTGGTTTCTCCAGGGTGCCGTTCAACCATCATCCACCCAGAGGTATGTTGAAAACTCGGAGTCTTGAAATCTTGATCATTATGTAGGTCTTGAAATTATTAACTCTCTCAACTCTCATGAATCACACAACCAACCCCGTCTACTAATAGCATAGCAAAAAGTAAAACAACGTTTCCCGGGGCCAATGTGTCAAAGAGTTTGAGGGGGTACCTACCACATGATACTACTACAATGTAACCAAGTTTCCAACTAACCTATCTTGCATGCAATTGGGGAAGATGGTAGAACTAATGCATATAAAACATGGGTAAACATGATCAAAGTGACTTGCCTGATTGATGATCTTCGTACGTGAGTGACTCTAAGTAACAAACTTCGCACTCCGGATAATCTAACGAAGCAAACAAGAGCACTCAATAAGCATACAACAGAATATTGTAACCCACAAACATCAATCAAGAACTTGTAAACAGTCAAGACAAAACAATGCACAAATCACAAGTAAGGAAAACACACAAAGTTTTGTTTACTAGGAGGTGATTGATAAAACACTACTAACATAATAAAACTATTTTGAAATAACCAAAACAATTGTTGAAAGCAAGGAAACAATAAAATACTTTTTATTAATAAACAGAAGAAAATCAATTTAAGTTTGTTGATAAAACTTTTGTAAAGTTTGTAAAAGTTTTGATAAGCACTAAATGGAACAAATATAGTTTTACTAACAAGAGAGCAAAACAAAACTTATTATTTATTGACAAAACATGTTCTTAACAGAAAATAATTTACAAATAAACTTGTCTTAGAAAAAAAATTAAATTATATAAAACTCTATTAAAAGAATCTATAAATATAGGGGTATTATATATCAAACTTAATAGAATAATAAATGCTATCTAATGAACATTTTTATTCTGTCATTTGAACACTTTGAAAAAAAATAATATTTTCAGAAATTGCCTAATTGTTTTTAAATCCTTTTTGCAAATATTTTCAAAATAACTCCTGGTTATTTTTGTTCAATTAGATCACCAAGATGACCCTAGTGTGGAGTGTCATGTTACTCCCCTCTTATTTTGAACATTTTACCAAGATTTCAAATAGGTGAAAGCAACTTAGGGAAAATAGAAAGGGCTTTCAGAAATTTAGAAAGAACATTTCAACAATACATGTATTCAAACAATGGTGATGATAGATGCATAGCTTTAAATCATAACATTACAAAATGGAATTTTGGGATGTTACAGGAAAAAACATTGGTGATGGCGATCATCATCACCAATCTTTTCTAGTGCTGTTGCCGGGAAGGAAAGCCTTTGGTGAGTGGAATTTGCTAAGGAAACATTTTTGCTACGTGCTGAAATTAACTACTGCTTGTTACTATAGAGGATAATCCTTTGAGGGCCTGTTCGGGGCTTCACCTCATCCAGGAGTGGCAAAAGATGCTCCTCAACCTACTAAACACACTGAAAATATTTGTCATGAAATTCCTTCGGGTATGTTAGAGAAACCGCTAGCTAATCCTTATGTAGGAGATGGAACAATACACCCTGATATGCACTTGATCTATATAAATGAAATTTGTGGATTATTTAAGCTTGCAGGTTTATCCAAAAGATGGTGTTAAGAAGAAGGTTTTCCCTTTACCTTTGGAGGTAAAGGCCTTGATTTGGTATAGGCTAGTGGATGATTGTAAGAGCACATTTCTCCATGTGTGGTTTTGGTTAATTGATGACACCCCTACGGACTAATGGTTGCCTTGAGTTATATTCGAAGGATTTGTCCATAGGCACTTCTTGAAGTCCATCTGTTGGGTTTGAAGGAGTTTATATGGTGACCAAGGTGGTATTCAAGGTTTATCTAAAGATTGGTGATGTGGGAGGTGATCTTATTGCAAGCATGTCTTGAAGAATAAGATTGTGTAAGCATTCGTGTTTACCTTCAAGACATCACCTTTATGAAGAGAGAAGCTAAGATACAAGGTTGATCAATACTAAGTCAAAAAGTGAATCAAGTTGATCAACACACAAAGCGTACAAGATGTACTAGGAGGGATCAACTGATCCCATGGTGTGGTAAGCATTGTCCATTACGCTTTGTGTACTGATCCATGGTCTACGTGAGAGTTCTTTGTGGGGTTAGGTATATTTCCATGGGCTTGCATCAAGAGGCAGATCCCATGCATCCCATGGAAGATGACATCAAGTGGAGATCGTCATCAAGGTTGTGATATGCAAGATCAAGTGAAGCATCACGGAGAGATCATGCTTGAGGATCACCGTTCATTGTGGCAACAATGGACTTGTGAAGATGTGCTGAAGAGTGGCTCACCCAGAGTGGAGTATGGGGGAGCAATCATCTAGGCTTCATCAAGCCAACACAATCAAGAAATGTGGTCCATCTTGAGGAAGTCAAGATCGTCATCATCTAGCTCAAGTGGACTATGTGCAAGGCTAAGGTTTGACCTTGATAGGGTTTTCTATTTTACCAGTCTCATGGTGGTAGTTGAGAGACCGGGTTATAGGATCAATTGTCGTACTATCAAGAGGGCTCTCAAGTGAGTAGCTTGATCGTATCGTTCATTGAGAGCTCAAACCATTGCATTCTTGGCATCATCATATTTATTGGTTCTTGGTTGGCTTTTCTCTATGTGGGTTTTTGAGCTTGTGGTTATCTTCATGACAAGCTCTAGTACATCGAAAACAGATTCATATGCTTCGTCTATTGCGTTTTCAGTGTTGGAAGTTTTACCGGTCTTATTCGAGGAAGGGTTCTCACCATTTTCTTATGGGACTTTTATAATTTGCTTCTTATTGATATTTCAATCAAGATTATGTTAGTACTTGTCGTTAGATTTCCAACAAACTTTGTTTCATTGAATTCCGAGTCCGTTTGCAAAAGTTGTGGCACTTTTGGTGTTCTTAAAAGGCTGCAGCGGTACTACCGCGGCTAGAGCGGATGTAATTTTTTACTACCGCTCCGGAGTGGTACTACCGTGGCTCCAAGAGCGGTACTACCACTCCGGGCCAAAATCTCATGTTATTTACAGCCGTGGTAGGCACGGATATAATTTTTTAGTACCGCTCGCAAGCAGTAGTACCGCTACCCATAGCGGTAGTACCGCTATCCATAGCGGTAGTACCGTGAGGACGAGCGGTAGTATTGCTCCGGCGGTTCTACTGGCCTTTTGCCTCCTCAGTGTTGTTTTTCAAAGGGGTACTACTGCCCTAGCGGTAGTACCGCTCCTTGGAGCGGTAGTAGCGCTCTGTGCGGGCTGTGAGGATAACGGTTGGATTTTTCCCCACCTATAAAGGGGGTCTTCTTCTCCAATGGACCTCATCTCTTGAGCTCGTGTTCTTCCCCCATTGTTGACCTTCTTCGATCTTTCTAACTCTCAATCCCTCCAATTATTCTTGCTAGTTCTTGAGCGAAAAGAGAGAGGAGATCTAGATCCACATTTCCACCAATCACTTTCTCTTCTAAGTGAGGGGAACACCTTGGATCTAGATCTTGGAGTTCTTCGTGTTCTTTTTCGTTCTTCCTCTCATTTCCCTCCCTAGCATTAGTTGCTTTGGTGGGATTTGGGATAGAAGGGCTTGGGCACTCCGTGTGCCCTTGCCATTGCATTTGGTGCATAGGTTTGAGTTCTCCACGGTGATACGTGGAATGGAGAAGTTGAGAAGCTATTACTCTTGGGTGTTTGAGCACCCTAGAGCTTGTTCCTCTTGGGTGCTTTGGTGCCCTAGATGGTTGGTGGTGCCTCGGAGCTGAATCATTGTGGTGCAAAGCTTCGAGCAAGCTTCGGGGTCTCCAATTATGTCGTGGAGATTGCCCTGAGCATTTGAGGTCACCTAGGAGCCACAATCCATTGTGGTGAAGCTTCGTGGTGTCGTTGGGAGCCTCCAATCAAGTTGCGGAGATTGCCCCAACCTTGTTTGTACGGGTTCGGTGACCACCCTCAAGGGTCCCTTAGTGGAGTCACAACATCTTGCATTGTGCGAGGGCGTGAGGAGATTACGGTGGCCCTAGTGGCTTCTTGGGGAACATTGTGCCTCCACACTGCTCCGAACGGAGATTAGCATACGCAAGGGTGTGAACTTCGGGATACATCGTCGTCTCCATGTGCCTCGGTTATCTCTTACCCGAGCCCTTTTACTTATGCACTTTACTTTGTGATAGCCATATTGTTTCTTGTTATATATCTTGCTATCACTTAGTTGTCTATCTTGCTGAGCATAAGTTGTTGGTGCACATAGGTGAGCCTAGTTGTTTTAGGTTTTTTGCTTGACTAATTAAACGATAGTTTTAATCCGCATTTGTTCAAGCCTAAACCGTAACTATTTTAAAGCGGCTATTCACCCCGCCTCTAGGCGACATCCACGTCCCTTCAATTGGTATCAGAGCTAGGTCTCTCATTGTTAGGTTTAACCACCTAGAGAGTAAGGATGTCGACTAGGGGATTTGGATTCTGTGACACTCTTAGTTTTGATGGCACAAATTTTGATGTTTGGGTAATTCGCATGCTTAATCTCTTTAGGGGCATGGAACCAATTTTAGAGCGAATTGTAGATATGGGTTTTTCTCCTCCAAAGGATTCTCAACACATATCTTTAGAGGATGAGAAAAACTCTTATCTCAATGCTCAAGCTTCTAATGTGCTTTTTGATGCTTTGAGCAATGTAGTTATATTTGAACTCATGCCATTCCGGGATGCTCATGAGTTGTGGACAAAGCTTCAAGATAAATATGGCGTGTCCAAGATTTGTAGGGATGATTGTTCTCCCTCCACCTCCGGTCGTGTTGTCTTCTCAACTTCTTCTACTTCACCTACATGTGGATTTCCACAAGGTAATTATATGATGAGTAGTGATGATCACTGTAATGATGATAGTGGGCTTATTGTTGATAATTCTTCTTCACTATCTTATTTCAATGCTTCATATTTGGACTTTAACACCTCGAGCACTTTAAATGTTTCACATGCTTGTGTTGATAGTCCTTGCATATCATGTACAAATAGCTTGACTAAATCTCACGATGATATGCTTGCTATATCTTGTTGCCATGATAAACATGTATCTATGTCCTCGAGTTGTTGTGCTAACAATGTAGAGGACACCCAACACTCCATGGAACAAGATGTGGTCTTGAATGGTGCTTCAAGAGATCCTACATCATCATCTGTTGTTTCTCACTTTTGCCTTATGGCTAAGGCTTCAAAGGTATCTCCTACTTTGAATCCCAATATATCTCACGATGATGATGTTGATGATAATGATGAAGAGAGTGATAATATTGCTTCCTTAAAATTTAAGGGAGAAATCGTTTTTAAAGCTCTTCATAAGAATAATATTGCTCGTTCCAACTTCATGGAAATCATGTCTATTGCCATTGAGGGCAAGAAATATATTGAGGAGTTGGAAGCTCATCTCGAGGAGCATGAGGCCATCATTGAGAAAATGGAAGGTCATGAACGTGATTACGCTAATGAGATCGCGGAGCTATCTCAAGCTCTTGAGAATGAACAAACCACCAAGGAATATCTTGAGGAGTCCTTTGGTCTAGAATTATCTATATTAAAGGAATCCCATGAAAGAGCTCTCGAGGTGGCTAATGATTTTAGAACTAAAAATGATAAGATTGAAGTTGCACATGCTAAACTCCTTGAGGACTTTGAGCACCTCGAAAATGGCTCAAGGGTCATTAAGAGTTCGCTCATTGAACACACTGAGTCTCATGCTCAACTTAAAGTTTCATATGCTAAAGAGCTTTCCAAGTTGTCTTCTCCTCTTGTTGGTAATGATGATTCTTGTGCTACTAACTCTATTTCTTGTGAAGCATCCATATTAAAGGAGAATGTTGAGCTAAGGGCTGAACTTAAGTTGCTATCTAGTAATTATGGGAAATTGGAAGAGAGTCATGAAAAGCTTTCTAGCTATCATGGCGATCTTCTAGTATCTCATAATGTGCTAAATATAGCTCATGAGTCTAGTACTACTAAGGTAACATCAAGTGATCCTCATGTGGAAATTAGCACTACATCTAGTAGAAATGCTTTATTGCCATGTGCTAGTCCTCATAGTTCATCTACTCATAATATTGGTACATCTTGTGATGAATTACTTTCCTTGCCTTGTTGCTCTAACGATGAAGCATATACTTCCTCTAGTACTTGTATTGATACTAATCATGTAGAGGAAATCAAAGAGCTCAAGGCCCAAGTCACTTCTTTGAAGAAAGACTTGGAAAAGAGTCATGAAGGGAAGGCCACACTCAACAATATCTTGTGTGGGCAAAAATCCCCAAATGACAAAGTGGACTTGGATTCAACTCCAATAAGAAGAAGTCCAAGAGAAACAACAAGAAGGGCCAAGAACAAGTCAAGAACTCGGCCAACATTGTTTGCTTGAAGTGCAAAATAGAAGGGCACCATGTTAGATCTTTCCCATTGAAGAAGAAGCCCCATTAGCAACAAGGGAAGCGGCCACAAGTTCAATCTCATGCTCAACGTCAAGTTGAAGAAAGGCCACTTGCCAAGAAGACCCAAGTCAACGCTCCTCAAGTTGAGAAATCAATTGAAAAGAAAGTAAAGGGTAAATGTTGCTACTTATGTCGTGAGAAGGGTCACTTTGCTTCTTTATGCACTAATGGTAACTTATCCAACCCAATCATTATTGATGATATCTATTCTCTTGGGAAGGATAAGGTTGGCAATGTGTTTGCCAAGTTTGTTGGTACTCAAAGTGGTGTCAAGAAAAGAACCATTTGGGTAGCCAAGCCTATTGTGACTAACCTCTTAGGACCTAACTTGGTTGGGGACCAACAAGCTCAAACTTGATCAATAGGTATTGTTGGAGGGCATTGGTGACGTGGCTACATTGTGAAGAATTGATGGTTCTTCATCATTCATATTGTCTCAAGCCAAGTCATGTGGATCATCAAGTGTCTATCATATACCAATGTTCCTCCTTGCGGTAACTTGTACTTAAATTGAATACATTGTCAGTTACTTGCCCCTTTGCATGTTATGGTTTTGTACCTTGCATGTATTTGTATATGTTGTGCTTCCTATTTGTTTATCTTGAGAAATCAAGTATGTATGATGGGTTGCACATCATGTATGTGTGAGTCTTGTGTAGAGCCTTTTTGCATCGTGTTTGTATCTTAGTTGGCTCTTTGTGAGAGATTAATGGATTATCCCATCTTGGGGGAGTGATGTGCTTTATGCACTCCACGACCCTAAAAATGTGTGTTCATGAGGAATATCACTTAGTATTGATATTAAAAGATTATCTAGCTTCTATTTGGTATGTCTTCTGATGAGAAATTCAAATTATAAACGGTCCATTAATTATCTCTTGTTGGATTTCATTTGCCACTTGTTACTAACATTGGGTTACCACATTATGGGGGAGTAATACGCTATGTGCATATTACAAGCCCACAGAATGCGTACATTTGAGATATTGCCACTTAGATTTTATATTACAATTTATCTTGTTCCTAGATGGCATGTTAGCTCTACAAGTGTCACTTGCTTATGATTTATGTGTGAAGATGATGTTGGATATCTTTGCAATCTACCAATAGGAAATATTTCAAATTACTTCTTGTCCTTTGACAATTGGTATCCTTTTATGTGGTAGAATTTGCTAATCATCTTTGCATTGTATTTTGTTTATCATTTGTCTTCCTTGCCTCTTGTGGGTCTTTCTGAGCGTTCCTAGTGTTTCGATAGATATAGGGAAAGTGATGATCCAATCGTGTGCATTTTGTATTCAAATGCAAATTCTATATAATGCACATCTCTTGGGGGAGCTATCCTATTTTTTTAGAACACTCTCTTTATGTGTTCATCATAAAATCTTTTGATCTTCATCAAGTGTGTGTTGGTGGGAGGCAAGCCTTCTCTCTATGGTGCTTTGTGCCATCATGAAAATTTGCGGAGGGTTTGGTTTGTTTGGAACCTAGCTCTCTTTTGGGAACTTGATACCTCTTCTTTTCCTTCAATTGGTATCTTGTTTCCTTCTATTTGGCATGTGTCAATGGATATCTCATTCCTTGATGTATCTTTTAGTTGGTATCCGTCAAGTGATTTTTTTGTTTGGTATCTTATTTTAACTTGATACCTTTTCTTTCAGCATCTTATCAACTGTGTGTTGAGTTGATTCTTGAAAGCTTAGAGCATGCATATTTACTACATGTACTTTCGTTGGCATGTTCTCTTTCCTTGACCCAATATATAGGGGAAACTCCACTATGACATAAATTGGCTAAAGTGTGCATGAAATTCAATTTCATATCTATATGCACATATTTATGTGGAGTTTTGTCCTATATATTTTTGGTACAGTAACTGTTTGGTCCCAATAAGTTTGGGTACCACTTTGTTTGTGGTGTTGTTCTAGGAACAATTGGAGATACATTGGACACTCGACTCACTTACAAGGAAGGTGTTGACACCATGTGCTTATTGGAGCCTTGCTAGGATGATCGAAGAACCATTGTATACTACATTAATCCAATGCTATCTCGTAACAAGTATCTACTTCATGCATACATTTCTCGCATTCAACTGTTTATAGGTTGCATCATGGCAGGAATTTATTGAGTCATTCTTGTGGTACTTGCTTCCTTTCTCAAAGAGTCTCAATGATGATTTCATATTGATAGTTGTGATGTCTTTGATGTTCGTGTATTGGGAGTTCATTTATGTACAATAAGAAAATATTAGGCTATGTGCTATGCTTTCAAGCAAGGATCTTATTGGTATAGTTATGACTTCCTTGTGTATATCTTGTTTGTTCCTTCTTGTAACTATTTCGTGTGTACATTATTCTTTCTAGATATATCATCATGATTTCCCTCTACCTAGAATCTTATACACATGAGAGAAGTTACATCTCTAGTTGATATACTCTTTTCTTTCACGTCCACCGTTGCATTTCATTTTTGTTTACTTGGTGGTTTCGTGAAAGAATTTTTCTTGAGTGCGGATCTTATATCCTAGCATCTTGATGCACTCTTTGGTGGTGAATATTGTTTTCCTCATGCTTGTCTTCACAAGGGTTTTGCCATTTCGATTGGTATACCTCCTCTTGACAAGGCTATCATTTTCCTATCTTCACTAGGGTTTGTCACAAGCTTTGGTTTTTAAATTTTCCTATTAGTAAGCTTGTGAACCCTTTTGCTAGTGGTTTGTGTGTGGGAAGGATATGGTTTGCACTTTGTGTCTCATTTCATCAAGACTATGTTGATGCTTTATGCTCATCCTTATACTAGTCTTATCAAGTGCTTTTCCATGACTCACACACATCATTTTGGTTGAGCCTATTCTTAAGATTGCCTCTTTTACATGTTGCTCAACCATATGTTTAATGCAAGTACTATGTTGTTTGTCTTATATTATTGCTTGCACTTGTGGTGTGTTTATATTGATTTTGGGGGAGTCATGATCCTTTATTTTGTGCACTTGTATTCAAATACAAATATTATTATTTGTGCACAAATCATGGTGAGCTCCTCTAGTTTCTTTATAAACATTGTTTTTCCCATATCATAATATCTTTTATTCATGTGGCTCGTTGGTCCATGTGATTGATTGTTCCAATTAATATCTTTTGATTGCTTGCTTCACTCCGGTGTATGTCTTTGTGCCATACGATCCTTTGTGCAATCTTTGGGTTCTCAATATAGTTTGTCTTCCTCCAACTACTTATCATTGGATATGTGTATTTCTTTGCACACGTATTTGAGATATACAAACTTTTTGGAGGAACACCTATTATATTGGATTTCTAAACTTTTTGTCCATTTTGGCAATCGATGCCAATGGGGGTGAAGTTTAGAGAGTTTAGTTTAGAATGCTTTGAGAGTTTTTCTTTTTTTTGTTTAAGCATTTGCATCTCACATCCATGCATTGCATTGTGTTTGCTTGGTTGTACTTATTTTTCTTATATAAACTCTCTTGAAAGTGGTTGCCATCAATTACCAAAATGGGGGAGATTGTAAGAGCACATTTCTCCATGTGTGGTTTTGGGTAATTGATGACACCCCTACGTACTAATGGTTGCCTTGAGTTATATTCGAAGGATTTGTCCATAGGCACTTCTTGAAGTCCATCTGTTGGGTTTCAAGGAGTTTATATGGTGACCAAGGTAGTATTCAAGGTTTATCCAAAGATTGGTCATGTGGGAGTTGAGCTTATTGCAAGCATATCTTGAAGAATAAGATTGTGTAAGCATTCATGTTTACCTTCAAGACATCACCTTTATGAAGAGAGAAGCTAAGATACAAGGTTGATCAATACTAAGTCAAAAAGTGAATCAAGTTGATCAACACACAAAGCGTACAAGATGTACTGAGAGGGATCAAGTGATCCCATGGTGTGGTAAGCATTGTCCATTACTCTTTGTGTACTAATCCATGGTCTACGTGAGAGTTCTTTGTGGGGTTAGGTATATTTCCATGGGCTTGCATCAAGAAATGTGGTCCATCTTGAGGAAGTCAAGATCGTCATCATCTAGCTCAAGTGGGCTATGCGCAAGGCTAAGGTTTGACCTTGATAGGGGTTTCTATTTTACCGGTCTCATGGTGGTAGTTGAGAGACCGGGTTATAGGATCGATTGCCGTACTATCAAGGGGGCTCTCAAGTGAGTAGCTTGATCGTATCGTTCATTGAGAGCTCAAACCATTGCATTCTTGGCATCATCATATTTATTGGTTCTTGGTTGGCTTTTCTCTATGTGGGTTCTTGAGCTTGTGGTTATCTTTGTGACAAGCTCTAGTACATCGAAAATGGATTTCATATGCTTCGTCCATTGCGTTTTCAGTGTTGGAAGTTTTACCGGTCTTATTCGAGGAAGGGTTCTCACCATTTTCTTACGAGACTTTTATAATTTGGTTCTTGTTTATATTTCAATCAATATTGTGTTATCACATGTCGTTACATTTCCAACAAACTTTGTTTCATTGAATTCCGAGTCCGTTTGCAAAAGTTGTGGCAGTTTTGGTGTTCTTAAAAGGCTGTAGTGGTACTACCGCGGCTAGAGCGGATGTAATTTTTTAGTACCGCTCCGGAGCGGTACTACCGCGGCTCCAAGAGCGGTACTACCGCTCTGGACCAAAATCTCGTGTTATTTACAGCCGTGGTAGGCACGGATATAATTTTTTAGTACTGCTCGCAAGCAGTAGTATCGCTACCCATAGCGGTAGTACCGCTATCCATAGCGGTAGTACCGTGAGGACGAGCGGTAGTACCGCTCCGGCAGTTCTACCGGCCTTTTGCCTCCTCGGTGTTGTTTTTCAAAGGGGTACTACCGCCCTAGCGGTAGTACCGCTCCTTGGAGCGGTAGTATCGCTCTGTGCGGGCTATGAGGATAACGGTTGGATTTTTCCCCACCTATAAAAGGGGTCTTCTTCTCCAATGGACCTCATCTGTTGAGGTCGTGTTCTTCCCCCATTGTTGACCTTCTTCGAGCTTGCTAACTCTCAATCCCTCCAATTATTCTTGCTAGTTCTTGAGCGAAAAGAGAGAGGAGATCTAGATCCACACTTCCACCAATCACTTTCTCCTCTAAGTGAGGGGAACCCCTTGGATCTGGATCTTGGAGTTCTTCATGTTCTTTTTCGTTCTTCCTCTCATTTCCCTCCCTAGAATTAGTTGCTTTGGTGGGATTTGGGATCGAAGGACTTGGGCACTCCGTGTGCCCTTGCCATTGCATTTGGTTCATAGGTTTGAGTTCTCCATGGTGATACGTGGAAGTGAGAAGTTGAGAAGCTATTACTCTTGGGTGTTTGAGCATCCTAGAGCTTGTTCCTCTTGGGTGCTTTGGCGCCCTAGACGGTTGGTGGTGCCTCGGAGCTCAATCATTGTGGTGCAAAGCTCCGAGCAAGCTTCGGGGTCTCCAATTAGGTTGTGGAGATTTCCCTGAGCATTTGAGGTCACCTCGGAGCCACAATTCATTGTGGTGAAGCTTTATGGTGTCGTTGGGAGCCTCCAATTAAGTTTTTGAGATTGCCCCAACCTTGTTTGTACGGGTTCGGTAACCACCCTCAAGGGTCCTTTAGTGGAATCACGACATCTTGCATTGTGCGAGGGCTTGAGGAGATTACGGTGGCCCTAGTGGCTTCTTGGGGAGCATTGTGCCTCCACACTGCTCCGAACGGAGATGAGCATCCGCAAGGGTGTGAACTTCGGGATACATCGTCGTCTCCACGTGCCTCGATTATCTCTTACCCGAGCCCTTTTACTTATGCACTTTACTTTGTGATAGCCATATTGTTTCTTGTTATTTATCTTGCTATCACTTAGTTGTCTATCTTGCTTAGCATAAGTTGTTGGTGCACATAGGTGAGCCTAGTTGTTTTAATTTTTTTGCTTGACTAATTAAACGATAGTTTTATTCCGCATTTGTTCAAGCCTAAATCGTAACTATTTTAAAGCGCCTATTCACCCCCCTCTAGGCGACATCCACGTCCCTTCAATGATGCCGATACATGGGACTAGAACCGATTTAAGCTCGAATTCCATCAAAAATTTTATCCTATGCATTTGGTTTATCGTGATCGAAATTATATATATATATATATTTTTTGACCTCGTGAAGGAGAAAGTATAGGTCAATATTGGGGTAGGATTAAATCTATGATGCATACATGCCCCAATCATGAGCTCTCAAGGGAAATAATCTGACAAAACTTTTATGCTCAGCTTTCTCATGATAATCAATCAAGGCTCGATACTTCATCTACTAGCTCCTTTATAATGAGAACTATTTAATTGAAATGGGATCTTCTGAAAAGAATTAAATGCAACTCCGAAGATTGGGAAACCGACAAAGGTAACGGGCCAGGTATAAGTTTTGAGTTCGATTGTGTTAAATATTTTATGGAAACTGAAGCTTTTCACAAGTTTAGTGCAAAAATGGGCTTGATTCTGAGATAGTAGCTACTTTCTATGTATCATTTTCTACTCACGTTGATCTCCTTAAGGACAAGTGGTTTAAATTTCATCCCCCTATTGAAGAAACTTGTGAGGAACCTAGTATAGCTAAAGAAGAAATAATCCTTTATAATGTTGATCCAGTTGTACCTCCTGCTTACATTGAGAAACCTCCTTTTCCTATTAGGATTAAGGAACATGCTAAAGTTGCAACTGTGGTTGATAAAAGTAATATAAAAACACATAGAACCTATGAACAAATCAAAGTGTAACCTAAAGTTGCAATGATTAAAGATCTACTAGTTGATAATATTGATGGTCATGTTATATATTTCTGTGATGAAGCATCTCGTATTGCTAAACATGACAGTAAGGATAAACATAAACCTATTATTGGCATGTGTGTTGTTTGTGTTAAAATTGGGGATCATTTTTATCATGGTTTATGTGACATGGGTGCTAGTATTAGTGCCATTCCCTTTACTCTCTATCAAGAAATTATGCATGATATTGCACCCGTTGAATTATAAGATATTGATGTTACTATTAATTTTGCAAACAAAGAAACTATTTCACCACTTGGTATTGTTAGAGATGTTGAAGTCTTGTATGGTAAGATCAAATACCCTACTGATTTTCTAATTCTTCGATCATTACAAGACGAATTTTACTCTTATTTTTGGTAGACCTTTATGCTAAAATTGATTGCAATAGGAAAACGATCAGTGTCAACTTTTGTGATGTGTCTCATGAGTTTAATTTCTCTAAATTTCATTGACAACCACTTGAGAAAGAATTATCTAGTAAATATGAAATTATTGGTCTTGCTTATATTTTCGGTCCTCCTATTGATTCGTTAGAACAATATTTGCTAGACCATGAAACTGATATACATATGAATGAAAGAAATGAAATGGATGAGATATTCTTTAAACAAGCACCTATCCCTAAACATAATTTGCCTGTTGACACACTAGGGGATCCTTTCCCAGCTAAGGGTGATCCCGTGTTTGAATGAAAGAAACTACCTAATACATTAAAATATGCTTATCTTGATGAAAATGATATATATATATCCTATTATTATTAGTGCTAACCTTTCAGAGCATGAAGAAAAGAGATTACTTAAAACTCTGACGAAGCACTCAGCTGCTATCGGATATACTCTCGATGATATCAATGGCATTAGCCCCACTTTGTGCCATCATAAGATTAATATGGAGCCGGATGCTAAACTCGTTGTTGATCATCAACCCCGTCTTAATCCTCAAATGAAAGAGGTTGCAAGGACCAAAATATTAAAGCTTTTGGAGGCAAGTATAATTTATCAATAGCTGATAGTAGATGGGTAAGTCCTATTCACTGTGTTCCTAAGAAATGAGGTATAACCGTTGTTCCTAATGATAAAAATGATCTTATCCCACAAAGAGTTGTAACCGGGTATAGGATGGAAATTTATTTCAAAAAGTTAAACAAAGCTACTCGAAAAGATCATTACCCCTTGCCTTTTATTGATCAAAGGTTAGATAGATTGTCTAAGCATACACACTTTTGTTTCCTTGCTGGATATTATATTTTTTCACAAATACCTTTGTCAAAAGAAGATCAAAAGCAAGCTACTTTTATTTGTCCCTTTTGAACTTATGCTTATAGACGTATGCCTTTTGATTTATGTAATACACCTCCTACCTTTCAAAGATGTATGATGGCTATAGTCTCTGACTTTTGTGAAAAGATCGTTGAGGTATTCATGGATGAATTTTCCATTTATGATAATTCTTTCGATGATTTCTTTGCAACCTTGGTCGAGTTTTCCAGAGATGTGAGGAAACTAATCTCTTCTTGAATTGGGAGCAGTGCCACTTTATGGTGAATGAAGGTATAGTACTTGGGCATAAAATTTCCGAATGAGGTATTGAGGTAGATAAATCTAAAGTTGATGCGATTGAGAAAATGACATGTCCTAAATATATAAAAGGTATAACAAGTTTTCTTGGTCATGCTGGTTTCTATAAAAGATTCCTTAAATATTTCTCCAAGATTTCACCGCTTCTTATCAATCTTTTGTAAAAAGACATTCCATTTGTTCTTGATGATGATTGTGTAGCACCTTTGAAATACTTAACCAAGCCTTAATTTCTGAACCTATTGTTCAACCAACTGATTGGAATCTACATTTTTAAATAATGTGTGATGCTAGTGATTATGCTGTTGGTGTTGTTCTATGACAAAGAGTTGATAAAAAATGAATGTTATCCATTATGCTAGTAATACTCTAGAGAGGGCCCAAATAAATTATGCTACTACCGAGAAAGAATTTTTAGCAGTTGTGTTTGCATGTGATAAGTTTAGACTTTATATTGTTGATCCTAAAGTTACCATTATTTTTGACTATAAATAGTAGGGTAAAACGCCACTTCAACTTTTATTAAAATAGGGGAAAAACAAAGACTGTCTGATAGGCTTGAGGTAAGCCTAAAAAACTAAGCTAAAATCAAAGAAAAAAACAAAATAGAAAACAACAAGAAAGAACATAAGAAGAAATCAAAAGAAGGCTAAGAAATCTAAAAAAAGAGCTATTCTAATCCTAATCTATATTTACAGCATGGTTTCCAACCAAGCAGAGTAGTGATGTAGATACTTTCTCTTCTTCCTAAATTTTAGCAGCTTTAGTTCCTCCATGAAGATGAATTTCCAGCCTTAGAATGAAGGTGTAATATTCTCAAAGATTTTATTATCCCCGGATATCCAAATAGCCCATGATTCTAGAATGATGATCTGCATAAAAAAGGGATTGCTGAGCTTGTCTTTTAGGTATTGATATGCTTCTAATACTGGCAAGTTATGTGTTCTTGAGGGATAGATAAAATCCCAACACTGGGTGGCAAAAGGGTATCCCCAGAACAGGTGGTGTAGTGTTTCTTCCTGCCGACAGTCTCTCACTGCACAATTGTATTCTTCAAGCTCAAAACTCTTTCTTCTTAATAGATTTCTTGTATTGGTTCTATCATGTAGAAGCATCCAGGAAAACACTTTGTGTTTGGGATGGCAAGAGCTCTTCCAGATCTAGTCGAAGTGTGGTGGTGTTTGTTTGTACTGAGTCAGCACCTTGTATGCTTTGATGGAAGAGTAGAACGAATTTCCCCAAATATAGCTCCATGTGTCTAGTGAGTCCAAGTATTCAGACTGTCGTAATGTCATACAAATATTTTCCATTTCCAAGAATTCCTCATATGCTTGTGTAGTCAGTGGTAGATAGAAGAGGTCTTGAAGATATTCAGTGTTGATCACTTGCTGGACATTTGAGTTTGTGTTCTTGGCAAAAGTATGAAGGTGGTGGAACTTGTGCTTGAGAACAAATTGGTGCCACATGTCATCCCAAAACAAGGCACTTTTACTATCTCCCACTTTACATCTCGCAATGGCTTTGAAATAATCGATGAGAGCCAAGTTTGATCTCCACCAGAATGAGCCAACCTTATTCTCTCCTGGAAGCGGCCATTACTATAATAAGTCTCCCAGATTAAATTGACCCATGGTATGTCTCGCCTATTGAAGAACTTATGAAGGTTTTTAATGAGCAAGGTCTTGTTTTGTGTGTAAATATCCATAACTCCCAAACCTCCCTGATTCTTAGGTCTACAAACAGTGTGCGAAGCCACTAATGTTTGTTTGTGATCTTCCAATTAGGGCTTCTCCAAAGACAATGTCTCAAGTATTTATTGATTCATTTCTTGATGGTGATAGGTATGTCCAAGCAACACATGAAGAAAATTGATAGTGATGCAAGCACTGATTTGATTAGTAGCAACCTTCCTGCCTGGGTCATGAAAGTAGAAATATCAGCCAACCTCTTAGGAATTGTGTTAACTAGGGGCAAACATTTTTCCATAGTTGGTTTATAAATACCTAAAGGCAAGACCATATAGGTGAAAGGGAATTGTCCTCTAGCACATTGCAATGTGTTAGTGAATATGTCTATTCTGTCTTCTGCAACGTTTATAGGTAACATAATTGACTTTCCATAATTTACTTTTAGTCTAGTGGCTAAGGAAAATGTGTTTAGTAGTGCTTTGAGACATATCAGTTGTCTAGCATTTGCTTGCATAACTACCAAAGTATCATTTGCATATTGTACTATTGGAAAGTTAGGGCAGGAGTTGACTTGCAGTGGTGGGGTAATTAGACCCAGTCTCATGGCCTAATTAAGTATTGATTGTAGAAGGTGAGCAGCCAAGACAAAGATTAATGGAGACAATGGATCACCCAGTCTAGCTCCTCTTCGGCAGTAGATTTTTTTTGCCAGGAACACCATTTAGCATCATTGCAAATGAAGCAGATGTAAAGAGTAGTTGCATCCAGGAAATCCACTTTTCACCAAATCCCTTTGCTCTGAGTATATCAATGATAGCGTGATGCTCAATAGTGTCAAAATCTTTCTCAAAGTCTAGTTTAATCACTAGCAGCTCTTCTTTTGATTTGTGACATTGGTGGATATATTTATATACCCAACCAAGACAATCCTAGATTATTGTGTCTTCGAGAAAACCATATTGGTTAACATGCACAAGTTGAAGAATAACCTTTTGCAGTTTGTTAGCCAGTAGTTTGGTGATAATCTTAAGAACTCCATTGAGAAATGAAATTGGCCTAAAATCATTAGGAGAAACTGAGACTTCGTTTTTTGGGACCTTAGTAATGAAGGAAGTATTAATGCTTTCAAGGTTTATATTGCGAGCATGAAAAGCCATGATAAGCTCAGTTATATCCACTTTAATGATGTCCCACTAAGCTTTAATGAACTCATTGTTAAATCCATCAGGCCTTGGAGATTTTTCTGTAGGAAGGTTTTTTACCACATCATCAATTTCCTTCAGTGTAAATGGTTTCTCAAGATCCTGGAACACTTAAGGATCCACGCTGCTTTCATACAACTCGTTTAGGTCAAAGTGCATTGTGTGACCATTATACTGCCCTAATCTTTTTTTAAAGCCTCCCACAGAATAGCTGCCTTTCCTTCATGATCAATAATTTCCACTTGATCCTTACTCCATAACATATCAATTTTATTATGGATGTGATTAATTGAAGCTTTTGCATGAAAGAATTTTGTGTTCTCATCACCAAACTTAACTCCTTTTATTTCCCCTCTTTGCTTCTAATAGATATTCTGATTATTAAGCAATGTCAACAAGCATTCCTTTAGTACGAACCTACAATTCCATTCAAATAGAGAGAGATTTCTGTATTCCTCTATCAAATCCCAGAGGAAAATACAAGTATTTAAATCTTCAATCTGCTTTGTGAGGCATGACAAACTTTTGGCCCATAATTTCAAAGCTCTTCTCAGATTCTTAAATTTTGCATTAATTTTCCTGGTTGGATCAATGTATCATACAGGAATAGTCGAAGCTGCTCAAACTATATCTTTGAATGAGCTGTGCTTTAACCAATAATTCTCAAACCTGAAAACCTTAGACTTAGGGATGCTTGTTCCAATTTTAATCATACATGGGAGATGGTTAGAGATGGGTTTAGCTAAAGGTAATGTAGTGGTGTCAGGATAAGAAGTCATCCAAGCTGCAGAGGTGAAAATTCTGCCCAATTTTTTCATAAGAGGACTTTCCTGCATGTTACTCCAGCTAAATTGTTTGCCTTTTAGGGGTAATTCCACTAGACCTAGGTTGCTTATAGATTCATTGAATAGTAAAATTTGATTGACATCCCCGTCAGGTCTATTTTGTCTTCATGTGATCTGATGAAATTAAAATCCCCCATGATGATCCAGTCCACATCAGTGGGCATTTGAATGTTACTAAACCAGTCTAAGAATTCAATCTTTTCTTCAAGGTTGCAAGGCCCATAGAAGTTTGTGCGAAACCAGGTTTTGGATGTGGTGTTTCATGCGAACTGTAATGAGATGGAAAATTTGTTTTGGAATATCATTTCACCAGAGAATAGAGCTCCATTCCAAATAGTCAAGATACCTTCAGAGGCCCCAATGGAAGGCAGGTATTCAAATTTATTAAATCTTTGTGGGCAGAACTAATTGATGTTACCCAGATCAAAACTTTCTCTTTTTGTTTCCTGAATGCACCCAATACCAACAACACTTTCTTGAACTTTTTGTCTAATAGCCAACCATTTTTCTGGGGTATTTAAACTTCTTACATTCTAATTCAAAATGTTCCATGACCTATTGTTGTTCATTAAAAAACAAGTTTTTGTTTTATTTGAAATACCAAGTACATCCCTTGGTATAAGTCCTTGAATAAGAATTATATCTTTCTTTTCTCAGACACATATTGCAAACTAACAGCTCACCATAAACCATAAAGCAGATACAACCCAGTGATATCATGATTAGGTTAAAAATAAGTCTTTCAATCAAAACCGCAGATTTATGGACATCCTCATAGAAATACCAAAGCCATGTCTCTTTAACAGGTAGCATAAGGTCAACATACAAAAGGTGCCACACAGGTCCAAAAGCAAGCTTTTTACATAATCTGACATTTTTAGATCCGCCATACACACAGTAATAGTAACCCAGGCTAGGGAATTGAAGCATTTCCCTCATGTGCTTAATGCTATGTTGTAGTCTCATGATTACACAATCTTGGGTTGTCTTGTAGCTCCTGTGGCTTTGTTCACCTTGGTGACATCCTCCTATCATTTATTCTTTCTTCCTTAGACACCTTGCAAAAAGTTTTTGTGAGATTTTTGACCACTCTATTCTGAGTAATTGGTCGTATAGCATTGCATGTAAGCAAGATTTTGTATCACAAGATTTTCTCCTATATCCATTATTATCTTTTTTAATTCTGTCACTCCTTCTTACCTCAGATTCCACCAGAAGCTCTTTATCCCTTCTTTTCTTTGAGATTGCTTCTCCCAAAGGCAAGAACATCAATTTGTTTGGGGACACTTGCTTTAATGGGCTACCAGCACCACTAGAAGAGTGTGCAGCTGGGCTGATGCCCTCATTCTCCTTGCCATGTCCATGCATTATTTCTTTGCACCTAGGTGCCTGTGTAGTAGAATATCCATCAGGGATATGAAACATGATACTTTCGTCAGTAGAGCAGTTTTCAGTTATCACTTTCCACAATTCAGATTTGAACAAGTGCATGGTCCATCCAAACCTATCAGGATTAAGAAACAAATGGATTATGAAATTAAACAAACTTACTGGTATCTCAATCTTGAAAGTATTTGTAGCACCCTGAGTGACCGGAGCAAAGTGATGTATCCAAAGCTCCATTCCTTCTTCAGAAATTAAGTGAGAGCCATAAATAATATCCAATGCATGAGACTCAGCAATGCTTTGAAAATCTATTGCATGAGAAGGACTAGAGAAAAATTGTGTGTCATTAGTACCTTTCCTATGAAGATCTAAAGATGTGCCAACTTGAGGTTTTGGAAGAAGTGGAACTTCCTCATTTCCAATGATGGTTGCCCTGTCAGCTTCAGTCTGAATATTAGCTGTCTCTACATTCTCCCCACTTGTAGTAGTTTCCTTGGGGGAATCCCTTGTGACATTCTCAGTGAGTTTAATATAATCACTATCAACAGCTTCCTCTAAGGGATTCTCCTATGCTGTAGAGCACCCAACTTTGTCAGAATCAGTCTTGGGTACTTCAGTCATTTCAAGATTATGCTGAATGTTGCTCTGCTCTGTGATATTTGCTGCCACAACCACAAGTGGCTGTCCAATCTGACTTTGTTGTTCTGGTTCTTCCAAGTTGTCTGCTGCTGCTTGTTGATCCTCTTCCCCAACATCTACTTGGTAAGCCAGAGCAATGTTGTGAAGCCCTAGGCCCATGATTGGGGCTAGAACTCCTTGATTAACTTCTTCACTAGCAGTATGAGCAATGGGATGAATGCCATCAGACAGAGATATAGTGGTGGTGATACTACTGTTAGGTGCACCTTCATTTTGCAGCATAGGAATTTCTACTTGTTGCTGAACAGACACATGGGGGTTTGGCTGAGGAAATGCCCAATGCTTTTGCTCATCTTGATAATCCCACTCATCCCAATCATCATTTTGATCCTGCACATTGTTCAATAGCAAAGGTTGAAACCCTGGGAAATCATTAGCATGCTGAGGCACAGGATGGGGGTCCACTCCAGGAGGTGGTATGGGGTCCTCATCAGTAGGCCCACCACCAAGCATTTCTTCCAACAAACCTCAACAAAGGAGGCCCAAGACTCCTCTTCAAAACTTTCTCCCTCATACCATCTAATGCTCTTAGGAATGTCAATGAGATCGTTTACTCTTGCTTTGACCATAATCTTTCCTCTCAGAGCATCTTCCTTTTCCCAGCTGATGATTGTGCCCCATTTTGTAATGGCAGTAGCAATATCCTCTGTATTAAAATAGTCAAATGGAACACCTATGAACACTAACCAGCAAGTTCTATTGAAATGGACTCAATGCCAATTCCTCCCCTCATTGTGCTGGATGAAGGCGATAAAGACATCTCCAAAAGGGTGTGGGCTCTGCCTAATAAGTCTATCCCTATCCTTGACATGCCCGAACTGTACATAAGCTTAACCAAACGGGCATGGTTGGATTTCACGAAACCCAACTTCTTCAACTCATTACAAAAACTCCTGAAGAACCTCACGGACATTGGCAAAAAATACCTCATTGGGGCGCGGGAAGATGGAAGCAATCGCCCAGTCTTTGTACCGTCGAGGGCAATGAGGCAGAAAAGCTTTGGAAACCCCCATCGTCCCCTCGACCTCCTGTATCTAAAAACCACATGGACGAAGGGGATTGGGTCTATAGGAATGTTGGCCATCTACGGAGCCTCAGGCAAACAGAGCACCACAGTTCTCACCGACGATGACAAACAAGCAAGCGAGCTCGTCGAGGTGGAAGCAAAGTTGGAAGGAGGAGGAGAATGCGAGGGGACAGGTAGAGGTCTCGGTTGGAAATTTGAAAAAAAGATCTTTGACCAGCTCCTTAAATGTCGAAACCTGCCTTAACCGGGGCGGGGGGGGTCGATTCAGCACAGCGAAACCATGACTCCATGACACCATCAGCCTAGGCCTGCTCTAGTGGACTGGGAAAAGAATCAAAATGCACGTGCTCTCCCAGGCGAGCCCAGGAAGGTTTGGGATCGAGCAGTTTCGCGTGTAATGGCCCAGAACGCCACATGTATGGCATACCAAGTACGTGCTCTCACGTGAATGTTGAGTGATCAGGGGCTCAGTTTGCAGTCTAGCAAAACCAGTATTAATATTGGAATAATTGATAAGAGCCCCTTGATTACTGTATTCATGACTAGGATCCGGTAACCTCTCGAAAACCGACCTACCATCTCGGACCGTCGTGATGTAACTCCGTCGATCATCGGAGCGAGGAACCACAGCTTTGCCATGCCTACCAATCAATGTCCACTCCTTGTCAAGTTCATCATAGTAAGCTATTTCTTCCTGATGCCAGTTCGGGCCCCCAAAATTCCAAAAACTAAACACTACATCAAACTCCTTCTCAACAATTTTGCCCGCATTGTAAATCTCAAAACCAACTGACTTGGAGGCGACCGAGAATTTGAACGATCTATCCTTCAAAAGATGCACCCGAAAGCCTTGGGCATAACCACCAAACATAGCATGAAGAGAAACACTAACCGTATGAGCATCAAGCTTGTATGGGGATCTACAAAATGATACCACCAATGTGAATTCTCGTTGCCGAAAGCCCGGAGTGAAAACCACCGGATGCCCAAACTTGGACCTCATATCTGCTTTGAATTTCTTGCCATGGTCAAAATTGAGAGCAAATGGCGCCATCTTGGAGTGAAGGGGTGGCTGCCAGGGCCGGAGTGGTCACCGACAGGGGAAAGTGCTGGCTGCCGGGGCCGGGGTGGACACCGACGCAAGATCGCCTAGGAGTCGCCTAGGAGTGTCTCTCGGGGAAAGTGATCTTGGGTCCTAAAGTTACCATTCACCCTGATCACTCTGCTATTAAATACCTTATGAAAAAGAAAGATGCTAAACCTCGATTAATTAGGTGGGTTCTTTTACTTCAAGAATTTTATTTGATTGATTGAAAGGGAGCTAAGAATCCCGTAGCAGATAATTTGTCTAGAATGGAAAATGTTCTCTATGGACCACTGCCTATTGATGATAGTTTTCCTGATGAGCAATTAGCTATTATAAATACTTCCCGTAATACTCCATAGTATGCATACTATGCTAATTACATTGTTGCTAAATACATACCACCTAGTTTCACATACCAACAAAACAAAAAGTTCTTTGATTTAATACATTACCTTTGGGATGACCCACATTTATATAAATAAGGAGTAGATGGTATTATTAGACGTTGTGTACCTGAGAATGAATAGGAACAAATCCCACGGAAGTTTCATTCTGAAGCATATGGAGGACACCATGCAGGAGACAGAACTGCACATAAGGTATTACAGTCTGGTTTTATTGGCCTACTATCTTCAAGGATGCATGTAAGTTTGTCCTTTCTTGTGATGAATGTCAAAGAATTGGTAATATTGGTAGACGTCAGGAAATGCCAATGAATTATTCACTTGTTATTGAGACATTTGATGTTTGGGGCTTTGATTATATGAGACCTTTTCCTTCCTCTAATAGGTATATTCATATTCTAGTTGTTGTTGATTATTTCACTAAGTGGGTAGAAGTTACTCCAACCAATAGTGATAATCACAACACCTCTATTAACATGCTTATAGAAGTCATCTTTCTGAGGTTTGGAGTTCCTAGATATTTAATGACTGATGGTGGTTCACATTTTATTCATGGTGCTTTTCGTAAACTCTTAGCTAAATATGGTGTCAATCATAGAATTGCCTCTTCATATGATTGTCAATCTAGTGGTCAATTTGAATTGAGCAATAGGTAAAAAAGTTAATTTTGCAAAAGACCGTTAATAGATCTAGAAAGAATTATCTAAGAAACTTGATGATGCATTGTGGACATATAGAACTGCTTATAAGAATCCTATGGGTATGTCCCATACAAAATGGCCTATGGAAAAGCTTGTCATTTATCTCTTGAGTAAGAACATAAAGCTTATTCGGCAATTAAAGAACTTAATTATGATTTCAAACTTGTCGGTGAAAAGAGATTATTTGATATTTGCTCTCTAGATGAATGGATGACACAAGCTTATGAAAATGCCAAGCTGTTTAAAGAAAAGGTTAAAAGATGGCATGACAAGCGAATACAAAAACCAGAATTTAACATTGATGCTCATGTCCTACAATTCTCATTTCAGATTCTTCACAGGAAAACTCCTCTCCAATGGGAAGGACCCTATATTGTCGATGAGGTTTATCGCTCCGGAGCCATCAAGATCAATAGCGCAGAAGGAACAGATCCTAAGGTGGTTAATGGGTAAAGAATTAAACATTATATTTCAGGTACACCCATTAACAAGGAAACCAATGTTATCCAAATAGTGACACTAGAGGAACACATAAAAGAAACCTTCCAGAATGCTCCAAAACCCTGAAGAGGGGTAGTTACGTGACACGGTAAGTAAACCGACTCCAAAAATCCCATAAAAATTATTTTTGTCCGTTTTGGAATATTGGAAAAATTACAATGTTAGTGCATGTAGTGCCCCTTAGTGATTTTGGTGTATTGAAGACTTATAGGTTAAGGGACTAATATGTTTGTGAGTGTACAGAGGTTATATAAGTCGATGGGGAGTTTGATATATTCAAAGAATGTCGACCCCTAATAATGAATGTCTTCAGCTGAAAACTTTGGTATTTCCCTGAAGACTTTGAAGCTGAAGAATTCGGTGTGACCTTGAAGATACTGATACGAGGACTATGAAGCGTGAAGACTTTTGTTTTCTTAGTTTCATTTCCTTTCTTTCAGTCATAGGAAACACCGTACTTTTAAAGGGGGTCGAGGGAAAACTAAGGAAACATTTCCAAGTGATGCTCAACTCAAAAGCCTCAACATACCCAGTCCTTCGAGTGAAGCCTTTGGAAATATCTTGCAGTCTAGTCAAGTTCTTCAGTGATAGAGACGATGTTCTCTCATCTCTGAGGAAATTTGTCTGACTGAGGAGTTAGGATTTTTCTAGCGCGAATTGCCTAACTTGAGGAATATGATAAGCCCTGAGGAATTTGATAGTTGAAATTCTTACCATTGCTATGCTTTGCGCCAGTTGTCTGGATATCTTATCCACATAACGGTCATATCATTGGGGGGACATTTATATCTTATCATGTCAGGTTGCACCCTGGCTACAAATAGCCGCCCCCCACAACCACTAGCTGGTTGGCTGCTCCAAGAGAGAACTTGACACTTGTCATTTGAGAGAAACCCATTCCTCGAGGACTTTGAGAGAAAACAATCAATGAGGAAAAATCCCAAACCAAACCACTAAAACCCAAAGTGATTGAGCATCACTTAAGAGATTGTTACTGTGCAGAACCGATGCTTGTTACCTTTAAAGACTGTGTATCTTTGAGACAGTTAGGTGTCATGGTCTAGAGCATCCAGCAGTAAATTGTGGATCGCCGGGTTACTGTGTTTGTGAGGGTTTTGGAAGTCTTCCCTGAAGAGTTACCAGGAGTTTCTTGGATTTGTCATGGCAGATGTCCGGGTGAACGGACTTAGGTTCAGGGTAGAAGCACAACTATGTGGCGGCTTGAAGGGGTTGGTCGGAATCGAGAGACGGAGAGTTTACCTAGGTTCGGCCCCTCCAATGGAGGTAAAAGCCTACGTCCTGCTTGTCTAGTATTGATGATGAAGGATATCTCTTGGTTACAAGGGTGTTGTCTGATACCTCTGATCACGAGAGCCTCTAATCTGTCTATCTCTAATCTCTTGTATTGTCTAAACTTGTGGACTTGTGAATCTTGTCTCTAGGGGTGCTCTACCCTCCTTATATAGGTGGAGAGGGTAGGTTTACAAATAGAGTCCTACTAGGAGTAGGACTAGGACTAGTCTTTCACGAATCCTACTCCGGGTCTTGTTTCCTTTCTAAGGGAATCCTTTCTCTCCTTTGGGCCTTCTCTTGTGAGCTGCCTGGCGCTGGTTTATACACCAGGTCTTGGGCCTGGTCGTCCCGCGACCCGCCAGCCGGGTCATTAATAAAATGTCATGTCTTGACCGAGTCTCTTCTGAGTCACCAAGCCAGGTCATACTTCTGGCTGGGTCATACCGGGGGGTATATCCCCGACATTAGCCCCCAGGTTAGCTTGAATTTATTCATGGTAACCTCCTGAAATAGGAATAATAAATATGTTAAGTGGCCGGCTTGCTCCTTTGGCCGGCTTATGAAGGTGGCTTATAAAATCTGCCGGGTTATGATCTTTTGATAACACTGGGTTATGAATGTTGGTGACGCCGGGTCTAACAACTGAACTCCATAATTAACATCTTGAAAATTCTCCTCCAAGTTTTTGATATGTCCATATTACCTATAGCCCCCAAGCTCTGAGACTATCCATGATAACTTGGTGCTTTGCAATAATATTTTGGATTGTGTAGCCCCCAAGTGTCGGGTTGTCCTGCTTGCAGCAACCTGGGACTTATAACTGTCTTATACCTTATGAAACTTCAGCAGGTGTAGCCCCCAAGGGCCGGCTCATTAGTATGTAGTGCGCCGGGTCTTCAATTTGAACCTCACAATCTGTTTAAACAGCTGAATACTGTAGCCCCCAAGTGCCGGGTCACACGCCTGCGGCGACTTGGGACTTCAGAAATTTTTGATCTGAGCGGTGTAGCCCCCAAGTGCCGAGTCAGTAAGAATTACTGGGCTAGGACTTAGAAAAATATAGAAAGGCCGACTCATCTCCTTGAGATAATATGGTCTTGCTGACAATGTAATGATTTGAAAACCGGCTTACATTAGCCCCCAAGTGTCGTGGTGCATGCTTGCAGCGACAAGGGACTTGCATACTTGATATAAACTGTATTTGAATAGTGTAGCCCCCAAGTTCCAGGTCGTCTGCCTGTGGCGACTCGGGACTATGTGAGAATAATATGATTCACCATGATTTGTTGAATGAATCTTTGACCGTGGTTGTAATATAACCCGGAATGAATATCCTGGAATAATTCAGTTGTCTTTGACATGAAATCCCTGCTCGTGGTTGCGATGTAACCGACAAATATATATTGGAGAAATCCATGAGTGTTGTAGATTACTACATAGCACAATTGAAGAAATCCGAGAACTGGTCAATTAGATGACACAACATTATATCTGATAGGGCGGTTCTTGAAAAAATAATGAATTCTTTGAGATGGCTTATAACCCCAATCATTTAATACTGGTTATGATAAATCACGAAGATCTAGCCATGTTGGCTATTAAAGATCCATTTGCTCTTTGCCGAAGTTTTTCATCATACTTAACGGAGACTCATCTTAAGAGATAAGACCTGCAAAAATAAACAAGACAGAATATATTCTGTGTTGTTGTAAGGGCGGCTTGAAAAAGCACAACCCGGAGATGTTATTGTTGGGGAACGTTGCATGGGAAACAAAAATTTTCCTACGCACACGAAGATCTATCCATGATGATGAGCATCTACGAGAGGGAGAGTGGATCTACATACCCTTGTAGATCGCTAAGCGAGAAGCGTTAAGAAACGCGGTTGGTGTAGTCGAACGTCTTCGCGATCCAAATCGCCGTGCGTCCCGCGATCCAATCATGATCCGTCCCGCGATCCAATCACGATCCGTCCCGCGATCCGATCATGATCCGTCCCATGAACTTGATCACGATCCGTCTCACGAACTTGATCACGATCCTTCCGATCTAGCACGGAACGGACGGCACCTCCGCGTTCAACACACGTACAGCTTGATGACGATCTCCATCATCTTGATCCAGCAAGAAGGAGTGGAGAGGAAGAAGAGTTCTTTGGCAGCCTGACGGCGCTCCGGCGATGGTGGTGGAGCAATTCCGGCAGGGCTTTGCCTAAGCACTCCAGAAAACCAATCTAGAGGAGAAACTATGCACTGGAGGAATGGGTAGCATGTGGCTGAAAATCAAGTGCAAAAAACCCCTCAATACCACCAGTATATATAGGAGGAGAGGAGGAGAGGAGGAAGCTTGGACTCCAAGCCTCCTAGGCTTCGGCCGAACTAGGAGAGGAGGAGTCCACCTCCTCCACTCCTAGTAGGATTAGGATTCATCCTTTTTTTTTCTTTTTGCCTTTTTCCACCTTTTTCCTTTTGGGTTTTTTCTCCAGCTACATGGGCCTTGTGTGGGAGTTTCCAGCAGCCCACTAAGGGCTGATATTCACTCTCCCACAGCCCATGAAGCCTCTTGGGTCGAAATACCCCTCCCAGAGGTCTCCCGGTACACTACCAGCACTCCCGGTACACTACCGATAAGCCCGGAACTTTTCTGGCGACCAAAACAGGACTTCCTATATATGAACCTTTACCTCCGGACCATTACGGAGCTCCTCGTGAAGTCCAGGATCTCATCCGAGACTGCGAACAAACTTCGGTCACCACCATACATAACTCTATACTGCCGAAACGTCACCAAACCTTAAGTGTGCAGACCCTGCGGGTTCGAGAACTATGTAGACATGACCGAGACACCTCTACGGTCAATAACCAATGGCAGGACCTGGATGTCCACATTGGTTCCTACATATTCTATGAAGATCTTTATCGGTCGAACCTCTATGTCAAGGATTCAGTTAATCCCGTATGATGTTCCCTTTGTTCTTCGGTATGTTACTTGCCCGAGATTCGATCGTCGGTATCTTCATACCTAGTTCAACCTCGTTACTGGCAAGTCTCTTTACTTGTTCCATAATACAAGATCCCGTGACTAACACTTAGTCACATTGCTTGCAAGGCTTATAGTGATGTTGTATTACCGAGTGGGCCCTGAGATACCTCTCCGTCACACGGTGTAACAAATCCCAGTCTTGATCCATGCCAACCCAACAGACACCCTCGGAGATACCTGTAGAGCACCTTTATAGTCACCCAGTTACGTTGCAACGTTTGATACACACAAGGTACTCCTCCGGTGTCAGTGAGTTGCATGACCTCATGGTCATAGGAACATATACTTGACATGTAGAAAACAGTAGCAATAAACTGACATGATCATAAGCTACGTTTGTAGTTTGGGTCTTGTCCATCACATCATTCTCCTAATGATGTGATCCCGTCATCAAATGACATCTCATGTCCCTGGCTAGAAAACCTTAACCATCTTTCAATCAACGAGCTAGTTCACTAGAGGCATACTAGGGACATTGTGTTTGTCTATGTATCCACACATGTATCCATGTTTCCAATTAATACAATTATAGCATGGATAATAAACGATTATCATGAACAAGGAAATACAATAATAAACACTTTATTTATTGCCTCTAGGGCATATTTGAACAGTTATAACATTGCTCCTTCTTTCATAATCTTCCTTTGACCCGGCTTGATAAGCCGGCATGTCATGTGAATATGATGCGATGTATGATGCAATGTTGATGCGATGTATGATGCAATGTTGATGCAATATATGATGCGATGTATAATGCGATGTGGACTTGTCCACATTTTTGGCGCGAACACCGGTTGTTAGGGATAGATAAGCTACACCCGGAGGTGGGAAGCCCCCTTCGACAACCGCAGCTAACATGTCAACTGGATTGGCATAAAGCCGACTGTTAGGGTGATATAAGCGATACCCGAAGGTAAGAAGCCCCCTTCGACAACCAATGTTGACTTGTCAATATTTTTGGCATGAACGCCGGTTGTTAGGGTGAAATAAGCGATACCCGAAGGTAAGAAGCCCCCTTCGACAACCGCGGCTAACATGTTAACCGGAATGGCATAAAGACGACTGTTAGGGTAAGATTAGCGATACCCGAAGGTAAGAAGCCCCCTTCGACAGCCGCAACTGACATGTCAACTGGAATGGCATAAAGCCGATTGTTAGGGTGAGATAAGCGAACCCGTCGGTGAGAAGCCCCCTTCGACAACCGCGGTTAACATGTTAACCGGTAATGGCATAAAGCCGTCTGTTAGGGTGAGATAAGCGATACCCAAAGGTAAGAAGCCCCCTTCGACAGCTATAGCTGACATGTCAACTAGAATGGCATAAAGCCGGTTGTTAGGGTGAGATAAGCAAACCCGTCGATGAGAAGCCCCTTCGACAACCACGATTAACATGTTAACTGGAAATGGGACAAAGCCGACTATTAGGGTGAGATAAGCGACACCCGTCGGTGAGAAGCCCCCTTCGACAGCCGCAGCTGACATTTCAACTGGAATGACATAAAGCCGGTTGTTAGGGTGAGATAAGCGATACTCGAAGGTAAGAAGCCCCCTTCGACATCTGTGGCTAACATGTTAACCGGAATGGCATAAAGCCGGCTGTTAGGGTGAGATAAGCGATACCCGAAGGTAAGAAGCCCCCTTCGACAACCAATGTTTTATGCACCATCTTGTAAGTCGCCATCTTGTAAGCCGCCATCTTGTATGAAGAAACGGCAGAAGCTCCAAGTGATGATCCAATAAATCTGGGCACCTAAGTTTGAATGGTGCATCATGGCGGTTCGTCCTCTTGGGCAACTTTTAATCTTCCACCAAAAATGTAGTAGCCCCCAGGATCGGGTTAACTTTGCCATGACCCGGGGTTCTCGTCGAAAACGACCAAATGTGTCTTGCCATGTCTGTAGCCCCCAAGTCTTAAGTTGACTCGAAGAGGTGGCTTGAGCTCCACTGAAAGTTGAGGTTGCCCGTGGCGGGTTATAGATAATCCCGCATGATTTGTTTCAATGATCCGGTCAAGGGTTCGTTCCGGCTGGTTGTTGAAGTGAACCAAACTGTACTGGCGGCGACTTGTGCGCCTGTTCGTCGGGCGGCTCATACCGGCGAACACTGCATTGATATGTCAATGTTGATTGGACCGTGGGGCAGCGATTCAGAACCGTCAGTTGGACGACTTGTACTGTTGCATGCAGCCACTGTTGGGTTGATGTAGACGTAGCAAACACCCACGACATTGTAAGCCGGCGCTGTTGTCAAAGATGCCACAACGTTGTAAGCCGGTGCGGATGGCGAGAGACAGCCACGACGTTGTGCCAGAGCGGTGGCGAGAGACGGCCACGGTGTTGTAAACCGGCGCTATGGCGAGAGACGACCACGGTGTTGTAAGCCGGCGCAATAGTGATAGACGGTCACAACGTTGTAAGCCGGGGCGGTGGCGAGAGACGGCCACGACATCGTAAGCCGGCGCAATCGGTGAATCGCCCTGGTATTGAAAACCAGCACGGACGATAAGTTGTCGTGATATTGTTAAGCCGACATAGATGGCGAGAGACGACCACGACGTTGTAAACCGGCGCGGATGACAATAAACGTCCACGGTGTTGTAAGACGTTGCGGTCGTGAGAGACAGACGCGGTGCTATAAGCTGGTGCAATTGGTAAACCGCTTGTGCCGTTGGAGACCGGTGTTGATGCACGAGCCGTCCGCGACATTGTAAACCGGCATGAAGAATCGTGAAACGACTGTAACATTTGTTGATGTAGACTCAACTGCGCGGTCGGCGGCTTGATGACGTCCATTGGGCAGCTCATATTGGCGGGTGAGCATGCGCGCTACCGGCATGTTGATGTAAACCGGGCCGCGGCGGTGGCGGCTTGCACGCATTTATTGAGAAACACGCCACAAACAAACCCCAATATAAAACGATGTTGTCATGCGCTCCATCTCTGCGGTACAATGTCACTTGAATAATTATCCTGCGTAAAAATATTGCAAGTCAAAGTAATCGTTCTCTTAAGAAATCAACATGTATAGATACCAATACAAATAAACTGAATAAATATGACCTAATGTATTTGGACGGCAGATGAAATTTTGTCTGTCCAAATGTCTAATTGATGGCACTTGTATTGGTATTATTTTTCATGGCAGTGAACACAGTGGCAGCCTCCCAAGATGTGATCCATGTAGTCTTGTTTTGTACTAGCAGTGATTTGGTCGGCTGGGAAGCTCGTCGCGGAGGCGGGCGTGGCTGGCTTGAAAGTGCTGCCGCGGTGGCGGAGGTTCAGGCTGCATGAGCGGGGAGGCAAGGCACGGCTATGGCGAGCCAACGGCCGGTAGACGCACGAGGTGCGGCAACGGCCGGCGGGTGCGCTGAGCCGGCGGGAGCGAGCGAGTGAGGCGAGGCGACGACTGCAAAGGTATGACAGCGGCGGCGACTCACAGCGCATGCAGGTGGAGGCGATGTGAGGCGGGTGAGGCCGGCTCAGAAGCGCAGAGGGCCGGCCGAGCGCGAGGAGCGGCGAGCTGGCGAGCGCAAGAACAACGGTGAGCTGGCGGGGCCCGAGAGAGGCGGCGAGGAACAACGGTGGCGGGCGCAGGCAGGAGCAACAGCTTAGTGGCGGCCGGTTCTGCGAGCGTGGCGAGGTGGAGGCAGAGTCGGTGCACAGGGACAACAACTGCAGGCGGCTTGCACGGCGGAGGCGGCGAGGCGTAGCGCAGCGGGTTGCGTAGAAGCAGAGGGAGCGGGCGGGGGCATTGCAGCTGCCAAGGAACGACGCAGACGGCCGGCTCAACGTGCGGTCAAGCTAACAAGGCACAGTGGAGAACGGGGCGTGCCCGGGGCAGCGGTGCGCAGAGGCGGGCAACCTGTGCAGGGAGCGATGCGGCGTTGCTGTCCGCTGAGTATTTGTTAAACTGGATTAGTCTCCACATGAGGTAAAGATCCATTAGACCTCGATCCAAGTGCCAATTACTAATACTAGTACTAATAGCTTAATAATTTCTTTTTCTGTGATGTTGACTCCGGTGAGTAGTACTAGTCTGGTTTAGTATGCTCCTCCACGTAGCCTTCTTCTGCTATTTCCACTAGGTTTACTATGCGGGCTGAACATACGGGCGGAGTACGTACTCCTGACTGCTTCAGGAATTGATCTATTCCTGTTAGAAAAAGTCTGTGCACGAGCTGGATGGGATCTCTTTCCTGGCTCGCCGCTGCCAACTCATATTACCAATGGAATGAGCAATGATCAAAGACACGGTAGATTGTTCAGTGAATTTCATCGGGTAGATGTTTGTGGTCACCGCCGCCGAAATTACGTTTCGACTCTAATCTATGCTGCCGCTGAAATTTTTTCAATCTTGCCTAATGAACCCGGAGTTGATATAGATCGTTCCGTACCAGTTTTCCTTCATCTGGAAAATCGCAAACTTCTTGATCCCTGGAGAATTCCCTCCAAGAACACAACACCACCATGTGGGCCCCATGGTGGGTGCCAACTGTCGTGGATTTGTCACGGCAGATGTCCAAGTGAACGATCTTAGGTTCGGGGCAGAAGCGCAACTATGTGGCGGCTTGAAGGGTTTGGTCGGAATCGAGAGACGCGGAGTTTACCCAGTTTCGGCCCCTCCAATGGAGGTAAAAGCCTACGTCCTGCTTGTCTAGTATTGATGATGAAGGAGATCTCTTGGTTACAAGGGTGTTGTCTGATACCTCTAATCACAAGAGCCTCTAATCTGTCTATTTCTAATCTCTTGTATTGTCTAAACTTGTGGACTTATGAATCTTGTCTCTAGGGGTTCTCTACCCCTCCTTATATAGGTGGAGAGGGTAGGTTTACAAATAGAGTCCTACTAGGAGTAGGACTAGGACTAGTCTTTCACGAATCCTACTCATGGTCTTGTTTCCTTTGTAAGGGAATCCTTTCTCTCCTTTGGGCCTTCTCTTATGAGCTGCCTGGCGCCGGCTTACACGCCGGGTCTTGGGCCTGGTCGTCCTGCGACCCACCAGCCGGGTCATTAATAAAATGTCATGTCTTGATCGGGTCTCTTGTGAGTCGCCAAGCCGGGTCATACTTCCGGCCAGGTCATACCGCGGGGTATATCCCCGACAAGGAGTGTGGGGTGAGGTCTGTGTGACCTTAGCTCAAGGATAATATGGTAAGGACTGTGTGGCCTTTGGTTTAAATACCAAGCCACTCTGAACCAGACGTACGACTGTCACATCAATTGGAACTGGGTCATCAAACCATTGTCTTCATCGAGCTTTGGGTTCTATTTACTCAACTCCTTTCATTTCTTCAAGTACTTGCTGATGTATGTGATCGTTACTGTTTGAAGAATTTGACTGAAGATTTCTCAATTTCCTCGTCTCAAATTCTTCAGTCACCTTGTTCCTTACCTGCTTATCCTGATTCATGCTACCTGTGATCTGTGCATGTTTCATTTCATCATGATGACTATGCCACTGCTCTATTTTGTATGCACTTGATTACGTGTTCCGCTGCAAGTAGTTTGTCACTTAGCAAATTCCTCAACGAGTAATTCCTGAGTGACAAATTTGTAAAAATCACCTATTCGGCCCCCTCTAGTCGATATAACGCATTTCAATTGGTATTAGAGCAAGGTACTCCCTGGTTCTGTGTGATTTTGGTTTAACCACCTGGAGTTAGTTATGTCGACTGCAGGTATGATCAAGGTTTCTGTTGGGTGTCCTACCTTCGATGGGACGAACTACCCCTACTGGAAGAACAATATGCACATGCATCTTGAGGCAATTGACAACGATCTCTGGTATGTTGTGGACATATGGTGTTCCCTACGTCACTCCCAATGTCTCTACTATTGATGTGAAGAGATTCATGCAACTCGATCGTCAAGCAAAGAATATCATATGTGGTCATCCGAGCAAAGGTCAGTATGGTAGAGTGAGTGCTTTGGAATCCGTAAGATTAACTCGGATAGGCTATCCAAAGTCAGCGAAGGTGTTTCAACGCAACATGACTCCCGAGTTGATGTTCTTTGCAATCTCTTCATCCGCTTCAAAAGACACGACAATGAAAATGTTCAGCATACTTTTGGTCGTCTCACTGATATCTCCAACGAGCTTCAAGCACTTAGTGCCACTGACATCACCGACCATGAGGTGGTGAAGAAACTGCTGAGATCTCTTGATTCCTCATTCGATACACTGGCTTTGATGATTCAAGATCATGGAGATTACAAGTCACTTCATCCTGCTGATATTCTTGAGAGACTCAACACTCATGAATTCCAACTAGCGAAGAAAAAATACCTCTACGGGCCAAGCCATGGAAGATATCGTGCGCTGAAGGCCAAGGCAATTTCCTCATCAGAACAAGAAGAATCTAACAGTCATCTTGGTGATCCTGAAGAACTAAGTCAGCCGCTAGCAATGCTTGTGAGGAAATTCCAGAAGTTCTCAAGGATAGGCCGATTTGGAAAATCATCAAGAAGTAGCATGAAGAAATCAGAATCTTCATCAAGCGACAACAAAAACAGAACTTGCCACAAATGCAAGAAGTCTGTCCACTACATCGCTGATTGTCCTCTCTAGGAAAAGGAATCGAAGAAGAAGAAGTACAATGACGACAGTTCTGATGACTTGAAGAAGAAGAAGAAATCTTCAAAGTCCTCATCGCACAAGAAGAACAGTTACGGAAAGGCTCGAGCTTTCATTGGCAAGGAAATGGATTCTGAAGAAGAATCTGAAGAATATGAAGAAGAGGAGGAAACTGAGGAGCAGTCAGACTCTGGTGTGGCGAGCCTTGCTCTTGTTACTGCTTTTGTCAGCAAGTCCATCTTCAATGGTGAAGAAAATGACGACATTAATTACTCTAACATCAGCAACGATGACTTTGCTCCCACTTATTGCTTCATGGAAAAAGGTTCAAGGTATCCAAAAATCCTTCCTTCTATGATTCGAGTGAAGGTGAATCTGAAGATTATCTGAAACCTAGCTATTCCAAACTTTCTAATATTGTCACTAAACAACAGAAGCTTTAGAAGCTGCTAGAAAAAAGCAATGATCTGCTGAAAGAGTAAATGGATCAAACTCAAACTCTGACTGATGATCTCGAAGGTCTTCAGCCAAAGTATGATAACCTTCAAATTCATCATGAGATCCTCATAGTTGATCATCGGAAGCTTTCCTATGAATTTCTTCAAAGGAAGCAAGATCTTGAGAAACTTAGAGTATCTCATAAGGATCTTCAAAGGGAAAATGATTCCTTACTTTCTCAACTCATTAGTACCGCTCAGGAAGATTTCGTTCCACCTAGTTTGAAATCCATCGAACGTGAAGATGCTAATTCTTCACCTGAATGTTCAAATGCTTCTATTGCTGCAAATTCTTCAACTGTTTGTGTGGTCACAAATTCCTCATCTGAGGGTACCACAAGTGTGACTGATTAAAATGCAGGGTTGAAGGAATTATATGTGACAGGCATATAGAAAAGTCTCAAATGGCATCTAAACCTTTGAGATGTGCTCAAAAGGCAGATTCTAAATAGGAACCTTAGGAAAGAGGGTATTGCATTTGAGAGGAAACTCAATGTTGACGGATCCTACTAGAAACCTGAGTAGTATCCCAAAACCTCATGGGTTGCTGCAAGAAGGCCTCATGTAGATCCATCCACTTTATCTGGCTTTACTTGTGAAACTTCATATTCCTTTGACGAGTCGACTCCATCTATAAAATCTACAAAAATCAGAATGGTGAAGTATTTTCCAGATATGTTATAACTAACTATAGGAACATTTCCCCTATGAGGAAAATCTGGGTTCCCAAGAGCTTCTTGGAAAGTCTTCAGGTGAATGTCCTCATGACACCGCCCATGAAGAAAAGGAACTCCAGGACAAATTCCTCATATGGAGCAAAGTCTTCACTTGAACAAAATTCCTCAAATGGTCAAAAATCTTATCATTCTCGTGCTAAGGCCTCTGTTTCGCTGGGAAAATCTAAGAGTTATGAATATGTGCATTATTCTTCAAACTGTTATGTTCATTAGTCCTCGAAGAATTTCTCTGCTTATTCATATGAGTATTCTAACCCCTCTCCTGTGAAACAAAGTGCACTAGCTTCAATGCCTCCCTTCACATATGGAGCACGCATAATGATGAACTCTTTGCGACCCCTCTAGATGTGGGTGGTGAAGAAATTGAACTAATCTCTTATGTAGGGTCAGGTCTTCAGACGAACTTGAACGTTTGATGAATTTGCTGGAGACCTGAGGAAATGCTTGAAAGGACGCAAACTAATCATACAGAAATGAATTCCTCATTTGTCATGTCGTCACGCTACTTTACTTACTATGACGTGTGATGAAATTCTGTCTAGTGAATTTGATGTCATATTCTTCACATTGAAGCATATGCGTTCGTAAGTTGTACTAATTCATCTGCAGGATGAAACGCCTAAAGCTACCGAGTGGGTCCTTGACAGTGGATGCACCAATCACATGACTGGTGACAAGAATTTACTGATGAACATGCCACTAGCTCCATCTCATCTGAAGCATATCACCTATGCCGACAAATGAAAAAGCAAGGTATGGGGTCTAGGTAAGGTTGCTATCTCAAAGGACCGACACATGGATAAGGTGATGCTTTTCAAAACCCTTGGATTCAATGTTACGTTTGTCTCAATGCGTTGTGATCTTAATATGGTTGTCATCTTTGGAAAATATCATTGTTTTGTTGTCATGGAATCTGACAAATCCAAAGTTTCCGAAGGCTTTAGGAGAGGAGACTTGTACATTGTTGATTTTTCTACCGGTCATCAGCCTACCACGTGCATACTTGCAAAAGCCTCAGAAGGCTGGCTGTGACATCGACGACTTGGACATGCTGGCACGAGGAACTTGCACATGCTTGTGAAGGAAAAGCACGTCATAGGCATTGAAGGTGTCAAAATCCTCAAGGACCATCTTTGTGGTGCATGCGAGTCTAGAAAGATGACCAAATCCAAGCATCCCTCGAAGACTATCATTACCACCACTCAACCCTTTGATTTGTTTCACATGGACCTCTTTGGCCCCACTCATTATGCCACTCTAACCAATACTTCATGCTTATATGGCTTTGTCATCATTGATGACTATTCTCGTTACACTTGGGTGCATATTGTCTTGTACAAATTTGAGGTACATGTTGTCTTCGGACGGTTTTCTTCAAGGGCCATGACGAATTTTGGTGTCAAGATCAAGCACATCAGGAGTTATAATGGGACCGAGTTCAAGAACACTGGTCTTGATGAATATCTTGATGAACTTGGTACTACTCATGATCTATATGCCCCTTATACTCCTCAGCAGAACGACATCATGGAGTGCAAGAACAGGACTCTTGTTGAGATGGCTCCCACTATGCTTGAAGAATACCAGACTCCTCGTCGCTTCTGGTCCGAGGCAATCAATACTGCCTGCCACATCATCAATAGGGTATATATTCACAAATTCCTCAAGAAGACTCCATATGAACTTATCATTAACAAGAAACCCAATGCGAGTTATTTCAAAGTCTTCGATGCTCAATATTGGATTAGAGATCTTCACCACAGTTCTAAATTTGCACCGAAAGCACATAAAGGTTTTATTCTTGGTTATGGAAAGGACTCGCACACCTACAGAGTTTTCTATCACAACAAGGTTGTTGAGACTGTAGATGTGTGGTACAATGAAACTAACAGCTCGCAAAGAGAGCACCTGCCTCCTGTGCTAGATGAAATGCCTCCCGAGGAATCAATTAAGTTGAAGGAAACTAAAGATATCATACCCACTGAAGAACCACTACCAGATGAGGAAGTCATCCCAATCAATGAAGAGATTCATGGTGGTACACCTAAGGAAAATGGTGTTGAAGAAAATCCTTAGCCTCGTTAATCTGCTCATCCAAGAGTGGCAAATGAAGTGCAAATTGACAAAATCCTCGACGACATAAATGCACCAGGTCCCCTCACTCGCTCAAAAGCATCACATTTATCTAAATTTTTTGGGCACTTTGCTTTTGTCTCTATCATAGAGCCCACCAAAGTTGATGAAGCATTTATGGAGCCTGAGTGGATTCAAGCCATGCAAGAGGAATTGCATCAATTCAAGGTCAACAATGTGTGGGAATTTGTCAAGCGGCCAGATCCTCGCAAGCATAACATCATAGGTACAAAGTGGATCTATCGCAACAAGAAAGACGAAAATGGCCAAGTGGTGACAAATAAGGCCCGTCTTGTAGCTCAGGGATACACACAGGTTGAGGGAATTGACTTTGATGAAACTTTTGCACCTGGTGCTAGACTTGAAGCTATTCACATATTGCTTGCTTATGCTAACCATCACAATATCATATTATATCAAATGGATGTGAAAAGTGCATTCCTCGATGGTAAGCTTGAGGAAGAAGTATATATTGCTCAACCCCCAGGTTTTGAAGACCCTAAGCATCCTGACAAAGTCTACAGACTCAACAAGGCTCTCTATGGCCTCAAGCAGGCCCCTCGGGTGTGGTATGACACTCTAAAGGAATTCCTCATGAAGAAATGCTTCAAACCTAGTTCACTCGACCCAACTCTTTTAAAAAATCCTATGACAATGAATTATTCGTGAGCCAAATATATGCAGACGATATTATCTTTGGCAGTACTCACAAATGTCACAGTGACGAATTTGCCTATATGATGAGTGAAGAATATCATATGTCTATGATGGGGCAGTTGAAATTCTTCTTAGGTCTTCAAATTCGTCAGCAACACAATGGCGTCTTTATCTCTCAAGAGAAATACCTCAAGGATGTCCTAAAGAAATTCGGCATGTAATACTGCAAAGGCGTCAAAATACCTATGCCTACCAAAGGCCACCTCTACACTAACGAAAATGGTAAAGATTTCGGCCAGAAGGTATATCTCTTCTTGATTGTCTCTTTATTCTATTTATGTGCATCTAGGCTAGATATTATACTTAGTGTTTGCATGTGTGCCCATTTTCAAGCAACTCCAAAGGAATCACACCATAAGGTCATGAAACATATTCTTCGATATCTAGCTCACATACCAACACTTGGATTATGGTATCCCAAGGGCTCAAATATTCACCTCAGTGGATATTTTAATTCTGATTATGCTGGTGATTGTGTGGACCACAAGTCAACCTCAGGCACATGTCATTTCCTCGGACGATCCTTAGTCCGTTGGTCCTCAATGAAGCAAAACTGCGTGTCACTATCTACTGCTAAAGCTGAGTACATTGTTGTTGGTTCCTATTGTGCACAATTATTGTGGATGAAGCAAACCCTAACTTCATCCATGTGAAGAATTTCCCTCTCTACCACGACAATGAGAGTGCCATCAAGATAGCTCACAACCTAGTTCAGGACTCGAAGACTGAGTGCATCCAGATTCATCATCATTTTCTTCGTGACCATGTGTTGAAGGGCGGCATCTTCATCGACCACGTGAAGACTGAAGAACAACTATCGGATATATGCACTAAGCCGTTGAATGAAAAGTGATTTTGCATGTTGTGGTGTGTGCTAAATATCTTAGAACCTTCAAATGTTTTGTGAAAGGACACACATCCTAACACTTATGCAAAATTGATGACTTAGATGTGCAACACACGAACTAACGTTTTTCTACAATCGATGGAGAATAACTCTCTAAGTGTGAAGAAATTAATGAAGAATTTGAATCTCAGAACCCTACGACAATTGTACGCGGTGTCCGAAATCATCTTTCTTATACGGTGGGTCACGCCACCAACCATAGTTGAAATTCTTCAAACTTGAGTTTTTCGTCATTTTTTAAATTCCTCAAGTTTGCAAATTCCTCATATTTTCAAATTCTTAAAACTATGCATTTTGTGTTCTTCATTGAATATATACATATATATTTGAGTTTTTCAATGTCCTCAACAACATTCACTTATTGCTAATTCTTCAAGTTGATTTTCTTCTAAGTGAATGTGATCAAACCCGTTTCCCGTGAATGCTAAAATCAACCTAGTCTGTTCACAAATTATTCATGTGTGTTCTATTTAAAACTCATTCAAAGTATTCACTTTGTTCTTGTCAGCTAAAGAATTTGGGAACAAAACATTTAATTTTTCAACTTCACTTTTGGCAGTTACCGCTCTAACCTATCCCACTTCCCTTGACTGGATAACCCACGATCCCCCACTATCTCCACTTCTCAGTACGTGGGTGACACATGTCGATAGGATAGCAAGGGTCAGGGGTATACATGTCCTAAATCTTCGGATTGTTTAGTTTTTCACCTCCCTATATATACCCCTCCCTTTCACTGGCTCGAGTTAATCATCACTTCCATCGCTCCCAAGCTTAGACCTAGCGCCACCGCTAACCTAATCGTCGCTGGAGAGGAAGAGCTTCGCTGCATCGAACTCGCCGTCGTCGTACTCACATCGGCCGCGGAAGTCTTCACTCTACCGCTGCTGTAGCTGTCTCCCTCTGCCAAGCTAGGGCATGGGGGATCCGGACTGACGAACTCCTCCTATCCAACTCTCTGTTCGTCGTGTTCTTCATCTATGGTAAATAAAATCTAATTTTGTTACCATGTTTGATTCATATAATTTCCTCAAAGTATTCAAAAGGTGTTCCTTCTTCAACAATTCATCCATAAGAACACCTAAACTTGTTGCCCTCGATTAATTTCTCTAAGTCATGATTTTCTTCAAAAGATTCCTCAATCGTGCGAATTTTCGAATCTGCACAACTCTCGAACCTAAGTCAAGAACACTTAGTGAAATTCCTCATGACACTTCTATGGTAAAATTCCTCAAACTTGTTACTGTTTGCTAAATTTCTGTGAACGCATATGACCTCTTCAAATTCTTTCCACCTATACTCCGTTCATAGGTACAAAATGTCTACTGGTGAATCACTAGGTTCTCATCAACTTAACTCATTTGCAGCGTTCCTTGAAGAAAAATTGCATACATCCTCAGAATCTTCAAAATTCATATTCCTCAAGTGAAGAAAATGGCTGAAGGGAAAATACCTCAGAAAGGACGAAAGAAGGCTAGACGTAATACTGCCTTTGAAATTCCTGAGGAAATCTATGCTGTTTACTGCATGCCTGATGAAGAAAAATATTGCAAGGAAACCAAGGATGGGCACAAAATAGGCTTACAAAGTATTGAGAGGAGATGGGCAATGGAATGGAAGCAGTATCGCTATGTTACTCCAAAGTACATGAAGAAATTCGAAGTTACTCCTCCCTGCCCAAGACTGCCATTGGCTAAAGGACAAGTAGCAGATCCCGCAAGCATCAGAAGAGGTGTGGACTTTTCCCAAGAGTGGGAGAAGCGTCAAGCTAAATTGGCAAGGACAGCTAAAGAAGTAGTGAAGAAATTCAATGGAGACTCCGTTGCTGCTGCCGCGGCAGGAGCCTCTGCAAGTGGAGCTGCTTCAAAGAAGGCTATGCCAAAGAAATCTATTGTCAAGTCAAAGCCTTCAAGCTCAATGCCCTCACGGCCAAATTCCTCAGCCTCAAAGTCCTCATTACAAATTCCTGAAGCAACTTCTTCAAAGGCTACAACAATGCCTTCAGTGGCTATAGAATCCTCAGCTGCTGCTGCAAAGTCCTCAATGCCCGTGCACCTTGTAACTTGTCAGCGTACTGCTCTTTTTTTCAATTGCTTCAGGGACATCTGCAACTTCCTCATCCCAAGCACATTCCTCAAGCAGTCCTACTCTGCTAGAGGTGAAAGCAATAGCAGGACGAGGCAAGCGACCAAGTTCTCATCCGAAGAAAGTGATATTTCAAATTCCCTCAGAATTTGAGGATGATGAAGCTTATGACGAGGAACTTACTACAATCATCAGAAACAATCAAGAAAGAGTGGCTCAGTCAAAGGACTCTCAAATACCTCGTATGCTAGAACCTAGAACTATGCTCGATTTCATTGACATTTGGCACAAGGACCCTAACACTCCTATCGATGACTTGAAGCTGCCTCCTAGTCCAAGCCATGTCCTCACTGCTTTCATTGGTGAAGAAAAATGGAAGTATGAAAAGGTTCGACAAGCCAAGAAGTCTCAGTACAAAAAGGAGCGCTTCATGAAGAACAATGTTTCGAAGCTAACCCCAGATCAAATTGTCTCTGTACAAAAAGACATCAAAGGCCTCACTGGTGAATTTGATCGCTACTATGTAGATTGGCAAGGAGCCAAGGTCCGATTTGTTAAAGTGGCTGGCAAAGTCATCAAGGACCACAACACAAGGGTTGCAGCTGAATCGTAACAAAAAATTCCTTAGGCTGGAACATCTTCTCAGCCTGCTAAAGAAACTACAAGTCTAGTTGAAGAAATTCAGGCTGCTGAAGAATCTGCCAAGGCAACATCCACTGTTGTTCCTAAAGAAATTGCGAGGCCGGCTGAAGAATTTGTTGCGCCTGAAGAATCTAAGACTTCTAGGATGACTACATTAGTCATGCTTGATGAAATTGCCCCAGCTCCATCATCTGCCCCAGCTGCAAAACTTCAAGGATGAAGAAAGACACACTGCCTTCTGCATCAGAAGTGAAGAAAACCAAGGCTGCGGAGAAGGAAGCCAAAGAAAAGGAAAGCATCAACTTCTGCAGAATCCTAAACTCCCAAGAAATCGAGGACTTTGCCAAGTTCCTCAACTGAACCAATTGATTCTACTCCTATTTCTTTAGTACCATCATATGAGATTGTCCCCTTTGAAGAGGAATATGTGATTCCTAAGGATAATGACGATTAAGAAATTTAGTCTGCTGCTTCCTCAGAGAAGATTGATGAAGTAATTCAGGTGGAAGCAAATGCTTCACCTCTGCAGGTATCATCCCTTGTCATTGATGAGGATGTGGACATTGGGTCTACAACACCTGTCATCAATGACGGATATTGGGAAGCTGCTCATCCAAATTCGGCAATGACCACTCCTGTTGCTCAAATTCCTCACTCACTGATACGTCCATTTTGTATCATGATTTCCTACTGTTATTTATAATGTTTTTATGCATAATAATGCTTTATGGGGCAATTCCAATGCCTTTTCTCTCATAATATGCAAGATTTTCACAAAGAGGTAGAATGACGACAGCTGGAGTTATGGACCTGAAAAAGCATATCAGAGGTACCTATTCTGCACATCTTCAAATGAGCTGAAACTTTACGGAGAATTATTTTGGAATATATAAAAAATACTGGAGCAAATAACTACCAGTGGGGGGCCACCGGGTGAGCACAAGACACAAGGGCGCGCTAGGCCCCCCAAGCGCGCCCTGGTGGGTTGTGCTCAACACGGCCCACCTCCAGAGCCCATCTTCTGGTATTTATGGTGCCTTGACCTAGAAAAATAAGGGGAGGACTTTCGGGACGAAGCGCTGCCATCTCAGGGTGGAACTTGGGTAGGAGCACTTTTGCCCTCTGGCGGAGCGATTCCGCTAGGGAAACTTCCCTCCCGGAGTGGGAAATCGGAGCCATCGTCATCACCAACAACCCTATCATCTTTGGGAGGACATTCTTCATCAACATCTTCAATATCACCATCTGCTCTCAAACCCAAGTTCATCCCTTGTGTTCAATCTTTGTACCGGAACCTCAGATTGGTACCTAGGGGTGACTAGTAGTGTTGATTACATTACGTAGTTGATTACTATATGGTTTATTTGGTTGAAGATTATATGTTCAGATCCATTATGCTATTCCATACCCCTCTGATCTTGAGCATGAATATTGTTTGTGAGTAGTTACCTTTGTTCTTGAGTTCATGGGAGAAGTCATGTTGCAAGTAATCATGTGAATTTGATATGTGTTCGATATTTTGATGATATGTATGTTGTGATTCCCTTAGTTGTGTCATGTGAACGTCAACTACATGACACTTCACCATCCTTGGGCCTAAGGTAATGCGTTGTGGAGTAGTTATTAGATGATGGTTGCTAGAGTGATAGAAGCTTAAACCCTACTTTATGCTCTATTTCGTAAGGGGATAATTTGGATCCACATGTTTAATGCTATGGTTAGCTTTTATCTTAATACTTTTCTTGTTGTCACAGATGCTTGCAAGGGGGGTCAATCATAAGTGAGAGGTTATTCAAGTAAGAACAACACCCAAGCACTGGTCCACCCACATATCGAATTATCAAAGTAGCGAACATGAATCAAACCAACATGATGAAAGTGACTAGATGAAATTCCCATGTACCCTCAAGAACACTTTGTTTATTATAAGAGACCATTTTGGCATGTCCTTTGCCACAAACGATTGGCTAACTTGATGCACTTTATTTACCATTAACCTTACTTGCTCGTTACCAATTATCTTGCTATCAAACTACCTGTTACCTATAATTTCAGTGCTTGCAGAAACAACCTTGCTAAAAACCGCTTGTCATTTCCTTCTGCTCCTCGTTGGGTTCGATGCTCTTACTTATCGAAAGGACTACGATAGACCCCTACACTCTTGGGTCATCAGTCACTTGCCCAAACTGATTTAATTCTCACAGGGTCTGATGGACGTCATACTCCACTCCAGTCTATTGCTAAAGAATTTCCAGCTGCACTAGCTGAAGAAAATGTCACCCAGACTACACCTGAAGAACCTCCAATCCAAGTTCCCCAGTCTGAAAAAACTGAAATTATGCACAAAGAGTTTGTTGGGTGTTTCAAGCCAAATCTTCATTCGAAGCCCTCACCGCCCATCAAAGGCGCAAAGCGTCCCAAGTTCAACAAGGTCAATTTCTTCGATGAGCACCATTTCTTCACCAAAGCAAACCCCTATGACTCAAGAAAATTTCTATGCTGCTATCTTATTTGATAAGGACAAAGTCTTCTAGCACTGTCAAATTCCTCATGTGGATATGGAGTCTATTCCATGCTTCTCCCCAGTCCTCAATGTTCTACATGAAGCTGGACTCCTACCCTTCTGTGCTGACGTGTGTGATTGGAATGAAGAACTTATTCTTTAATTCTATGCCACCTTGCATATCTCTTGTGATGCATCTGATGTCGACTCCTTGATACTTGATTGGATGACTGAGGACACACACTACACGACTCCTGCTACTGAATTGCTTCATGTTGTCCCAATTGGAATTCCCTCAGATGGAGCCAGATATGAAGAACCTAAGCTTCAAGATCACATGATGCAAGTGTTCATGAAGCCTTTGCGTCCTGGATAACCTCCAAGAACAACCTTTCTTGTGAAGGATTTTCTGTATGTGCCCAAAACCATCTACCGCATTATGACCAAAACCCTCAGTCCTATCAAGGGCCACAACTCTGAAGAAGAAAAGGTTGTTGGCATCATGAAGAATCTGCTTTACAATATCATTCATGGGATTCCCATCAACTTTCATGATTTCTTTATGAGGACTTTGTCCAATATTGCTCTGTTGCCATTTGAGTTGAAGCCATACGCTCCCTGGATCATGAAATTCGTCAGATCAAGGCATTCAATTCCATACAAGGCCGACTTTCAGAATCACTTTAGCTTTCTGCCTCTGATTGAGGTCCTCATAAGGACATTTTCCACAGTGGAAGGAAAAGGCAAAACTGTTGTTGATGAAGGCACTCATCCATTGGATGGACAATTTTGCAAGGCTGCATCCTATTCCACCAATGATGACTCTGCAACGCAAGACTCTGCAGCCAAGGCCACAACCAAAAAACCTTAAGGATCTGCCCCTCGTGTGATGACTGATCGTGAGCTTCTACTAAGTCTTCATCAAATGATCGATCGCAACCACAAGTGGGTCAAGCGTCAGTTTGGTTCAATTCTTTAAAACACGATTGTGATGGACAACTCAATGAGGAAGAACCATTACTATGTGCATGAAATCTTAGATCGCACCTGGGCCATTCTGTCTCACCTCAAGACTCTTGAAGAACTCAAGGATATGGACTTCTAGTAGAACTTTGACTAGTCTCACCCTCCTCAGAAGAATTATAGGAAGGTCAAAGTTCCTCTGCTAGTCACTAAAAGTGCGTTATATCGACTAGAGGGGGGGTGAATAGGCGATTTTTACAAATTCATCACTTGAGGAATTTCAACTTTGAGGAATTTGAAATGTGATGAATAACTAGCAGCGGAATAAGTACTCAAGTGCATGAGGAACATAGCTTCATCATAGTCATCATGATGAAGTGAAACATGCACAGATTACAAGTAGCGTGATATAGGATAAGGAGGTGAGGAACAAGGTAACTTGAAGAATTTGAGGTGAGGAAATTGTGAAAGTCTTCAGTCAAATTCTTCAAACAGTAAAGTTCAATTTCATCAACAGTTATATGAGGAAATGGAAGGGTTGAGGAAATAGAACCAGGTAGCTTGATGAAGACAATGATTTGATGACCTAGTTCCAACTGCTATGACAGTCATACGTCTGGTTTGGAGCGGTTTGGTATTTAAACCAGAGGACACACAGTCCCAGGACACATAGTCCTTACCGTATTCTCCTTGAGCTAAGGTCACACAGTCCTCGCCCAACACTCGTGGTAAGTCTTCAGGGTAGACTTCCAAAACCCTCACAAACTAGTCACCCGACGATCCACAATTTACTGCTGGATGCTCTAGACCAAGGTCACTTCGTGATCCCCAATTGATTGCAGGAGCAGTAGACCATGACTCCTAACCTTCGGGAGGATGCACAGTCCTCAAAGGTAACAAGCATCGGTTCCACATAGGAATTTGTTCAGTGATGCTCAATCACTTTGGGTTTTGTGGTTTGGTTGTGGATTTTTCCTCACTGATGATTTTCACTCAAAGTCCTTGGAGGATGGGTTGCTCGCAAATGAAAAGTGTCAGTTCTCTCTCGGAGCAGCCAACCAACTAGTGGTTGTGGGGGGTGGCTATTTATAGCCAGGGTGCAACCTGACATGATATGACATAAATGCCCCCAATTATATGACCGTTATGTGGATATTTGTGATTAGGGACAGCTGGCGCTAAGCACAACAACGGTCGGATTTTCGAACTATGAAGGTCCAGACATATCATGTTCCTCACTTGTAGGCAATTCGCACTAGAGAAATCCTATCTCCTTAGTCAGAACAATTTCCTGAGAGACCAGAAGAACTTCGTCTCTGGCACTGAAGAACTTGAGTGAACCGCAAGAGGTTTCCAAAGGCTTCAATCGAAGGATCGTATAGGTTGTGGATTTTGGAGTTAAGCATCATTTGGAAATTTTCCTTAGTATTACCTCGGCCCCCTTTAACAGTACGGTGTTTCCTTTGACTCAAATAAAGGAAATGAAACTACGAAAACAAAAGTCTTCACGCTTCATATTCCTTGTTCATATCTTCAAGGTCACACCAACTTCTTCATTTTCAAAGACTTCACCAAAGTCTTCACAAAGTCTTCAGGAAAGTCTTCAGTTGAAGACACACATTTTTAGGGGTCGATAATTTCCGGATATATCAAAATCCTCATCGACTTATAGAGCCTGTGTACACTCACAAACACATTAGTGCCTTAACCTATAAGTCTTCAATACACCAAAATCACTAAGGGGCACTAGATGCACTAACAATCTCCCCATTTTTGGTGATTGATGACAAATAGGTTAAGTTTTCAACGGGGATAAACATATGAAGTGAAAGTACAGATTTTGAGGAATTTGATTGCAAGATATAGAAGAACTCCCCCTGAAGATGTGCATATTTGAGGAATTTGCTTTGGACTGCAAATGCACATGGCAGGTTAAAACATGGAGAACTCCCCCTATATCTTGTAATTCATACACGCATTTGAACATATGATATGAAGAATTTGAAATGCGTGAGGAAAATGGTGTCTGACGAAATTCAGCATGTATGCATTAAGGTACTTGAGGAAATAAACATGCGAGGAAATAGTTCAAAAGTGTCAGACCACCATCGGACTTAAGTTTACAACTCAATCGACAAAAGCTTCAGAAGAGCGAGAGTTGTAACTTAAACAAAAATAGCCCATATATATAGAGACCCACTTGAAGACTAACTCAATTTTTCTCCCCCTTTGTCATCGAAGACCAAAAGGGACAAAAAAGTGAGGACTAACACCCCTTTGAATAATTTCATTGTGTTGGTGAGGAAGGAGTGCCAGTGTTGTCGAGGTCATTTGTCGATGCAGGGCCTGCCGTAGTGTCGCCAATGTCTTCATCGTCATCGCGCTCTCGAGATGTAGAAAATGAACTTGTGACCATCATAGGAACTTGAACTTTCTTGAATTTCCTCTGAGTCAACGAGCCTAGTCAGGATGTTCCTCAAGATCCAGCTCATCCAGTTCTTCAGAAGACATGAGGTGAGATAGTACGGCCCAAGAGTGGTTGAGGTTTTCATGCGCATAGTAGTGATTCCTCTTCATGGTGTTCTGCGTCACAGTCATGTTCTGCACAATGTATCCAAGTTGACGCTTCACCCACTTGTGATTGCGATCGACCTTCTGATGAAGACTTATGAGAAGCTCACGATCAGCCATCACACGAGGGGCAGACTCTTGAGGTTTGTGAGCTGAGGCCTTTGCATCGGAGTCTTGAGTGACAGTGTCATCATTGATGGAGAAGGAAGCGGCTTTGCGAAACTGTCCATCCAATGGACGAGTGCCTTCATCAATGACGGCCTTGCCTTTTCCTTCAACTAAGGCAATTGTGCTCTTGATGACTTCAATTGGAGGCAGGAAGCCAAAGTGGTTCTGGAAATCAGCCTTGAAGGGAACTGAGGACTTTACCCTGATGAATTTCATTATCCAAGGCACATAGGGCTTCTGTTCCAATGGAGCTAAAGCAGCCCTGGCCAAAGTCCTCATGAAGAAGTCATGCAAGTCAATGGGAATCCCATGAATGATGTTAAAGAGCATATTCTTCATGACTCCTTCCACTTCTTCTTCTTCAGAATTGTGGCCCTTCTGAGACATAGCGTATTTGTGAGGATACAGTAGACAGTCCTGGGCACATATAGCAGATCCTTCACAAGGAAGGTTTTTTGTTGATGCTTTCCAGGAGGCAATGTCTTCATCAACACTTGCATCAGTTGATTTGGAAGTGCAAGCTCATCAAACAGTTTGCGAGCTCCATCTGAGGGAACTGGAACTGGTACACACTAAAGCAATTCAGAAGCTTGAGCAGTGAAGTGTGTTGATCCTGTCATCCAGTCCAATATCCAGGAGTTGACGTCTGAAACATTTCTGCTGATATGCAATGTGGCATAGAACTGAAGAATGAGTTCTTCATTCCAGTCGCAGATGTCGACGCAGAATGGGAGAATGCGTGCATCATGAAGATCCTGGAGCACCGGTGTGAATGATGGAAGGGTTTCCATGTCAGAATGAGGAATTTGGTGGTTCTCAAGACTTTCTTCTTCTCAAAAAGAACTGATGCATAGTAGTTGAGCTGCGTTGCCGTCTAGAATCTGTTGCGATCGGCCCTTGCAAAGTCATAGAGATTTGGACGAGTGAAGAACATTCGTTCATTGAAGAAATTGCTCTTGAGTAATTTGGTGCGTGTTGAGCCTTTGAATGACATTCTTTGCTTTGATTGAAGATTTGGCTTGAAGCGCCCCTTAATCTCCTTTGCCATGGGAGGAACACCTTCAGACGGAATGATTTGGAGAGCTTGTTCCTCAGTTGCGGCGGGAGCATCAAGATCATTAGCCGTTGCAGCTAGAATTTCTTCAGTGACTTGGGTGTTCAGATTGGCAGATTCTTCATGTATTTCATCAGTCGGAGCAGGCGACTGAGAAATCTGTGTCAGAGGAGTAGTCATTGGTGAATTTGGGTGTGCTGATTCCCAATATTCATCATTGATGACAGGCATTGTATTGCCAATGTCTACGTCCTCATCAATTTGTTCAACTCCAGCCTCTTCAGCAGTGAACTGAGGCTGGGGCGATGATACCTTTGGAGTTGAAGCAATGTCTTCAACTTCAATTTCTTCATCAATCTGCTCTGTCGAAGCAACAGACTGATCTTCATCTTCATCTGGGATGACATATTCCACCACAAATGGTACAATTTCGTAGGCAGGTGCTGAGGAAATTGGTGTAGCATCAATAGGTCCAGTTGAAGAACTTGACATAGTCTTCAACTTCTTCACGATTGAGGTTTCTAAATTTGATGATTTTCTCTTGAGAGTCTTTTCCTCAGCAGTGTCAGTTTCTTCAGGAACGACTGATGCAGCCGCCCTGGTGTGTTCAGTTTCTTCAGGCGCAACAAAAGCTTCAGCTGCCCTTTCAGTTTCTTCAGGCACAACAGTGGTGGTTGTCCTGGCATGATCATCAGTGGTCTGAGTTTCCTCAGCAGCACTAGCAATTGCTTCTGGTGTAGAAGCATTTCCATCATTAGTTTCATCTGGCTGTGCAATTTCATCAGCCTGAGGATTTTGTGGTTGCGATCATGCAACTACCCAGTGTTGTGATCCTTCACTGCAGCTTGAGAAGCCCTGACGAATCTCACCTTGGTGCCCTTATATTCAGCATCATATCTCTCTTGATCCTCAGAGAGTGTGCGAATTTCAGACTGAACAGTGATGAGTTGATTTGGGGTCAAATTCATCACATTGTCTCTCAGAAACTTTTCCTTCCGAACCCTGTTCCTCTTAACTCTCAGAGCTTGCTCTCTCTTCCATTTTTCTTCAGAGATGAAGTGGGTGAGAACATGATCCACTCCAAGAGGCATATTTAGTGAAGAAAGTGGGGTGCTTGGGTCTTCATGCCATATATCGATGAAGTTGAGGATCATCATGGGATCCAGCATGAGAGGAACAGAGCTACCCTTTGCTATAGAAGCCTTTTGCTGACTGTGCTTGATGATTTCTTCCAATTCCTCATCACCAGCTTCATCATCATCATCCTCAGAACCTGAGGGTATGGTCACCACAGCCTTGCTTGAGTGAGGACTTGGTCTTTGACCTCGTCCATCAGTTTTCTTCAGCTTCAACACAGAAGGGCTAGTTGAAGATGTCGCAGAAGACAGAGCATCAACCGTTCCAGCAGCTGAAGACTTTGTAGGCCGAGGCCTTTGACCTTGAGGGATCTGCTGTGAAGGTTTTGAGGTTGAAGAACTTGTCTTCAATGCAGATTTCTTCCTCATGATTTTCTTTGGAGCACTAGCAGAGGCTCCGGCAGAGGCAGCAGCAGCAGAATCTTCATTGAATTTCTTCACTGCCTCTTTCGCTTTCTTCGCCAGCTTGGCTTGCTACTTCTCCCACATGTGAGGAAAGTCCTCACCAGTCTTGATGCTAGTGGGATCAGCAATTTGATTTGGAGCAAGGGGAGGCCTGCTGCAAGGAGGTTTTACTGCAAATTTCATCATGTATTTTTGATTTACATAACGATACTCCTTCCATTCCCTTGCCCATGTCCTCTCACTTTTCTGCAGACGAATTTTTCTCTGCTTGGTCGTTTCTTTGCCATGAGTTTCTTAATCGGGTGTGCAGTATTCCTCATACACGTCATCTGGGATCTCAAAGGCAGTGTGCCCATCTGGCTTCTTTCCACCTTTCTGAGGTTTCTTTCCGTCGGCCATTTTCTTCACTTGAGGAATATGAATTCTTGAGGACTCTGATGAAGTACACAGTATTTCCTGAAGGAGCGTTGCAAATGAGTTATGTTGATGAGAACCTAGTAATTCATCAACGGACATGTTGTACCTATGAACATAGTATAGGTGCGAGGAATTTGAAGAGGTCATATGCATTCTCAGAAATTTTTAAATAAAACATATGAGAGGAATTTGACCATGGGTGTCTTGAGGAATTTCACTAAGTGTTCTTTGTCTCAGGTTCCAGAGTTGTGCAAAATTTGAGGATTCACACAATTGAGGAATCTTGAAGAAAATCATTACTTAGGGAAGAAACATCAAGTATGTGAAGATTTAAGGTGCTTTTAGAATAAGGTTCACAAAAAATAAACACCTTTTGAAGAATATGAAGATCATTTGAGGATCAAACAAGGGCAGTAAAAATAAATTTTATTTACCCTGATGAAGAACACAACGAACAAGAGATGAGATTGGGAAGTTCGTCCGTTCAGATCTCCCACGCCCTAGCTTGGCAGAGGGAGACACCTACAGCAGCGGCGGGATGAGGACTTCCGTGGCCGATGCGAGTACGGCGACGATGAGGTTGAGGCAGTGAAGCTCTTCCTCAACGGCGAAGATGACTTTAGCGGTGGCGCTAGGTTGGAGCTCGGGAGAGGGATGAGATGAGGAGTAACCGAGCACAGTTGAAGGGGAGGGGGTATTTATAGAAGGAGTGAAAACCAATCTGCCCGAAGATTTTGGACAAGATTGCCCCTGACCCTTGCTCTCCACGCGACCGGTGTCGCCCATGTTCTGAGTAGTGGAGATTATGGGGGATCGTGGGTTATCCAGTTGTGGGAATCAGAACCATTTGAGCGGGAACCGCTGAAAATTTTGATAGTGAAAATTTCAAAGTTTCCGTTCACAAATTCTTCAGCTGTCAAGAACACAGTGAAGACTTTGAATGAGTTTCAAATTAGAACACATATGAAGAATTTGTGAACAGACTGGGTTGAGTTTAGCATACAGGGGGAAAGGGTCCGATCACATTCACTTAGATGAAAATCAACTTGAAGAATTAGCAATAAGTGAATGCTGTTGAGGACATTGAAAACTCATATATATATATATATATATATATATAGTCAATGAAGAACATGAGTTTCAAAGTTTGAAGAATTTGAAAAGTTGAGTAATTTGAAAACTCGAGGAATTTGCAAATTTGAGGAATTTGGTAATTTGAAGAATTTGCAAAAATAACGAAAACTCAATTTTGAAGAATTTCAACTTTGGTTGGTGGCGTGACCCACCGTATAAGAATGATGATTTCAAACACCGCGTACAATTGTCGTAGGGTTTTGAGAATCAAATTCTTCATTAATTTCTTCATACTTAGAGGGTTATTTTTCATTGATTGAAGAAAAACGTTACTTCGTGTGTTGCACATCAAAGTCATCAATTTTGCATAAGTGTTAGGATGTGTGTCCTTTTTCAAAGAACATTCGAAGATTATAAGATATTTAGCTCACACTGCAACTTGCAAAATCTCTTTTCATCCAAGGGCTTGGTGAAGATATCGGCCAGTTGTTCTTCAGTGGGGATGTGGTCGATGGAGATGTCGCCCTTGAGTACATGATCTCGAAGAAAGTGATGACGAATCTGGATGTGCTTGGTCTTGGAGTGCTAAACTGGGTTGTATGCAATCTTGATGACACTCTCCTTGTCGCAATAGAGTGGCACATTCTTCAACTTGATGCCATAGTCCTTGAGGGTTTGCTTCATCCATAGTAACTGAGCACAACATGAGCCAGCAACGATGTACTCAACTTCAGTAGTAGAGAGTGACACATAGTTCTGCTTCTTCGAGGACCAGCAGACTAATGATCGTCCGAGGAAATGACATGTGCCTGAGGTTGACTTGCGATCCACACGATCTCCCGCATAGTCAGCATCAGAGTATCCAACGAGGTGAAAATTTGAGCCCTTGGGATACCATAATCCAAGTGTTGGTGTGTGGGCTAAGTATCGAAGAATATGTTTCACAGCCTTATGGTGTGATTCCTTCGGTGTTGCTTGGAATCGGGCACACATGCAAACATTCAGCATTATATCAGGCCTAGATGCACATAGATACAATAATGAACCAATCATGGAGCGGTATACCTTCTGATCGAAATCTTTACCATTTTCATTAGTGCAGACGTGGCCTTTTGAAGGCATTGGAGTTTTGACGCCTTTGCAATCTTGCATGTCGAATTTCCTCAGAACATCCTTGAGGTACTTCTCTTGGGAGATGAAGATGCCATTGTCTTGTCGACGAATTTGAAGACCTAAGAAGAATTTTAGCTCTCCCATCATAGACATTTGATATTCTTCACTCCTCATATAGGCAAATTCATCACTGTAACATTTGTTAGTACAGCCAAAGATAATATTGTCTACGTATATTTGGCATATGAACAGTTCATTGTCATAGGATTTTGTGAAAAGAGTGGGGTCGAGTGAACTGGCTTTGAAGCCTTTCTTCATGAGGAATTCCTTCAGAGTGTAGTACCATGCCCGAGGGGCCTGCTTGAGGCCATAGAGGGCCTTGTTGAGTCTGAAGACTTTGTCAAGATGCTTAGGGTCTTCAAAACCTGGGGGTTGAGCAACATATACTTCTTCCTCAAGCTTACCATTGAGGAATGCACTTTTCACATCCATTTGATATAAGATGATATTATGATGGTTAGCATAAGCAAGCAATATGCGAATAGCTTCAAGTCTAGCAACAGGTGTGAACGTTTCATCAAAGTCAATTCCTTCAACCTGTGTGTAGCCTTGAGCTACAAGACGAGCCTCATTCCTCACCACAAGACCATTTTCATCTTGCTTATTGCGGTAGATCCACTTGGTACCTATGATGTTATGTTTGCGAGGATCTGTCTGCTTGACAAGTTCCCACACGTTGTTGAGCTTGAACTGATGCAATTCCTCTTGCATAGCATGAATCCACTCAGGCTCCTTGAATGCTTCATCAACTTTGGTGGGCTCTATGATAGAGACAAAGGAAAAGTGCCCACAAAAGTTAGTTAAATGTGAAGCTTTTGAGCGAGTGAGGGGACCTGGTGCATTGATGTCATCGATGATTTTGTCAATCTATACTTCATTTGCAACTCTAGGATGAGCAGGTTGACGTGGCTGAGGACTTCCTTCAGCATCATTTTCTTCTGGTGTATCAACATGAAAGTCTTCATTCGTTGGATTGACTTCATCAGTGGGTATGATATCTTCAGTTGCCTTCAGCTTGATGGATTCCTCAGGAGACTGTTCATCTAACACAAAAGGCAGGTGCTCTCTTTGCGAGCCATTAGTTTCATCAAACCGCAAATCTATAGTTTCAACAACCTTGTGATGGTAGGTGTTGAAGACTTTGTAGGTGTGCGAGTCCTTTCCGTAACCAAGCATAAAACCTTCATGTGCGTTCGGTGCAAACTTAGAACTGTGGTGAGGATCTCTGATCCTGCATTTTGCAACGAAGACTTTGAGATAACTTACATTGGGTTTCTTGCCAGTCATAAGTTCATATGAAGTCTTCTTGAAGAATTTGTTAAGATCTACCCTGTTGATGATGTGGCAAGCAGTATCAATTGCCTCAGGCCAGAAGCGAGAGGAGTCTTGTATTCATCAAGCATGGTGCGAGCCATCTCAACTAGAGTCCTATTCTTGCGCTCCACGATGCCATTCTGTTGAGGAGTATAAGGGGCAGATAACTCATGAGTTATACCAAGTTCATCAAGATATTCATCAAGATTAGTGTTCTTGAATTCAGTCCCATTATGACTCCTAATATGCTTGATCTTGACGCTGAAGTTGGTGGAGGCCCTTGAATAAAATTGTCTGAAGACATCCTACACTTCATTTTTGTACATAATAATATGCACCCAAGTGTAACGAGAGTAATCATCAACAATGACAAAGCCATACAAACTTGAAGCGTTTGTTAGTATGGAGTAATGAGTGGGGCCAAAGAGATCCATGTGAAGCAATTCAAAGGGTCGAGTCGTGGTCATGATTGTCTTCGAGGGA